>CM073537.1:1200000-1920000 GCA_037074615.1 Leucaena leucocephala
TAATAGAGGATAGTTCCTAAAACATAATAGCATCCAATCAATGAGCCATTGACAACACTTCATTAACCATTGATAGAGCCAGAAATCAAATTTAACATGTGATTCTTCTCAGGCGTTAATTCCTTTATTTGTTTTCTTATGTTTTCTGGTTAATCGGACATGATCCATAGACATTTAGTGGGAATATTCTTCATAAGAACCACATGGGTTTCTTGGTGGTTACTAGGCTGAGCAAAGAAGTTACTCGATTGCGAGAAAAAAAGAAACTGCTGTCGGAATCAGTTTCACTGCAAAGTGATGGACAAAACTTTTGCATCGCCATGGATGCACAGCTTCAAACAATCACTAGGCCTGCAAACATTAATTTAAAAGGAGTGTATGTGAAGTTAAAACAAATAAGAAACAAATACCATGGAGTAATCAATGCAACAACTCCAATGGGCTCCCTAAGAACATGACTTTTAAAGGTTTGCATGGGAAGAGATATGGGAGCCTTTTGCTTTGCATCCAATCCGTCAGCAAGGTCAGCATAGTACTCAAAGCAACCAGCAACATCATCCTAGATAAAATCATATGTATACACAAGTAAATTTACATTGCAGAGAATTGTTGATTTACCAGCATTAAAAAGTTACCATGTCCCACAATGCTTCATCCAGTGGTTTTCCGCAATCAACTGCTTCAAGTTTTCCTAGTTCAGACTTCCTTTCTATTATCTGCGAGCCAAAGTGCAGGATGGGCTTAAGGCATCCACAATTATGTGAATAAAAAGAAAATAAAAGAGCACAAATATCCCCAACCTTAGCAGCGATAGCTCGCAAATACTGAGCACGAACAGACCCAGAAGCTGTTGCCCAATCTTTACCCTTGTTCCTGACCAGGGCTCTCCGAGCAGCAGCCACTGCAAGCTCCACATCCTCCGCGGTAGCAGCTGGAATATCTCCTGAAGCGCAGTTGAATGATCCATAACTTAGAACTCGTTTAAAACAGGATTTAAAGCTGCAAGATCGATCTAGAAGTAAAAGGTTTTGTAGCGTGATTTGGTAAGGGAAAAATTCGGGAGACAATATTTCCACTTGAGCAATGATCCAGAAAAACACAGTCTATAACAGCCCCCAGTAAATTATTTTATCAAAATATCAGTATTATCTGCTCGAATAAACAATGGACATGACATCGACTGACAAATCAACATTTGAAGAAATAGTGGTCCAGTCCAATGAAGCCCTAAAGCATATCTATGATGTAGTGAGATAAAGAAAGGGAAATAACCAATTTCGAGTTCGGTGGAGGGATTGATGATAGGAATTCGTTTCTTGAGGATCGGCACTTTCCACTCGCCATCTAGGAACAGCTGCCGACTGGGAACAGTGATCGTCATCTTTGCTTTGCTTCTCTCTCAATGTAATGCAAACACAACAGAGTTCGGTAGCAATAATTGCAAGATCTTCTGATGATAATTTGCCTGATTATAGAAAAAAAATGATAAGGTAGGTGCAAGTTTAAAGAGAAGCGTCCAATGATTTGCCGGTGAGGTGGGACGTTCCAAAATGGATCGTGATCATGGCGCTAATGTGGGCGGGTTTTTGTTTCCTTTTGTGTTCAGCAATTTTAATGGACAGTGCCACGTTAGTTGGCTGAATGGGTATTCCCATTTTTCCCACAACGATAAATAAATTTTTAAAAACATTACAAATGAGTTTTTTGGGGAAAAAAATTATACAATCAGCTTTTAATTTTTGAAAGTTCCCAAAAATGTATTGCGTAAAAAGATTAATACTCCATTAAATTATTAATACTGGGTAAAATACAAATAACTTAATAAAGTATCCAATAAATTTTGCTTATTTAATTCATAGATGGTTAAACCGCGGTGGCACTTGACTACTGGTAGCCCCCAATAGTAGACTGGATTATAGAGTGGGGGACTGGAGACAAAAGATACTCACATTCTTTTAAATATTTTTTATCACCATCAATATAATATATATTTATTATTATGTATATTTTTGAAAATAATGTAAGGCTACAGCCTATATGCAAAGCTATTTCTTATGAAATCTTTCCCACGCAATTTAATTATATCTGTTTTTTTGTTTGACTGGTATTTGAATTTGCGCCTTAACATTTAATTTATATATGTTAGGGGACTCTCTGAATGTAGCTAAGCCCACTATAGAAGGCATGAAGATTCAATAATAATCATTATTTGAGTTCATATATGCACTAATACAAGTTACTAGAATGATTTCAATATGGCACAACTTTGCTAAGCCTATGGATTGCTTTCCTTTTTCTTAGCATCATTGTACTTGGTATCCCTCTCGTCGTTGGAGACTTCAGAAATTCTTTTCCTGGATCATTAACCTTGATTGTTATTTAGCTTTTCTAGAAAAACATAACTTATTTGAAACATTTGATAATAACATTACCCTGTAATTTATATTGGCCACAAGGAGATAAATATGATAGCTTATTGAATTGCCTTCAGGAAGGGGTAATAAGCTCCGTCCCGGGATTGCTCAAAGTATTTGTCGAAGAGCCATTTTGAAGTGTTTAAAGCATCTCCTGTAACCTTCACTGAAAATATGTTGCCACGGCTTTGCCAGTCGTTGGTAAGCCTGATCCATTCCCTCCTCCATTCCTTAAGCTTGAAGTCCTCCCCTTTGTCTAAGCTTTCTATCAAATATTTAAAATAAATAGCTGCCCTGGGGCCATAATTATCACGTAGAAGCCCACTCCAGTACTTGTTTCCTATTTAAATTCAAGCATAGAGCAATAGTCATCATGCCAAAAATTCACAACTTTAGTAACTATTTTTCTGTAAGGTTCATAGTTTTCTACTTAAATGCTTTGGCCGAAGAAACAAGGTAAACCTTTAATTAAAGGGTCCATACACGGCGGAGCTTATAAATAATCTAGCAAGGCATTGAAAATCATACCATAGTCACGGAGAAGGCTGGGTTCTTCCTCTGTGTTGTCAAACCACATTGTGATTTGTGTTCTCGCATTCCACTCAAACTGCAAATGTTAAAATCGCATCAATAATTCAATAATTAATACTCTTTCCAGCCTTAAATATATGATCTAGTTGATAAATATGCATATATAATACAAATATTATATATCAATAAGTTAGATAAATTAATTTAGAAAAAATAATAAATATTATATATAAAATAAATCGAGGTCTTGTATTTAGAACTAAATCTGATTCTCAAACTAGCTCTTCGCGGAGTTAGTAATAAAATTTCAATTCTATGATAAATCAAATTCACCTGTTTCTCTTGTTGTTCATTTTGTGCCAGTTGCTTGGCACTTTCTAACCACGGTCCCAGAAGAAATCCTTCATGACAAGCCAACAGTGTGTCCATGTCCCCCACTAGATCTAGAAACTTCTGACTCTGGAAGGCCACACCATGGACATCATGTGATTGATAGGCCTCTATGACCTTTAAGAACAACTCATTTGCATATTTTGCCAAGGCTTGTCTCGTCAGGTCAACAAGATCGTACCTGATTGAAGAAGAAATAATATGAATACCTTTGGTGGAGATTTTATAAGAGAAAATGCATGTTATTAAAGTTACTTGCCTGTAAGTACTACTACTTGATAGTTTATCTCCACTTGAGATAAAAAGCTTCAATGAACGAATTACTTCAGAAGTTGAATACCATAAATGAGGATGATCATATGAGTCAGTAACTTCCTTGATGACTATTCTTGATTCTGGCTTGCCATGGTGGTAAGACCATTCTTGCCGGACTGAAATTAAAGAAGGATCAACATCTGGGAATGCTACAATGACGTCTCTGTTTTTATCCTGTCCGCAAACAGGAAGAAAATATTATGGAACGACTAAATTATGTTATAGACTTCTAATTCTTTCTGCATAGTTAATTAAAGATGGAACTGAGCATGAAGCTGTGCAGTGTTGACTTGTGTTTACAAGGAAAAATAATTGACCAGATTAAGGATTTCTAGAAATGCGCATGTTAAAGGAACCACTAATCTGAGGAAAATAGAAGGATTGAAACAAGCACTTACATAGGCACCATCGGTGCAATTGTAAATCGTGTGATACAATATATTCCATGCATCTTGTATTGAAGGAATAGGTCGACCATATCGTCTTGTAGAATACCGATCAACCCAAGCCTGGAAAGAGAATAATAGATAAAACAAAGCAAGCGCGGAATTAGAGAATTTAGTTCAGTAGAGACTAGAGTGCGTGCCATACTTATGAAGCTGCAGATAAACTAAAGCCGTAAAATACAAGGAGAAATGAGAGAGCTCTGGTAATCATGGTACCAACAAATGGGACCCAAAAGCAGACTAACATTATTTTAAGGAAATGCTCGAACTGACCCGTTATTTAAGTTGAAATTCGTTTAGCAATTGAAGAACAGATACTTAAAAAAGTAGGAACCAGGCGTTATCAGAAATAGGTCAGAGTTGAGATGCAAGAAAAACCATTTGTTAGAAGATATCATGATGAAATGATGCCCAAGGATGAAATCAGATAAAGTCCATATTTAACAGAACAAGTTTCTAAAACCACAAATGAAATAAATGCAAGAAACTGGTACAGCGATTCCCCATTATTACCTTAACACTAAGTTTCTCATGAATAAATGCCATTTCAGACATCAGATCATAGACTATGGGATTCTGTTCTATGCCTTCCATTGACATTCCAACACCAACCTTCAGATAACAGATATACAATCATAAAATGTACAATTTATATAGTAAAATAGTTTGCAACATTATTCAAAGAATGACTTGCTTGGAAAAAAACTATCATCTGGCGGGTCTAACGATTGGAATTGATAGAGTACCGCATATCATAGAATTGTGGGGGAAAGCGGATGAAGTTAGTGGATCAGTTTGTTGTTTGATTTAAGGTAATTAAGCTACATAAACTAATCAGATTGATGAGAAGCTACTCAATAAGCAATTCATCACAGATGAAAACAAATAACTTACCATAGTTGAGTTAACACTTTTACGTGCTTCAATGGGCCCAGATGCTATTGCATCTAAAATACCATACATCTCAATATTTCCTGCAAAGTTATGCAGCATACACCTGTCAAACAGAAGACACCTTATCAATTTAAAAAAAAAAACAAAGAAAAGGAAAATGGAATCAAGAGTATGCAGTTTGCAGTCTTGGTAATTCATACCATGTCTTAATTGATAAGCTAATGCCAAGCATCAACATACTTGGTTCTAACAGACTAATTCGTTGAAATATACACGACTCAACGTGGTTATGGGTTTCGAACAATTTCATTTCTATACTATAATGTCGCCATAATTTTTCAAAGCAGTCATCTTTATGAATGTCTGGTTTAACAGCTGTAGCTAAACTAACCTAAGCCAGGTGCAAGGAAGGATTTGATGTTCACAGAACGTCATCAAACAATACAAGAATACTCGAAATAAATAAACAAATTGAGGCAGGCTTCACATCTTATGGAAAATAGAAAATCAGAAAATAAATACGGCCGTGAAAGTTAAATTCATCAACAGGGATGTCATAAATATTGTTTTCACTGAATTAAGGTCGAATGACTTTCCAGATGTAGGGAACACCATAAAATTGCTCTGAAGTGATCCATATGGGTTTTACTTCGGCAAACAGATCAAGAACCACCAACTTTCCAACAGGAACAGAATGTAGAAGGGCCTGAAAACAATCATAGAAATGATTTAAAAAATAAAGCAGATTGATACGACCTATATGAAACTGCATATGGACTGAAAAATAGAAGTGGCAACTCAAAAGAAATAATCAGAGAATCCATAAAGAAATCAATTCACTAATACAGGTATCTTGTCAAAAGTCCATATAAAAACTATTCCAAAAATATTCTACAGAGGCACCAAAAGAATTCAAAAAACAAAAAGAATAATTGTCGTTTGGAATGCCAGTTTGTAGCCGATATACTAAATATTCCGATAAAGCATACACTGTTAATTGAAATAACCACAAATACTAGTGGGATCATCTTTATGTCACTCTTTGCATGATGGCAGCAAAAGAGCTCTAAACACCCAATTCTCAGACAATCATTGATGATGGAAAAGGCTTGTTCCAAAGACAAATTATGGTTCAGAGGAAATAATATAAAGATATAACCTTCATTTGTGGAGGCCTCCAGAACGGATCATATGAAAATAGCCACCCCTATCAAATGAAATCGGAGTTTCAGTGGAATGTATATATCTTTCTGCACGTATAACATTGGATTCTTAAGGAAAATTAACGGCATCAAAAGTTAAGTTAGAAAACCCAAACGAACTCCTATACCTGCATCAGCCACACAGCCTCACTATCACCACTCTCCATTCCTTTAAAGGTTGCTGCACCTAGTGATGAAATATATTCTGGATCATCGACGGGTGGGGTATTTTCATCAAAAGTATCACTGTAATAAATGCAACATACTCAATGTAATTCAATGGAAAAACATCTTCACTATGAGACAAAACCATAAAAAACTGTTCTATGATAAGCGTGATTGTGCATTTCTAGAAAGATAACTTATGAACCTCAATCAAATAAGCTGAAGATTTAAACATTTGAATCTTTACGTGGCACTGAGTCTTTTAACGAATACATTGAACCAACCCGACTTGTTTGTGAAATTTTGTGGCGGACACTGAAGAAAAGAAATTTTCAGCATCAACCATTGCCCATTTTGTGCTCAAACTTCGTTAATTCATCCTATCAGACCTTTACATGAGCAAAATAACTAGATTTTTGCCTCATGATCTATAGATGACAAAAACTTTCTATCATCACGTATTTCTGCTCAATCACCTGATGAAAATCAAAATGCTATTCAATCATCTTGCATTGATGAAGAAGAAAACGTAGTACTGTTCTCTAGAATCTCCATAAACCAAACTAAACTGTTCTCTAGAATCTCCATAAACCAAAATAAAGTTCAAGCAAAGACAATTTATGGACGCATAATTTTTTTTTAATTGACGAGTAATTAAAAACTTACCAGTTGTATATGTGGCTGGTCGTTCCATACTCTAGGTAAAAAGATAAAAGTTAATTTAGAGCAATATTGAATTTTGTTTGGGGAATAGATGCTTGTGACAACATAGTTAAGAAGATGCATGTACATTACCTTGTAATTGTCGCTCTACAAAAGCTTTCCCAATCTCAATAAACAAGGGATCAGTTGCATCAAGAAGATAAGTGCAGCACCATCTAGGGTCACTCGTAACAGAAAACCTATACAGTACGAGAGAATGTTTTGTAAATTCACTATGATGGATGTTTATGGATATAAGGGAAACAGGGAAAAGAAAATAGTGATAAATATAATTCCAGATTATAGTTAAGCACATGCTACTACTTACCAATTTCCCAAGCGTGTTATTTTTGCTGATGGGAATGCATAATTGAGCGCAGCTGGGACATTTCCAGAAAAGGCTGGTAGGACTGAAAATCAATAATACAGTATGTAACTGTTACTTTCCCAGAAAAAAAAAAGTATAATAAGATAGGCTAATTCAGCATACATGCAAAATAGGTACACCACTGTGATATACATGGGAACCTACATTTGGATTGGGTGCTGCCAGAAACCAGAAGTTAAGAAGAGATCCAAAATAGTAATTGGCACCTGGTGTCATTCCAAGTTCATACATTCTGGCAAGAATTTTCTTCTGCAGGATCAACTGTTGATCCAACCAACTCTGAGGCAGTGGTCCACCCCATCTGTGATTACAAATAATAAAAAAAATATTATTTTTGTTCAACAATTATAATATTCTCAAAACTTGAACTTTAACATCTATTAATCATGAAAATAAAAACAGAGAAATATAGGGAAAAAAATTCAGATTGAAGCATCTGACCAGAAAATTTTAAAAATGACACTTGAAGTCATATGAACTACCATTGTAACTTAAATTAGCTAACCCAAATTCACACGTATGAAACTGTCAAAATACAAGCCCATGAGTCCTCACACTCACCCATGCAAATTTGCCATACGTGACCAAGAAAGAAATGCTGGACCCCCAAAGAAATCATCCAAATATGAACTGCTCATGTTAAATTTCTCCTGGAAAATAAATATTATTCAGAATCTATAAAATTATTTAAGAATACTGAACTACTGGTATGATAATGAGAAGTGAATACAGTGAGCTAATGAAAGAATTATATTTATGGGCAAAGTTGTGAATGTTTACTTGCCAGAAAAATAACATTGCCTGATTAAACAATCAAACAAACAAAAGATAACACCGCCAGTCAGTAAAACAGTAGGAATTGCACATCAAAAAGAAGTGCAACCGAGAACTGAGTTACCATCTAACTGCAACAAAACTACTGTATTCTATAAGACTATCAGATATAAGATAACTATACATGTTCTCTAGTGATCAGATGTTAAAACGTTAAACACATGCAAAAAAATTCGTAAGACCAAAGGCAGAGAAAAGGACCTGGAAAACTTTCTGCCAGATAGCCTCTTGTCCTGTGAATGCTAGTGGTAAGTTTACACCCTGCAGAGCCATCCAATCAATTTCCTTTTCCCATCTTTTCCAGTCCCACCAAGCAAAAGAATCTTCCAAAAGCAGTTAATATAAGATAGTGTGAAAAATAATCTTCTCGTACCCAACCCTAATATTTCAATCCTCATACACCAGAAAAACATAGGATGAATTGAAAGTAGCTTACAGCTAGACGTAACAGCATTTTGGTAATAGCTCCATGGAATAGGCCTCTTAACTAAAACACCAGTATCATGAACACGTGGGAGAAATCCTGCTTTTGGAACAGAAGATAATTGCGAACCCCCAGTTTTGTCCCAAGATATATGTGAACCACACCAATGCTTCAAGTACCAGTGAAGACCAGCGACGACCTCCACTCCAGTCGTCCCAGAAAGTCTGGTGACAATTGAAAATCTTGTAATCATTTTCTAAGTCCCACCAAGTTAGCTTTGAGTTCCATTCCAATGGGTATGATATGATAAACAAATGGTTTTAATTGTGGCACTGATTTGCCGGAAAGGCAAGAAACTATAAGTTAGAAATTATGCAGCCCTTTGCCATAAACTCCGATCTGTTTATGTCAATATCTTACAGAATCAGATTAAGCACCTAATATATTTAAACTGCCGTTGATTTATCCTAGTTAGTCAAAAACTAACCGTTAGAGAAATAAATAACAACTAACGAACTTCTTTGCCGTTAAATCTGACAATAAAATTATCGCTAGCCCATTGATTCAAAGATATTCTAATAATGCAATAATATAGGTCGTCTGCTGAAGCCTAAAAGCGAGGCTAAGACATTCTGGAACAAGCAAATAAATGAAGAAATTAAAAGCATACAAGATTTCAGGATCCCCGGTTCTTCTGAACGAAGGAAGGTTTCTGATCATGAAACAATATTCACCGCCACATTGCTCCTGTTGATTTGTTAAAAACAGATAAAGTGTCATCACTGACGTGCCGATATAGAGGAAATTACAAAAAAAAAAACATAGGTCAGTGCCAAGACGATAACAACCACCTGCGGACCCAATGAAGTAGCAAGACAATTGAATTTTTCCAAACTTAATCTAAAATGAAAAATCATATAAATTCAAATACCTTGGAGACAATTCGGAAGTCGAAGCTGGATGAATGAGAAGGAAGCAAGCGGTGAAGAACGCCGCGAGCGGCGGCTTCCTGGACTGAAGGCGCAGCCCTCTCCCGGTCTTGAATTTCAAGAAGACGGGAGATAGAGTCAACTCCAATGGTGGAAGACAGAGCCGATGATGCGAAGGAACAGAACGTAAAGACCAAGAGCAGGAAAATGGCGGGAAAAGGTGCCTCCATGATCATGGCAGAGACAATCATGCAGGAGGAAGAGCAACAAGTGAGGAGTCAACTGGATTGAAGGGACAGAAAAACGAAGAAAAATAAGCGACTGAAAGAGAGGGAATATATTCTCGGCGAAGCGGTTAATCAGTGCGAGACAAATTCGAAGGCCGGCCGAGTTGAATTAGACAAGAAATAAAAGTTTGCCGCCATGTTCGTTTGTCCGTTTCTCATTTAAATATTTCAATCTCAATTTACTTTTAAACCACAATTTCTTTTTTTGTTTTTGGGTGAAAGCATAATATAAGAACGTGTTAGTTAAAATGTTAATGTACAACATTTTACCTACACATGAAATATCAATATAGAATTTAGAATTGATAACTTTTTTTATATACAAGAATTGATAACTAACATGACATGAACTATCTATAAAAATATCAATTATTTTTTAAATCCTATGTAATATGCTGGGCCAGTTGGCCATCTATTTAATAAACCTGGGCTAATTGCAGAATATAAAGCCCAAGTGAGCTAAAAGTGTGAGAATATAAGAGGCCCAATTCTCTCGCTGGCGCGCCCCTGTTGTATCATCACTATTCACCGATGTGGGATTATTTATCGCCCCTTATGTATATGGAAGGGGTTTGCCTTCTTTTTGAAGAAATGCCCAAAAGAAGATAACAGAAAAGAAGCCATGCTCTAACCTCTTTTAGAATTCCAAGCTTGCCTTTATGTAGTGGTCTTTCAGTTTAATGTGGGCATATGGGAGCAAAGAGAGGTAGGTTATAATTAAAAAGTGGAAATAATGTTTCCAAATTTTGGCTTTTACATTTGGGAATGGTCACCTCCCATTATTAATAACAAGAAAAATTGTATAGTGCAAATTGGTGTATGGTGTCATGCCTAGATAAGCCAAAATAATCCTGTCCACCACTGTTGACAGCTCATCCCTCTTGCGACGTGAGCTCAAACCAAGTCAAGCTTCATCAGTTGGGAAGCATATACTCTCCTTATCACCCCTCTTTCCTCATCCCTCATCATCACTCTCTCATTTCTATTTGCCTTTGCGCCTTATCTCCTCCATCTGCTATCTCTCTCATGATGAAGGATGAGGAGAGAGAGGTGATGAGGAGAGGATCCACATCCCACCCATTGGGATTTGCAGAATCTATACTGTATCCGTAGATAATGTAATCAATTTAATCCCTAATATTACTCATAAATAATCTTTAATATAATTTCGTTTATATACTTTATGCAACATATAAGATCCATATTAGTTATTAATAACCTTATAATCTAGTGACATAGAAACTTCCCTCCAAGTGAAACTAGAAGGTTATAGGTTCGATTCTATTTATAATTTTAGACTGTTAGTACATGTCATTCTAATTTAAAAAAATTCCCATAAGTTATTTTAATATTAAAGTAAAGGATTGAAGGGTACTCGAAAATGTATTCTCTATATAATTCCTTCCTATACTAGATAGAACAATCTTTCTCAAAAATTGCAAAACCTAATTATGGTATCAAATATTATCATTTTGTGATGTTATTCCGTTTCCCCTTTTAAATTTAGAACATCAGTGTGCCAAACATAGCCTTTTCCCATTCTTATTTTATTAAAATTCATTTAATTAAGGAATGAATGTAATTACCATAAAATTTCAAAATAAGTGAGCAAGCATAGATTTATTGTCATTTTTCACACCTGAATCTGTCATCACATGCTAATCATTTGAGTTAAAACTTTTTTATAATGACATTTTTTTCTTAAAATTTTAGTGATTTTCCCAATAAAAGAAAGAAGTGCCTGAAAGCTCTTTGTTTAATAGAGATCAAATGAGATTGCTCTCCATGTTCTTCTATTTTTCCTAAGAACACTTCACTCTCAACAAACACAGCAGGTGAAGAAGTGTCATGTGAAAATAATGACGAGCAAGGACAAACAACCACAACAACACAACATGGCATCTTTCTTGAGAGCAAGAGTTGAATGTGCCAGATTTTGCCAAAGACAGAAAAAGGGACATTGATTGAATGACAAGAGCCACTAACAGCGAGATCACATGCAATAGTTTCTATGTTTGTTTACTGAGAATATGCAATGGCAGAGCAGTGGCTTTAAACACCACGAATTTACGTGTTGGCAGGCAGTGAAAAGCTACAAGGAAGATCAAATCAAAATCATCAAATATATCACTCTCCGAATTAATAGCAGGTGTTTGCGTGCCTACCTGCAAGTGTCATCCCTGGGGCCAACCTGACTCAAATAATTATACAAAAGGATTGTTTTTTTTTTTTTGTTGCCCACCTGGTTCAACGGAGCTTTGCCCCGACTACATCCGGATCCGACCCGCGTCGCGCACCTGGCTATGGTGGGTGAGTCTTCTAACGGGAATTTTCTGCATTCGCCAAGGCTCGAACTCGAGACCTCGCTTAAGCGATACCGGGCTGCTTACCACTCGGACCAACCCCGTTAGTAAAAGGATTGGTTTCTGATCTGCAACTTGATCTGCCAAGTGTATGGGTTTCTGCTTAGTGCTCTCGCCCGACCCCATTTGTTGTTCTCGACATACTCAATAGTGCTGGAAAAGCCTCTTCTCAATTTGAATGATAAAAACCTACTGAGCCCACTTACACACACGTAGAATATTTATTATTTTATTTTAAGGGCTTGTTTGGATAATAATTTAAAAAAGGGGCTTATGAAAAAAAAAGATTTTAAATAACTTTTAGAAAAGAGTTTTTGGAGAAGAGTTTATGAGAAAAAAAAATAGTTCTGAATAAATAAGTGTTTGGATAGTTATTATCAGAAGGACTTTTATAATTAAAAAATTATCAGAAAGAGTATGATTTTATTAAAAATATGAGAGAGGAGAGAGAGTGAAGAATAAAGAGAAGTGAGGGTGGAAAAGATAGATGAGAGATGATGAATAAGAGAGAGTGTAAGAAAAAATAAAGGTAAAATAGTAATTGGATAGTCCATAAATTCTTTTATTGTTTCAGAAACTAGTCTCAATAGTTTATCCAAAATCTTAATTTTAAACTATAGTTTGTTCCAAAAGACCTTTTAGACAAATATGATTATTTGTTTTAAAATTTTTTTAACCTAAAGTTTGGGCAAAAAATCTTTTTAAAATCTCAGTTTTGAGATTTACTAAACACAACCTAAATGACTCATTATTTACAAATTATAGAGAGAGAGAGAGAGATCAAATTTTTCATTTCCTGTAATTTTTGAAAGCTTGCTTGATGAAACTAAATATCTATGCCTTGATGAACTCTGGACTCCATATCGCCACTAAGACCTTGTGTTGGTATGAGGTAAGGGTTGGTATTGACTTTGTCAATTTTGAAATATCTGCTAGAAGGAATTAAGGATAACTTGGGATTGTAAAATACTATATAGGTAGGATTATTTAAATCCACGCACCCTTAATATTGCCTGGGATTTAAATATTTGGACAAAACTATATATATCCATATTCTCTAAAATAATTAAAGGGGAAAATTTTCCGAAATTATTATTTGAATTTTAAAATTTTAAATTAGTTTTATTTCCTATATTTTATTAGGTATTGACTATATTTAATAAGAAAATAATAAACACTTTTATAAGAATTTTTGATATAAAATTTTAAAATCCAAATGATACTGTTGTGGGATTTTTGCTAATGAAAAAAGTTTTAAAGGATATCCTTCTCTTTCTCCCTTCCTCTTTGAAACTCATATTATTTTGGTGTGTATGCTTCCTTTAATGGGCTCTGGCCCTGGAAAATAGGGGACTAGGGTTGTGGGGGAGGAAATATTTAAAATAGACAAAGTATTATATTATTTAATCACCAAATTAATTAAACATAAAAAATCAAATCAGGCATATCTATTAGTCAAATCACAAATAAGTTAGCTTCTAGAACACAATAATTAAGAAATAGATAGGAGATGAGGAGATAGCATCAGCTTTACCAACTTAATTACAAATATCTCTCGTAATGTAAAGTTCAGGCTGACACCATCCGGTCGGTTCAACGATTTTTTTTTCCTTTTTTTAATAAAACACCGAAGTAGACGACTACTAGGCAGCATCTAGCCCCCATATTATCTCTACATAAAAGCTAAAGGATGAAGATCCCTAGGTTAATAAAAAAATGTATTTAAATATCTTTACTTATATTTATTTTCCTATCTCGCTACCTATATTATATATATACAGTCATAAAAAATAAATGTTTATGAATTATGATCCAGAATTAATCAGATGAACTCTTTAGATAATTGTTCTTCTTGAAGCATGCAAGTAGTACACCAGTTGTCAAGATTTAATTTCCCTTTTAATCTTGAATCATGGAGTTTGATTACGGTAAGCAAGTGCATGTTAGGGATGTGCATGGGTAGGGCTGGGCAGGATAGGCCCCGTGCCCGGTGCCCTACCCAAAAAAAGCATGGGCTGCATTTTGCAGCCCGATGCCGACCCTGCCCGGTAAAAGCCCTAACTATTTTGGGCTGGGCATGGGCGGGCTGGGCATGTCCAAGTTTTGATGTCATGCTTATGTTGTGAAAAAAATCTGCAATTATGAACTTATAAAATAATATCATATTCATATGTCTTTAAGACTTAAATAATATCCATTATTCACTAAGAATAAAGCAACAAAAAGATAATAATTAAATTTTTGAAATCCATTGTATGTAAAAAAAAAAAAAGTCTTGAAGTTTAAGTAATTTGTAATTGTAACTTTGTATCAATCTCCCTAATATTGACAAAGATTAAGTATCTAAAAAAAATAAACAATTATAATTTATAATATAATTATATGATGATTAGTAAAGTTAAAAAAAAGAAAAAAAGAAAAAATTAATATAGTTATAAATATTAAAAGATATAACTTACATACTTAACTACTTATATTTTTAAAATGAACCTCTAGTCACCAGTAACTATCATATTCTCCTTTTTAAGTGTAGCATTTAGGAAAAAAAGTAAAAAAAATAAAAGAAATTGTGCTCATGGGCAGGGCAGGGCAGGGCAACCCCCTGCCCGGTGCTCAGCCCGAAAAAAGTATGGGCTAGATTTTATAACCCGATGCCCAGCCCTGCCCTATATTTATCGGGCTGAGCAGGGCTATTTTATTGCGAGTTAGGCTAGATATATCGGGCCTTGGGCATTATGCACAGCCCTAGTGCATGTATGTCTCCTTTCTCCGTCACTATCCTTTGACTATATCTGCATGCTTTCTCTGAAACTGGAGAGTTCGATCAATTGCCGCTTCCTGCTTTCTGAACTAACATGCTGGATTGGTTCATTAATTCCAAAATTAGAATTCGGATTTCTTTTGGAATTGGAATTATTATCCATTTATTTAATCACATCCATGTTTTATATTTTAGTTATCTCTAAATCTCTTTTTTTTTCATGTTGCCATAATGGGACAAATGCCTCCCTAATAAAGGGATGTTACAGGTTTAATCCCGGTAGCAGGTAGGTGATTGTAAAAGTATTAATATGTGATTTCCCAATTATTCCAAATAAAAATAAATCTCATTTTCTACATAGCCATGTACTTTCTTTTTTTTTTCAAAATCAAAGTACAGCTATGTGTTTAAAAATGTTGTCCACATGCATTCATCCAATAATAATGAACATGCATGTCAAAATTATTCTCTGGTCTGAATTTTCTTTTAGTGTGTGTTTGGATATCAATTCTGATAATTGATTCTGGCTAAAATTGCGGTTTAAAATTTTTTTACACAAATAGTCATTTTTGTTGAGAATTGATTTTGGGCAAAACCTCGGTTTAAAACCTAGGTTTTGAATAAACCACTGAAAATAGCTTTTAGTTTGAAACCTATGTTATGGATTATCTAATTACTATTATACCCCTACTTTTTCTTACACACTCTCTCCTCTCTCTTCTCTACACTCTCTTCTCTCTCCTCTTTATTCTCTACACTCTCTTCTCTCTCCTCTTTCTTCTATATCATATTTTCTCTCTCTTACTTTTAATCAAATCATACCCTTTTTGATAATTTACCAATATAAAAAGTTATTCTACTACTAATCATCCAAACATCTCTATTCCCAAAATTTATTCTTTCCAAAATCTATTATTCTCAAAATCTATTTTCTAAAATCTATTCTTCCCATAATCTATTTTCTAAAAACTAATCCAAACACACCCTTATATCAAGCCGATGTCTATGTGACAAAAGAAAGGAGTTAGGTATTGAAACTCCCTCCTTTTTCTTTAAATATTAATTATATAATCCACCCTGATGGAACCAAAAAAAAAAAACTGTTCAAATCTTTCACCATTGAATCACATCGGGTAAAAACTCATGCATGCATAAAAAACTCTAAAAATTATTAATTATTTTATAGATATATTACAAGATCACTACAAATAAAAAAGTTATTATAATAATAACTATTTAAATATTTATTTTTTTATAATTATTTTTTAAAGTTATTTTTTATAATTATTTTTATATATAAACTCTTCTATACGAGCTAAATTAAACGGCTCATAAAAGAGCTTTTATTTGGACAGATTGTTAGATTAGGGTAATGGAATTTTGACTTTTCATTTCTGTAACTCGCCCTTAATGCTGCCATGGTGTGAAATGAAAGTACAGCTAAGGCAAATTTGTACGAAAGAAGGGCCAAACTTTTAAGTAGAGAAAGAGATAACATAGGGGTCGACGCGATCACAATTGACGTTGACATGAACGTTGAATCCAATTCTACCACCTGGGCCCCATACAACCCTCCGTTTACAACCAGGTCCCTCTCACAACTACATGTTAAGTTTTTGTTCGAAGTTCAAACTTAAAAAGTTAAAATCCGTTAATTGTTTTTTAATTATTACTATTATTATTTATCTATGTTGATTTAGAAATTCCACATAATTTTACATTCAATGAGGATGGTTTAACATGAACCCCCTCCTTCATCTGGCTTTGGCTTTAGGACTACCTATAGATGAAATTGATGGTGATGTTACATTTAAAATATAAGTTGGGTGGATTTAATAAAAAAATGTATTGAAGTTATCTATGTGATTCCAAAGTATATGATAGAAAATTTTATCGAACATAAAACTAACAACATCATATGCTAGTGAATATTGATATGTAATTATGCAAGAAATTAAAAAATGACATTGAAAATGATAATATAAAAGAAAGAGTAAGCGTGACATTAAGATAGTTCAAAATAGACATAAAAAATTGTTGGAAGCGCCATTAAGAATTGAGGAGGATATATGAGATATTATAAAATAATCTAAAAATGAGCAAAAAACAAGACTAAAAATAATAGCTAGTTAATTAATAGTAAATGTGATATTTTAATTAATAATTTATTCAAAAAAAATCAACTATTAATAAAGTGGAATAAACTTTGATATTGTTGTTGTATTATTATTTAAATGATAAGGGGAGACTTACTGAAGGTCCGACTTTCCAAGTGGATGGATATATATAGTTCGGCAAAGCTTAAAACCAATCAAAGTGTTATTACTTAATGTTTGTTTATTTGTCTCTATGGAGAATCTAACGTTTCATTGACTTCTCAGAGATGAAGTGTCCGCATGGATACATGACTATTTTATTTTATTCTGACAAGTGAAAGAGGGGATGGGAAGGCAGAAGGATGGGACATGAAAGTGATGAGAGCGTAGAAATCAAAGTTTGGAAGAATTGGCTGAAGAAATAATGGGATCCAGAGTGAATTAAAGGAAAGTGGCCTTCAACTTGAGGATTCCAGAATGAAGGGCTCAGATTCATGAGGAAATCACAAGAACACGACATAAATATGAATAGCGATTGAATGAGACACAGAAAGAAGACAGACAACAAAGCACGGCATGGGTACACAAATCACCACTGTTTTCTTGAAGCCACCACATGCTGTCCTTTCCCTTCTAACCAACCTCATTAAACATTCTGTCCCGTTTTTCCCTACCCCTGCCCCCACATGCATGAGCCATGAGGATTAGGATTATCCTTAATCAATCTCAAATACTAGCTTCTTTGGGACCTCAGTAATTCCCCCAATTTTATATTCATCAAAAGCTTAGTTTTCTAATATAAGAATTAGTACGTGTGCTAATGCTGTCCTATAAGCTGCACAGCATACTCCCATTTGTCCTACATTTCTGGCATCAGTGCTTAATTAGACCCTAATGCCTATAACTTCCACTTTTCTTTTTTTGGTTGCACATCTTCAGATATCCGTAAAACCTACTCTATTATATTAAAAAATTCATACCCTGTCATTATTTATAGCCAATTCTGATCTATAATATGCCTACTTTGCTGGTGGCATGCATCTTAAAATAAACTAAATGACACTATCCCTAATGGGATATTTATTTTCCTATCGGTTTTGTTGATGCCTAGGTGGTCTCTCTGGTAGCTAGATGGCTTATTCACAAATAAATTAATCAGTATCTTTCTCTTATCTTAACCTACATTTAGTGGCCTTCATGTATTGACCCCAGTATGATTGATATCGTTTAATTAATGACTACTAACCAGCAAGAAACAGCTCCTAAAAAGATAATAACGACCATCTCATACAAGTGGCTAAATCCATCGAAATCATCATTGACCTATTACATGATTGTTTGATGTTGTTTGTCCCCCCGCCAAGAAAACTTTTTTGATATATCTGTATATAAATACTCCATATCAGTTACCTATTATTGAGACTTGTTCCCAAAAGACTTAGCATATTATTTTAAAATAATTAAATTTAATCCAATTAAAATCAAGGTATTAGAAACTAGATTAGTGATTAAATCGATCAATATAATAATTTAAGAGTCAACAATCAAACTATGGTTAAATTGGTTGTGGTCAACTTAGCCATGATTAGAATAATATAATTTAAATAAAATATATAAATATTAATATATAACTCTTAAAAGAGTAATATTTAAATAAAAAAGTTATTAACTTACAAATAAATAAAAAAATTATGTATAAATTTTATATAATTCAATAAAAAAAAGTTACTGAAATACAAATATGTTATTTAATTATTTTTCTATTTTTTAAACTCAAATTGACCTTTTTAGGCCATTTAGTGGAGAGAGAAAAAGTATAAAATTCAATAATTTTAATGTGTTAAAAACTCTTGACAAACCAGTTATGAGAGACATGGTTAAAACACACTCTGAGGAATATAGAATTGAGGCAAAAACATCTGATCAAGCACTCTAGCTAGCGTACAATCACAAAGACAATAGGTGGAAGGAACTTCGTGGATGCTAGCCAATACTCCAAAGCTGTCCAAGACTCTGTTTTTTCTGTTTTAACTTGATATTATCGTGCAGATGGTGGGGGCGGGTCAAATTAAATTTGCTGGTTTAATTTGAAACTTGTAAAATCCTATTAGGCATGAAATGATGAAGGTTGAAGCTATCCATTCATACTACCTAATACCTACCACTTCTCTTGTAAACAGAGATGACATAGAAAAGACGTTAGGATGGCGAGAAGTGACCCCAGCTTCAATTAAGAACGATATGCTCCCATTACCAAACGGGTTTCACACAGTGACTTCAACGCTTAATAATATCACGTTTCACTTTTATAAATGGCCCCTAATTGATCAATCTTGCTTCCTCACTTTGTCCTTCCAGACCCCACAAAACCCAACTCTCTTAATAGCACCAACCTCACTAGCTTCTTCTTCTCTATCCAACAGTATCTCTCTCTCTCTATCTTCTTCTTCATATATAATAGACAGCTCACTTGGCCTTTTGATGCTAACATGTGAATCATGGAGTTCCACCGATCGTCTTCTTCTTCTTCTTCATCCAACCATGTTCAATCTACAAGACTTACTTCTCTGTCTTCACAACGCAGCCTTGCTTCGGTTCCTTCCCTGAACTCTCGTTCTCACCAACATGCTTCAGCAACTTATTATCAGTGCCTTGCAACTCTCAAAGGTCACACATCTTATATTTCATGCATGGCTCTTGCTGGGAAATTCCTCTACACTGGATCTTCTGATAGAGAAATCAGGTCCTGGAATCATTCTCCTTTCCATTCTGATATATTCGACCCCTATGATGAACAGTCAAATTCAATAGCTAGCATGGTGACGGCGGGGAAAGGTGCGGTGAAGTCCTTGATAGTTCAGTCTGATAAACTCTTCAGTGCTCACCAAGACTACAAAATCAGAGTATGGAAGATCACCGGCGACGAACCAGACCACCAGAAGTACACACGTTTAGCTACTTTACCGACGTTTGGTGACAGAGCGACGAAGGTTTTGAACCCCAAGAACCATGTTAAAATTCGGAGGCACAAAACATGCACCTGGGTTCATCATGTGGACACGGTCTCTGCTTTGGCCTTGTCCAGGGACGAGACCTTGCTTTACTCAGTTTCATGGGATCGAACAGTCAAAGTCTGGCGAACCAGAGACTTCACCTGTTTAGAATCGGTGAACAACGCACACGATGATGCAATAAACGCCATAGCAGTTTCAGATGATGGTTACGTGTACACTGGATCAGCAGATAAGAAGATCAAGGTGTGGAAGAAACGAGAAGGAGAGAAGAAACATTGTCTTGTTGATACGTTAGAGAAACACAATTCTGGGATTAATGCTTTGGCTCTGAGCAGTGATGGGTCTCTGTTATATTCAGGTGCTTGTGACAGATCTATATTGGTTTGGGAGAAGGATGAAGAAGAAGAAGATGGGAAAATGAGGCTGGTGGGTGCGCTTAGGGGACACACGAAGTCGATATTATGCTTAGCGATGGTTTCGGATTTGGTGTTTAGTGGTTCCGCAGATAAAACGATAAGAATATGGAGAGGTGTTCATGGTGATTATTCATGTTTAGGAGTTTTAGAAGGGCATAGTGGTCCTGTGAAGAGCTTAACTGCAGCGAGTGAAAGTTGTAGTCCGACGGAAGAATCTTTTCTCGTTTACAGTGGCAGTTTGGACTGTGATATTAAGGTTTGGCAGATCATTGTACCTGTTCTCTAGATTCTGTTTTTTAGTTTTACCGCATGAAGGGGGGATTATATCAAGTGTTTATCTTTCTTTCTCTCATCTTCTTTAATCTGGCCTCTCCAGTTATTCAAAGTCTTGGATCATTTATTGATTCTACACCCAAAGGTAAAAGTATTTTGAATTCTCCTCTTGATTGATAAGCTAAAAGCAACTAATTAAAATGATCAGTTGGTTCTTGAACCAATGGTCTGTCATGAGTCATGAGTAATGGTAATTTAGAATGATGGATCTTATAAGGTCGGGTTATAACAAATACAAACTTTTAAGAGAATTATATCCTAAAAGATAGTTATTAAAATAGGAGAGCCTAAAATCTTATAATATCTCTATTTCAAAATCGCAATCCTAATGTAAAACTCATGATATAGTTTTCTACCCTAGTGATATGAAAAGAACATCATGTAAAACGAAAAGAACATATTTTGCTTATTTTATAAAAACTGTGACCATAAAGTATGATTTTCAACCTTTTTTTTTTTTAAATACTACTCCTCATTTCTTTAATACAAGACATATTTAAATAATTTAATTATATTAAATAAATTAGTGAAGTTAGTTAATATGAGGTATTTTTTTTAAAATACTATAATCATCTTCTTTAACTCCTATTTTCTCTCCCTTACTTAATTATTATTAAGAGAATCTCAATAGGGATAATTTAAGAAAAAATTGATAAATAGAGAAAATAAATTTTATATTTATTATCAATATCAACTACTCAATTATATTTTATATTAAGGATTAGATGAGTAATACATAATAAAGAAAATCTTAAAAATCTACCAAAAAGCCTGAAACAGTTGATAAATAGTTAAATTTTTTAAATATGATGTCATAGGTTTGAGCCAAGCCGTATGCATAGAAAATATTTTATTAGGAGAGACTCTACCTAAAAGAAGGAAATCTTAAAATCCAAATTTAGCTAAAGCATATAATAATTTGATAAGTTTTGAATTATATGCAAATAGCTACTTGATCTTTAAAACTTGATAAGTGATCATTTTAAATGAATTTTCCCAACTTGTGAAAATTGGATAGAGAAACTTAAACCATAAATCTTCTTTTTTTCTACAAAAAAGTTTAGGTGAGTTTGGTACTAGTCCTCCATCAAGATCAGAGTACGATCTTAGGGATCAAATAGTACTTACAAGGGAGTTACGAGATCGCCTACCAAAGGAATCCTCACAACAGTATAATGAATTGAACTTGCATTTTTATGGGATAAAATCACGTTCCTTACCATCTGTGTCAACTCTCATTAACAAACCAAAAATCTTCTTTTTTTTATAAAGAAACCAGAATTTTTTTTTATATACAAAAAAGTTTAGATGGGTTCGGCACCAATTCTCCACCAAGACCAGTGCATACTTAGGGCTCAGAGAGCACTTACAGGGGACTTACGAGATCACCTACCAAATGAGCTCTCACAATAATAATAAGAATCAAACTCATTTTCTTATAAAATATAAATAATTTTTTACTATATATATCAACTCTTATTAGAAGAAATCTTTTGATAATGACAGATAGAGGAAGATTGAGAAAGAGAATAGATAAAGCATAATTTCAAGTTTCCAACAAAAACTTTATAGGCTCAACCCAAGAGAAACTGATGGATCCCCATGCGCCTTTTCTTGGCCCAATAAAGCACTGTTCTTGCAGCCCAGCCCAATTCAGCTTCGGGTCCCTATAAACCAAATTTACTCATCTCTCACCTCCGTTTTATTTTATTTTTTTAACAATTCATATAAAATTCCATAAATTCTATTAAAATCATATAATTTTTGTTTATTTTTAAAATACAATCTTTTATAAAACTATATATATATGTTTTAAATACTAACTAATTTGATAGAATAGTTTTAAGATTAAACTAAACTATTGGGAAATTTTATATTTAAATTTAAAAAAAAGAAGATAGATTTTGTAAAATTCTAATGCAAATGAACACAGACAAAGGATTTCGGTTAGGGCAGTCCTTTCTTGTTCCTCTCTCGATTGAAGAATAGTCTTCTCCTTCCTGTTTACATCTGACTGTATTTTGAACATCGTTTGGTACCCTACAAGGTTTTTGTGTTCATTGGTCTCCGTGCTTCTTTAAAAGTGCAAATCTCTGATTGTTTAATAATTTGTGTTCTGAATCTGCCCAATAATAATTTCTGTCTGCTAACAAATACGATGCTTTGTGTTCTTGGTGCATATATATATATATCGTTTTCCTTCTCAACTATATGACTATGAAATACATGATAATATATTTATTTAGGGCAAACATGGGATGATACCTAAATTAAATTTAAATGCTTTGTGATTTGACATTTTAGTTTTTTTTTTAAAGAAGTGTTAAACCACTGTTTATATATAAGCTGGGGTGTTTAGATAGCCTTAAAATTATAATTTTAAAAAAAAATTTAGCTTAAACTATGTTTTGAGAATTTTTTTATCCAAACATCATTCAAAACTCCATAAACGTACTATTCTGAAAAAAAAAAAAGTTGCTTCAAACCTAAGTTTCAGATAAATAGATGGGAATTAGCTTTTAAGTGAAGAAAATAATTTATGGGCTGTCCAATTATCGTTTTACCCCTTACACTCTCTCTCCTCTCTCCTCTTTCTACTCTCACTCTATTGCTCCGCTGCTTGTCCTTCTGTCGTTAGGTGGTCCATCGAGCATCGCTAGTCCGTCAAGTTTTGCTAGTCCGTCGTGTTCAGATATAGAGGAAGAAGGAGAGGAGGCGGATGGAGAGGAATAAAGAGGGGAGGTCACTTGAAAGTGAAGACGCCATCGTCGAGAAAGAAGATGAAGAAGATTAACAGTGACATAATATTATTTTTTTTACATTATATCCTTTATAATAATTTATCAATCATAAAACTCATGATGATAATAACCATTCAAACACTCATTTATTTATAATCACTTTTTTTTCCATAAGCTCTTTTATCCAAAATCACTTTTAAATGCCTGTTTGGATAGACTTTTAAAAAATGGCTTATGAAAAAAATGACTTTTGGATAGCTTTTAGAAAATGGCTTTTGGAGAATAGTTTATAGAAAAAAAATAGTTTTAAATAAATGAATGTTTAGATGATTATTATTGGAAGGACTTTTGTGATTGATAAATTATTATAAAATGTATGAGATAAATTAAAAAAATATATCATCACTCTCATCACCCACGCCTCTACCTTTTCTTTTCCTCTTCTTCCATTGTTCTCTGTAATGACGATGATGACAAAGGGACTGAAGACTCTTGAAGACAGAGGAAGAAGACAAGCTCTAACGACGACTACCGACGAAAGAGAAGACCACCGGCGAGCTCCAGCGATGGAGGACACTGTAGAGAGACAACTGCGAACTTCTTCAATGCCGAAGAAGAAAGAAGAGAAGGGAGGGAAGAGGGAGAAAAGAAGAGAGAAGAGAGATGATATTAGAAAAAATAAAGGTAAAATAATAATTTGGTAATCTATAAGTTCTTTTAATGTTCCAGAAGCTATTCCCAGTAGCTTATCCAAAACTATAATTTTAAACCATAGCTTAGTCCAAAAGTTTTTTTAGACAAATATAACTATTTGTTTTAAATTTTTCTCAAATCAAGGTTGATGCTAAACCCCCTATAAAATTATAGTTTTATTTATAACTAAACACGCACTAAATCATTATTTATAGATAAACTATTCTCCAAAAATTAATTCAAATAAATTTATAATTGAGTTGTATATGGATGATTAATTAGTAATTAATTGGTGCACATGCATGATCTTAAAGTTCAAATTCCTACAGCCTCAGCCTCGTGCTAAAACAACGCCAAATTAGTTAGTACAGTATAGTTAATGACATTAAATCGAATATTCGATCCCCGATTCTTACTTGGCAGACATTTTGTGATGTAGAGCTATCTTTTGAAAGATGAAATATATCAAACCATAAAACAGTTAATTACCAATATTCTTTTTTGCCAAAGCAGAGATTATTTTTCGAAATGTTCATAGTTTGAGCAGTTAATTACCTATACTGTCAAAACCACAAACATATAGACCATAGGGACTGGCAACATATATTCTTTCCACTCTTCCAAATATGTCTAACCATAACAAACGACGCCCGACAAAGACACATATAAGAATATATATACTGTTTAAAGTGAAGTTGTTCTCAATTCATAGTCATGGACAAATTAGTTTTTAATACTTTAACGAAATCTTCTAAGATATTTAAAATGCATTAAAAAATAAAATAAAATAAAATAAAAAATATGAGCAGACAATATGCACAAGACTTATGTATTAAAGTGTGATATTATTATTTTTGTTGCCAACAAATTATATCTGGTATTAAGGAAAGGGCGATGGGACGTGGGAAACTGTGCTCTTTGTAACATAAATAGGGTTTAGACTTTTGTATTGGGCCAAAAAGATTTGAATCTCTCAAAAAGAAAATCACTTTTATTGGGAGAAAAGAGTAATAGAGTATCACTTTTTTTTTTATACGAAACATTATTAAAAAGGGATTGAGCTCATATATAATTTAATGACAGGGTAAAATTTTTCTTCTTTCTAAGCGGTATTAATATTAGGCAGGGTGAGTCATCTATTACTCTCAAATGTAAACCTAAGCACCCAAGAGCTATGATGTCTCCCCAAGCATCGCGATTAGAACTACAATAAAGTGATACTCTTTAAGGATCGAATACGCTCCAAATATCAGTTGAACCCACGAACGATAAGTAATAGAGTATCGATTTCTTTTAACAAGAATTTTTTAAAAAGTGGTTGGGTTCATCCATGATCCAAGAGTAGGACGAAATTACACAAACGATGGCTAATAGGGTATCACTTTTTTTTAATAAGAATAGGGTATTACCCTATTACGATGGGTAATAGGGTAAATAGGGTATCACTTTTGCATAGAGAAAAAGAAAACTAGTTTTAGTCACAAATATTGGGCCACTCGTGAGAGAAGAAAGGGGAAGAAAAGGCCGGCCGGCCGGCCTTGTGAATGACTTTATCAGGGTCCAACATAGGAGTCTCTCTCTCTTCTACCGTTACTTTTGTCCTCCTTCCTCAATGCACACCAACCTTCCCACGTTGTGGAATTATTCTAAGATTCTAAACTAAACAAGAGGTTTAATTACTGAAAGCTAATAATGATAAATTCTATTATATGAACTGACAATAAATTTATACTATTTATAATTTGTTAGTAATAAATTATTTCTTTAAGATTTCCTAGTAATTTCCCTTATTCTATTTTAGAGAGTTTATTGGACCCTTTTCTCCTATCATCAAACACCAGTAATGTGGCACCACATTCTTAAGTAGATAATGTTGCATTTGTTAACTGTACGTGCAAGAGTGTTAACTATGTATACATTACACAAGTGCGGGTAATAGATTTCAATTATGTGAAAAGAAGGGTGAGGAAATAAAATTACTTTAAACTCCGCTTCTAAATATAGAAACTAGTTAATTATGGGGTTAATTTTTATTATAAATATAATACACCAATATAATCCACTTTATCTGGTTCTTATATTTATTATTTTTTTAAACTAATTTACCCAACTTATAAATAAATTGATATATAATCTAATGTTATACAGGGTTATTTTAGAGAGATCATGTCATATATATTATAATTAATTTATCTAATTTCTTTAATTTTTTTAAATTAATTAACTCTTGTACTAAAAGAGACTATACAAGTAATGCATATAGTAGAGGAATTAATATGATAATATAATATGCTTTTTAATTTTTGATAGAAAGCTGTAGGAGAAAGCATGTACTTCCCAATCACATCCAAGTCTCTAAACCGCAAGTAATTTTACTCAAATTATAATTACTTAACTAGTAAATACTAGATAGATGATCTTCTTGAATAAGAAGAAATGCCCAACAAGAAAGACTTTGCTGGCTGGTTTTGGGAGAATTTAAACCTACAACCTATAACTGAGTTGAGAGCTGGATTCAGATCCTTTACTATTTGCAATATATGTACAGAATAAAGTGATGATAAGAGAGGTAAGGAAATATAAAAACAAAAAGAGTGAAGTGATTAAAGAAGTTTTAGCGACATTGATATGAGACGAGTCGTTGAGAAGTGAGAGAAGCCAGAACCCCAGAAGTGTTGCCCTACTATACTCAGAAACCAGGTAGTAAAGGGGTGCTCCTGACATTATATATATTCAAAATATGCTTGGATATGGGAATCTTTTCCTCTGTCTCTGTAAACAATGAATTATTGCTTTCAAGCCTTCACAAATGCCGGAACACTACTTCCCATTTTTTGTACAGTAACTAACTTTTTTTTTGTCTCCATTTGTATTTACCAATCTCTCTGTAATGCTTTTTTTCTGCACAAGGACAGCCATTACTTTCACAAGGTCTCATATTCTCTCTCTCACGCACATATTTTACTTGGATATCAGCTCTTTTGATGAGTACTTTGTCATTCTCTATTCTATCATGTGGAAATATTTATATATCTCTGTAACCTGCCAAATTCTCTCTTTAACTAAGCCCTATAAAGCTTGAACCATTTTATCTACTTCATATACAGTCACAAACAGCCTTTTACTGTGTCCAATATAATATTCCCTCATTAAAAAATATGTTTACATTTCTGATTAAAGTGTAGATGCATGCAGAATTCAGCTCTACAGCCATTATATATCCTTTGAATTTACCCAATGACGACTCTGCACTATACTACTCCTAAACGTTACCAATGATCATTCACTTTAATAATATTATAATTTGAATTTTTATTATGTTGTAAAAATTAATGTGGCCCTAGGGTAGATAGGGCTTTTAACACCGGCTAGAAAAGTCTTTTTATACCGATTCTCTAATCAATGTAGATTAAACCAGCTTAGTAAGGATTGGATTTGTTTTGAAAAAAGTTTTTTTTTTTTTAAATTTGTTCTATTTCTTCCCTACCTCCTCCTGTCGTAGAAAAACTAATGACTTCTGATGAGGGATTCAGAGATTGGTAGATCACCTTTTGTGTATGGTCGGTACAAGTAAATAACTTAAACCTAATAAAAATTAATGAGGTGAGACATATGTGTACTAGTTGGGACCCAAAAGAACATGCAAAACCCTAATATAAAAGGTGATCTCTCTTTCAAGTGGTGCTTAATTTTTAACAAATTAGATTATAACGTAAATTACAAATCCTGTTGATGGATTATAAGTAGTAGAATGTAAAGTTTTTTTGGAATGAAGTGGGAACAAAGAGAATAGAGAGAGGGTGGTGGGCCAAAATGAGTGGAGGGTGAGGGGACTAAGAAGATATAAGAGATCATAATAATGATTTGAGCATGGAAAATAAGATGGGGTCTGTATTTCCTTTTCCTCACCAACAAGAGCTGGACGCCATGGAAAAGTTGGCTCCACGGTTTTCGTGATAATTCATATTCCCACAACAACACAGAGAAGAACAAATAGAGAGAGAGAGAGAGGTCTTGTATTCTATCAAAATAGTCTCTTTCTTTCTTTCTTTTCTTTCTCTCAGGGGAGAGAGAGAGAGAGAGTATAGTGATGGCACGAACTACCTTGGATTTTTCTTCGACCTTTCAACGCCATCTCCAAACAGCAATCATCATGATGCCCTCTTCCTCCTCCTCCTCCTCCTTCCATATACTTCTTCATCATTACCCTCTCACCCTTATCATCGTCATCATCGCCCTCCACTATCAACCCCTTCCTCATCATCACCACCACCACCACCACCATCACTTCTCTTCTTTACACACAAAACAATTCCACCCTTCACTACTACTGCACAGACACCAAGAACAAGGAGAAGACGAAGGAGGAGGAGGAGGTTCGTTTTTGGGTGTGAGAAAACCCTACTTTGATATCTAGTAGGCGATTTCCAGACACAAGTTTCAGAGGAGTAGTATAATGAGTGTCTACTTTGAGGATATCTTATCTGGCTTTTGCTGGCAAGATTCCTTCAAAACTCATCGACTACTCTGGGGGAATCAAGCGTCCTGGTCCGATCCACTTCGGTTTTGCTTATATATATATATATTGAGTATATGCATTTATTTTCAATTATTTTAAGCATGCTTCTCGATCTCTCTCGCTCTTTGATTTTATTATCTTCTGTTTCTTCTTATTATTTTGTACTACCAATTCAGGTCGATGAAGGAGTCCTGATGATGATATGCATATTTTGTTGCTTGCGATTAATTTCCCTCTTTGATCTCTCCTTCTCCTTTGTTCTTGTCTATTTTTCAACCTTATTTTCCGCAAAAGTTGCTGCGGCTATAGACTAGAGAAGTAATGGAGAGGGAGACAATAATAATTTCAGTTGAATCTTTGTCTGAATGAGGCTGATGATGCTTCAATTCAACGTAATGAATGGGTTTCTTGTTTTTCACAGAAATACAGGCAATTTTGGGCACTGACTTTAGCAGCACTCTCTATCTATATTGATGATATTTGCCTTTTCCGGGTCTCTCTCTAGGGTTTGTGTTTTTATGTATTTTCCTTCCGTATCTTCCTACACTGGTTTTTGCATAGACATAAACATATCACGAATCATGATGAGAGTCTGATCTATTATGGAGAAATGGATATGCACACACACACATCGACGCAATCGTTCAGGAAGAAATGAGAGACGTGTGTTATAGAAAGTCAAAAAAAGAAAACTGATACGAATTATTTTTCTGTTTTGAAACGTTCAAGTTTCTCGTCCTGAAATAGCCAGCCATCATCTAAGCTTGAATTTGATATGATAGGTTCTTCCTTGTACAGCATTTTCTGTCAAGTGCACAATCAACATGAAGCTAAGCTTCAAGATTCTCTTCTACGTACAGTTACAGGCTTTGGAATATATCATTATTACAAATATTTTTAATTTGATTTCATTCTAGGTATTAGCCTAGATCTCTAGTAAAAAAAAATCACTAAATATCCGCATATTAGATATAATTCTATATAACTGTCAAGCTAGCATTTATCTTAGTGAAGATTTGAACATTCGTCATGTGGAGAGGAACCAATCCTCCCTCTGTTATACCTAACTTCTATTGGTATTTTAAGTAAACTTTAATGGAAAGAGAGAGAATGACTGAAGATTGATGAGAGAGAGGTCGTGCATGTGATTCTAATGGCACACACTAGTTAACAAGTTTATGGAGCTCAGCTGTTCTCTTTTCGCTACTTTTCTTTTTCCCTCTCTGGGTTAACAAGTTTATAACTTCATGTTAAGCAAAAAACAAATTAATTAAATTGGGTTCCACATAAGTGGACCCACCTCTTTAATTGGTTTCTCCGGATCTGAGCTTGGGACTAACTTCAAAGAGGGTACAGTTAATTAAGCTAAGCATGCGTACATGAAAGTCAAGCCTTATAGTTAATGGTGTGATCAACATGGTCAGAGAACCATCCGTCAAAATTTTGTCTTCCTCTTAAACCTAATAATTCTTGAATCCCATCAAAACAAAAGACAAAAAAGGGGCATAGACAAAAAAAAAGCTCATGAATCGTGCCGATCGATTAGAGTGTTTATGTTATATATAGATATTATAAATGGTTTGAGTAGCGGGAATTAACCAAAAAGTGGTAGACTATTGTGGGTATAACTAATTCAAGTTGACATGAATGGTAGAAGTTCGTACGAGGTCATATCAAGCGCAAAGAAGCGAATAACAGGCTTGTGCATATGAAAAATCATCCAGCGCAGGGAAATGAAAGGAATATTTGACTACGTAATAGTTATATATAGGGACTTTGAATTCAAAATGGAAGCTAGATGGAGGAAAATGAAGATACGACACATATTAATCAAAATCCAAAAGGCTAAAATAAAATAATTCATCAATTGTCAACCAATCAGGTGGAGAAGACAAGCCACGACACTAAACAAGACAGAAGAAGGAAGGCAGCTTGCATTTTTTTGCAAAGAATACAACATCCATCCTCTGTTGAAGATTCTTTGATTCAGGCAATACCATATGTATACATCTAACCACATAGAGGGAGGCTCGTTTGTCCCCCAATATGTCCAAATCAATTGATAGCTACAATAATAATAATTTTTTTTTATATGGCAATCTAAATGTGTCATGTTAGAATATTATCGAGTTTAATTAAAGTTAATTTTTTTGAGAATATTTTTTATATTCATATATATATTTAAATTTAAACTTTTATACTTAAATAACTAAATATCTTTCTATCTAGACCAACGTCTATTGCTAATAATTATGAATTTTTTTTGTTATAAGATTTTTTAGAAATATTGAATATAGTCCATGAAGTATAATCAAGTATGGGCTGAGTCATCCCGTTACCCTCAGCACTATCTGAGGCCCATACTCGTCAAATGGACCCCAGCCCAATGATCTACTCATTCCTATTTTGCATAACATTACTCGAGTATTAATTACAAGGAATGGACTATTTATGAAGGTCTTAAATTAGTCTTAACTTTGGGTTTCAAGAAAATTATTCTTGAAACGGATGCGAAAAATATTGTTAATATGCTTCCAAATTTGGGAGGAGATAGAGGCAGTCTATTACTATCCAGAATTCAGGCTCTGATTCAGTCTACTGGGCAGTTAGAGATAAAGTATATACCTAGAAGTAAGAACAAACTGACTGATGGGCTTGCCAAGCAAGGGTTGAATAAGACGAAGACATGGCACTCTTGTCCCTCAACTCTGAGACATCTTGTTCGTAATGTGTGTTTGGGAGTTTATCCCCATGTAGTTTAATTTATTTTAGTTGTATTGGGCTTATAGCCCTCCTCTTTACAAAAAAAAATTAATTAAAAGGAATATTTTCATAACATTATAAGGAATATTACTAATATAAAATACTCCTTCCGCTGTTTAAATGTAAAAGTTAGTTGAAATTCATGAAATGTTTTAATCCATTTTGTTGCACGAATTTTTTATTTTTGTCTAAATTTTTTCCTATCAATTTCATGTATTAAATGAGTTTTTTTATCAAAAGAATTATTATCAATATAAATTATGAAAATGAGTATTTTAATAAATAACTAATTATAAAATAATTTTTATAAATTAATTATCTAACTTTTATATTTATGACTGGAGAGAGTATAATAATATAATATCAATGTGTCATATTTGACATGATATTTTGCTGGTGGAGTAATGCGTAAGTTCTTATTAAATTTTTAATATAAAATATATTTAATTAATTTAATTAAATTAATAAAATTAATTAATAACTGAACACTAAAATTTAAGAAAAATAAAAGTCAAACATCGAAATAACCAAACCGAAAAATAAAAAATACATCTAGTTTTGTTCAATGATCAGTCACAGTTTAGTTTTGCTCACCCCTAGTAATATGCAAGTATTCATTCGGTATTGAATATACGATATATTTAAATTTAATTAAATTAAAGAAATTAGTTAAATTAGTTAATATGAGATATTTTTTTAAAATATCCTTATCATTTTCCTTAACTCCTTTCAGTTAAGTTAGTTAATATGCGTTATTTTTCTAAAATACCATGATTATCTTTTTTAACTCCTTCCATTCATCTCTTACTTTATTATTATTGATAGAGTATCAATAGAGGTAACTTAAAAAAATTGATAAAAATAAAAAATATATATTATATTTATGATTAATATTAACTTTTTAATTAGGTATTGTATTAAGGGTTATTTGATTTTATACCTTTTGTAAACAAATGAAATATAAAAATATATATCCATATTATTATATTTTAAAACTAATATTTTTGTCACAAAAAAATGTAACTTATTAAGAAAAAATAAAAAAGTGGATAGTTTGTTAAAATTAGATATAATAAAAGGAAATAAGTTAATTATATTATTATACAATATTATTAATAAATACTAAAAATATAATATAAAAATGAAATAGTTAAAATAGAGTGTAGAAGTATGATTAGAAAACGAACTCTCTCCTTATTTTCTCTGAGGTGGTCCCCTATCTCATTTTCTCTTTAACTTTTATTTCCTTCTACTTTTCTTTCATTAACCAAAAAAAAAAAATTGTCTCCCTCCCTATTTTCTTTCATAGTTTTGTTTTCTTACTCATTTTCTCTATACCTAGACATGGGGTAAAGTAAAGTATAAAGACTGAGCTTGGATATCCAGTTATCCACTGGGACCAAACTTGTTCCTTTTTTAAACAAACGACAAAAACAAAAGAAATCTCGGATGCTTCTTGATTAGATTGTCTCTTTCATCTTTTATAAAGTGTGCTGCATTTCTTTCTTTTCTTTTTATTGGACGTGCTGCATTTTTCTAAGGAGATGGACCGCACGATTTAAAGACCACTCACTCCCTGAATATTTAATCAAGATAAACCAATCGTGTTAATTTTAATTATTGATTGATCACTTCATTTTCCGTCTAAATACATTCTCATGATACCTAACCTACGAGACCCCTCCAATTTTGACACAAACTAAAACAAAATGTTAAGCTTTTCATTTATCACAACGCAAAACGAATAAAAGTTAATTTTTAGTATGAGATTTATTTAATTAAATTAAAAAGATAATTAAATTAATTATAATAGTATATTTTTTAAAAGTACACTAATCATTTTTTTAACTTTTTCACTCTCCCTCTTTTTTTATTATTGTTGAGTGAGTATTAGTATAAAAAATTAAAAGTATAAAAAATATATGTTATATTTAGAAATAAGATTAATTTTTTAATTAAATTATATATTAAAAATAGAAAAAGGACAAGGCGATTTAGCGGTAAGCAATTAATCAACATATAAATAAAAAGAGCGAGCGTATAAATAAGCAATTAATCAGATCCACGAAAATACGCATACATAAATAAATTATAAATTACGTGAGACCTTCCCACCGTTTTTTTTTTCTGCTTCCCATGGGTTTCTTCGATGAAAAGTAACGATTAGCTGCCCATGCATATCCGCAAATGCCCTAGCATGAAAAAGCAATTAATGAATATATACATACATATATATATATACATACATATATATATATATAATGACCATAGAAGGAAGGAAGAAACGATTTGGTATACTGGGATATTGAATTTAGTTGCGCGTGGGTGTGGGTGTGACATCAACGATACTTTATAAAGGCAGTCCCCTAATTTACAACTTAAGCCGCAAAGTATCGTATAAGGGCCCCTCCAACCCTTCTCTTAAAGTATAATCACGGGGATACCATCCTCCTATCACAATAACAAACCCTCCACACTACATTATGATCCCAAAATAACAAAGTCCAAGTACCAAACAGTAAATCTAAAGATAAAATTTATTTCAAAAGAGCCACGCTATCTCTAATTTTAAATATAAATTTAGATTAAAAAATTACTTTAACCATAATTCTCTTTATTTTTTTAAATTATAATTTTTATCATAAAATATTTCTATATGACTATATATATTAAGATAGTTTCTATTAAGGATAAATCAATATACGTGATTAAAATATATGTTTTAGGAAAATAAATATACTATCATTATAAATAACTAATTTAATTAATTTTTTTAATCTAATTAAATTAATAAAATAAATTTTATATTAAAGATTGGAAGTAATATTAAATTCTCGAATTATATTTTGTCATATGCACCTTTAAAGTTTTTAACAACCGTTATGTTAAATTTTTAAATCTCATTTTGTCACTTATGCCCCATTTTTTCCATATCATAATTTAATCTTAAACCCATATTAAAATATAGGATGCATAACCACGGGTGTGATTAAAGCTCTCCTCCTTTTATTTTTTCAAAAAAATAATGTGAAATTTATTTTGGATGATGTTACTTTCTTAATAGTTGTTGGTATTTACTTTTAGGGACGCTCTCTTGTGTTCTTTCACTCTAATCTCGGGAAAAAAATATCTATTAGGAGTGTCCGTCGTTACTCCCAGTTAACTTGTCTCGATCCTGATCTTGGTCCTATCATAATAGGACAATTTAGTCTCGATAACCTTTAAGACAAGACAAAAATTATATAAAATAAGAACAGGATGAGATGGGGATTTCACATCCCGTCCCAAAGTATTTTAGATATATAAATTATTTTCTAAAAATGCCATTCTTTGTTTTATTGGTAATATTTAGTATGTATATATCATTCTGTAATATATATGTAATAATTATAAATATTATTATGGTATAATAATTATATAAATTTTTTTATAAAAAAATATGAGACGAGATATCCCAGTCCCGTCTCTGACCCTTTACCCTAGGACGGGATGTCTTATGAACACCCTTAAAATGTACATCTATCTAACTTGATGGCAATCTTACAACATAAATCGATATTTTTTTTTACGGATGTGCTTTAGCATGCTTTCTCCCAAAAAGTCTAATAATCTTTTAACATAAAAGTTGGAGAAGAAATGTGGGCCCTAAAAGCTTATGTCCCGATTTATATCCTCCGCCCCTCCTTTCCTTTTCATTTTTCTCTTATTACCCTCCCTATCAGGAAAATATTTTTTATTTCCCCCCCCTTCTGTTTTCTCCTCTAATTTTCTCTGACCCATTTTTTGCCTCCCTCTAATTACAGGGCTAACGTTTCACGAACACCAACCACAGGCATTTCTATACGTGTATGTCTCCAACAGGAATGAAAGGGGTATTTAACTTGTCAGCAACCTCCTCCATGACTTTCCCCGTCCTTTACAATAAATATTCAATCATATAGGCCTTTTAATGTAATTATAAATGGTTTATTACCTCTGTGTGTCTGTGTTATATTTAAGATATTGTCAATAAAAAGTATTAACAAGTTCGTGTTGCCAACAAAACAAAAAGAGAGGCAAGGGAAGGCGTTCGAGCGCTCCCCTACATTCCAACAACCACATACGTGGTCATATGGGGTCAAAAACACAAAAGGGATATGCTTCTGTCTTTTTTTTTTAAATCATATTAGAGGTCCCTATATATATATTTTTAAAATTTTTAATTTGATATTTATGATTTTTTCTTTTAATTAAATTTTAATTTTACTCTATTAATACTATTAGCTTCTGTATATATATTAATGGTATTAATAAAATAAAATTATATTGATTAATTAGACTAATCGAGTAAAACTGAATGATTTAATTAAGAGATAAAAATATACAGATACCAAATTAAATATTTAATAAAAGTGTAAGTACGTTTGATATAATTTTTCTTTTGTTTTTTTTTGTGAACAATCAAAAGAAATGTTTATGATGTTTAAAATTGTAGATATTTCCCTAACTAAAACATAACAAAAGGAATATGTTTCCGACTTTCTGATGCTTAAAATAGTATAGAATTCCCCAACCAAAACATAATTATAATGTGCCCCATCTTATCTTTTTAATATGCTTTAAATTAACCATATTTCATAAATTAAAAAAATTAGTTCAAATAAATTACTTTTTATAGCATTTTAAAATTACTTCCATAAAAAAAATACTAGTTAGAGAAGAGTTTAGATTGATTACTTATAAAGTTTCATATTTAATTAGAAATATAAGTGAAAAATAAATAATATTTCAGACAAAATATATATGTTATAAAATGAAATACTTAGAAGATTAGGTAATGAGAATTGACCATAGCACAACACAAAGGTATAATAACATAATGATTTCATCACCGGAAAAGAAGGAGTTTCCTCTAACACCAATGATGGAAACTTCTCATACAAGAAAGAAACATAATTAGGACCATCCACTTAAATATATGCTTCATAAAAGATGCAAATGAACTACTCATCGGACATAATTAATAATAGGGCGTTAAAAAAGGAAAACACTTACCAGCTGAACAGGAGATTGGAGTATTAGGTACTTGCAGTTATTTTCAAAACGCCTTCCTTCTTCAAGGGGCTTACCCACATTTGGTAATTTTGCTGTTTCCCACATTACCATCCAAAAAGCCACATTTTCTCCTCCTCTATATTTCGTTTTGTTTTTACATATAATTTAATTACTATAATGGTTCTACAGATTTTTTATATTCTAACTTATTCTCCTGAACAATATATGCCCTTAAATATTTTATCATAAATTAAATATAAATACTTTTAACTACTTTTAGACATAGAAAAAGTATTATTCTTAATCAAAAGCTGGATTAGTTAGTTTCATAAATACCCTCGTGAATGGGGAAAAAGAGCAGCCCCCAACCATATAAATATCGCCCGCAAAAAAAGGTTAAAAATGGAAGAGAAAAAAAAGGAGGAAGAAGAACCCTATCAACTCCAGAGGACCAGGACCAGAGCTGTCGTACTCAATCTCAGTATCCCCACAGAGAAGTGCATACTAAGTCTTGGGGTCATAACCACTTGAAGATCCAGTCTTCTTCAACTTCAGCTCCTCGTATAATTACTTACAAACTCATTCGCAAGGTATCCCGTTGCCCTGAGCTGCTCATTGGAGAAGAATCCGAGGAAAAAGTCCACCCCAGTTGTTGAAGAAATGGGTGGTGGCAAAGGCAAGCGCAGGTGGAGAATTTCCTTCCATCGTTCTTCTTCTTCTCCTACTACTTCCGCTGATTCCAAGCTCGAACCAGAGGATCCCCCGAAGGAGTTTCTATGTCCAATTTCCGGGACTTTCATGTCCGACCCCGTTGTTGTTGCTTCGGGTCACACATTCGAACGTGTTGCCGTTCAAGTTTGCAGAGATTTAAACTTCTCCCCCAACCTCGAAGATGGGTCTCGACCCGATTTCTCCACGGTCATTCCCAATTTGGCAATCAGAAGTACCATCTCTAATTGGTGCAAAAAATCCGGCATGGAACTCCCTCGCGCGCCTGAATATAGCTCTGTCGAGAGGGTTGTACTCGTATCAATGACGTACCAGCAGGACTTGCCAGATTTAAGGGTTTCGGAGAGGGAATTGCTGAAGGCGGTTGCGAACAGCCCGCCGATGAATATCTCCCACGCTGTCACCGAGTTGGGTCCTCGAGTTAACCACTTCGATTCGTGCTCGTCGGAGGAATCCGTGATCATCGTGCCCAGTCCCGGTACGCCTCTGCATCTAACCACTCGTCCCACCTGTTACTCTTCATCGTCGTCTTCTTCCGTAACCGTCGAATCGGAATTTCAAAACCCTAATGGCCCAATTTCCGAAGAAGAGGACAAATTAGTCTCGAAGCTGAAAAGCAATGAGATTTTCGAGCAAGAAGAAGCTGTTATATCACTGAGAAGCATCACGAGGAACAGAGAGAGCACTCGAATTTCTCTCTGCACCCCCCGATTGCTTGACGCCCTACGATCTTTGATCGCCTCCAGGTACTCCGTCGTTCAAGTGAATGCCGTCGCTTCCCTGGTCAATCTCTCCCTCGAGAAATCCAATAAGGTGAAGATCGTTCGGCGGGGATTCGTCCCGTATCTCATCGACGTCTTGAAGAGTGGATCCGATGAATCGCAGGAACACGCAGCCGGCGCCCTCTTCAGCTTAGCTTTAGACGACGACAACAAAATGGCCATCGGAGTTCTCGGCGCGTTTCAGCCACTCATGCACGCGCTAAGATCCGAGTCGGAGCGTACCCGAAACGACTCGGCTCTCGCGTTGTACCACCTAACCTTGGTACAAAGCAACCGGGTCAAGCTGGTGAGACTCGGGGCAATTCCGACCCTACTCGCGATGTTGAAAGCAGGTAAATTGACGAGCCGAGTGTTGCTAATTCTTTGTAATCTAGCTGTGTGTACGGAGGGGCAATCAGCTATGCTGGACGGCAATGCAGTAGAGTGCTTAGTGAGTTTATTGAAGGGGAAAGAATTGGACTCCGAGTCGACTCGTGAGAACTGCGTTGCTGCGTTGTATGCGCTTAGCCATGGAAGCTTGAGGTTCAGAGCAGTGGCGAAGGAGGCAAAGGTTATGGAGGTGTTGAAGGAGATTGAAGAGAGAGGTACGGAGAGAGCCAGAGTGAAAGCGAGGAGGATAGTGCAGATGATGCGGGCGGGAGGAGAAGACGAGGATGGGAACTGTTCGAATTTTGATTTGGACTCGGGCGGGCTGAACCGGAATCGGTTCAGAGGGAGGAATATCAACATTGCGAACTCAACTGCATTTTAGACTTGATGATTGATTGTGTTGTGTATATTTCAGATTTCGTCCCATTGGTAAATAGTTGAATTTGTTGGTTTAAGCAGTGGGAAGGTGTAAGTATAAGGAGACACGTTGGTAGACAACGCAAGAAATTGGTTATTCATTCTTGAATGTGTTCTTTTATGATGGAATTCATTCATATGGCCTTTCTTCTAATCTCAGAATTTACCTGCAAAACCTCTTAAGAATTTTAAGGCTACCGGTATCATAGTCATGATACTTGATTCAAATGAAGCAGAGATCCCAGAGGTTCAACGTGGAACAACATAGAAAGGAACACAAAAAGGGCCAAATGATCCAAGTACTCAAGAACTTAGAACAAGAAGCTGACGCTGGGAATTAGAAAGGACACATTAGAAAACCAATCTAACACAACAAATCAGGAAACGGAAAAGCGGAGACTGAGCACTTACGGTTTGCGAATTTGAAATGAGCCAACTGAACAGAATGCTACGTTGTCTTAGTAACCGACTATGTCCACGGCTTCTTGAGTCAATAAAGGGCCACGGATAAGAAGTAAGAACGATATTTTGGATATCAAAAGTTTTCTCTAGAGGATCACCGATATTGGGGCCATGGATAAGAGGTAAGAACGAAATTTTGGACATTATCAGTACGAGGCTACGAGCTCAGAGATTGATGTGTTCACATAATGGATTTTTCTGTAAAAGGAATCAGTTGTAGTGGACCTGCCTGCAAACTGAAGCTTTTAAATCTTCTCCCCCCTTTTTCCAGTCAACAGTTTTGAGCTTCTAATCAACGGGGTTGATCCGAGTGGTAAGCGGCTCGGTATCGCTTAAGCGAGGTCTCGAGTTCGAGCCTTTTCGTACGCAGAAAATCCCCGTTGAGAGACTCACCCACCATAGCCAGGTGCGCAATGCGGGTCGGATTCGGATGTAGTCGGGGTAAAACTCTGGTGAACCGGGTGGGCAAAAAAAAAAAAAACAGTTTTGAGCTTCTTCTGAATCTTCATAATCTGGAATGTTGATGCCTCTTTTGTTAGCTTGTTAATTATATGACCGAACTCCATTATAATACTATAGTCATTAAAAATGTAAATATTTAATAAATAAATTAATAATTTCATGGGATTTTGCCGCTAATTAACATATCAGCGCTAAAAGTTAGAACACAACCAATACTGTGACATTAGAATCGAAAGAATGGGGAAGCTCCGCAAAAGGAAGCAGCCTGAGGGTGATCGAGAGTCAAGGTTAAATTCTTCAATTCGAAACTTGACTAAAATCCGGGCTAGTCGCGAATTGCGCCATTGAAAACCACCCCCGAAGAATGCCGTGCCGTCCGAGACACTTTATGGGCCCTACACGGTTTTCCCCAAGGGTTCGCCAGGTCCCGCACAAAATCAACGGATGATGCTGTGAAATTGGCACAGGACGACGACACTGGGTTACCCGCCCAAGAAGAGTGTTCTGGACGGTTTGGTTCGGACCTTGCTCTTGCAGAATACTACCGAGGCAAATGCTTCGCTTCCCTCAAATATGCCTTTCCCACCTGGGAAGATGTGTGTTTAACTTTTAACTTGGTCTCATTCTAGGTTCTGTCTCTATATAAAATTGACGTTTAATCTTTATACCAATACTGTAATTGTGGTCAAATACTTTTTATTCCGAGGATGGGAGACATAACCATGAATTTGTAGCTGAATTCTGTTTCCATCTATTCTCATCTAGGGTTTGGCTTATGTGATTGACTGGTTAAAACCATATTAAATTTATCGCTTTTTTTGGTTATCTCACATTGTGGATGAAATCCATAGCTGACTTTATATTCTGAGTCTGAGCTTCCACAAGGAAAATCCTCCTCCTTTAGTCCCCTGTATCCACACCTTTCATTGTTAGTTGCCCTTCTGCTCTTGTCATTCTGGGTCTTCCATATTATGGATAGGGTGTTACAATTTCCAGGATTTGGAAAATTTGCTTGTTTATGTCAAATGCTTTGATCTAAAGTTCGAGTATCACAAGATTGATTGAATTCTTTTGGTTGGTGAAGGTTCTCAGTGCTGGCGCCAAGGATGTGGAGGATGCCATTCGGTGTGGTGGTTTGGCTCCAACTAAGTCTTCTTGTATTAAGTTGCTTGCTTGAGAGAAGTGGAAAATTATGCTTGGAGTATTTGAGAGACTTGTCTCTTGATGAAATTAAGTCTGAGCTATCTCTTTTCAAAGGAATTGGTCACAAGACAGTAATCTTCTCTGCTCATCTTTTTCATTAGGTTCTTGCTATCAATACGGAAAATTAAAAAACCAAAAAGTACACGAAAGACTGTTTTAATTGCTTTTGTACTGTAACCTTCAACTTCAAGGACCTTGTAGTTTGCAGATCGTCTGGCAGTTATTTGCTATTATTTTGAATATATGTTAGTCATTCCAACCTTGTTTCGTTGTTTGGATTACGTCTGATATTAGTGCATTCTTAGAAATCAGAGTAATCAATCCCTATATTTTTTTTGGGTCAATCCATTGCTGATACAAAACACTACTATTTTTAATCTGTCTGCATGCAGAAAATTGTCATGTCACTTTCTGAATTGAAATATAGTGCAAAGAATTCTTGATACAAAATTCTACCTTTGCCTACAGTCTTCGTCAATAAGTAGCCTAAGACTCTCATTCCATCCATAATATGCTCTTAAATATAGCTGTAAAATTCTTTCATTGTGGAAAATTCATTTACTGATAATAAATTGATAAAGATTTTTACTCTGGCATATAAAAGTTTGAGTGAAACAATTTTCTGCAAATAAGCTGTTTTCATTTTTTTTTTTCAATTTAAATGCCTTGATTCTTTGAAGAGTTCAGACTTCTTGACCTGTTAGTTTATTAATAACCCAATGGCAAGTCCATCTTCTTTTATATGATCTTGTGGAAATCATGTTCTTCATTTGATAATTTGTTGCAATAACATCCATAGTAGAGTACTTGTTATCTAAAGTGCAATTTTGCCCTCTAAGATCATGAATCCTTCTACACAAAAGGCCATGAGAATTAAGATTCAGTTGAGTTTACTATGTTTTTATCTCCTTTTCCTAGTGGCAACAGATCCTCTAAATTGTTGAATTGATGACAGGTATCTTGTGTCTTGATGTTCAATCTTCAGCGAGATGATTTTCCTGTGGACACACATGTAAGTATGATTTCCTCTTCCTATTATCAGTATCAGAAAGAAAGGTTCAATTTCCTTTTTTCTTTTCACCACAAGTTCCACACACATATATTGCCAGTGTAAAACATGAATATCTATGTACACAGATATTTGAGATTGCAAAAACCATTGGGTGGGTACCAGCTGTTGCGGACAGAAACAAAGACCTATCTTGATCTAAACCGCCGGATCCCAAAGGAACTCATGTTTGACTTCAACTGTCTTCTGTATACACATGGTAAGCTCTGTAGTAAATGCACCAGTAAGAGGGGTAAGCAGCCTAAAAAGACTTGTGATAACTCTTGCCCTCTGTTGAAATACCGTGAGGGTTCGGTATGAACTTAGAACTCTGCATATTAAATATCTAACAATTTTGATTCTCAAGGCCGACATTTTTTTGTGTGGGATTAGGCCTTCTGTTCATAATTCATATGTAACCTTCGAAGTTTTAAGAGCTGGATGGTGTACAGTCACTTTGACTCTGATATCTTGGAGGTAATGCGGCATTTAAGATGTTTGTTTGGTAGTATAAAGATATTCAAAATGATTGAATGAACTTTCAACTGTCCTACGACAAAAAATGTGAGCAGCTTGAATGCAGGCGTTGTAATTCGGTAATGCAATTTTGTGGAAAGATAACTTATCATCCAAGTGTCCTCGAACCAATTCTTGTTCATCAGGTCTACTAGGTGTTTTGTGAACAACATTGCTAGTAGATTTCTAGGTTACAGCTTTTTTTCCCTTGGAAACTCTGTTTACAAATGATAACTATTGAGGGATGGCAGAAGCATCTGGCACAGAAGAAATGAGGAAACAGAGATTACCGTCAATTCAATGGAATAAAATAGAATGAAAATGGTGCTTTTATGTATGTCAAGGGATAGAAGATAAGAATACACCGTCATTTTTTAAATGATGATAATAAAAATATTATAAATATTGCATATTTCGATTAATATGTAATGAAAAACATACTTTTATTAGGGGAAGATATGAGAGGCTTCATTTCAATAGATTAGAGGCCATGGTGGCCTAGAAGATGAAGAAATGATGTGAAGTTTTATTATAAAAGTTTAGTACAATTAATATTTAATTAGATTTTTTAAATATCTAATTAGATTCAAATTTCAGAGTATAAAAAAGATTTTATAGTTAATACTATTTTTTTTTTTTAAATCTAAATGCGAGATGATTAATTATTGTTTTTAAGCATACTTTAAGTTTATTTAAAAAAATATCTAGTTTTACCTAAAACAAATTAGTTTTACCATTAAGGAAAAATACTCGTCATTTTATGTAAAAGTTTTGCAGCTTCCTTGCGTTGTAAAGGTTGTCCAATTCCAATTGGGAAAGATCGTTATTTGGCTTCAGATCATAAATCACTTTTTTCTACTTAAAAAAAGCTCAATATTTGCGGGACGTGTTTTGCCAAAACGGGATTTTAAAAAAGCTTCTAATCCAAATTTTAATTTAAAAAATAAAATAAAAAAAATAATTATATTTATTCAAACGGGTTTCTGAACCAAACTATAGTTTCAGATAAGCTGGTCATGGTAACTTTTGAAACAATAAACCACTTTTTAACTACTCAATTACTATTTTACCCCTACTTTTTCTTATATCCTCTCCTCTCTCCTCTATCTTTTCCACTATCTCTTATCTCTCCTCTATCAATTTAACCTTTCTCCTCTTTTATCTCTCATACATAATATTTTTAGTAATTTTTCAATTACAAAATCCCTTTTTGTAACAACTATTCAAACACTCATTTATTCAAAACTACTTTTTTCTATAATCTCTTCTCTAAAAACTTTTTTTTATAAGTTGTCCATAACCCTATTTTTTTTATAAATCTATTTTTAAAATTTTATCCAAATGTTACAGTATAAAACCAGGAATTACAATACAATGGGTCTGAGTGCATTAAATGGGGAAAAAACTAGATGGTCACATGTAACTCACAAGGAGTAAGAAGCAAAAAATCCCAGCCACTATAAAATCTACCAATGAAAACTAAACGTCTCCAATTAGATAATCAGTTTGACGTTAACATGGAAATTACTCTTTTTGGATTATCTGAAGAATACCTTCGATTTTTTTTTAAATTGTTTTCAGACATTAAAAAGAAAAAAAATCGTAGCGGATTTTTCATTTTCGTCTGCCTATTTACTTTCCCTCGCTGGCTCTGAGGTTTACTCCATGCTGAAAGCGTTCTTCAGATTGTCCTCCCTCCAGGTTCTCCGCCATAGCAAAATCCGCTTCTTCCTCTTCCTGCAACCTTGTCTGCGCATCACTCTTTTACATCTATTTCGATCGAAATTACTATGATTCGTCGGACTTATTTGAGTTGGGCTGTACTGTGCCTTCTGGTACTTTCGACCATCCTTGACCCTTCCCTGTCTGAACCACAATCCCGTTGGGCTGCCAAGAAAAATGGCATGAGATACAAAGCTCGCGAGATGTATGTCAACGACTCACAAATCGCCTCATCTCAATTTATTATTTTGATTGGACAGTGGTTTAACATCTGTCACTCAGTTGAAATGTTTGGTTCAACAATCTTCACCAATCCCTAGCTCTCGTGGTCACTCTACGAGATGCTTTCGGTGACGTGTGTAAGCTTACAATCCTGCAAATTTTGATCCGATTAAGTTGACTCTTGTTACTTTATTGTCTGCGGGAATGGTGTATCCGAATTTAGGAGGAAGATACAATAGGAAGAAGTGCAATGTGAGCGTATTTTGTATGTTGACGAAATATGGGAGAAGTGATGATGTATAAAATATTTAACACTGGACTTTTTTTCCTGAATATGGCCAAAAAAAAACAAAGAAAAATCCCTTAACGGAACTTTCTGGGATATAATCTTTCACGCGAGACTTATAGTAGTAGTTGTTTGACTGTTCAAGTGAAGATAGCCTAAGTAACGAAGCAGAATGATGCTTTTGGCCCCCAAGGGATTTTCATTGTTTAGTATACTGCAATTAGAATTTGTGTTTTATGCTGATTCGGTATTCCCCCCCCCCCCCCCTTAATTTAGTTGTTCAATTTCACTTTTTATATTAACTTTGTTTGGGGAATAAAAACTTGATAGAACTTTATATCCTTTAATATTTGTGTTCTAGTGGTTCTGACCGCAAATTATTAACTGCTGTTCATTGTTATTATTTATTGATACACACCTACATTACAATATCTAAATTGTTGTATTGATGCAGCATGATGAGCTAAAGCCTCTAACCAAAAAATTCACGAACTCCCTTAGTGAGCTGGGAAATTTGAACTTGAGTTACATGTTAATTACAAAAATCAGAGGTAATTTTGTTAGAGTATTACCACAAAGTAACTGTTTACAAGTTACAATTGCAGCTTGAACACTTGCCTCAATACTACAATGGGTCAGCCCTTACACTTATTGAATCATTGTCTAGGTATATGGTTATGGTCACAAGGGCATGAATTTTTAGGTTGTTATAATTTTGGAGTTATAGTTATCTCTTCTGTGAGTTTTTTCCCTGTGCATCTTCTGGAACTGGACCCCATAAATTGATACTAATTGCTTTTCTCCTTTAGCCTGGTTATCATGGGCAACGATACTGAATTCAAGAGGGCAGCGCTCTGGCTTTCTGAAAATCTAACATTTGATGTTGATGCACGAATAAATCTTTTTGAGGTAAATCTTGGATTTGGTTGATTAATTTCTACTGTAGTTTTGAAAAGCTTGGTGGTTTTAATTGTTGTTTATGACATCCAGATGCCCATGTCTATTAGTATCACTTGATATTTGAAGCCTGATAATGGTATTGTTCCATCACTTGATTATTACCATGCAGTGCAACATTAGAGTTCTTGGAGGACTTGTCTCTGCTCATCTTCTTGCATCTGATTCTGCAAATGATTTGTTTCAAGGAGCCTACAAAAATCAGCTGCTAGTACTGGCTGAAGATTTAGGGAACCGCTTCCTACCAGCATTTAATACACCCACGGGATTGCCATATGCATGGATCAACTTAAAGGTATTTCATGAAACATGCTAAAGTCTTGCATTCTCCAGATTTATAATCAGATATGACGTCATCTTTACCATATAGTTCTTTAATTTGTTTCGTATCATTTTGACTGTTTAAAGATAGGGAATACTCCTCCAAGTCCTAATAGTCAGATGCCTTGCAACGAAAGTCTGTGGTCATGTTAATATGTTACTCCTTGCATTCGGACAAACTGTCTTCTAGTCTCAGGCTATAAAAATTATAGTCTATTGCTTTGTCTTGTTTTGTCCTTCTTTTGTCTCCCCCTTTTAGAAAGATATATGACTACACCATTGCCAAATTCTGTGAACAGTATGGAGTAATGGAGAATGAGACTACAGAAACAAGCACTTCGGGTTGTGGTGAGAGGTCTAGTTCAGTGTTTTAAGATTAGGGTATAGTAAAATGATAGTCTTATTTGTAGCTAATTCAAAATTTCTATTTATGTGCAGGTTCTTTGATTCTTGAAATGGGGGCTTTATCAAAATTGACTGGTGATCCTATATGAGTCAGTGGCTTTACATGCTCTACACAAGCTATGGAGCATGCGGAGTTCATTAAATTTATTTGGAACTACTCTAGATGTGGAAACTGGGGAATGGATAGAGGGTATTCATTTTGAATTGGAGCGGGTAGGCTCACCCTGAATTGGCATATGCTTTATCTGTCAGTTCATGGGAATTTCCAATGTATCAGCTGTATGCTATTGTCCATATTTTGGAAATAGTGAACTGTCTGCTGCTGTTGACGCTTGATTTTGATTTATATTATAGTGATGTCTTAACCATTAAGCTGATGGGCAGACCTTGATGTTTTTGACGTTGGATAATTTTTCAATTATTACAGGGGTTGATTCGTTCTATGAGTATCTTCTTAAAAGCCCATATCCTTTTTGGGAAGGAAGACTTCTGGAGAATGTTTCATTCTGCTTATGTTTCTGTGCAGAAATATTTCAGACACGGCCCTTGGTATCACACTAACTGTATAAATACTCTATCAGATATGCTTATCCGGTGCTTTAGAATTGATAACCCATAGTAGAAATATGAGATTAAGTATATTTGCTTCGTTTGCAACAGTTATTAACTTGAGCTTGTTATTCTAATGCAGGTGCCATGAAGCTGATATGAGGACACGAAGAGCAACTTATAGGCAACTTATAAGCCTTCAAGCATTTTGGCCTGGCCTACAGGCATGTATTTGAGCATTGATAGATAACTACTGAATTTTCAAGTCGACAGAGACCTAGCTGCCTTACTTTGTCTGTGACTTATGGAAATTAGGTTCTTTTTGGGCATATTACAGCTGCTAATTCAACATATCGTGAGTTCTCTTTTAAAAAAAAAAAAAAAAAAACACGTCGTGAGTTCTACCATGTGTGGGAGAAGTTTGGAGTGCTTCCTGAGAGGTATATTCTGGTTTTGATATGTTACTTTGTAACTGATGTCTATTTTTGTATAGCAGTCATCATATTTTGTTATTACATAACTTTATAGATTATCATATTGAACCGTAAATCAATGTCAAGGTATTTGCTGGACCATCAGATGCTGCATCCTACTGAAAAGTATTATCCATTACGCCCCGAATTTGCAGAGTCAACATTCTATTTATATCAAGCAACTAAAAGTCAGATCATTCTTTCATCTTTGAGTTCAGTATTTTTGTGGACATTATTTTTTTTGTTTGATCAACTAATGTTATTTGGTATTCTTGACAAACATGGAAAGTACGAATAGTTTGGTCCTTCAACAATACTTATGATCTGTATTGTCTTAGCCATCTCATTCCTTCACAGTTACCTTTGGTAAATTTCAGATCCATGGTATATTGAAGTGGGTGAATCGATAATTAATTCCCTCAACACATACACTAGAGTTGAAGGTGGATTTGCAAGCATCAGGGATGTGAAAACAATGGAGCTGGAAGATCATCAACAAGTTTTTTCCATGCTGAAACGTGAGATTTTCCTATTTTTCATTTCAACCATGCAATTTTTATTTATTAAAGCGTTGAAGGAATTGGAAATGGACTTTCTTTCTCATATATAATTGCTAAGATTTAAACTTTTCATGATTTGGCAGGTGCAAATATTTATATCTTCTATTTGATGATTTATTTGTAAAAGATGGTAATTATATATTTACCACTGAAGGCCATCCCCTTCCAGTACTAAGTGTTTGGCAAGAAAGGCTCCCAGAAACTTACAATCCTACTAATTGGACTTACATGAAGGTACTTGTACAATTTCCAGTAGTGATTTCTTTTGTTCATCTAAAAGGAAGCATCTTTCTATTATGTCAATAAACCTGGTTTGCTTGACATGACTGTGTATTAGCGTTCTAGATATTTTTGTTTTCTCATGCATGCCTACAAAGGTTCCTTTTCCTATTGCATTTGATATTAAACAACTATAACAACGAACTCTCAAAAATAAGTCTAATCTAAACTGTTGGCAAACCCTGAAAATGGAAATATACTTTTTGAGTAAAGAAGCATGGCCACTGTCTTATGATTTGGCGAGTCGCATTGTAATTTATGCTAGGTGTCAAGTATATGTCAGACACAAAGACGACTTTTTTGTGCTTGAACAAAAGGGTTATGCCAATGCATGAGTTTCTTGTTTTGCAGAGTGAAAAAGCATATAAATTAAATGCAATGTCAATGCAAGTATGTCCTGCAGCGACTCTAAGCTGAGGGAAACATATCGAGAGTGGATGCCATGTACCTGCTCGCAGTGACCACAGGTGTTTCGCGGGTGAAGATTGTGGAGTTGACTCCACAACATGCAGAAGGCCTTGTAGTATGGCTGGTTATTGTGGGTTGTGGCTCTCCATGTGATTTTCATTTCACACACATTTCTTTTACCCGCTTAACGTGTTGAAATCCCATGATGATTTAGAAATTAGAATTCAGGAAGTTGTTGACATTTTTATTAATCAGCAATATCTTTTTTTTTTTTAAATGGGAGAATAACTTGATAGGCATACATATGTCATTCTCTTTTTTTTTTATCTCTCTCTTGAATTATTAATACATATGTATATAATAGAATTATTTTCACTTACAAAATTGAGCTTCTTGATATTTGTGTCTTAGTTGTTTTCATTCATTTAATATCACGCACAAAATTTAAAATTTTAAAGATTTAAAGATATTTTAATATAAGACTGACGGATTAAAGTCTCGAACTTATAAAAGTGAGGTTGTCTCAATCTCGTCTAAGAAAAAGTATGAAAATAACTTGTTAGGGTAAGTGGGTAACAATTGGAATAGTCACCTATGCACGTGTTTTGAGTGACAAAAGGGTAAGAAAATAAAAGATGATTAACAAGATTTTTGTTTAGAACATAGAATGAAGTTAGGTTCAGTTATAATCTAAGAGTAGGGTAAACGATATTAATATTAGATAGGGTGAACTGTCTATTATTTTTAGACGTAAATTTAGACATCTAAAAGTTAAGATATTTTTTTAAGTATTATGATTATAACTATAAGACCGACGGATTAAAGTCTCTTAACTTATAAAAGTGAGGTTGTCTCAATCTCGTCTAAGAAAAAGTATGAAAATAACTTGTTAGGGTAAGTGGGTAACAATTGGAATAGTCACCTCACCTATGCACGTGTTTTGAGTGACAAAAGGGTGAGAAAATAAAAGATGATTAACAAGATTTTTTTTAGAACATAGAATGAAGTTAGGTTCAGTTATAATTTAAAAGTAAAGTAAAATTTTATTTTTTTTAAGCGATACTAATATCAGGTAAGACAAACTGTCTATTATTTTCAGGTATAAATTTAGACATCTAAGAGTTAGGATATCTCTTTAAATATTATGATTATAATTATAATAAAATAGTACTCTCTTATTATATTCAATATAAATTGAACAAGAATCTAAAATTAAAAATTATTTAAAGGATTAAAGTAATTGTCAATATTTTTTAAGTTCTTATTATTTTTTGTAACTTAGAAAGATGTTAAATATAAAGTGTCTAAATTATATTTAATTACAAGGATGAGAAGTGAAAGAGAGATTGATAGAATAAAAGAATAACACGGAGGATGTATTTTCTAGTATTTATAGATTATAAATAATATTTTTTTTTATTTTTAATATATGATCTAATTGATAAGTTAATATTAATTTTAAATATAAAATTTATTTTTTATATTTATCTATTTTTTTAAACTATCGTTATTATACTCCCTCGACAATAATCAAATAAAAGAAGAAAAGAGAAAATTAAGGAAGATGGTTAGATTATTTTAGATAAAATATATTATATTAATTAATTTAATTAATTTTTTTAATATAATCAAATTAATTAAATATATTTTTTATAGAAACTAAGCGATATCTTCTAATTAACAACTTATAGACTAATCTTTCTAAAATATAGATATTATCAAATTAAATTTTATCTTTTCTAACAAAATTACTACTTAATTAAACAAATTTTATATTAAATACAAGAATATAGTTTTTCTTAAATTCTATACAAAGTATTCAAAAATTAGGCTTGTCAATTGTCATCCAATTAATAGTCCACTTATAGTGTGTGTTTGGATAAAATTTTAAAAATAAGTTTATAGATAGTTTATGAAAAAAGATTTTTAGAGAAGAGATTATGGGAAAAAAATAATTTTGAATAAATGAGTGTTTGGATAGTTGTTATAAAAAGTGGTTTTGTAATTGAAAAATTACTAAAAAGGATATGTATGAGAGATAGGAGAGGAGAGAGGGTAAAAAAGATAGAGGAAAGAGGAGGGAGGGTGGAGAAGATAGTAGAAAGATGAGAGATAATAGAAAAGATAGAAAAGAGAGGGTGAAAAAGATAGAGGAGAGAGTGTATAAAAAAAAGTAAGGGTAAAATAATAATTAAGTAGTTGAAAGTAATTTTTATTGTTCTAAAAGTTACTCTGACTACCTTATCTAAAACTATAATTTAGTTTAAATTGAAATTTTAATAAATATAAATATTTATTTTAAAAATTTTTTAATATGAAGTTTAGTCAAAACTTCATGTTAAAGAGTTTCTAAACCGGACCTATAGTACTGCAACAGCAGGGCTTATCCAAATGAGAGCAAGCAAATTGATCAATACTCCTACATATATAATTTATAAAAAATTATACTATTTTATATTAAATAAATTATTTAATTATAATAATTATATATTATTTTTTAAATACTCTTTTAATTATATATATTTAAATTATTTTAGATAGATATTTTTTAATATATACAATTATATATATATTAAAAAAATTATTATTTTAAAAATAATATAAATTAAAATTTTATATTTAAAAATAAATTTAATTATTTATTTAGCTCTTATAATTATAATTATCCAGAGACGGGATGGAGCATTACTTAGAACGTACGAGGGATTTTAAATTTTATGTAACCCAATAGATTCATTCATATTTTATAATTTAATTTTATAAAATAACAATATGTCCCTTTTTATAAGAATTTGTTTGGAATGCTAGGAAGAATTATAAAACGTTTCTAGATATAGCCTATTAAATAGGTTAGGTGTAATAAAAGAGCAATGACAGAGAATGAAAGTAACATATTTTTTTTAGATTTTTAATGTACATAAGTATAATAATTTGTAAAATTTTCAAATAAATATTTATTTAATATTCAATTTCTATGATTTTTTTTGTAAAATGGTTTGTTTCAATCAAGAGAAAGGGAGAGAAAACAGAATTAGATATTTTAATAAGTTTAAGTTTTAAAAATAAAAAAATAGGATTAAAAGTTTTTAATTAATTTTTTACTCTACGTTATTAACTTTTATAATCTAAATTATTTGCTTTTTTTTAAAAATTAAACTTATGAAAATCTTTGCTTTCACCAGTTGGAGTGAACAGATAGGAAAATAAGGAAGGATAGGGATGGGGAACAAGTGGGAAGGTGATGGAGGCCAGCTGGAAAGCTGAACGAGAAGGGATTGATGGAACGGATACCTTCTCCCTCCTCCTCCTCCTCCTCTATCGTCGTTTAGCTCAGTACGGCATTGTACTCTCCTCCTTTTTCATGCCTAAGAAGAGGCCCTCTCAGACTTTGGCTCTCGTTTCGGGGTGCCCAGCATACCGATGCTGACTCATTACCCTCACTATCATTGTGATTCCAGCTTCCATCCATCTGTCTTCCATCTTCTTCTTCTCTCTTCCTAGAACGAGGAGAACAGAGGACGGGCGTCAAACTTATCCAGTAAAGGGACCGACCTTTATTATTACTGGTTGCGTCATCAGGGCCACTCCCGTAATTTCACACCAATCGTAAGCCTCCACTGCCCCTTCACCTCTCGATAAATACCACAGCTGAGCTGTAAGAGCAGAGCATGCCCTTTTTTCTTCTACTCCAACGCTACCACCTCTTCATTTTGTGTATTGATCACTAAACGTCGCTTATCAGATCTGATCACCCATGTCGCTGCGTGTGCTTCTTGTGTTGGGTGTAATGCTGCTGATGCTGTACCTTCCACAGGTACATTAACATGCACTGACACACTCAGTTTTAGTTTAACACCATGGTTCTGATACTTGAAGCTCTCTGATCTTACATGTGACGCAGGTTTCATCTGATGTGGAGATTGAAGAAGAAGAAGTAGAGCATGCGCTGCCAATAGTGAAGGAGGGGAACAGGAAGCTGATGCAGAACGTAGACTGTGGAGGGCTGTGTGAGGGAAGGTGCAGCAAGCATTCGAGGCCGAACCTGTGCAAGAGAGCTTGTGGAACTTGCTGTGTGAGGTGCAAGTGCGTGCCGCCAGGGACGTCGGGGAACAGGGAGCTTTGTGGAACTTGCTACACTGATATGACCACGCACCGCAACAAGACTAAGTGTCCTTAGTATCTTCATCCTTTCTTCATCGACCCTTGTTCTGTTTCAAGTGTGTACATTTGTCGCTAGTTTCTCTTCATGCCCTGTTTACTCTCCTAGTATACTCCCTGTTTTCTCACTTCATCTCTCTGTTTTTGTATCAAATATCTATGTAGAATGTTTCACCCGAAACAAAAGGTGTTCTTTTTATTCTTCAAATCCGAGCCGCCTGTACCCTTCGTATTATATCACCTACTTCCTTAGCATAAGAACTTCATCTCATTTATAAATATTTTAAAGAATTAGTTATTTTAAAAATTATTTATTTATAATATATGTGTATATAATATAATGATTTTAGAATATTAGATAATATAATTTTTTTTAATATGATAAATTACGGTGGATGAGTCCTTGTACATGACACGACACTCGCCAAAAATGGACAAGAAAACAGAAGAGCCGGATTCATGGTCGTAAGGGGCCCGAGAAATTATAGGCCCACATTGCAGGGTTTGTAAAAAAAAAATTTATCAATAAAAGCTTGCATGGAAAAAAAAATTGTTGTGAGAAGTAAAATTTATTTCGTTAATTTTTAATTTTTATCCTCTTAAATGAGTTAGAGTAACAATTGTTTTTTATCCAAAAAAACTGTTTTTTCTCTCTCAATATTACAAGAGAAAAAATCACGTTTTGCCAAGAAAGCCTCCCATGCAAACAAATCAGTAATTACGTTTTGCACGAACGCATGTTTATTGGAAGAACTCCGTAATGTACGTACGACCTGTCCTGACCTGTCCTGACCTGTCCTGACCTGTCCTTTTCACAAGAGAATTTTGGGAGGTATTTTTAGTCTCATTTATAAGAAGAATAATAATTATTATCAATTATTTGTTACATTTTTCATTTTGGGAGGAGTATGTTACGACAAAAAAATATTATGGAAAAAATTATACTCCCTCTAATCTTTTGTATAAGGCTTATATAGATAACCCTAAATATAATGAATAAATTATTTTTGTCTAAACTTTTAAACTATATTTTTATTTTTATTTAATATATATAATTAATTATTTTTTTAAAATAAATTTTTATCTATTATCTCTCGTATATGTTTTTTGTGAATAACTATATAATTAAAAAAATATATTTAATATATTTATTATTTTTAATTAAATTTAAATAATATTTTAAAGGGGATAATTTGTAGTAGTTATTACACATAAAAAAGAGTAGAGGGAGTAGCAAAGACAAAAGGTAGATAGTGGCTGAATAGTCAGAACTCAAGAGTAGCGAAAACGTGGCGGAAATTCAATTTAAAGACGTGACGTAGAATGAATGTGAACAGGTTTTTTTTTTATTATTAAAAAATTTAAATAAATTTAATATTGATCCATCATAAAAATTAAAATATAGTCTTCGAGTTTAAAAAATATTTATAAATAATTTATAAAATTATTTATTAGATAAATTCTCAGAGAAAATTTAACTAATATTTTTATAAAATGTAAAATTATTTTTTATTATTTATACTATCTCTGATCAGTAATGTGAACAAGTTTTTGTGCTGGATTCAGCCACAGACCAAAAAGGCCCTCTAATATATACCAACCTTCCTGCAAAGGGCATCATTTATTAGACATTCCCCTCTCTGGGCTCAGCTTTTTAGGTTTAGTACCTCTCCCAAAACTTTTATTGTCGGCCTCCCATTGTTCCTTTCCTGCCCAACTCCACGTAATCCACGGGCCCCCCTGTATCCACGTTTATCTCAGTGTTTGCGGAGCAACTTAAATTTGGGATATTTATATTTATATTTAAAAATAATTGACAATTTATTTTATCTAATATTAATATTATTTATAAAAAAATGGTCATATTTTATAAATAAATTTAACTCTTTTTTTTAAAATTTTAAATATAAGTAACATCTATCTCTATAAATTTTAACTTGACTACCAAATACTAATAGAATAGGTTAGGTATGCTATGATGTGATCAAATTAATTAGAAAAAGTACTCATATTTATCTTATATTTGAATAGAAAAAAATTAGAAAGAAAACTTCTAAATATATAAATTTTTTATCGATTTTAGAAACAAAAATTCTAGGATTCACTCTTCATATTTTCCGCAACTTTTTCTCAGTCCAAATATAGCTTTAATGTTAACAATATTTTGAATATAATTATCTTTAATAAAAATATACTTACACTTGACTAAAAAAATTAACTGGAGATAATATTTTTATAGTTTAATAATATAAAAGTTTTGATTAAACTTGTGATCTCGTACTATTGGAGCCTCTCTTACTAATTCAAAAAATAAGAAAAGTATAACTTTTAACCAACGAAATTGGGTCGAGTATAAGTAGTTAATTATTTACAACGTGATAACTTAAAGTTTTAAATTTTCATTAAAAAAAATATCCATATTTAATAATTGTGAACTTGGATAAACGGTACATTTTGTAGTATAGAAATTCTTTTAATAGAGATCTAAATAAAAGTATGAGTGAAATTATGTTGAACATGTATTTTAAAAATTTATTTAGTATGATCAAAATTAGTATAGAATTTATATATATTTTTTATAACTTAAGATAAAATAGTCTAAAATATTTTTTTATAACTAGGATAAAATAGTCTAAAAAATTTTATTTTTATTTTCATAATCTCAATTCCTATTTTTTTAATGGAACTGAAATGGCTCAATATATTAAAAATATAAATAATTTCTATTATACTAAACGAATAAAATGAAAAATTCTACTTTCACTTATATTTTCTCACTCTTATTTCTCACTTACTAAACACAGACTTAAGAGATTTGGACCAAAGTTGTTCTTTATTTTGAAGACTGACTGTTTAATTAAAAAAACTACAAGAACATTGAGTCGAGTATACTGCTGCTCCGAAGATCAAAACTATATTTTTTTAAAAAAGTTAAATTTATTCTTCAAAATAGCTAAAGGTAAGATAGGAGATTTCTTCGAGGGGAAAGTAAAATTAGAATTAAATTAAAAATTAATTTTAAAAATTTATTTAGTATGATAAAAATAAATATATATATTTTTTATAATTTAACATAAGATAGTGTAAGATATTTTTTTATAATTTAAAAATAGTTAAAATTGCTTAAAAATAGTAAAATCGTCTAAAAAAATTTATTTCTATTTCTATCATATTAATTTTTAATTTTTTTAATAAAATTAAAATGACTCAAAATATTATAAATAAAAATATTTTTTATCGTACTAAATAAAAAAAACAAAATAATCCACTTCCTTATTCCCACCTCCACCTAACCAAACATACCATAAATTATGATACTAGGTGATTATTTCATGGGACTCTTGGCACAACTGAGTTGTGGACCTCATCTGACGTTTTGCGAAACTTAGCAGATTTCAATATGGCTAATGATCAATACTCAGTAGCGAGAGGGCAGATGCAAATATGATTTTGTACTTACATTTTGTCATTTGTAGCTTCAATACCAAATCTCTATACAAATGAACGTGTCACCCGTCTCCTTCAATCACTGCTCACATTTCTTGGCCCAAAATCGTGAGCTAATGGCATCTCGCAATTTGTCACGCGAACCAATTAAACTAACCTCAATTTGTGGCCTCTATTCGAGATAGAGTCATCAAGTTATCTAATTATCATTATTATTTAATTGCAAAAGGGTTAGATTCTTGCTCCATTACGTAATTTAATTGATTCTGACCCTCCTGAGCATCTAATTCCCACCTTCTATTTGCTTATCTCCTCCTCCCCCTTTCAATTCTCTAGTTTCGTTCCATGACATCATCTTCATTGGACTATTTTCTTAAAAGAATACTAGTGTAAAATTCATATTAAATAAAGATAAAATTAAAAAATTATTAAATTTTAAAATATAATTAATAAAATTTAAAAGTTTTCTTAATTTTAATTTGGAAAAACATGTTGGAAGTACTAAGTTTATTGCAAGTATGTGATCTTACACATTAGCAGTACCTAATCTATTTTTAATTTTTTATTAAAAATATATAAATTTATGCATTTATTAGCGGAAAAATAATTATTAGACGGAGTTCTTTGAAAAATCTACAAGGTTATAGAAAGAAGAAAAGATAACGAAATCCACGACTTCCTTGTTTAACAGATATTAATAAATTATAATAGCAGATAATCAAATTTTGTTAAGTAATAAAAATATTAAAATTATAAACATATATTTTATAAAAACATGAAACGTATATTATAGTTTTCATGAATTAATTAGCACGTCTATTTTTTTTTAAATTATAATAAAATTCTAAATAAATAATTTAATTATTTAAAAATTATAATAATAATTGAGGAGTTAATAATGATAAATTTTAGAATAGAAATTGATAATAAATTTATATCATTTAACTTTTTTAATAATTGAATTATTTTTTAAAAATTTATAATATTTTAAAAAAAAAATATTTGAGCACGTTTCGATTTTGTGGCTCGAAAAACATTCCCCAAGATGAGAAAATCCAGGCAGGTTGAGTTGACTGGTTAGGAACATTAGGGGAAAAAATAATTCCAAAAAGTCAGATCAATCATTTAACACACTGTTTCATATTTTGTGGTTTAATTATTATGTACTCCATTTAATTATAATTAAAATAATTTAATTTAATTAAAATATATACATATATTTATATATAATCATACAAAATAATATTTAAATAAAAAGCATCAATTCACTGTTAAATAAAATATGTATACATAATTTATATATAATTTAATAAAATAATATATATAATTTAATAAAATAAAGTTAGTAAAATATAAATAATAAGCAACTACTATTTTTTATTTGTTTTTTAACTAAAAATGACGAAGTTAAATAAAAAAAAACATAAAATATAATTAATTGAACTCCGGAGGCTATTTATCAATTCACTGATCTCAGCTGCCAAATCCCATAGATTTCATTATTTCAATTTCAATAACAAGATAATTTGTCCCGGATGACAGTCACGTTTGCGCTGGGGTTAGCTCATGGAACGACTGAGTCAGGAAACGCGCTTCAAATGGGCCCCGCACAATCATAGAAAAGACCCCCCATTTACTCAGCTCATAGAGAAAGCAATTTTCTCTCCTTCTCAGCGTATATACAAATTCATATCACTAGGGAAGCGATGGCATGGCTGCATCAGTGGTTAAGCTTCGCTTGAAGCCAAAGGAGCAACAAAAAGTAGATGGCGAGTGACCTTCGAGGTCAAGAAGCATTCCACAAGCACTCAAACGAACTCAGTTAATGGTAAGAGATTCTTGTCGCGCGCACACAATCACAAAAGTTGCATAACGCGTTGGTAGCTTTATCAGTTCAATAATATTGTCATTTACTGGCTCTGTTGCAGCTGTCCTCTTTCGATTCTGTTCTGTTTCTTCAGCCGCATGTTTCTCGATTTGGATGCTCGCAACCAACGCCACCGCATAGCCTTGCGCCTCTTTCTTAAGCTTCGGCGATGTCACAGAAGAGACGCCCCGAAGATGGCAAGGCTAAATCAGAGAGTAGCAGTTCGGAGGATAAGCGCAGAAAGGTTCCCGCCTTTTCCAGGTTAGACTCTGCTGTTTTTTCCCCCTCTCATCGATTGTCAATTTTTTTTCTTCCCACCTTTGTGTTCATCGCTATGATTTAAGAAAATCAGAATATTGTGTGAGAAATGAAGTGAGAAAACAAATATAATTATTCGGTGATTGTATCTGACTTGTTGGTTGCTCTTATGATGAGAATTCCTAAAAATGCGAAGCGCACTTAACTGGGTTTTATAACCTACGGGGAATTAGCGATGTATGCTCCGTGACCATTCTAAATTTGATTGTTATCAATTTGTCCGAGTGCCCAAAGCTTGATATGCCATTGGGTTTGCTTATTTATCAGAATTTGTACACTATTATTTGTGCTTCAACCTAGAAGCAAATCGCATTTGGATTAAACGTCGCAACCCTGTTTTTAAGGAGGTATCAGGCCTTCTGGGTATACCGGAAATGAAGAAAATGGTTCAAAATATATTATCGATGAATCTATATATCACTTAAAGCTTATGAATCATGATATAGTGTTAACCTTATCCCTATGTGAAGTTGATATCATATATATTCCTTACGTGGTCGCTGAGATGTAATTTAATATGGAAAAGATGAATGACTTTATATAACATGTTTGATTAACTGAACTGTTCATTTTTTACCTTTTACTTTAATTATTTTCAATACTGTTCAGTGTGGTGCAAGAGGTGATCAAATTTAACTCTGTCCGGAATTTGCTGGAGCCAATTCTAGAGCCCTTGCTTCGACGAGTGGTATGGAACTCCCTTATTTCAGATATTTTTATGGTTCAATTTCTACCATAATTCCGGTATTGCATACTTTTTTCAAAATTTATACTGTTTTTGAATATATGGTGATGTTTACTTTTAGGTCACTCGGATAATTTATGGACGCAATTCATAAACCCTAGAATAATTGTGGACTACCATGCTGCAGATAAACCCTAGAATAAACCCTAGAATAATTTAGGCTTGGATTTGCGTGAACTACCATGCTGCAGATAACTTTTTGTGGCATCCATTAGATGGTGGCAATTGTTGTGGCCTGATATGACTCATATGAGGTATCCTTCCACCTTGTGGGTGTCTGCACACAGCCTTCCAACTAGCCCTCTAATTATAAAAGCTACATTTTTAAATTCTTTACCTGGTCATAGGTATTTCATTTGTGATTGGACTTCTGGCTTGTCACAGAATAGTTGGAAAAAGTGAATTTGAATCATTTCTAATTTCTTTGTATTTCAAGCCCCATGTTTTATTTAAATTTTTTTATGATTAAGTCTGAAAATGTTGAATTGAAAAAATGATGCTTTTGATTGTAAAAAAGGGTGCGATGTCTATTTAAAATGGCCCCTCATTTGTGATAAATGGAAGAAGTCAGATAAAAATCAGAGAAGTACTTTCAGTTCTGTTGAATGGAATATATATATTTTTTACTTATCCAATTAGCTTTCGAGCAACTTAATGAGACTTCTTTCATTTCAGATAAATGAACCAAAACCTGTGATATTGTGTTCCTGTTAAATTGTGTGCTATGAGTATTGACTCAAGTAAAAGGTGGTTTTAGTTCTATGTTGATAATTAATTCCTTTTCTGGTGGTAGCAAGTTTCGATTTTGATTCTGTAATGTATTAGTTCTGCTTTTACTGGATAGTTGACATCAGATACCAATCACAGATATGACGTCTTTGCAGGTTAAGGAAGAAGTTGAATCGGCCCTCAAGAGGCATTTAATGAGCATGAAACAGTAAGAAACATCTCTCTCTCAGTAATGAAATTTGCAGGGACAAAGTACATGAAATGGATCAGGACAAAGGGGGAAAATAAAAAAGTTAACCCAAGGATTTGAAAGAATTCAGCTTGACTCCTGTATTCTTTTCACTTTCCTTTTCAGGGTCTGTGAGAAGGAGGTTGTTACTCCTGAATCAAGAAATTTGCTGCTGCAGTTTGAAAACAATATCTCTACTCCCATCTTTACAGGTGCTCCAATTGAAGGGGAAGATGGCTCCAATTTACGGATAAGTTTAATTGATTCCCTGACGGGACAGGTTGTTAGTTCAGGACCTGAATCTACAGCTAAGGTGGAAATTTTAGTACTTGAGGGTGATTTTGAAGACAGAAGTGACATTTGGACGCCTGAAGAGTTTAGGAGCAACATTGTAAGAGAGAGAGATGGAAAAAAGCCTCTTCTCATGGGAGATGTATTTTTGTATCTTAACGATGGGATTGGTGTGGTGGGTAAAATTTTATGTACAGATAATTCAAGCTGGACAAGGAGCCGGAAGTTCAAGCTAGGAGCTAGAGTTGTAAGTAACTTTGATGGATTTAGAATAAAAGAAGCAAAGACAGACTCATTTATTGTCAGGGATCACCGAGGGGAATGTGAGTACCTCATATTTTTTTGTTTGATTTTTCCTTAGATACATCAAGATAAAATATTTGCAAATGCCATCTGAGTTCACTTTTGAGTGTATTCCATCTTGATCCACGCTGACATCTGAGAAGATAATTAAAAATAACAAATGTGATGCATGAAAGAAATGTGTTTGCTTGAGTAACCCTTTTGTTGTGTGTTAAATCTAGAACGAGCTTGATTGGATATTCCATATTGTTAAGTTGTTTGCTGGTTCTGAACTCTTGTTCTTTTCCCATATGTGATTTCTTTTAGTTGCAAATGATCGATCTTGGTTTAAGAGTGTTCTTTTTTTTCAAAAAAAAAAAAAAAAAGAATCTGAACTCAGAATCCCTTTATCATAGTGGATATCATATAAGAGGACTTATTTGAGCTTTTCAATTCGCTTGTCAAAGCAACAGAGGAATTGAAAATTACTTGTGATTATATTTTTATGCAGTGTACAAGAAACACCACCCTCCTAGTCTGTCTGATGAAGTCTGGAGATTAGAAAAGATTGGCAAGGATGGAGCTTTCCACAAGCGTTTGAGTCAGGAAAATATCAATACTGTAGAAGATTTTCTCACACGTCTCAACTTAGACTCAGCAAAGCTACGCAGTGTAAAAATAAATTAACTACTACCTTATTCTCTGTGTGTTTGCAATCGCTATTAATTAATCCTGAGCATGTAGAGTTTTATTTTGTCATATACTTCAAATCCTTCTTTGAGAATTTTCCATCCAAAGGAATTTAGTAAAAAGATCTTGTCTTACAGTTTAGTCGTCCTCTGGTTTGGTCACTGAGCTTAACATTATCTTCTCCATTGTGAAGTACAACTCCCTGGTAGGATATATATATATAATATGTTCTTGTTCTCACACGTTTAAATTATCTTTAAACTGATCTATAATGCGACTTATCCTTGACATACTTCTATTCTTGTTTATGGCATGACTGAATTGTTTTATAGCAATATTGCAGAAAACTTAACTAGTGCATTTTTGTCAAAATTTATATCAGACATTCAGTAAGCAATTATAAAGTTCTGATAAAAAAACACTTGTTATTTCTCGTTAGTGGTTATAAATAAAGTATTTATTTATCTTTGCCAAATGAAAAAAAATTCTTGGCCATGTGCAGATACTGGGGACAGGTATGTCTGCAAAAATGTGGGAAGCAACAGTGGAGCATGCTCGAACGTGTGTGCTTGATTCGCGGAGATTTTTGTACTTCCCTTCTAATTCTCAACCAAAAACTGGCGTAGTCTTCAATGCCGTTAGACAAGTGACGGGGCTGCTCTCCAAAAGCCAGTATGTCCCTGTAGATAAGCTGTCGGAAACTGAAAAGGCACTCTTCTCTAATCTACTTTTTTTTTTTTGCCTCTCCTGCTCCATTCCTTTCTCCATTTCTAACCATCTAACTAAACCTAATGTATACTGTCAGGCCGATGCTCAAAGTTTAGTAACTTCTGCAATTCGACAAAAGGAGGAATTTGACTCATTCAATGATGAAGCCTCTCTGATGGCGGGTTGTTCACAATTAGACAATGTACTTTCCTCATGCTCACCCAGATCAGATGAATTTAGTGCCAACGAGCTTTTGTCTCCTCAGAAGACTGATCGATTTGATTACTTCCAAGGGAGTGCCCCCACTCCGGATATCATGTCATCTGTGTACTCTATGGGAGCTAGTGCCTTGGATGAATATTTGTTGCCCATCAGTGACAGCATGAACTTTAGATATGACCAAACGCTTGGTTTTCCAGTCCAATCTCCTAATTCTTTCATTGGTGAAACAGATACTATGACTCATGTCTTCGATGACCAGGCTCATCATTTCTTCGATACTCCATGTCTGGCTAAGCAAGCTGAAGTATCGAGTGCTGTTTATGGCAAAGCTCAGAAGAGATGGAGAATGGTATTCAATGTCCTAAAATGGCTCCTGTTGAGAAAAAAGAAGCCAGGACTGTGAAGCTGAACAATGCAGTAATGGGTTTGTGTTCTAACATGAACAACTGGCTGTGTTCATACTGCTGTCTCACAAAAGAAAAAAAAAGGATGTAAATTGTTGAGAAAATATTATGGTTTCTCTAACAGATGTACATACATACTCGATGACCTTGGCTGTCATATATCTTGCCAGAGGTCATTGAACTGCTGTCCTTCTGTTGTCTCAAGTGCAGTTGTACGTAGTATTATTATACAGTTAGGAGATGGTTTCCGGTTGGTGAGGAGGTGCGTGGACTAGTGAAATGGATCTTGGCAATTCAGTGGCTTCTATGCTGAATCATAATTTTGTTAGCAAGCTTCGGCCAATAAAAGTCATTCACTCTGGACAACATGCATCAGAGCTCAAGTTTTTTTGGGACAAAATATCTATCATAAGTCTGTTCTATTATGACAAGCACATAAGTTGCTCTTCATTTTTTCTAGAAGAGTGCATGATATGAAGTTGAGGAAACGGGAATATGAGATTATGTGCATATATCGTATGTATGTATGGAATTGATTCCAATTTCCAGCAAAAGTAAATTGGTTGTTACAATACCTGTGGAATATAGGGTGGGGGGAGAGAGAGAGAATAAGTATAGAGAGGGAAAATAAATTATATACAATTTCTTTTTCTTGTTTGTGTTGATCTTTTATTGAACGTGTCATGGCATGAATATAGAAAATTTGATTTGCCACATAGATAGAATGAAGGAAGAAAGAAAAGAGGAAAAGGTAGAAGAGGTAAGAAAAAGGGCAAAGCCAAGTTTTCTTATTCATGATAGCTTATGCATATCAAATATCTGCTTTTGGTGCCAGCATCTGGTTGTTAAAAGAGCAAAGAAAATTGATAATTTTGTTCATAAGCAAAATGCTATATAGAGTAAAGCTAAAACGAAAACAATATCAATTAATCAAGAAAAAGGCAAATAACGAAGCAAAAATGACTCCTGATGACTTGATATGCATAACTGATTCTGAGTCAGATAAAATGCTACTTAATTTCTCATATATTTTCCTGACCTATGGACATTAGAAAGTAAATTCTTGCTTATATTCGATTCTATAGCAACACACACCACCCTCACCTCCTTATGTATCAATGGCAGCTCAACAACCATAATGTATTGAATTAAAAAAGAAAATCAACGAGACAGATGCTGGAACACACACAAGATACATAACCTAACGAATCCATACATTATATGGATATATTTATTTTTCTAGAGTATCAGTGCTTCGTTATACCGTTTTAATACATAGCACGAAAAATAATTATTGTATTCATATATTAAAGAACTTATAAAAATAAAAATTATTAGATGATAATTATAAAAACATACTTTACAGTAGAAAAAGAAAAAAGAGAAAAGAGAATGATTCGTCAATCTATGCCTGATGAGCTTTAATCGATATGAAATGTTATGCTTGTCTAACAAATACATGAAAGCCAAGCCAATATATTTAAGAATGGATTGAATTGCCTAATTGTTTCTCTCTATTTGTGCTTTTGTGGTGTGGATTCATGACTTCATGTCAGCAACATTTGTGATATTTATTTATTTTTGATAAAATGATAATTATATTAAAATGAAAGGAGATTGGTGAGTACAATAGAGTATAAAAGAATTGGAAAGTAAACTTAGAGACTGTAATAGAATAAAAGGAATTCATTAAAGAAAGGATATATCTTCCAAAATGATCACATGAGCGGGCTAGGACGAGGTAGCTTGATTATAATGAATTGTTTCCCGTGCAAATTATGGTCATTGGTCAATGCTACTGGTGCTTGTAGTAGTTTTGAATGTAAGATCCACCTCAAGGTAGCTCCAAGACAAGCAGCATAGAAGAGGATGGGCTTTGTAGATTCTATGATCAAGCTAAACAATTTTTGTATTCGCCCAACCAACATTAGTATTATCTAAAAAAAAATTTATCTTGCCCTTCTATGATCAAGCCAAACAACTTTTATATTCGCATGTCGAACCTAAAAGTAAAATTTTAATTTGGCTTTACCTTAATGATCTCAATTTTTTTAAAAAAATTTTTGTAACAAAACAAAATATTTGTATTGTGGATTGCTCGGTTGTTATCTCAGGCTGGCAGACTGACTTTGATCAAGTCCGTAACTTTGATCAAGTTTTACTTTTGGTGCTTGAACTTCACACACTTCGGTGTCTTATATTGATTTATCGAAGCTCCCAAACTAATAGCATAATCCATAAGCTTTTCGAACGTCCCTTGTTTCCACGATCTTAATCTCCAACGGTCCGATCGACTTGTCTGACACACGACCTCGTCGGTAAAAGATGTCTAGTGACTCCTCCACCATCAGGCAGCAATCCTCGTACTCTAATGGCGGAATTGGGCGTTGACCCGTTCAAGCTCAACAGCCACTACAACACGTAGTGCCGGGGGATCGTCGACGCATCGGCGTAGTTCATGTACTATGAAACCGCCGCGATTGCTGGATCCTTTTTGGTCTTTGTTGTTGAGAGTGCCATTGCTGCGATTTACAGGGAGGAATTCAAAGTAACACATGTTGGTGATGAGGGTGTAAGAGACTTCGCTGGGTTTACAGAGGTGTGTGAACTTCAAGCACCAAAAGTAAAATTTGGTTGTATTGTCGCTGCAGAAGGAAAGGAACCTGTATGGGGTAGTGGGAAAAGACAGAGGAGCTGAAGGAGACGAAGGAGCTGAGTTGGCAGCTCAAAGTGACAATTTTTAATAGTTTAAAGTTATATTTTCTGCTTATTAAATTTAAAAAGACGAATAACTCAGTTTTAAGCGAGTTAAAAAAATTAAAAAATTGAGTACCACCTACTTAAAGGATGGAATTATAAATGAGTTAATTTATGAGGATAAAAGATCAATTGTCCCTATAAGAAAACATTTATCCCGGTCCTTCGAGGTTCATGTGGTTCTTCAGTTTTCTCTTTTCAGGGTTCCAAGCTCGTTGTATTATTTACTTGACTAAGGTCACAGCGAAAAGCCAAAATGGCGTTCTTGTTGCACAAAACAAGTATTGCCTCCCATTTTCGAACTCACTCCCAGGTATTTTGGCATCTTCTCGGCTGATCGGTTGCGATTGTTTCAGGCATTACTAAAATAATTTTTCGATGTCAAATTTGATTCTTTCTCTGGCTTTTTGAACTCTCTTTGTAACAAAATCCCAAAAATAGCAGAAGAGGGAGGATTTGCTTTCTATCTCGCGTCGTGAATTCCACATCGAACTTGGACCTCGTGAAAAAGCTGTAAGGCGCAGACTTCCCATTTGCCTCTTCTATTCAAGTTTTTACTTGTTGCCTCTAGATCACTAGTCATTGTTTTCCTGTTTATGAGCTTTATTAAATGGTAGCTGGGTGCTTAACACCCAATTGATTTTGCTCTGCTCGCTTTTTTGGCTAGCAGCTGATCAATGAAAATAGATTTTACGAATAAAGTCAACGTAGTGTATTAATTGGCTTTCTGGGATATCTGTCTGAGCAAGTCGCTCAAATGAGTTTTTTACTTAGTTTGTAAGATGGCCTATAATTACTCTTCATTGCAAAGCTGAATGAAGCTTAGAAGACAAAGTTATAAACTTTGCTGCTCCTTATAATTTAGAGAACAAATAATCCTTGATTTTTCTGTTACATTAACTTTTGAGCATCGTAGAACCCTCCTAAAGTTGTATAATTTTCCTGAGCAAAATAGTTGATCTCATACCATTGAATATGGTTTAACAAGTTCAGTTCTTCGCATGATTGGGTCACTTTGTTAGCAAAATTTTTGTGATTCCTTCTGATTTACCTGTGCACTCAATTTTATAACATCGACTAATAGGGGATAAAAGAAATAGGCATTCTTTATTTTTCTGATATCTTTGACAAGAGGATATTTCCTGAACATACCATTCTTGGAGAATAGTGTTCTCTGGATAATTGGGGCAATTTAGAGATTGCTCTAGTGTACCATTTTCATAAGGCTAGCCTTGGATTGAGTCAATAGGTAGTGCATTGTGTGTGCATATACATGTTTTTCTACATTCATTATTTCGTTGTTATAAACTTGTAGTATCTTTAGCATTGAGCAATGTGCTTACTGGGGTAATTCCGGTTTGCTGTTGAAACTTGTGAGCTGGAGCTCCTTTCAGTTGGAAGGTCTGTTTCATAATTCATAAATCCAAAATTCAACACTGTTTTTCACGTTTAGGCTGTTTCAAATGTTCGTTAATGGTTTGGAAAGCTTCAGCATATTGTTGAGATCTTGAGTTCTCATTTGCTGCATATTCATGAATACTGTCACTGAAATTGATGATGTCATATTCATTAACAAATTTGACATCATTAACAACAAATGGAAAATATTCGATCTGATGATCGATTTGTACCTCATGGATAGCTCCAAGCCTCCAATGATTGGCCATTAAGGAATGATCATAAAGAATAAGAGAGTAGGATTCGATATGTAAAAAACCAATCTGGCTGTAAGAAATGCAACTGGATTCCATCCAGCCATATGTTCCCCCACTAAACAATCTGTTAGTCAATGAGACCACCAATTAGCCTTATGTCACGAGTGGGACCCATATCAAGCAAGGATTTGCTTTGCCTTGCGAGTCTATTGGAAATGCCTTTGCATGATTTATGTGGCCCACACCATTAGCGATTAAACGGACTTGTTAATGTTATCACACCCTCCTTCACTCGCTTCTAAAGACATATATCTCTAGCCCATAGAAAAGATGAAAGAAGATCCAAGGTAACGCAAAGGCAACAAGGTCATGAGTTGGTTTAACTGAGATTTTTCCCTAGTGTGTGTTGTGGCCTCTTCAAAAGATTGATTTAATACTTCCTCTATTCCTGTTTACTTATCCTCGCAGGAAAGAAACATGGATCAAGGAGAAAGCAGAATCTATGTACTATGTTAGAATTATTTTTTCTTTTTCAGTTTTGCCCTCCATTTAATGCCACACTATTTGAAATCTGAACTACCTCCATTTAATACCCTCCATCTAGTAGGGATATTATTAGAAACAAGTAATAATTATACCTTGAAATTTTGAACAGGACATATACTTACAGAATAAAATGAAAATCCAAATCAAGACAAGTAAATAAGGACGGAGGGAGTACCGTTCTATTCCTTACATGCCGATGGTATAAGTTGTTTATGTTTGTATTTAGATTGGATACGGATAGACATAACCATTATCTTGTTTCAAAGATTCAATCCTTAACTTTTAATATCGCCTATGCGTTTTTCCAATATGATTTTGAGCTTCTTATATGTTTATGCAGGATGCTGTTATGAGATATATGTGAAAGCAGTAATGAGAGAAGAAGCTCGGAAGCAGGCAAGGGACCACAGTGCATAAGGAAGGGAATACTGTGTTGTTACATTTGTCTCGTATTTCTGGTTGGGCTGATTAAAATAAAAGAGGCTTTAGATGGTTTCATGCGATTCTGGGTAGTTGTATTGTACCATCTAATGTGAGGAAGCATTTGAGAGATGAAACTTGGAAGAACTGGTGACTATTCGTGGTAATGGGCATTTCTTTAAAATGACAGTGACATCTGCCCTCTTTCTGGCCAACAAGAAAAAGTAAAAAACAATTCGCCCTCTTTAAAATTTTCATCTATTTATCGTCTCATTTTCTTTAAATTTCTTCGTGAATAACTTAAATGTTATCAAATTTCTGGCGCGGATAATTAAATTTTAACTAAAATATTTTTTTTATAAATACACTTTGCCGAAAAAATTCAACTTTGCAATTAGTTATTAAATTTACAATGGATTGAGCTTATTTTGAAAATTTTTGATGTGTTTGATATTTAGGGAGTATCATTTTATTGTGATTTTAGTCACGACGCTTAGAAAGACATCTTAATTCTTGGGTATCTAGGTTTACGTTTGAGAGTAATTGACGATTCGTTTTGCCCGATATTGGTATCGTTTAGGATGAAGAAAATTATCTTGCATGAGTTTAACTTTTTTCTAAAAAATTTTCTAAAAAAAATTATTGCGTTCATTGACCACCATGATAATAATGAATTATGAATGTTAAAGGTTAGAAGATTTTGTCACTTTTACCCAAATTAATTTGTCAGTTGAATAAAGTCAATGATAACACAATATTTTGCGTCGAGAGACCACATTGTTTGGTTACATTTTTTGTATTTATATAAATTTAAATTTAAAAAATTATATTTAAACAACTAAAATCCCTTAGGACAAGCACTTGTAAATTATTTGATTGTGGTTTTATAGAGAGTACTACTAGTTATCGTGGCTTAGCTATGCCCATGCATAGCCTCCCAATAACTTGCCTGAATCATCGTTGATTCAGCGGCACGCTCTTAATAGAAAGGCAAGAATTTTCCTTTCTGAATCATCAATAAAGATCATCAATTGTAAAAGTGGAAGTAAAATAATCCAAAATTCCAAATCATCAGAACCGCGGCATGTTGGAGAACCGACAATATACGCTGTTAAAATGTGGAAGTAAGATCTCAGCGAGGCAAGCCCATCCAACGTTCGCCAAATTGGAGGAAGTATCATAATTTGAGAAATTCCTGGGCCTGTGCATCGTCCCATTTATAGTCTCACCACTATCAAATTACCATATCAATTATTTTACTCTTACGTTGTAGCTGATGTGTCAAATTTTTAAATTATTGCTCATTTTTAAATTTTAATAATTCTATTTTTAACTAGTAAAGTGGGATGTTCAGATTTTATTTTCTCTCACATGATTCTCACTTATCTCTCCTCTTTCGTAATCACTCTTCCTCTCCCTTCGTTCCATCTTCCTCCTCAGTCCCTCTCTCTTCAGATTTAATTTTCCTCACATCTGATTGTGTCTCCTCTCTCCTCTCTCTCCTCCTTTATCATCACTCTCCCTCTCACTTCCTTCTTTCTTCCTCCTTCAAATTCTGTATACATGGATAATGCCAGTGTTTCAGAAATTTGAACAAAGTACTCGAGATTTTCAGGAAAAATTCTTTCCTTGCCTTGAAGGGTGTGTTGAAGGGGCTGGTGGCAATGGTGACTTTGGGAGTGGCTACGGCACTGCTGAAAAATAGGCTTTTTAAAGTCCCATTTTTAAACCGATCACTGCGAAGACGGTTTAAAAAAAATGACCGGTGCTATTTTTGTAAATAAGATGAAATATTTACACCGGTCGTAAAATATAACCGCTGTAAAAAGTCATGACCGGTGGTATTTTTGTAAATAAGATGAAATATTTACCCCGGTCGTAAAATATGACCGCTGTAAAAAGTAATGACCGCTGTAAAAAGTCATGACCGGTGATATTTTTGTAAATAAGATGAAATATTTACACCGGTCGTAAATATATTTACACCGGTCGTAAATATATTTACACCGGTCGTAAAATATGATCGCTGTAAAAAGGGAGAACACATGGTGACAGGAAGCTCCACCTTCATAACACACCGTCTAAAGCTCACCGAAGAAGAAGACCTAGATATGCGATGACCCATACCTATACTCGTCGTTCTCTATTGTTGAAGTCAGTCGTTGTAGCCTCTAAAGCTCCCCAAAGAAGAAGACATAGATCTGCGATGGTGGGTGTCTATTTTTTTGTTCCTTTCTTTCTCGATTTTGTTTAAATATATTTCTTTTCACTTTTAACTGGGTAAGTAGGAGGAATTGTGACAATATTTCTGTGATATCTTTAATTAGGTAACGGCGTTTCTAGGATTTTGTTTTTATATATATATTTGGGTTTTTGTCTCATTTATTTCTGAGTTCTGTTTAAATATATTTTTGTTTGCTTTTGAGCAGGTAACCAAAAGGAATTGTAACGATGTTTTTGTGATATCTTCAATTAGGTGACGACGTTTATGGGTTTTCATTTCTGCGCATATATCTAAGTTGTTGTTTCTTTCGTTTCTGGGTTCTCTAACTTTTTCTTTCTTCCTCTTTTTTGTTCTCTGCTTGCATTTTACAGGTACCTATTCTTCTTCATCACTCTCCTCCTCCTTCATATTTGTGACGAAGAAGAAAATAATTTCGGATCTAGAGTTTTTTTATTCTGATTTTTTTTATTTTGACATTACTTTTTAAACCGGTTGTATGAAATACCTGATTTAAAAAAACTGATTGTTTACACCGGTCACATACAACCGGTGTAGAATATTAAACTTTTTACACGAGCTGTTTCTACACCGAATCAAAATCTGGTGTAGAAGTCTATTTTCAACTGATTTAGAAAACTTTTTTTTCAGCCGTGCGGATATATCAGTGTCGACGGCGGTTAGGAAAGAGGGACTAGCAATCATAGTGGCAGTACGTAGAAAATGGATCCTCTTATCATCGTTTTTTCTCCTTTTTCTCTCATCATATCTTATCTCTACTATGAGAGAAAAATGAACGGTTACGATATAGTATTTTATAAAACTAATTATTTTTCTACTTTAAAATATCATACATGTAAACTGTAAGATCAAATTTCAATAATTTTTCTTTTTCTTTTTTTATAAAAATTATATAGTTAAGATTTAATATCTTATAAAATTATATTAAAAATAAAAAAATAAACTATAAAAAATTGATATAACAGTTTCAATTGTAAACTATCTTAAAATAAAAAAAAATAAACTATAAAAAATTGATATAACAGTTTCAATTGTAAACTATCTTAAAATAAAAAAAAATAAACTATAAAAATTTGATATAACAGTTTCAATTGTAAACTATCTTAAAATAAAAAAATAATGATTTTATAAAAGACTTCATCTTAACTATTTATTTTTTAATCTTATAATAAAAATATGATAATAAAAGAACAAAAAGATGATGAGAGGATCTAAACCATACTATGCACAAGGGAAGGATGAAGGGTAAAGGAGGAGAGAGAATATATTAAATTTTACATCGCACTTTTTTAGGTAAAAAGAGAATTATTAAATTATTAAAATTTAAAAACTATCAAAAATTTAAAAATTTGACACATCAATTGATATGGCAATTTTTTAATGGTCATACCATAATGAAGAGCCTGTTTGGTAAAGCTCTAAACCACGGTTTTAAAAGGGCTTTTAGCCCAAACCTCGGTTTGGAGAAATTTTAAAACAAACAGGCTTATTTGTCCATAAGTGCTTTTGGACAAAACCATGGTTTTGAATAAGCTATTTAAAATAGCTTTTTCAACAGTAAAAGCACTTATGGACTATCCAATTACTATCTTACCCCTACTTTTTCTTACACCCTCTCTCCTCTCTCCTACTTTTTCTTACACACTCTCTCCTTTCTCCTATCTTCCCTCCCTCCTCTCTCTTTTCTTTTTTCTACCTCCCTCCTCTCTCTTACTTTAAATCAAATCATACCTTTTTTGGTAATTTACCACCATAAAAAGTCATTCTAAAAATAACTATCCAAACACCTATTTATTCAAAACCATTTTTTTCCACTAAACACTTCTCCAAAAGTCCTTTTTCATAAGTTGTTCATAAGCCCTTTTTTTTCATAAGCCCTTTTTCAAAATCCTATCCAAACAGGCTACCGGGCGGATCTAACAATTTCTCTCATAATTTTCAGCATTTGTGAGTGGGCCCAGACAGAGCCGTCTCGAGGAAGCTACGAGTCAGTGAATCAACATGAGCACCACCATAGCTAGGTGCGCGACGCGGGTCGGATCCGGATGTAGTCGGGGCAAAGTTCCGGTGAACCGGGTGGGTAACTAAAAAAAAACATGAGCACCACCACCACCAAGAAAGAATATTGATCCGGTATATTTAAACGAGGTTTTAAATTTAAACTTTAGTATATGTAAAAAGTTTTTGTTAAAAAATTTACCCACTATAATCAGGTGTATGACGCGGGTCGAATCTGAATGCAGTTATGATAAAATTTTAATAAATAAGGTGGGAAAAAAAACAGCACCACCGAACTATCCATTATGAGTTACAGCTAATTACTGAATATTTTTGTCTCAACTCTTAATTGTAGGCCCATGTCACCAACCCGTATGCCTATCTTTCTTCTCCCTTCCCTTGAGCTGTAAAGATTCCAAAGCCCACACGCACACAAATTTGAAAAACGCACAGCGCTAAACAAACCTCAACTCATCTTTCTTTTCGTTCCTTCAATTCTCCAAAGTTTGAACCTTTGGCTCTTGATTTTTGATATGGCGACGTTTGCAGGCACCACCCAGAAGTGCAAAGCCTGTGAGAAAACAGTGTATTTGGTTGATCAGCTTACTGCTGACAACAAGGTTTACCACAAGTCTTGCTTCAGATGCCACCATTGTAAAGGTACCCTTAAGGTGAGATAGAACCATTTCTCCTTCTAAGAAACATACGAGCGATCACAGACATTGCTGCATTTGTATTTGGTGTTGTCTGTTTGATAGATGATGCATTTAGGCTTTCATCTGCTCCGACGTTCTGTGAAGTGAGAGAACGTACAAGTTTGGCGTTTTTTACCTTCGATGATGATCTGTTGATCGCGAGATGAATTTCTCTACCAAATTGCTCTGTTTCCAGTTCCATTTATAATGATTAAATAGTGGTTTTTGCGGAATTGATTATAATTGACAGAGAGAATGTGTAACTCTCAATTAATAGTTGTGGATTCATTTATTGAATTCAATCTACTCTCCTTAGGCTTGACATTCTAGTGATGGTGATGCTTTTGCCAGTCCTTATGCATGATCCAATGAATTTGTTTGTTCAGCTGGTAGTAAGTAGGTAATGGCTTGATGAACTACTCAACTAGGAATTACTTGTAGTTGCTAAAATTTTTAGAACTACAATTATTAACAAGTTATTGACTTTGGATCTGAGAGCCCTACCAGTATTCTAACTGATGTCTGTTCCAGAGTGATATCTGAGTTATGCAACTTTCTGGTTGGTCTCATTATATTTTGAAATGCAGAAAGATTAGCATCTGATACAAGTTTTTTTTGCTCGTGTATTGTTCTTTAGTTGTCACCCTATATACTCGCATTTATCATTCTCCTTGTGCATCCCTGCAGCTGAGTAATTATAATTCCTTTGAGGGAGTTTTATACTGTAAGCCTCATTTTGATCAACTCTTTAAGATGACTGGCAGCTTGAAAAAAAGTTTTGAAGGTGAATTCCTGCCCAAGTTCGACTTTATACTCAGCGAGTCTATTTTTTTTCTTTCATTCCTCTAAATTTTATATTTGTTACATGTAGGTATTCCAAGAACTGTTCGAGTTGACAGATCGAGCGATCAGGTATTTTCACATCCTTAAAAAAGATGTTAACTGCTTGTGAAGGAATTTTTCTACTAGTTCATTGATTTCCGGTGCATCTATAATGAGTTTTCTCTGACTGAGAAATTTGCAGGTTCAAACCAACAGTAAAGTTTCAAGCTTATTTGGTGGAACTCGAGAAAAGTGTGTTGCTTGCCAGAAAACAGTTTACCCAATTGAAAAGGTATATAAGTTTACTTCAGCGAACTTTTTCCATAGTGTCTAGTGGTCTTTGTTTTTTCAAGTCACTTGGTCACTAAATTGATGCGTAGAATGAATCGAGATGTTTGTGAATCTCTCAGTTCAAGCTCTCTGCTCTATGCCTTCAACAAATCATACCTTTCTACGTGTGTAAATATTAGAATCTCAATATTTGACACTGGAAATTAAGTTAAGAATTACTTTACTTTTTATAAAAGACAATTAACTATGTCAATCAAAAAATTAGTTAAAATTAGTTTGATAATATAAATATATAAGAAATGTAACTCTTTCTAGTTAAAATTAGTTGGATACAATAAATATATAAGAAATATAATTTTTTTTAAAAAAAAAAATACTCATTTATGTAGAAGAGAAAGAATGTGTGGTGAAAAGAGAATTAGTGCTGGAGAGGTGGGAATTAAGTAAAAAGTGAGAATTAAATATATTGATATATGAGTAATTAAATAGAGATAAAATAGGAAGTTAACAACAAAAAAATGAGATAATTTCTAAATGTATTTTATAAAAATGAATATGTCATGTCAAGAAATTGTCTCTTATAAAAAAGAACGGAGGGAGGAAGTACTAAGTAATCTACCAGAAATACTAAGTAATCTTATTACTGTATTCTTATCATGAAACTCCTATTACCCTTGTTTTTAGCTGCTCATATTTAGAAAGATAAGATACTTGCCTTCCCTATCATTGTATTATGTGATTATCCAATAGCTAGCGTAATAGATAGCCCAGAGGCAAAGTTTTGTCAGAACTTTGGTGAGTCTTTTATAGTTTGGTAAAACTATACTAGAAGCACTTACACTCTCACAAAATTTTTAATTTAGTATTTATATATTTCTCTATTTTAATTAAATTATTTAATTTTATTATGTTAGCACAATTAACCTATATAATTTTATTCTGTTAGTACTGTTAGTCCTTATATAAGAGTTAATAATGTTAACAGAGAAAAATTAAAAATTTAATTAAGAAGAAAAAAATACATAAGTACTAAATTAAAAATTTAAAGAAATTATAGATATCTCTAATATGGTTTTCTTATAGCTTTGTTAAAACCTTGTTTCCTTATGGTGTCGAAAAGAGGTATCCATAATGAGTTAGTGCAACAGAGAAAAGAGAAACATATGGCTGGGTTAAATTATTGGTCTTATCAATTATTGAAACTACATGTTCTGCAACATATACACTATCATGTTCTCAGATGATTCTGTTGTTTTGCAGGTGTCTGTTGATGGAAATTCTTATCACAAGGCTTGTTTCAGGTGCAGCCATGGAGGTTGTGTAATCAGTCCATCGAATTATGTGGCCCACGAACATCGCCTTTATTGTAGGCACCACCATACTCAGCTCTTCAAGCAGAAGGGTAATTTCAGTCAGCTTGACAAGCATGAGAATGGCAATGGGGTGACTGAGAACACACCAAGCGAGTGATACTTCATGCACAAGACTTGATGATGGCCTTCTTTGTTAGACATCAAATGCTCAAGGTTGTTTCAGTACAATAGATATGTTATTGCGTGTATCCTTGTTTCTTATATATGTAATATTTTTGTGAGGAAACATTGTAACAAAAGAACTCAGATTTTGTTGGAAATCGAGGTTGAGTATTGGGAAATTATCTGCTATTCAAATAATAATCATGATGCTGAATTGCCATCCTGCTTTTAAGATTTCTGGAAGCAGTTACCTTTCTCTTTGGTGTCAGCATTTCCTTTTGCATATAAGGGGCCTGAGATGTCCTTCTGTTTTGCCCTAAATCCTAATAATTACAAATCTGCAGGTGTAGAACTCATGGTTCTTCATGATTTGAGTTTGACGAACAACTTGAAGAAGGGATTGTATCTTGTGAACTGTGACCATGGAGTTGTTCATTTTTCACGTCAACATGAATGGTCATTAATCCTCATCATCTCCTTTTTAATGTTTATTACTCTCTAACACTATTCTTCTTGGTAATTGACTAGGAGCAGTAGAAGTTTCTAGTGTCAAAAGAAAATTTGAGGTTAACCACCGAAATCTTATAGATCAACTGACAGGGGTTATTTTAGTTTAACTGGGCATCTTGAGTTTGAGACTTAGGAATATAGCAGTATAAAGTGGTAGGGGCGCCGCCTAAAAAATGATTCTATCAAGATTTGAATCTAGATTAGTCTAAGCCATGGAGTTCCTCGTGACAAGGAACTGACCTAAAATACCAGGTGCATATGTAAAAAAAAAAAAGAAAAAAGAAAGAAAAATTGAGGCTGTTTTGAATATTATGAAAGCACGTGAATTCTTGAAGAGTCCATAGCCAATGTTTGATTCCATGCCTAAATGCTTTGACTTTTGGTTACCATGGAATAGCAGAAAATCATGAAGTTTGAGTTAGAGTGATATTATACATACAGTTTAAGAAATGTTAGCTGAATTAGTTTATTCAATAAGAAAATTCTCTGTGGTCTTTATTTCTTCTTGCTTTTTTGGGGGCCAACATATGTTGTCTTTATTTCACTTTAATTCCCACCAAAAGCACCTGCATGCAATAAGATAACTTAAAGAGACAAGCAAAGCCTAGAAATGTGATGAGGAAGTGTGAAGTTAAACTCAAAAATGAAAACAGAGCATGCTTTGGTCGAATGTCTATGCATATATATATAAAAGTTGCATGATTGGTCATTATAGTATTACACAAAAAAAAGGGAAAGAATTGGAATAATGGAAAAGTAGAGAAGGACGGAAAGAAAAAGTTGGCCTAATGTTATTTTGTTATTTGATTTTCTCATAAGAATGACAAGGCACTTGGAAAGAAAGCTCAAGCTTGGTGGACCTTACCTATGAAGCTCTGTTTTGTTTTTGGAATAAGAGCATGCTTCAAGTGACTTTTATATTTAATAAATAATAATACATGTCTAATATATATATATATTCAGTCGAGTGCTTTAATATTATTAAGTTAAGATTCACTGGGATTTTATATTGTGATGTGAGTTGGAACAATATCCTCAAGACCGGGAATTAACATATATTTTTTTAGTTACTAATCCAATTAATCGGAGCTTTGCCCCAACTACATTCGAATCCTACTCGTGTCGCGCACCTAGCTATAGTGTGTGAGTCTCCTAACAGAAATTTTCTGCATACGTCAAGACTTAAACTCGAGACCTCACTTAAACGATATCAAACTACTTACCACTTGGATTAATCCCGTTAGTTAATATACTTTTTTTAAAGGCATGGAAAGGAAGAGAGGTACTAATAATGCTAATGGGCCATGGAATTTGCTTGTTTTTGTTCTTAATGCAACAAATTAGAAAAAAAAATTGTGGGAATCATGTGATGATGCATTTTAAAGCACATCAATTGCCCCAGCTTTATTCTTAACCTCGTATCCCATCTTTTTAATAAGCCTCTTTCTTTGGTATGTGGGTGCTTCTTTAAATAAAGGGACCATATCATAGGGGTATTTGAAAAATGAAAGCAATGATTAGAATTTAAATTTCCCAAACATCTCAGTGGCCATTTTGTTTTCGATTTGGAATTAAGAGTGCAAACCACATTCACTTGTTCAAAGAAATTTGTTTCTCTTGCTTTTGGTAACCCATAACCCAAAGCTGCAATCTTCCGTGCATAATTTTATACTCTTCTAATCCTTAATATAAAATTTAATTAAGATATTTATCATCTATTTTTTTAAACTAGATTATTTAAATTATAAACTGATATAGAAAATTATTATAAAGTTTAAAGGAATAAATATAATTACTAAAAATTTAACATCAAATAAGAAATATTTAATAACAAGTTTTGATACAAGAAATAATAATAAGTATATATTGCTTATTTGTTGTAGAATTTTTTAGTGATTATATTTTTTTTTAAGCTCACAATAGTTTTCCTAATTTTATTGAAATTACCCCTAATTTTACCGAGACGCGTGCTAAAAATAATAAAAAAAAACAACAAGAAGAAGAAGTGAAGAAAAACAAGGGAGATGAAGAATTTGATGACGTTGAAGCCTGATTTGATATAAAAGAGCAGAGCTTGATTACATCAATTGAACCTTTGGTATACACAATTATGGAGAAGGATTGAGTTGGTTGTAGAGAATGGATTGAACTTTGATAACTCCCTGGCAATTGTAACCACCATCCCTAGATTTAGTATTTAAAAAGAGTTTGAGAAATATATGATCCAATCATGCAACTTAATTTGATCTGTGAGAGACGTGCATGTGGGTGGGTTATTCTGAAAACACAGATCAGCTTGATGCCTCTGAGATGCTCTGTAATGAAGGCTCCCATGTTCTTCCCCTCCCTCCATTACTCGTTCTCCTTCCCCTTCCTCCTTCTCTCTCCCTTTTCCTCTCCTAAAACATTCACACAATTCATACTTTCAGAACATAAATTAACAAATTCTTATCTTATTTGGTTCCAATATTAGATCTTTTTCAGAACCCAAATAACTAATGTAACATTTCTGATATATGAAGTAGAATATGGCCAACCAATAATAAATAATCCAAACTTGGAATAGAGATGAACCTGGTTGTTGTTGGCGTCGTCGATATCATTGATCCTGGAGATTGTCTTCAACTCAAAGCTTCGTCTCTCTGATTCTGAAAGGCTTTTCTTCATCTTAGCTTGTTTTTTGGCCCACAAACCCCTCATAGCCTCTGAAGCAAACAAACACAAAAGGGTCATAAGTGGAAGAGAAAGGAACTAACTTTGGAGAGCAGAGAGATGAAAGGAGGAAGAGGAGGAGGAGGAAGGAACCTTGAGAGGAGATCAGTCTATAAACATGGCCGAGAAGGAGGGAATCGGAGGGCTTGAGAAGCTTGATGCGAGTGAGGCGAACATGATGATGATTGTGTTGGGAACTAGATAACGAGGAGGAGATGAGGAGGGCCACATAGTGACCAGGGTTGGTCCTCATGATCTGAGAAGCACTCACAGGATAATACATTCTCTCCACTTTCCCATTAGGGTGCTGTATCACCAGTGTTGCTGTATCAATCGCCTGGCAATTCCCCATTCCTCTCTCCCTCCCTCCCTCCCTCCCTCCCTCCGAGAGTGAGGAAGATGAAAGAGAAATGTTGGAGGATGCAAGCAGGGTTCAGGGGACACACAAACTGAGATCCTGTGCAAGCCTGCTTATACCTCCACCCGAATCTCTCTCTCTCTCTCTCTCTCTCTCTTGACATTTTTAATGTCTTCGTTACTGAACTTCTATTAAATAGTGAGAAAATTAGTTTCTAATAAAAGAATTTAATCATTATTAAATTATATAATAAGTGAATAGTTTATTATTTTTTATACTAAAATTTCTGATTGCATATTGCTCTTTTATTATAGAACTTTCTGATATATATACGTAGGTATCTTTATGTCTTAAAAGAATACTATTCCTCTAATTCTTAATATAAAATATATTTAACTAATTTAATTAGATTAAAAAATTAATTAAATAAATTAATATGATATATGTTATCTAAAATATTTTAATCTTCTTCTTTAATTCTTAATATCTTTTAATTGATATATAAAATATTTTATATTTAAAATTAATATTAACTTTTATATGTGTATATATATTTGGCAATGTTACATAGAAATGGGATGACGTTGATGAATAGGGGGATTGAGTACTAAAATCTATAAAATGAAAGTGAAGCGGAGAGGATTTAGATATGAGGGAAGTAGAATCCAACAAGGGCTGACGTGGGAAGACATGATTGGAGGGCTTGGGGAACAATGGCAACAGAGTGATGTGAAATGCAGGGCCTCACACGTAACATTCTCTTTGCTCTCACAGTTTTTTGTGGGCTCAATCACTTCCCCCATCCCTTCCTCACATTAAATCGTATAGCATTATCTAAATATGAAGAACAGAGTGTTACATATGGAATTTCGATTTTCCTTTTATAGGAAGGAGCGCATCACTAGTCAAACGCCCATAATCAAAAGAGTGACTCCAATGATTATAGTCAAATTCTTGATTGATTGCATTACACCCCATTTTACCGGCTTCTTTCATAATCATAATGCCACAGCTTATCGGGGGAAATGGGAATATATATATATATATATATATATATATATATATGTGTGTGTGTGTATGTAAATACGTTGGCAAGGCCAATTTGGTATAAATATTAAATAAGTTAAATAATTTAAGAGATTTCGTTGTAGAGTATATTAATGGGCGTGGCAATTTTGTCATTATTTTTGTGGACCACGCCACATGAGGGGTGAGTGGTGGAGGATTATTGAAGGAATATGTCTATTATTACTAGGAGTGTTCATAAAGCCCGCGGCCCGATATGCCTACCCGAGCTTGCGGAAAAAAAGTCCTGCCCAGCCCGATAAATATAGGGCAGGGTTGGGTATCGAGCTACAAAATATAGCCCATACTTTTTTCGGGCTGGGCACCGAGCAGGGGGTTGCCCTGCCCTGCCCATGAGTACCTATTTTTTTTATTTTTTTTTATTTTCTCCCTAGATGCTACACTTGGAAGGGAGAATATAATAGTTACTAGTGATTAAAGGGTCATTTTAAAAATATAAGTAATTAAGTACATAAGTTGTATCTTTTAATATTTATAACTATATTATTTTTTTTAACTTTATTAATTATAATATGATTATATTATAAATTATAATTTTTTTTTATTTTTTTAAGATACTTCATCATTATCAACATTTGGAAAATTGATGTAAAGTTATAATTATAAACTATTTAGACTTCAATATTTTTTTATATGCAATGAATTTCAAGACTTTAATTATTATCTTTTTGTTACCTTATTTTTAGTGGATTATAGATATTATTTAACTCTTGAAGATATATGAATATGATATTATTTTAGAAGTTTATAATTGTAGATTTTTTTCACAACATGAGCATGGCATCACAATTTGGGCATGCCCAGTCCGCCCAAGCCTAGCCCGCCCATGCCCAACCTAAAATGGTTAGGGCTTTTACCGAGTAAGGCAGGGCATCGGGCTGTAAAATGCAGCCCATATTTTTTTTAGGCAGGGTATCAAGTAGAAGGTTTGCCCTACCCAGCCCTACCCATAAATACCCCTTATTATTATGAGTTAAATTTCCTAGGGCCACGCTCGATGGCTGCGCGTGGGCCACCCAAGCTGTCGTCATTGATGCAGGGAAGGGGTAGCTTTGTCGGGTCGGGTAATTATGGAATATTCGGGGTCAAATTCATATGGGAACAACGCGTCATGATGAGTGAGTGTCGCGTGCCAGGCTTCCCATGCACACTGGTTCGCCTTTTGAGCGTTTACGTTACAAAAGAGAGAAGTATTCCACAATATTATATGGGCCTGCCTCTCTCATCCATGGCCCACTTGAAGCCCACTTATTGAACACTTTCTTTTCATTCAATCCCCTCTCCAAAAGCTACCCCTTTCAACAGTAGCGAGTCGGATCCGGATATAATCGGGGCAAAGCTCCAGTGAATCAGGTGGGCAACAAAAAAAAATCCCCTCTCCAAAAGCCAATAAAAGTTGGCACAGATGATAAAAATTAAGTTCGTATCTTATAAAAATACGAGTTCAATTCTTGCTACTGTTGTCAGGACTTCTTTAATAGACAATCTCGTAAGTCCCTTGTAAGCACTCTCTAAGTCTTAGAGCTATGCCTTAACCTTGGTGGGGGACTAGTGTCGAATCTACCTAAATTTTTATAGAAAAAAAAAATTCCCCCTCATAAAAGAAGAAGAAGGAAGTCAGGGCATAGATTACATATTTAACATAATATACGAACAAGTGGGGTTATGTGATGATGAAGAGGGGGCATGGGGGTGAGGGAATCAGGTAATGATAAGGTTGTTTAAATATGGAACCAATTATTTACATATTACCTTAATCTATCGCTAACAGCAAGCAAGCAGGCAGGCAGTGTCAGATCTCCCTGTCTCTTGTCTAGCCCTAAATAATTATAACTTCCTAGTTTATATTCATGTAATCCCTGAATATACAAATTTATAGTTCCGGTCCCGGCTCAATTTTGCTAAATTATTCCTTGCCTCTTCACGCTCCCAACAGCATTTGAGATATCTAAAAACTCTCCCTTTTGATTATTAAGCAAATCAATTTAAAGTTTAAAACCATACTACCTAATAGTTGTTTAGTGAGACAGAATTTGAAGACGACAACATTAACCTCACTCACACACGTACGTTACAAATTGCCTATTAAAGCGTTTGACTCTCATTCTCTGCCACGAAAATTTCGACCTTTGGCTATTAGGTGCGATTACCAATTTGCTCTCTCTCAATCAATGTTCACCGACCACAATTTAATAACGTAACCCGGTGCCGCATTAGGTTAGGGAGCTTGGCCTTTTTCTCTCCTCTCACATTCGCCCGAGCTCTGATTTATTTAATTTATCAATTGAACTGGTTAATCTGTATTAGTCTGCGATTCATTATGAGCCAACTCATCATGGATTCTACCAATGACTTCCTTTCACAACTCTCGTGCTCATATATCTTTTTATGCTAAGCATTTTTTTTTTGTTTGGTTGCCCAACCGGTTCACTGGAGCTTTATCCTAACTACATCCGGATCCGACCCGCGTCGCGCACCTGGCTATGGTGGGTGAGTCTCCCAACGGGGATTTTCTGCGTACGCCAAGGCTCGAACTCGAGACCTCGCTTAAACGATACCGAACTGTTTACCACTCGGACCAACTCCCGTTGGTCTAAGCATGTTATTTGAGATAAGAAACTTGGGGGCATTAAATAAGGGCAACTCCTCCAGAAATAAAAAATTATTTATAAGTCATAAGCTCCAATGACGGAGCCCATCGGGCTGCGAGTCTGAAAACAGCAGGCAGAGAGAGAACCCCTAAGAGTTATTGGGCTGTTAGGTTGGGCTTCGAGTTTTCAAGTTTCTACTGTCACTTTTTTTTTTTTAACCCTAACCTTTTCCCATAGGAAAGTTTACCCACACGTGTGTGAAATTCACTTATCTTTTTTTTTTGTCCACCCAGTTCACCGGAGCTTTGCCCCGACTACATCCGGATCCAACCCGCTTCGCGCACCTGACTATGGTGGGTGAGTCTCCCAACAGAGATTTTCTGCGTACGCCAAGGCTCGAACTTAGTTATATCAGTTTCTTACATCTCTTTCCAAATATATTATATGCATTATTACTTTTCTAAAAAAAATCAGGTTGATGTAGAAATGGGCAAAGTACTCCATTTCTACTACAATTTCTGTTCTTATAACGGTTCACCGTGCTCACGATTATATGAGAAGGACTTCGTGTTTCATACATGAAAGGGGGTTCAACTTTGCAGTTCTGTTGGGACCAAATGGAGAATCACCACTGATCAATGACCTTAGGGCGTTTAAGAAGGTGCTCTATTTGCATACGGAGTAATTACCGTAACATGCAACGAAGGCCATCGAAATAAAGATTGACATTTACGATGAGACGACTCCAGTGAAAAACATCTGCCACACACATCTACCGGTAAATACATCCTTATGGTGTGTGATTCGTATCCATCAGCAAGGTATTAAGGCCTATAAAACGTGCTTGATATGAATCAAATGAATAATACAGATAATTTGCATATTACTACCACGAATACAGTTCTCAAGATTTACATATAAGAGCAATAAAAATAAAAGGTTTTGCAGTATTCTTTAACAAAAGGAGGCTATTTAATATTCATTTAGCTATGGCTTGTATCCAGGCCCTATCTGATATTACAAGATTAAACAATGACCTTTCAAGACTTGGTGAAGCGACATCAAAATGAAACCATCATAAAGTTGAGCTCTCGGCACAAAATCACACAGATGGGAAATACTTGTTTAGATTGAAAGGCAGTGAGTAGAACTCCTCACTTCTTGTGTCACCCTTGAAAGACTTGAACTTGTCCCACCAATGCTTCCCTCTGTCTTTCCTAATACCTCCATCTTTCTTGTGGAGAGTGTTGTCCAGGAAAAATGCCACAACACCGGCAACAAATGCTTTCGATTGGAATGGGACATTCACCATATCATTGAACTGCCCAGGAACACAAAAATATCAGTGCAAGTGCAAACTCCACAAAAAAACAAAGATTAAAATGCAAGGATAAGACTGCAATGTGGTGTTTTAGATGTTCAGTTTTCCAATAAAAACATCTGTTCAGTTCAGCAACAAGTTATTGATTCTCAGGAGTGTTCTTCCACACATACAATTAAAAAAACCAGATAGTAAACACCTCAAGAGCTACATCTAAGTTGTCCTTTTAAGAAAAATCCCAAGTTCTCGTATTATATATCCTTACCCATCTTGCACCTGTGTGGACTGGACCAAAACCACTAATTGCTGTGTACTCATTGAAGTACTGTGGCACAGACAATCCCAAGAAGATAGAGAAGCCTAATATGAATTTTGTTCTAAAACTGTTGAGGTTGCAGAACTGAAGAAAACTAAGGCCTCCCGCACCTACACATGGTGAACAAAAATGGATGGTTTGTTTTTAGCTATCAAAACAAATTTGGACCTTCAACAACTTCGCAAGTCAATCTATAAATCAGACTTACCAACATAAGCAAAGAACAAGCAGTACAGTGCAGCAAAAATGGGCGGTGGAATTGAAGCAAAGACTGCTCCAAATTTCCCTAGACAATAAGATTCAAAAGTTTTCAGGGAAGGAAAAGGAACTATGGAGGTTGACCAACCATTTAAGTCACATATTGCTTAAATATTCATACCGCACCAACTCACCAAGAATTGAAAAGAAAATCATGAATCCAGCAGATATCTGCACAACTCTTCGACTGCCAACACGAGTCAAAGCCAGTAGACCTGCATTTTCACTGTACAGAAGGAAAGCAAATGGGTTCCGTCAATAAATTGTGTTTCCCCTTTTAAGTAGAAAATACAAAAAAGTTTGAGACTGTCTTACACAGATACAGAGGATCCATTGACAGTTCCAAACAATCCTGATAACAGTATGCTAACTCCCTAAAAATAGATATAAGAGGCACAATCAGATGATATCAACAATAACTGAAGTCAGAGCTCACTAAAATTATTTATTGCACTGTGCTACTTTAAATGGCAGATAAAAACAATAATTAGATAGTTCATTATTACTTATGCTATTATCATTATTTATAAATTACAAATACATGAAAAGTTCAGTTATAGATAATCTTTTTGGCCTTAATATTTACAGATAGTTAAATGTTCAAGTAGCAATTGTACATCTTAGTATACCTGCCAACCAATTCCCCGACTGAGAACAGATGGTGGTAATGGAGTTGCACTTGCATACCGGTATACAGCAATAAAAGCTCCACTGGACTGTTTGTGCAAATAAAATTGTAAGTAGATAATTTAACTTTGGAAAAGCATAATTACTCAAGCAAATCGCAAAGGACCACGTACATATTACTGATTCTCAGCCAATTCACAATTAAGGAAGCCATATAACCCCAAGCCAAGCATGTCGCTAAGCACATAGTAATTTGTTAACTTGTTTATATCAACCAATCATTGCATTGAACTTACAGATGAGAAGTAGGGAAATCAAGACCCTTAAACCACCCCAAGCCAATTCACAATTAAGGAATCCATATAACCCCAAGCCAAGCATGTCGCTAAGCACATAGTAATTTGTTAACTTGTTTATATCAACCTACCTCCCCTTGATTGGATTGAAGGAAACAATCTCCCAATCATTGCATTGAACTTAACAGATGAGAAGTAGGGCAATCAAGACCCTTAACCCCCCCCCCGGCCCCCTATTTCTTCTCTCTTTTTTATACAATCCCATCACTTAGATCATTGATCATGACACCAAGATGGTTTACAATGATTTGTTGCAAAATTTCCTTTTTCACTATCGCTGCTTCATGCAGTCGGTATATCCCATTTATATTCAGAAAAACAAAAGAGACTTCAGGTGTGTATTTGTAGGTTCCTTGACACTACTTAAGTCAAATGGCAAACTAAAGTTAAAACTTCTCTCAAAAATAAAACCCAACTTCAGCCTCAAAGGTTTTCTGGAAACTTGATCATGCTACCAACCTATTAGACATTTTAAAGCGAAAGGACAAATCATTAAATGACCACTCTCACTAAAGAAGGTTGTAGCAGTATGCTGTCTTAGGAGACTAACAACACCGTACGGATAGAATTCCAAGACAACCAGAGAAAATGATGAATATGGAGGAGTATAATAAATGATTATTATATGGGAGAAAACCACTGAAGAAACAAAAGCCAAATTTCTGTTTAAACTAAAAAGAATATATTACCTCTACAAGAGAAACAAAGGATGCCATCATCATGGCAAAGGCTTCGCCAGCATCAAATGAAGGTGCTCCCCATTGAAAGGGATATGGAACTCTTATCCTGGAAAACCAAATACAAAATACATTATTACCCACACATTTCAACTCACAAAACTAAGGCCAGATGGTAACATGCTACTAAATTAAAACAAAACAAAAAATCTCACAGATGCAATTGAATCTTAATATCAATTACTCTATGATTCAAAATAGTGATAACTACATCGCAGAAAAGATTTAGAAATGATAAATATGACATAGATGGACCACAAAATGATTCACTTATTCATTCGTTCAAATTCACATCACAATCAACAGCCTCTATGCATACAGCTAGCTCGTCCAGAATAATATGGCATAGTATTCAATAGCTGGGATTTTGGAGTAAAGTGTCAGACAAAATCTAGCACCAAAAAATACAAAGAAAAAGGACTAGTTCAGATAGTAAGGTATAGGATTCATTGAATCGTAAATTTGTTTACATATTAAAGAAGATATGCATTTTTAGTGCCTGAGAAGAGTCTCCTTGAACTAGTAGTCACTTGACACACTGAAAACTGCACACTGAGATTAAGAAATATGAAAATCAGGCTGCACAACAAGCGTCTTATCCAGCTACTTCATAATGAGGACACTCAACACCTCCCCCCTTGCTAACCTTTTCCTTTTTATTGATAGGAGCTACTTAAATTAAATAACCAGTTGCTACAGGGAAAAAACGCCATTTAACATTACTTTTATAAGAAATTGCAGAACTAACCAAGGGGCACCGTCTATAAGTCCAGCACGATCAGTGCGGCATGTAGCCTGTGTTTTTGGTGCAGCATGGTTATAGGCGCCTCCAACAGTGAGTAGATGAGCATATATCCACACAATTGCAATTGTAAATATAACAGAAAAACGGTCAAAGATATGTTTTCCTGAATGGAGCACATGGGGAATGTACTGCATGACAACCATTAATCATTATCAAAATCAGTCTTACAAAAATCATCATGCTAAATAAGTAAATAAAACCAAGATATCAAAATCAGCCGTGATTATTATGCCAAGGATTCATGGCCATAAAAAAATGCAAGCAATTAGACATGTTTAATAACAGTGTATGACACAGTTAATAACTTTACCTGTGAAACAAACACTAGCAGTATAAGCTCTGGCAATCCAATCTCCACACATTTAGCAACCTACACCCAAGGCAGAATATCAAATGCTATTGTCAATTTAACTCTGACTAGAACATGAGATAAAGTAACATAAGGCTTACCCCAGGAAAACCTAACTCATACAGTCCAAAACCAACAAGGGATACCAAAGGAACTGCAGAAAGAGGACTTAAGAACCTGAAGAAAGAATTGGAACTTATATCACTTGATAAATTTACATCCAAACAAAAGAATGTTTACTTCTTTCATTATTCAGTTTATGGTTTAAATAGTCATCGTAAATTTAATTGGATAATTTACTTAAACATGTCAACACAATGTTTATGTCAAACACTACTCCAGATCATAATAATAATTACATGAAAATGAAGTCCATATGTAACAACTGAGGAGGAAAATCGTGAATAAGGTTTCTATTTCAATTTTGATATTTTTTTACCCATATATGAAGACTGAGAAGTGCAAAAGCATAACCCATCAACTTACTACGAATAAATTCAGACCAACCTTGCAACATTTCGCCAGAGGCCACTGAAGCCTAATACTATTTGAAGAGTTGAAGCAACAATAAGAGCCCCCTGGATTGCCCGCATTATCCTCTTGAATTTCTGAATATATTTTTTAAAAAAAAAAACATAACGATATGAAACATAGAAGTTAGTAGACAGTTTTGATCAAATTAAATAAGCATATAATAATTCAAAGCCTTAATCTGGGAATGGGACTAAAATTCATGCCCTTATTTCCAATGGATTTGAACACTAGAGGTTAATCTTCTGATGACAAATAATTTAAAACCAAGGCTATAATTGATAACAATATTATTTACAAAACATATAGCAGTTTGCTTATTGGTGAGATCTAATTATATTACAACATTAAATGATATAACAAGCATATCAACCATGCACCATTTAATATAAGAAAATGGATTCTGATCCACAAGACCTCTATAGGATCTGCAACGTCACTGAAACGACCAGCCAGAATAATTGAGATTGTGGTTGGAACATAGGTGTAAGACCCTCCAATTATGGCAGGAAGTCGAGTTCCAAACAGGGTCTGCAACAATGTGTTGATTCCAGCTACAAAGAGTAGTGTTTGGATAACTTGTGCCTTCTCCTCCTGCAAGAAAAAGTAATGTTGATTTTCTTTCTTTTTCTCTCCTAACTTTTGGCTGAAAAAACGATTTCAATCTCATTGTTGGATTTTTCTGTTAATATAATCTCAAACTTGATCTAAACATTGTTGCTTCTGTAAATTTTATAGGCTATTGCTTACATTGCCACCTCCCATCTGTGGAACAAGAGCGGTAGGAATGAGCACAGTTGTACCAAGCATCACGAGATAATGTTGAAAACCAAGAATTATGGCCTCAGCTGCACCAGAATGTCCCCAATTTTTGTCAAATTTAATGAAGTAAAACAAAGGCAAATATTTAAAGCAAGATTTTGAAGATTCAACATGCAACAAAATGGTGCCATAATATTACCACAAGCTCTGAAAGAATGGCTTCGGTGGTGTCATGAAATCTCCAAAAATTTCAACAACTTGAATATTATAATTCAAGAATAAGAAATTGTTAAACCGGAAGATATTTGTGACACTTTTATAGCAAGGGTCAAATTAAATAACAATTGGATTCTATGAAAGGTATCTAATCTAAACGGTTGACATTATTCCAAAAGCTTTAAGAAGAAGCCCAGGAGGTTTCCCCAAGCCGGTAAGAATCTCTGTATTAATTTGAAACATGACTCATGGATTAAATGGTCCAGAGATTTGGAAATGAGAAGATGCTTTTCCAATAAATTCATTTTATTTCCCCATACATGCGTTCCTGGCGGTGCTAAACATAAAACTAAAACAGGCCTAAAATGGAGCTCCCCCGACCTAAAAAGGAAGAATAACTTTGCTTTAAGGAAGAAGCGCATTAAAAATCTGGCAAATGCAAGGAAAAAGAATTTATAAAAAGTAACTTTTGACAAGTAGACAGAGAGACAACCGTCCAAACAAACTATACTTGCATAACAAAATATGCCTTGAATATACCATATGAATCGACAAGAATCACGTAAAAGAAACAAGGATTTCATCTTCACAACGGTAAGATTTTCAAATCTAAGATCAGAGAAACTCACGCCATGGGGGAGGACTCGTAATGCAGTAAGAAATATTGGGCAGCTGATCCTTCGGTGGATGTGGCTGAGGCTCATCTGCTTTCGCCGGACCTCCTCCTCCTCCTGCCATAGTGTTTTCTAACCGCGTCGCACTCTGGCCAATAAATTAAAAGAACCACTGAATCTGAGAACCCTGTGAACCTCAAATCTGATAGCAAATCTGATCCACAATCTCAAAGAAAACGCCAAAAGAAGGGGGGGGGAGATATTCACGAAGAAGAAGAGAGGAATAGTGAGCTACCTAAATGACTGCCTACGGAGCAAAGAAGAAAATGAAGGAAATGGAACTACAGTAGAAGGAAAATGAAAGAGTAAGTCTGTAACCAGAGGTTAGCTGTAGTCAAGTGAAAGTAAAACTCACAATAATTGCAGCAATTTAGGAAGAAAGGAGAGAAAATGTACCTTTTAACAATGTTTCAGGAGCAAAATCAAGCGGTGAACTATAAAGTCAAAAACGCAGGTGCCCCACACCACACCAAAAGGAAATGTTGAGAGAAAAAGAGAAGAGAAATGAAACGCAGGAGCTATGAGTCTGAGGAGTAAAGCAGACTCCAAAGCTAGGAGAGACGGTAAGGCCGTAACAGGGAAGAGCAGAAGAGCACTTTCTATGAAGAATGGAGCTTCTTTCTTTCTCCTGGTGGTAGAAGAAAGAGAAAGAGAGGTCCTTCCCTACTTATCTCGGTCTCTCTCCCCACTCCAACCTCATTTACTCAGCTAACAAACATTTTCACATTTATGTGCTCATACTCATATTATCTTTATATAGTTTATTCAGCTAACAGAACCTTTTTCACATTCATGTTTTTTTCAGTTTTATTTATGTTGTACTGTTATTATATTATTTACTTATTTATTGCCGTTTTCTGGGTTGTACTTCAAGGGAGAGGCCGCTATGGGGAAGAGCACCGACGAGTTATGCGAGTGACTTAGAGGAACGTAGCGAGGCTGTGGGACCCAGAGTAAATTGCAACGACGCTCCTTCATTTTTGCGCTCAAATTTCCCACCAAAAAAAAAAAGCAGTTTACAAATAATTTATAACATGGAATACATTATGCTTTTAAAATGTAATACGAGTATTATAATTTAACTTTTCCTAATCATAAAAATTGCGTGATTATATGATTTCCTTTGGATTTACGATATACTAGTATTATTTACATTTGGCTTGTGACGGTGGCAATGTGCCTGGGAGAGTGAAGGGTGAAATAACGGTGTGGCAGAGGGAGGGGGACCTGTCTGATAGCTCCTTGGTTTCCAATTTTTACACGATACTCTTGCCATTTATTTCTTTCTTGGTGAAGTCTTTAGATTTTAAATATAAGGGGTTGATTTTAATCTAATATCTCATTTTATTTTAATTCTATATTTATCAATTTTAAGCTAATTTATATTTAATCTAATGATACATAAAAATAATTTAAAAAAAATCACGTTATATTTATTATAATTAAATAATTTATTTAAATTTATATTAAATAGCTCATATAATAATAAGAGTAAAATAAATAATATTTTATAAATGTTATGCTCTTTTGCCTCTCATTTTTTTTTTAAACTTTATAATATTATTCCTACATTCATTAATATATCATATAATTAGAGAGTTAATATTAGTCATAAATATAATATTTATATTTTATATTTATATATATTTTTTAAATTATTCTTATTAATAATTTTTCAATAATAATTAAATAAGATATGGGTGAAAAAAATTAAAGGATATAGTTAAAAAATTTTAAAAAATATATTATATTAATTAATTTTATTAATTTTATTAATTTAATTAAATATATCTTAAGAGAAGTATTAATTTTTAATCTCCTCCCTCATATGTTTAAATCCTGGCACCGCCGAGTGACTCAGATAGTAATGAGTGAGGAAGGGAGAGGAACGAGGAAGCACGAACGACGGATAAGCGAAGAGAGTCGCATATGTGAATACGAAGAAAGAGTAGTGGGGTGTGCGTTGTTGACATTTTGGGGAGAGAGAGATCACGTGGGAGCAGGAGCATAGAAACAGGCAAGGGTAAAAACATAAGAGAGCAGCCCCCGAAGTGCATTGTCTACAATGGGGGAAATGTTAATCTACGGTAGGTGTGGCATTTCTCTCACAGTGCATGCACAACAAAAACCAAGAAACAATGGGTCAAACAGTGACATGCCACGTTTAAGATCCATGTCATGTTAAAATAAAACACCAACCTAACAATATTATTTTATTATAATTTTAGTCATAATATTTAGAGAGATATTTTAATTCTTAGATATTTAAATTTATATTTAAAGGTAATAGATAACTCGCTCTACCTAATATTAATATCGTTTAAGAGAAAATAAAATTTTATCCTATTTTTAAATTATAGATGAATCTAATTTTTTTTTAAATTTTTATATAAAAAAAATTCTTTATACATAACAACGTACCATTTATTTATATTTTTAATTTAATAATCATCATAAATGTTTTGGTAGTCTTTTATTAGATTGCCATCTGATTTGGATTTAACACGAGGAAGATTAATCTTAGATAATCAAATCCAAATCGTGTATGCACAATTGAAGTAGCGATCAAGAACATATCTCTGTTTATTTTATTCACTCATTTACATTACATGTTACCGCTTCCGTTTCATAACAAGCATCCCCGGAAAAAGAAAAACTCTGTTCTCATTATTTACAACAAGTGTCATTTTTCTAAAATATCATTTTCATATTTTAAGGAAGTATTAAATGCCTTATTTTCTATTTTGCCCCTCTTAGCTTTTATCAAATATTCAAATGCCCCCAAGCTAAGGGATCTATTTTGCCTCTTATTAATGTAACCATTGACTAGTTGTCCAATAGTAATATTTATTTAGAGAAATATCCACGTACTCATAGAATATCACATTATCTGTATTCCAATTAATCAAATATACTATTTATTGTTATTTATTATCGACAATTCATATCCACTTATTGCTATTATATTTATCAAGATTTTTTCTCTTATATTGTTATATCAACAAAATAGAGTGTCAACTAAGATTTAAATAAAATAAATTATTATATTTTGATTGATAAGATGATGAGATACTCTACAAGTATATAAGTATATTTAAAGAGCACTAAAGACATTTTGTACTATATTGATTTCTCAATATTTTGGAGTGTCTGATGATTCTCTCAGTTCGTGTGAAAAATGTTTTTGTGACAATTTTTTAGAAGTGGAGGGAGTAATTTGTTAAGTGTGTGTATGTAATTATGGATATAATTCCTTCAGTCCTTATTTATATATAAGCTAGCACCGCATAAAATATTTATTATAGTTTCTTATGGTACAAGCTAGCACCACTGTTAAGTACTCCCGAATAAAGCAAACTTCATTTTGGGCAGAGAATCGGTAAGAAAAGGAGCTTTAAAAAATGGCGGGTGAGAGAAATAATAGTGATAAATTAATTAGTAATTACATCTTTTTTTTTTGTTGGTTCAAAAGCAATATTTACAGCCTTGGTTGTTAACATAATGGCAAAGGACAAAGGGCGAGCAACTTAAGGCAAAAGCTAGTGGGCATTTGAGCAATTTTCTATATATTGTATCTCGTTCAATGATTATTTAGAGATGTATTCACGCGCAAAAAAAATATATATATATATATATTTATTACTCTTCAATGATGTCCATTCATGAGAAGAGAAGAATAACACTGCGATGAGAGATATGTATATTATAAATTCATAAGGTACATTACGCCCAAATGCTTATTTAATTTGCTTAATTAATCATGCCCTGAATAGCCGACAAAATTAGATTTTCAAAACATATATCTAGGAGATAATTCTAATTAAAATATAAAAAAGGGTATAGATAAAAAAAAATATAATTATCTATCAGCTCTCAATGTGCATTACCACTGTAGCTCGCACTATTCAATTATCAACAGCGACAACAAGATGATGGAGAACAGGTTCTTCTAAAGAAGTGACGGCATACCCACGGCGACGGACCATCACCTTCCTCCAGTCCGATAACAGTGTGGCGGCCACGATGAGAAGTGACAACAGCCACGACGAGACGGAATGCAACCAACAACGTGCGACTACCGTCTTCCTTCTCTCTAGCTTAGCGACCAGCGACCACCGTCTTTCTCCTCTCCAACTTAACGTCGACATCAATGAGTGAGACTACTGTCGGGAGAAGAGAGAGAGAACAAATAAAGGCAAAATATTAATTAGGTAGTCTATAAACTCTTTTACTATTTCAGAAGCTATTCATAATAGATTATCAAAAACTATAATTTAGTCTAAAAGTCTTTTTGGATAAATATGGCTATTTATTTTAAAAAAAAAATAAACTAAGATTTAGACTATAAACATTTTAAAACTATAATTTTAGTGTTTACCAAATAGGTATACAGCATCTTTTAAATATTTGGTATATGGAAAATATTATTCTATATATCGATTTATTGTTAATAAAAATAAATAAGGTAATCACTTAATTTTTTTCCCTGAAAATGATAATTGGTATGCATGCCCAAGTATATGCGTGTGTATGCGCGCGTATAGATATTATTATCATCCGTTGGTTGTATTTGTTATATCTCTTGTTACTCAATGTTGGAATATATTAATATTCTATTTACTTCAACAACAAAAAAGATAATTACTGAAAAAGATATTTTTATTGAGATCTTTTTTTTTTCAGTGGCGTCATAATTTGAATTAAGACCATTTTTTTATTTTTAATGATGATAAGTTAGCAAAATGTGCGACAGATGATTCTGTAAAGGCTACCCTTTCTTTGTGTAATTATCATTGTCCAATTCTCTCTTGCTCTAACGACCGGTTTGGTATTGTGGTGGAACATTTTATGGATTTTATAGATTGAGTCATCACCAGTTGGACAGCTTTGAATGTTTGAAAAATATTAAATAATATTATCTCTGTTTATAAGTATAAGATCTATTTGATTAATTTATGTATACTAAATAAGTTATATAAGTTAATTATAATAATTATGTGTTAATTTTTTTAAAATATCTTATTTTAATAGCGTCTACAATGGAGGAGATTTATTTATTAAGGGGTTAATGGAAAAGTATCGGACCAAAAGAAGAGATTTGCATTTGGTCTTCATTGATTTAGAAAAAGCGTATGATCGAGTGCCAAGGGAGGTGCTTTGGAAAGCTTTAGAAAAGAAAGGTGTACGGATAGCATATATCAAAGCAATAAAAGATATGTATGAAGGGGTAACTACTACTGTAAGAATGTCTGGGGGAGAAACAAAGGATTTTCCCATAAAGATTGGTCTACATCAGGGATCATCTTTGAGTCCTTATTTATTTAATCTGGTAGTGGATGTTCTAACTAAGCCTATTCAAGACGAAATCCCTAAGTGTATGCTTTTTGCAGACGATATAGTTCTTATGGCGGAGTCAAGAGAAGAGATCAATTTTAAACTTGAGTTATGGAGAAGTACTTTAGAGTCGAAGGGTTTTCGTCTGAGTAGAAGTAAGACTGAATACATGCATTGTAATTTTTCTAAGAGGCAAGTTAGAAGTAATTTGGAGGTCAGATTAGGAGATTAAGTTATTCCACAAATAGATAAGTTCAAATATTTGGGATCAATTATACAGAAAGATGGTGAAATTTTGGAGGATGTTAATCATATAATCCAAGATGGGTGGTTTAAATGGAGACAGGCTACTGGGGTTATATGTGATCGGAAAGTACCAGATAAATTAAAAGGAAAGTTTTATCGTACTGCTATAAGACCAGCAATACTTTATGGAAGTGAATGTTGAGCTTTAAAAGGACAACAAGAGCATAAAGTTGGGGTAGCCGAAATGAGGATGTTGAGATGGATGTGTGGGCATACAATAAAAGATAAGATTCGTAATGAACAAATACGGGGAAGAGTTGGAGTGGCACCTATTGCGGAGAAAATAGTGGAGAATCGTCTTATGTGGTTTGGACACGTACAAAGAAGGCCAAGGGATGCCCCGGTGAGGAGGGTGGATCAAATAGTATGGAGTCCGGTTAAAAGGAGTAGAGGAAGGTCAAAGAGAACGCTCAACGAGGTCATTGAGCGGGATCTCCTGGTCAATAACCTATCCAAGGATTTAGTTTTTGACAAAGCACAATGGCGTCGTATGATCCATGTAGCCGACCCCATTTAATGGGAAAAGGCTTTGTTGTTGTTGTTGTATCTTATTTTAATAGCGTGTATTTAAAATATATTTGATATATATATTTTAATATATATAATTATATAAAAAAATATATATAAGAGAAAATTATAATTTAAAAAATAAAATAGATTTAACCTTATTTCAAAAACAAATACAACCCTCTTTAGGTATTATAATTAATAACGAGAGGGAGTATTAAAATATCCCAGCATTTTAAGCTAACTGAGGTTCTCTCCGTTTTAGACTTATTTAGTCGCTGGGCGTTGTTCTTCGTCCTTCGTGTGGATTTATGACGTGGAAAGGGGAAGGGAATCATTTAGAGTCCCTTTCAAAAGTGACTCGTGAAAGTGAATAACAACACTAATCAGAGAACAAATAAAATGAATCTGAATTTTAATTTCCTTGGGAACTCGTGGTAGTCTCGAGTGAAAAACGCAATAAAAATTATTTATTATTTGAATGAATTATTTTTTCCTTTAAGTGACATTTATTGTTATGTACAGTTTTTCATACTAAATCACTTAGATTTAAAAAAAAAAAGCCTCTACAAATAATAATACGTAGTCCTCCTATCTTTTTCACAAAAAAACTTTTAATTGAATTATACAGATTAAGATATATAGTTAAAATTAGTTAAAAACTCATTTTAGAAAAAAAAAAAAGTGTCTCTTTTAATATCTTTAAGATGTCTCTCTTTTTTTTTTGAAAAAAAAAATAGAGGCGGCAGTACCCCAATCACACCCTTTGGTAATACACGAGCTTCAAAGAAGATGGCTTTGTTACTCTCACCAACCCCAACACATGCATTGGGGGCAACAAACATTCACATTAGAATCTTTATATTCACATTAATTTTTTGGGGGTTTAAGGAAAATATTTAAGAATTAACTAAGGTGTGCTTCAGTCTCATTATTAAAAAAATCTGAACGCACCATCCTTAGGATTATTTTGAAAATTACGTAATTAATAATAATGGGTCACTCTATATATTGATTCGTCCCACGACAACTTGTCTCTTTGTGGGAGAAAAATAAATAAAATGAAATATTATTGAGAAGAAGAAAAATTAATATAGTATAAATTTTTAAAAAAGGGCTTATAGAAAAAAATTTGGATAGATATTAAAAAATGGCTTCTAAAAAAGAGTTTATGAAAAAAATAGTTATAGATAAATGGGTGTTTGGATTGTTATTATAAAAAAGACTTTTGTGATTGGTAAATTATTATAAATAATATAAGATAAAAATAATAATTCCCTCTTCTCTCTTTTTTTCCTCTTTTCTCCTGTTCTTTTTGGCGACGAGGAAGTAGCAGCATCAGAAACTATCGTCGCCGGAGATCTGGCGACAGAGAAGTAGCAGTAGCAGCAACGGACTACTAACGACGACCCAGTAGTGACACTCCACCAGCGATGGACTAGTAGAGACGTGGACCCCGACCTCCCACCGACGACGATGAGGACCCTCCTCCCTCCTGGTGACATTTGTTTTTTCCTCTAGTGACAATGACTTTTCTCCCTTCTAGTAGAGCTGGTAATGCGGGCTAACCCGCGGCCCGCTACTTTTTTTTTTAATTATTTTTAAAAAATTATTTTTACACTTTTAAAATGCTAATAAAAAATTTTCAATGTTATATTAGTATAATAAAAAATTTATTAATATTATACTCTTAAAAATTCATATTGTTTATAAAAAAATTTTAAATTTTATAACTATAAATCTAAATAAACATTAACAAAATATTAATAAATTATTATATGTCAACCCATATCAACAAATAAGTAGCCATCTTTACTAGTATTCGATAATGAAAGTATTCAAAGTAATATTTAAGTAAATAAATAATAATATTAATAGTTAAAAAAAAAGACTGCTGGTTGGCCCGCTTAAAAACGGGCCAGCGCACGCCAAAACAGGCTTGCAAACTGCCAGCCGGTTTCTGACCCGTTTTACCAGCTATACCTCCTAACGATGGCGACAACAGAAATAGCGACAAAAAGGGAAAGAAGAGAGGAGAGATAAGAGGGAGAAGAGAAGGGAGAGTATAAAAAAAGTATGAGTAGAAAATTAATTATGTAATCTATAATTATTTTACTGTTCTATAAGCTATTCATAAAAGTTTATTTAAAATTATATTTTAAATAATAGGTTAGTTAAAAAAACTTAAATAAATATAACTACTTATTTTAATTTTTTTAAATTAAAATTTAGTCTATAAATCTTTGAGCGAGCAGCTTGAGATTGTCTTTATCGAAAGCTTTATGAGATGTGTCCATGTCATCTTTCATTGCCCTTTAAGACACGTCAAAGTCATACAAGGTGGGCTTTTTGTCTCTTTAGTGTTTTTGGGATAATCACAATTAATTTGATTATTAAGTATACGTTAAACTGAAGTTATTGCAATCACCAGACCCTACTTTAAAAAAAGATTAGGGAAAACAGAAGGAGATGGAGGTGATGGAATGAATGGTCCAAATAATTGAGAAAGGAAAGACTAGAGAATATTGGGAACTCTCTCTGAAACAAATGGCTTGTGAATAGGGAAACAAGGCGATGCACATAACGTGGTGGTCGTTGCCCCGTCGCTTCATTCAGAAAGTTCATTAAAAAAAAACACAAAACACAAACGTATGGAAGTGCTTGGAACTTTGCATTATATATGTGTCTTCTTTTACATCTTGGCCTCCCACCTCAGCCCATTGGAAAAATAAGGTTTCATAGCGTATGCGGTCTTAATTTAACTACTAGTATTAAATATTTTTATTTTATCGTCTATATAATGCTGATATTTTTTTTTGAATTAATGTGTTACTTTTAGGGTCAGTTTGTTTAAGATTAAAAGAAAAATATAATTTTATAGTTAGAAGTTAAATATGAGAAATTTATTGAGGGTATGAAAAAATTTGGGAGAATTTAAGCTACGCATAAATATATTTAGAAAAACTTATTAGCATCCAGTGCTATTAATAATTAAATAAATATTATATTTATAATTAAAATTATTTTTCAAATTATTTTTTAAATTAAATTTTATATTAAATAACGAAAGATCATTTCAAATTATTCTTAGTAATTTAATTAAAGGCGAAAACAACAAACGAATAAAAAGAATCAAGGATACATTTTTTAATTAACACACAATTCAAGGCCTCTTTCAAAAATTTCTTAGATATATTATGTCGCTTTATAATTTCCTAGCAAAACTTATGTTGTTTTTTTCAAATGTCATTTACTCTCTCGCATATCCTAACAGAAAAAAAGAAAAGAAAAGAAGGTTAAAAAACCCTTTGTTCCATTACTTTGCACGTGCAAGCGACACAGACGCTACACACGTAACTTAATATTTGGCTATTTGTTATTATATTATTATTATCACTTTAAACTAAAGCGTCCCAACAACCTCAATCATCCACGTGAATGCGCATATTCACTTCTCACGTTACTTTTCCTTTTTGATTCATCCCAAAAAAAAATCTACTCTGCAAGTGTATATGGTAGAGCTTATCATTAGAAAGGGTTCCAACTCCTAGATAATTTTGTTTTGGCCACTCGATTTATTAAAATTCTACTTCAACTATATTTAAATTTGACTCACATCGTACATCTAGTTATAATGACTAAGCCATATTTAGGATATTGGATGGTTCATAAAACAAATGGGCTAATAAAATTTTCGATCCATTAAGTTTGTTTCTCTTTAAAACATCAATTCATATAATCTTCTATTTCTTCACATAAAATTTAATTAAAAAATTAATTTTAATCTTAGATATAAAATATATTTTATAAATTTATAATTTTTTTAAATTATCTACATTCATACTCTCTCAATGATAATTAAATAAAAAAGAGAATGAGTAATTAAGAAAGATGATAATATTATTTAAAAAAAATATACCATAATAATTAATTTAAATAATTATATTAATCTAATCAAATTAATTAAATATGCTATATATTAATGAGCGGACGAGTAATTCAATAAAAAATTTGATTATTTTATTTCTTAATAAATTAAAATTTATAATTTAAAATTAGAGAGATTAATATTAAAATTTGTATAAATTTATGAACTAAATATTGAATTAGCCAAAAAAAAAAAAGTCCAAGTTAAAGCATCGTGGCCACATAGCTTTGTAAAATTACACTTCAAACCCATGAGTTAGAGAAAACGACCATACCTTGGGGCTTAGAAGGCGGTATACGTGTCACGCATTTGAACGCCTTCACGATAACTCTCTATTTATTAGTAATTAAGATAGATAATTATATTATGACGGGCGGTGATACACTCATAATGATTAAAACACGTGCTATCATCAGGATGAAGCGATCTGTGCTCACAATGGTCAGTGTCAAGGAACATTGTAAAACGCTCAAGTTTAATGTGAAAAAACAATAGCAGCCTCCGTTATATAGCAATCATAATCACGATGCATCTCCCATAATCTCCCTTCTAACTGAACGCAATAGTTCTTGGGGGCATCATTTTGGTGCTGCTACTAGAGCTGCCTTTTTGGTGCCAGAGCACATCGTGTTGTTCTCATTGTTTATTGGCAATATTAGATAATATAGTTCTTAATATATAATTTATTTAATTAATTTAGATAAATTAAAAATATTAATTAAGTTAGTTAGTATGGTATATTTTTTTAAAATATTCTAATTATTTTTTTAATTTTTTTATTTGATTATTGTTAATTGAATGCTAATAAGGATAATTTTAAAAAAATTAATAAATATAATAAATATATATTATATTTATGATCAATATAAACTTTCTAATTATATTCTATATTAAGTATTGGAGGAGTATTTGATATTTTATTTATTGTAATGTGAGCAACTAGATAGAATACCCCAGCTTCCATTCCTTTTCTTAGGGCATGTTTGGTTTTCACTCTTGAGAATTCAAAAGTTGTTTTGAAAATATTTTAAATGTCAAAATCTGTTTGAATATTGTTTTTCCTTTGGAAAATCCATTTGCAATGTTGTTGAAAGTTCATCTGTCAAGAGTTAATCTCGCCACCAACGGATGTTAGTCTAAGTGGTAAGCTAAGCGAGGTCTCGAGTTCGAGCCCTAGTATATGTAGAAAATTCCTATTGGAAGACTCACCTACTATAGTTAGATGCGCGACGCGGGTCGAATCCAGATATAGTTAGAGCAAAATTTGGGTGAACTGGGTGAGAAAAAAAGAAAAAAGAGTTAATTTGGCCTGTTCTTGAAAAATTATCTTTGGCTCTTAGACAAATTTCAACTTTTAAATGTCAAGAGTTAGTTTTTAAAGATATTCAAATATAAATTTTGTTACTATCACTAACTTTTATCGAACTGAATTTTGGCAAATGAACTTTTTTTTTGATACAAAGTGGGGGCTAGAGCCCAATTTTTGACAAACTGAAAAACAAATATACCCCTAGGCCTTTTGTTGAGTTGGGCTGTCACTGTGCATTTGTTTTCCATATTGGGCCCCTAAAGAATGGCATTGTAGGAAAAGCAAAAGACAGAGAAAAACAGTATAAAAAAAAATGCAGAGAATAAAATGAATTGATCCATTTTTTTAAAAAAAGATACTGGCAAGTCCCTTTTAAGTGCCTGTTTGGCACCTCGGTTTGAGAATCAATTATGGGGCAAAACCTCAATTGGGAAAATTTTCACACAAACAGCAATTTTTGTTGAGAATTGATTTTGGACAAAACCTCGGTTTGAAACCTAGGTTTTGAATAAGCTACTGAAAATAGCTTTTTCTTTGAAACTTAGGTTTTGGATTATCTAATTACTATTATACCCTTACTTTTTTTACACCCTCTCTTCTCTATCCTCTCTATTATCTCTCCTCTCTCTTCTCTCCTCTCTCTTTTTCTCTCTCATCTCTTATCTCTCTTTTTCTCTCTCCTCTCTCCTCTCTACACTCTCTTCTCTCTCCTCTTTCTTCTCTATCATCTTTCATCTCTCTTACTTTTAATCATATCATACCCTTTTTAGTAATTTACCAATATAAAAAGTGATTCTACTACTAATCATCCAAACATTTTTATTCCCAAAATCTATTCTTCCCAAAATCTATTCTACCTAAAATCTATTCTCCAAAATCTATTCTTCCCATAATTTATTTTCCAAAAACTAATCCAAACACACCGTAAGTTTTGGATCAGACAATTTTTAAGCTCCTCTTCTCATTTTCCCTACCCTAGCGGCAAAGCCTCCCCCCTTCCTCTATAAAATCTTTTTTTTTTCTTAACGAAGGGAGATAATTTTGTTTACAAAATTAGCCCTCTTCACAGAACATAATTCCTCTCCTACCCTTCACACTTCACATCTAGTATCCTCTCTGAGCTCTCGGATTGCGCTTCTCGATTATCGATTCTCGCTTGACCGCACCAGCCTCAGCTATCGCTCCGCTGGCCGCCGCCACCGGTCTTCTCAGTCCAGGTTCCGCCGTCCTCTGTCCCTTTTTCTGTTGTCGTTATCTTCTTTCGAATTAAGCTTTAAAAAACACTCCTAAAATTCCTTCCGTTCTTTATTTCCGTGGTTTTAATTTTGCTTGAGACTGAAGAAGGTAGGCAATCATTTTGCAGTTCTATAATACATTGATTTCTTATGCCGAGGAGTTAAGTCGTTGGTTTTACTTTTGCTTCAGCTTTGGTTATTTTGTACAGAATCTTGGCCTGACTAGCATTTTACCGTTCTATAAACACATTAATATCTTATGCTGAAAATGACACAAATCCCATATGATACACATAACCTCATCCAGCTTCACTATCAAAAGGAGGCAAGGAATGAAAATAGCACCTCAACTTTCAACGAGATTCAATTAACAGCCAAGCATATTTGAATTCACCATCTTATGTGGCTGCAAATAAGAAGCAACAAATAGCTTAAGAATTCCTGACGCCTTTCTTTCAGGAACAAAATAAAATGGATGGAAAGAATATGTGAAGAATAAAAATAGTTATCAAATCAATATATGTACCATGCATGCACCTATCATTCCTTCTCACCCCATCTTGTTCACAAACGAAAGTCTGCAGTCAACAATGTCTCAAGTATCCGCATATAATTTGTATTTCATCCAACTATGCCAATGTCAATAATGATGGTTTACCAACTACTACCACAAGTTGCCCCTCGACCTTTTTACCATGGCTGTTTGAGGAGATAGGTTGTTGGTCTATTCAGGATGTATTGTTTTTATCATGTCAGTGCTGTTTCTACTACTGATTCATATTTATTGATGTTAAATTAGGCTCGCCATTGTGGAAGAATTAGCAGAATTTATTGTTGCAATAGCACCTTTTGATTTGGTTGAGTATGAATTTTTCCAAGATTATGAATGAACTGAAGAATGTTATGCTCTTGCAAAATATGGTATCTATTCTCTGATTATATGTATGTTTTTGATTTGGTTTTACTATATGAGATTGGTAAAGTTATAGTTCAACTGCTCTTGTATGGTACTGCATGACTCATTTGTCAAGGGAAACATAGGTTATGGTATGAGTTTGAGGGGACAAAGAATATGCATTTTGTCCCTTTTGTTTGAAGACAAGGACCCCGTTCTTTGTCGATGTTTTCTAATTATTTACATTGTGCTATCGTTGTGTGCCTTAAGTGTCTGTATGAGAAAACCTGTATAGTGTTGTATCTTTATCATTATTGCCTATTCATACTGATTTGTTTTTTCCCTAACTCTGACCAGTTTGATCCTGTAGCGTATTTTTGCAACAAGTAGTACTTCTCTGCAGTCCTTGAATGCTTGATTTTATTCACTAATATAGTTATGGACCCTTCACTGGCTACAAATAGAAGACTGGTTTTCTAGATGTACAATATACTCAGTGCCATTTCTTTCTAGTTTCTTACCTTGTAAATGTACTGCCATGCAGCAATCTGACTGGTCACAGTCATGTTTTTATCAAGAGTATTGGGAAGGACACTATTAGCTGCTGCTAGGTCAGAAACTTCTGCCTCTTCTGCTGCAGCTGCTAATGCTGCCAGGGAAGGATATAACCCTCTTCAGGAGTTCTTTGAGGCAGATAGGAGCCCAGACGATGACAAGCCTGTTGTCTATGGTATAGACCTATCATTGCTTTAGTTTTTCCTACCAGTCTTTTCTTGACTGGGATTTTATTTATGGATATAAGATATTTGTGCGGAAGAGAATGGTGTTAAGGCTATGTTTGGTATAATGGAATGCTAGTTATGGAAGGGAAAAGGGAATGCTGATGTGTGAATAGAAATGACCTTGCCCCTTTACTAAAAAGAGGAACGGACATTGTTGAGTAATGATAATAAGTTATAATAGACATTGTATTCAGAAAGTAATCTCTGTTATTTTTTTTGGCGCTCATGTTCCGATTCCCATTCCTCTCACTTTTACTATGCACATAACATAGCCTGAATGGGATGTTGGAAATATTTGAGGCTTTGAGCAATCTGTCATGGGAGATTGAAATAAGTTTAACTTCATTTTTGTTTGTAATTCATAGATATAGATACATTAATGAATTGGGACAGAAACATGCTCCACATTAGTTACAGCTTCATATGATGTGTGGTGTATACTCTTTGTTATCTTTGATGTCACATCAAAGTTTATGGACAGGTTTCAACTAGCGAATCAAACCTCCTTTTTTGGGGGTAAATTAGATATTAGCCTTTTGGCCACCCTCACAGTTTAAAGGGCCTTATTTAACTCTCCCATGTTTTGTTTCATTACCATTTAATTGCACTGTTGTATTTCATGTCTTGATTTTAATCAGAATAATCATGTGAAGATTATTAATTTATTATGATGATCAATTTAATTGTTGAAAATGTATTAGGGAGTGGTCTGCAGTTCACTGCTCTCTTACCTATTATAGTGGTTCTAGCTGTTATAAAAAGACTTCTTTTTTTCATTCAAGCTCAATTGTTTATTTATTATCATAAGGTCGGAGTTGGAAGGCTTCTGAGCTGCGTCTTAAGTCTTGGGATGACCTTCACAAACTGTGGTTTGTGTTCTTAAAGGAGAAAAACATGTTGATGACTCAACGGCAGATGCTTCATGCACAAAATCTACGCTTTCCTAACCCAGAGCGCATCCCTAAGGTACTAATATTTACTTCAGAGCCTTGAATTTATTCATCTTTTCAAATAAACTGTCCTTAACCTTTGGTTCCATGGATTGGCTTATAACAACGGTGTCCATTTTCTTTTTCTGGGCAAGTTTTTTTTTTTATATTTATTTTAACCTGTAGATTTGCACATTACATGGACTCAAGTTTCCCTTTCTTTGCTTAGAAAAATCTAGAAACTTATCTTTGATTCGAATTGTTTGACTGCGTTGGAAGCAATAACTCAACCTAAGTTTCAATTTGGTCCTACAACAATTTAACAGGAAATGTTTATGTGAAATTAAATTAATTTGCCTATAACAATTTTAAACCTACCATCATGCCAACAAAACAAATAAAAGATAATTTTCCTTCTATTTTTATGAGAGCAGAGGGAAATTGGACTTTTGAATATCAATGTGTTTATAGGGTTTATTAGTTTTGAATCATTTTTGCCCCATGCTTAATTTGTTTCTAATGGATCACTGCAACTAAATCATCATTGATTCTTGTCGATGTATGTTATGTTCAATCAGGTGAGAAAGTCAATGTGCCGCATCAAACACGTACTTACAGAGAGAGCAATTGATGAGCCAGACCCCAGGAGGTCTGCTGAGATGAAGAGGATGATAAATTCCCTTTGATGACTTACAAGGTATCTGCACCTGAAAGCATTATTGTCCTTGTTGATACAGTATAATGTTGCATTCAAGGTCGTAAGATTGCTTACTCGAGGGGGTCTATTTGTCTAGAAAACTTTGTTTAGAGGACTTTTGCTGGTCTGTTTATGGATTCCTGTTTGTTTTTCCTTGTCTCAAGATGAGGAGTTATTATTTGAGGCAGATAATGACTTGTAACTTACCCTGCACAAACGGTGTTCCAAACAACGTTCCATGGGGGCACCCAAAGGAGAAAAACAGGAATAAGTTAATAGCATAAGTTTTTTGCAACTCATTATGTTATCTTTGGAATTAAAAACTGAAAACTAAATTAAGTTTAAAAAATTTGGAAATGCATTTAGAAATACTTGGCCATACGGCACGTTAATAGGTAAATGTCCACGAAATAAGGTCATGTCATACTTCCCTGGAACTAAGGCTGTGCTTTTAATGGCAGGGGGAATTCAATTCAAAGGCCTTTCATTCTTCCTACACCAACCTTGATATTTACATCCTACATGTTCAGTTTGTTTCCTTTTTATCCTGAACAAAGCACATTCTAAATTACAGCAGTTATTTGTATATATGAGATTAAACATACCCCAAAAAAAAAAATGTAAACATGCTTGAATGTTTGGTGTAGCAGGCAGGAGATGAGTATCCCAGCGGTAATGGTTGCTCAAATTGGTAATATGTGGCAAATAATTTATTATTTAGCCAAAGTTGTGGATGTTACGCACCCAAGATTGAGGCCACACAATCCTTGAACTTGATTGCGTTATTATATGGTCGAACTTTGCTTCCTCCAGACAAAATTGGTGTCCCAAATAAGCAGGGTGTAAAGAGTTGGCCCCTTTGTTCGGAATAGTTTCAATGAAATAAATTAATATTTGATTTTTTATTAAAAAAAGTATTCCCATTTAGTACAGTATTTTGAATAGTATTTATCTCCAATAAAATGCATGACCTCATTGTATAAAATATTATTATGTGAGAGATTAGTAAAGACGTGTTAAATTCTGTTGTGTTCGTGTATCCACATAGCAAACTGACTCTGAATGATTCTTAAAATGCCAATTTTTTTATATAAAAATATTCACATGCTGTGTTTTTCGTTTGTCCGTTACATTTTTTAACTAAAAAAGTGGACAATATATTATTTTATTAATGTAATAAATGTGGATCTTGACGAATTGCTGCTATGATTGATCTACGTCTACCCATTAAAAGCCCGGCCATAATAAATAAGTCTAACAAGGAACAAGAAACAAGAAACAAGAAACAATCGGGGTCTTAGATTTACAATGGGCCCGCAAAGACGTAATTGAGCTTAAACATAATATCTATGACCACCAATGAAAATTATTAAATAGTAATCGATTTGGTATCATTTAAATTATATTTTTAGTTTGAGTATTGGTATATATAAAAAATTTTTATTGATAGACTTATCTACTATAGCTAGGTACACGACGAGAGTCGAATATAAATATAGTCGGAATAAAATTTTGATGAATTGGTTCATAAAAAAAAACCTATGACCGAAAAGGTGAAAACCCCGTTAACAAGTAATATTTGGGCAATTCTCCAGAGTTGCCAGCCTTTTTATTTAAAAAACCTATTTTGGTAAAATAATTAACTAAAAACTAGAGTGAATTATTATGGGAAAAAGCTTGTGTACCTGAAACTTGATGCTGAATGGAGCGACGGAAAGTTCAACCATGGTTTTCATGGCAGAAACCACAAATTATTCACGACGTACTATAACTTGCCTTAATATATGTTTTCATTTAAATCGTACCCTTTGAAAATAACATTTTTCCTACTTTTGCCCCTAACAAATGTCAATTCACAAATAAGCCCCTCTCATTTCGCAATCATCACCCATTAACTCCGCATGTACTCTGGAATAATAAAAAATATGATATAATATTTTTCTATCGTAAATAAAAATAATTTAAATTTAAATTCAACTATTTGAAGTAATTTAAATTGAAGTTTTTTTTTTTAAATTAAGAGAATCAGACTGTTCCCCAATCTGCCTTGAGTAAAGGGGGGGGGGGGAAATGAAAGATATGAGAAACAAACAAACAAACAAACTAATCCAACTGGTTTGTGTCAGTGTAATCACGAATGTGTTACAAGATGCTCTGGAGATCTCAGTGCCAACGCGGAAAAGAAATAGAAAGTCAAAACGAGGAACGGGACCAGTCAGCATTTTGGGTTTCCCAACCCCAATCTCTTGTCATATTCTCTCCACGTGGCACCCTCCGCCTCACCTGCCTGTGACGTGATCATTCTCCAGCCCAAACTGCCCGATCTGCCCCCGGTGCCCGCCCTGCTTTCCCCAAGTACAAAGTACACCTTTCCTGTTGGCCCATATGCCTCCCCTTCTCTTCCGCTCTCTCTCTCTCTCTCAATTTCTCCCGCTTGCTCTCTCTCTCGGGATCGAAAGACCGTTCGAAATTTCCTCTTTTATTTCTTCCGCTGGATGGATCCGAGCTCCGATTTAATTCGTTTATCGCTGTAGAAAGCCCTGAATTCATCTCGGTTCGATTCGAAAAGTCGTGGAATTAGGGTTTCGTGTTCTTTGTTGGGATGTTGATGGAGTTAGGGTTTTGGGTGGATCTAGGGTTTCGCGTCGCTATAACTAGTGAATTTTGAGGCCACTCGGGATTTGTTGTGGAGTTAAGGTGGGATTGATGGTACTCGTTGGGTTTGAAGCTGGGATTGAGGCTTGGATTTGGGAAAATGCAAGGCTATGCATGGGCGTGGAGGAGAGGAGAGGAAAAGAACTCGGCACATGTGGACAAGCCCCACTCATGGCCAACCGATTGTAAGCGCCGCTCCCGATGTTTCTTCTTCATCTTCACCTTCAGCTAAAGCATTCTATAAGGTATGTATCCCATTTTGGATGTTATTGTCAATAATTCTTCTGTTAGATTTGAAATTTTGATGGCTTTGTACTTTGTAGACGGAAAAGTTCTATTATGTCCTGTAACGTTTTAAAATCTCACAAAAAAATCAACTTTTAATTTTTCACTCTATTTGCACGACTAAATGGAAAAGGGGGAAAATCAAATACAATTCTCGTGAATAGGTTAATCAGTTGCCCCAGTTGGTACCAATGGGCTTAGCTACCAATACGCTAATCCGAAGTGTTAGACAGGAGAGAATGTTTAGAAAATTTCCTTATTCTGGTGGAATATATTTTTTAAAGGTCGTTATCTGTTAGGGTATCGAATCGCTCGATTGATTTAATTCTTATCGACTTTATTAGTTTCAGCATGTTTATTTAATCCCCAGCTCTAATATCGAGATACTTCCTGAAATATGGCGATTTTGTTTTCTCGGCTTAGTTGTTACACGGATTGATTTTTATTTGGGTTGGGTTTTCTTGGCTATAAGGTGAACTCTCCTAAATTATAACTTGTATCTAGTTTCTCTGGATGCTTTTGTTGTTTTTCTCTTACAGCTTTTGGGGTGCAAACTGTGGATCATTTGAATAATTTCATCAAAAGATCTTGATTATCTTGCTTCAATAATCTAGCAATCCTTTGAATATACTTGTTTTCATGTTTTACTAGGTTTTTTATTGCTTCATCTTGAAATCGATTTTTATACTATGGAGAATTGTAAAAGATAGTGTCCTACTGATACCTTGTTTGCTTTTGATAAACTCAACTGCACAAATCTTGTTAAAGAAAATCCAAGGAAAGGCTGTTTTCCATGGAAGTTATATATCCTAAAACGAATTGCTGATTTCCAAATTGCGTTAAAGACATGAAGAAATTACTTTTCTGTGTGAGAATAGCTATTTTGGTGTAACCTTATATTGATGATAGCTTTAGCAAGGAAACACCTGATTTTTTCTAATATGAATTTTTATTTCTGTCATCTTTAATTGGATAAAGTTGTTTTCCGCGGTTCCTTGTGGATATTAGTAGTAATTTTTTCTGGAGTGGGGATTCTTTGGATTTACAGATTGACCTTATTATGTTTACTTATGTTTAATCATTTTTTTTATTTCTTAGGAAGATTTTCTTATCTTTTTTCCCCTATTCCTAGACTTCTCGAGGTATATTTATTTCAAAAGAATTGCGATGCTGGTGTCTGGATTTTGTTCTTTAACATCTTAGTGTTCAAAATGGGAATTTTTTTATGTTTTCTGAGAATTCATTTTCTTTTCCATGTGTAGGACGGTCGCAAAATTAGTGTTGGTGACTGTGCCCTCTTCAAGCCACGTCAGAAGTGTCCACCTTTTATTGGGATAATTCGTTCACTGACAGTTGGCAAAGAGGGTAAACTGAAGATACTTGTTAATTGGCTTTATCGGTCAGCTGCAGTGAACCTTGGCAAAGGTCTTCTACTGGAGACTGCGCCAAACGAAGTTTTCTACTCCTTTCATAAGGATGAGATTCCTGATTCATCACTTCTGCATCCTTGTAAAGTTGCATTTCTTCCTAAAGGCGTTGAACTTCCATCAGGGACTTCGTCATTTGTGTGTAGGAGGGTTTATGACATTGCAAACAAGTGTTTATGGTGGTTAACTGACAAAGACTTTAGTAATGTAAGTTTCTGATATCTTGCGTACTCTATTTTAGCCTTTTACAGTGCTTATTTTTATTCCCTTGTTTTTTGTTCAAACTTCCAGGTACTTCAAGAAGAAGTAGATCAGCTATTGTATAGGAATCGCATAGAAATGCATGCTACAGTGCAACCAGGTGGTCGATCTCCAAAGCCAATGAGTAGTCCAACATCATCACAGTTAAAATCAGGTTCAGATGGTGTCCAGAATAGTGCTTCTTTTCCTTCTCAAGTTAAGGGAAGGAAAAGGGAGAGGGTAGATCAAGGGACAGAGTCCGCCAAGCGAGAACGTACAACAAAAGTTGAGGATGGGGACTCTGGCCATTCTAGACAGGAGAACATTTTAAAAGCAGAGATTGCAAAGATTACAGAAAAGGGGGGGCTTGTCAATGCTGAAGGGGTTGAGAGGCTTGTGCAGCTTATGGTTCCTGATAGGAATGTGAAAAAGATAGATTTGGCTAGCCGGTCAATGCTTGCTGCTGTTATTGCATTGACAGATAAATTGGATTGTCTTAGTCAGTTTGTGCAGCTGAAGGGTTTGCCAGTGTATGATGAATGGCTTCAAGAGGCCCATAAAGGGAAAATCGGTGATGGAAGTGGGTCTAAGGACAGTGATAAATCTGTTGAAGAATTTCTTTTGGTATTACTTCGGGCACTCGATAAGCTTCCTGTAAATCTTCAAGCTCTACAGACGTGTAACATAGGCAAATCTGTGAATCATTTGCGAACTCATAAAAACTCAGAAATCCAGAAGAAAGCTAGGGGATTAGTTGACACATGGAAGAAACGTGTTGAAGCTGAAATGAACATTAATGATGCAAAAGCTGGTTCTGGTCAAACTGTCCCCTGGCATACTAGAACGCGTCTCTCTGAAGTTGGCCAGAGTGGGAATAAAAATTCAGGTGGGTCATCTGATGTTGCTGTAAAGAGCTCGGTCACACAGCTTTCTGCATCCAGAACTTCCTCTGTGAAGATTACCCAAGGAGAGAATTCTGCCAGATCTATTTCTCCTGGGTCTATGAAGTCAGTGCCCTCACCAACCTCAGCACCTATAAACTCAAAAGATGGACAGCCCCGTGCTGCTGCTCTCAGTGGAGTTTCTGATCTCCCCATATCAAATGCAAGGGATGAGAAAAGTAGTAGTTCTAGTCAATCTCATAATAACAGTCAATCTTGTTCCAGTGACCATGCTAAAACTGGGGTTTTTTCAGGAAAGGAGGATGCTAGGAGCTCTACTGCTATGAGTGTTAATAAAATATCAGGCAGTTCTTCACGGCACCGAAAGTCTATTAATGGAATCTCAGGTGCAATTCCATCTGGAGTTCAAAGGGAGTCTGGTCGAAATTCCACTGTACACAAAAATTCATCTTCTGAAAAATTTTCACAATCTGGAGTAACCGAAAAGGTGCATGATGGGACTTCTCTTGAGGGAAGTACTCCCAAGCTGATTGTTAAGATTCCAAACCGAGGTCGAAGTCCTGCAGAAAGTGCAAGTGGAGGTTCTTTCGATGATCCTTCAATCATGAACAGTCGAGCTTCATCTCCTGTTTTTTCAGAGAAGAATGATCAGTATGATCATAGCTCAAAGGAAAAGATTGATTTTTATCGAGCTAATACTGGCGCAGATATTAATACTGAATCCTGGCAGAGTAATGATTTTAAAGACGTACTAACAGCTTCTGATGAAGGCAATGGATCACCTGCTGCTGTTACTGATGAAGAGCGCTGCAGGACTGTTGGCGATTCTAAGAAGATGGTGGAAGCATCAAAAGCTGCTTCATCATCATCGGGAAATGAAAATAAGGCAGTAAATGTTCAGGATGCTTCTTTTAGCTCCATAAATGCTTTGATAGATAGTTGTGTAAAGTATTCTGAAACTAATGCTTCTTTGTCTGCTATTGATGATGTCGGAATGAAGCTTCTTGCCAGTGTAGCGGCTGGAGAGATTTCCAAATCTGAATTGACAACCCCTGCTACATCGCCTGAAATAAACACCAATGCGGTTGAACAGTCATGTGCAGGTAATGCCATCGAGTGTGAAGGAAAGCTGGTTCAAAATGAATGTCACGCGAATAATGGCATTGATGAACACAAGAAGCAGGATACTGTATCTGGGGATTCATGTGCTAATAATGATAACGATTTGGGTTTTTTGGCATCTGAAGTGAAGGTTCCTGAGGAGCAAAATATGCATATTACTTCATCTAGTAAGGATTTGCAGCGGGTTATGGAAGCTTGTCCGGAAAGCAGAGAAAAATCAAGTGAAATTCCCGTTGCTGCCTCATTGTCTGGCTTTCCTGAAAGCACTGTGCAAGAAGCCAGAGGTAGTGAATGTAGCAAACAGCTCAAGGAAAACAAAAATGTTGGGAATGTTAATGCAGGTGGAGATCTTGATGTTAGAGTTAATGAGGTTGCAAGAGGAGTAGAGATGGATACTATAGACAAGTCGACGTCAAATCCCTCTGTGGAGGTTGATGTGAAGGTTGATGTTAGAGTTAACGAGGTTGCAAGAGGAGTAGAGATGGATACTATAGACAAGCCGACGTCAAATCCCTCTGTGGAGGTTGATGTGAAGGGTGATAATTGTACAATTGAGGAATTGAGTAGTGGTGGACAGACAGGTCAGAAGGTTCCTGTGGTTGTTATGCAGGACTCAGTGAAAGGAATAGATGAGAATGTGTTACATCCTTCTGATGATAGTGTTGGTAAGGCTGTAGAAGACCACAGTGAAAGAGACTGCAGAAAGATGGTTGATGCTCGAAGTCATGCAGGTCAGTCTGAAATGCAAAGAAAGGAGAGTGACAATGATGATGCTGTGACAACACCTGAGAACAGAAGTACAGCCGGTTTAGGTTCAGGTGACACTGGTCTTGCTTCTGAGCATGTGGAGGAGAATTCAGAAGCAAAAGAGGCTCATGATCAACACGCTGGACAGAATCTGCAGAGAGCTTCACCGAGCTTGCCTTCACAAGAAATGGAGCGGCATCCGGTCTCAAAAGAGTCTAAATTGACTGCCATGGAAACAGAGGAAGCTGAAGAGTGCACCTCTGCCACTACAGACGCTTCTTCCATGTCTGCAGCTGGTGTGTCTGATGTGGTGGATGCAAAAGTTGAGTTTGACTTAAATGAAGGCTTCAGTGCAGATGATGGAAAATCTGGAGAGTTCAATAGCATTCCTGTGCCTGGGGGTGCACCTGCCGTACGAGTGATCAGTCCAGTGCCATTTCCTGCTTCAACCGTGTCTAGTGGTATTACTGCTTCAATCACTGTGGCTGCAGCTGCAAAGGGGCCCTTTGTGCCACCTGAAGACCTGTTGAAAAGTAAAGGGGAGCTTGGGTGGAAGGGATCAGCTGCCACCAGTGCATTCCGGCCTGCTGAGCCCAGAAAAATTGTAGAAATGCCTCTTGGTACACCATCAGCAGCTCCTATATCTGATGCCACAGCTGGAAAGCAGAGTCGACAACTATTGGATATTGACTTAAATGTGCCTGATGAAAGGATGATTGATGATATAGCCTCTCAAGCTAGTTCTCGTCAGCCAACAGATGGAGTTTCCCCTGTTCGCTGCTCTGGAGGTCTTGGTCTTGACTTAAACCAAGTGGATGAAGTTTCTGATGTGGGCAATTGCTCCACAAGCAATGGTCATAAAATGGATGTACAATTTATGCAGGTGAAACCATCATCCAGTGCGCATCCAAATAGAGAGGCAAGTGCCCTTAGGGACTTTGATTTGAATGACGGACCTGCAGCTGATGAAGTCATCACGGAACCAATGTTGTTCGCTCACCAAGCCAGAAGCAGTGTACCATCACTGACCTCTGCATCTGGACCTAGAACGAGTAGTACTGAACTAGGGAGTTTCTCATCATGGTTTCCTTCCACTGGGAACACCTATTCAGCCGTCACAAGATCTTCAATTATGCCTGATAGAGGGGATCAGCCCTTTTCAATTGTTGCACCTAATAGGCCGCAAAGAATGCTAGGTCCTGCTACTGGTGGCAGTCCATTTTTACCTGATGTTTATAGGGGACCGGTGCTGTCATCTTCTGCAATGCCATATCCATCTGCACCATATCAGTATCCTGTCTTCCCTTTTAATTCCAGCTTTCCTCTTCCATCTTCATCATTTTCAGGCGGATCAACTACTTATGTAGATTCAGCATCTGGTGGAAGGCTTTTCTTTCCTACAGTAAATTCACAGTTAATCGGACCTGCCAGTACAGTTTCATCTCATTACACCACCAGGCCTTATGTCTTTAGCCTTCCTGATGCTAGTGGTGCTACGGATGGTAAGAAATGGAGTGGGCAGGGTCTAGACCTTAATGCTGGGCCTGGAGGTCCTGACGTGGAGGGCAGAGATGAAAGTGCAGTTCTTTTTCAAAGGCAACTTCCTGTTGCCAGTTCACAGGCCCTAGCTGAGGAGCAGGTGAGGATGTTCCAGCTGGCTGGTGGTGTTCTCAAGAGGAAGGAACCAGATGGTGGATGGGATAGCTACAAGCAATCCTCTTGGCAATAGCAATCTCTAATCATACAGTCTGATGATAAAAATGCTTGTAAGTTTTCGGTTCTGTATATTCAACTGCTGTAACCTGTAGGAACTTGAGAGGAAGAGGATATATGTGAAAATATATCCGACGCTGTGCTGATGTAATTCAGTGGAGGAAGAGATATTTTTTCATAAAGCAAAAAAATATTTAAATGATATAGGAATAAGTGTTATTGTAGTTTCTTCATGGTTTTCTTTTTCATGTTACTTGAGAAAACCTGTTTTTTTTTTGCTGCTTTTTCTGTGCTTACCTTCTTACATCCTCTCTGATAGATCTTTACCACTATTTTCTCGTTTGTTTGTCTTGTGCTTTGCATGCTGCCTAAGATTTAATATTTTGTATGCTCACGTCTTGTCTTCAGTGATTTGTGGATGGACAATGTTTAACTCCTAGAGTACATCGTGAATTTGGGAGCCTTGGCTAGTAAGCGAGCACCTGATTATTTTCATAGGCACGTGCCCTATCCCTATATTAAAATATGCTAGAGGAATGTAGCTGTGAGTATAGTTGGTTGCTCCTTTCAATACGTTCTAGGTGGCGGCTGCACTTGAGCTTTTCCTTTGTAGATAACCTTGACTGTTGGAAAGCTCTCATTGTGTGCCACTTAGACTTGTGCCCATTCTTGTTTATACCATTTGTGGACCAGAATCCACACTATAAATAGAACTCCTATTTCACTGCTGAATTTCTAACTTGTTGCAGTTTGCTTTTCTGTTTACTCCTTGCTCTGCGCACGCGCGCGCACAATAGCTGACTGGTCAGCTAATTTTAACAGCTGAGTCTTATTTATGGTTGAGCTGTAGTCGATGTGTCACCTTAAATTTTCCATATTCTCCAGCGCAATGTTTTTCCCTGGTAATTTCAATAGGATGTAGTTGCAAGTCAAATGGTACATATTATTACTGGATTTTTGTACTATAACACTTGAATTTGGAGCTGGCCATGATGGATCTCGAGCATGTGCGAGGAATTTTACTAGCCGGTTGATCGTTTTGTCTTTGAAAGCATGTAGTTGTTTCTGTTACCGATAGCATCGAGTTGTGTAACCCATCTGCAAGTTATGTCAGCTACTTGATACCATGATTTATGTTGAATATTTTAGCTTGGGTGCCTCTGTTGAGGGCTTAATTTGTGTCTATCTTGGCGAGACAATTTCATGCATGTGGAGTAGCAGTTTGCGTTGTTGATGGGTTGGGATCTATTTTTTTATGCCAAAGCTCACGATATCGTTTAATTAGGAGTCTCTTTAACTGATTAATGAAGTAGATTTTTTGCTCATGTCCATACATAATGACTGCGGCAAGCAGCATGCTTAAAATCAAGTATTAACTCGTTGGAATAACCAATCAAGAAGTGAAATTAATAAATATAGCCAACAAACAGGCTTTTGAATATCCTTTCTTTACAAGAATATCGAAGCACAATTTTAACATATATCTATTAAGAAAGAAGCAGCCGTATATTTTAAGCCATAATGCAATCCTTCACCTTCAACAAAATGGCAATGGCGTGCCTCCGTTGCCACTGTTGGAACAATTCATTGTAGACGATTACGAATTAGACTCCTTCCACAGAGAATGTTTCTGTGCGTACAGTTTCAAAGGGCAAAATTAAAGCATTAACTGTTTTTATCTTGGAACAAGAAAGCATAGGAGTAGTATGAAGATCTTTACACTAAATATAGAAATGCATGTGATATGTTTCCAGTGAAAATATTTTTATCGTGACCAAAGTTTTACGTCCGACAACACCTGGAAGGCAAATCATTTGGTCCCTCATGAGGGCGAAAACCGACAACAACAGACAGATGCTGATATTTGTCAAAAGAATGGTAATGAAACTGGAACAGACAAGTTATAGAAGGAAAACTGTTAAGATATCATGGAAAGAGTGCACTAACAGGAGACATCCTCGACGTGGTTTTCTCTTCTTCTCATGCTGCTTTTGTGGAGGCTTGATGACCACCTTGATCGCTGCGTCAAAAACTGACTTCACATTCTGCAAATGCACCCAGAATATAATCATTCATTGCTGGACCTTAATAACAAGGGAAAGTATTTATCTGCAAACATAATTTGTGTTGGAAAACTGAGGACATCAAATCAAAACATTAGTACCTCATATCCTTAATATAAGATCCACTTTATAGTAAAAGAAAATTTAGTGTAAGATATCTTAAGAATAAAATACGCTTATTCACAAAAGAAAATGGTCAAAACCTTGTTATCTTGATAATCGTAGGGGAAAAGTAGCGTATTTGTGCATATAGTCTTCATCCTTGATCAAGAGATGGGAATTACCATGATTCTTTCGTCATGACGATCATATAATCACTAAGCATAATTGACTTGAGTTTTTGCATTATTCTGCCTCTCTAAAATACTCTCTCGCTTCACATGCTTTAGCACTAGAAGTATTACTTCTGAAGCATATATTTAGGAGTTGTGTTACTATTCTTTGGATGAGAATGCAGCACATTCCTTCTCATGATATACAGCTTGCCAAATTCAAGTTTTGTAAGAATAAAATGCTAGTGTAAACATGCCTGCTGAGTTTTTGAGCTGCACTCAATATAGTAGGCAGCACCGATCTGTTTACAGAGTTCCTCACCCTGGTTATCAAGAAAAGCCAACGGTTTCAGTAATGCAGATCATCGAACTCTTCATCAAGCTATTAAAGGAAGTCATTATACCTGCTCAGTGGTCACAGGCACCAAGCCAGGATGATCAGCCAAATAGCGTTTGTCTTCTCTGAGGTCTGCATGTTCATCATAAAAATTATTATACTTAGAATGGAACTATATTGCCCATAAAAAATGATGATGACAATATATGAAAGATGAATGTCCAATAGAAATCTACAAAATTGTTGGATTCCTGACCACATCGTTTCGTTCAGGTATGATCATGAGCTAGTTCATCAAAAAGGAGCTTGAAGAGAAATATTATCTATAAATTGAGTAGACTGAATTCGATATCAGCAAAACTATTGCATGACTACATCATGAAATTCGAATCAGCAAAACTATTGAATGACCAAATTATGAAATTAATTCAGAAACTTCAAAATATATAAACTAGAGATAATCAAGTTTACGAAGAATTTGCCAAAGACAGCCAACAGTCTCAAGACAAAATATAGCATTAAGCTGAGAAGAATACTAAGATTAATGCTTGAGCTTGATGACTTACCCAATTTGGTTCCAACTAGTACCACTGGGATTCCAGGAGCAAAATGTTGGAGTTCAGGGATCCACTGGACAGTGTATATAAATTAGAGACAAAAATAGAAATTTCCCATACATGTCAAAGTAACACTGCAAATACACAACCATATATACCTTCTTCAAAACATTCTCATAGCTTGCACGACTAACTAAAGAGAAAGCCAAGACAAAGACATCTGCCCCCCTATAGCTCAAAGGCCTCAATCTATTGTAATCCTCTTGCCCTACAAAAGATGTTGGAAGTAAATAGAGCTTAACAAAATTCTTCCAGGCACATGAGAAATGAAGTTTAAAACAAGCATGTTTCCCCCAGTTAATTTTTGCCTGTATAAATGACTAAGAAAAATACTATGACATCTCTGTAAATAATATACCAGCTGTGTCCCAGAGGCCTAAATTGACAGTTGTGCCTTCAACGATCAAATTTGCACTGAAATTATCAAACACCGTGGGAATGTAGTCCTGATAACCACCCCCAAGCAGATTTCCCACACGGATGAAAAGCAAAATCAGAGTCTAAAACATGAGTAGAGAGAAGCATTCAATAGAAGCAACAATAGCACCATATGGTGGAAACCCAGATAACAAGTGGGTTCTTCTACCCTTGATCTTTCTCAGACAAATATGGCCACTATGAGGATCGTACAAGAAACTATGAAGATCGTAATTCGGAAGCACAGGCATAGACTGGAATAGATCTTTACCAAAAAAAGTAACAGCAAAACATACCGTAGGAAATTTATTGCCAGTATAGCCAATGAGCATGCATGTCTTCCCCACAGCTCCGTCTCCTACGGTCACACACTTGATGAACCTCGAAGCATTTGCAGCCATTTCCAGGCAGACACTGATAGAACTTTACAGAGTACTTTGCAGAGAAAAGGGGGTTCGCTGGATTTTACAGAACGTCGAAGCTTTTGGTTGGTTCAAAGATCAAGAGAGATAGACAGGGTGGCGGCAGTTCACATGATTCTCACTCATTCACTCCTTGCTGGGGCAAAGTCAATTATTCTTCCTTTACTTTCTTTCCTTCCTTTATCACCTTTTTATTTTTCCTTCCTCCGTTTTTTAAGGTCCCTTTTACCATTTCTTCGTTTGGATGAAAAATGAATGATGGGTCCTCACTTGTCAGTGGTCACTCTTGAATCTTGATGATGAAACGACAAAAAAGAAGTATTTATTGAGGAATGAGGAGTAAGGTTGGTTCATTTATGAGCCCTGTGTGGAGCAATGCTCTTTGTGTTGAAATGGCAAGATTGATCGTGGATTTATGGTCATATGCGCAGCGGCCACCGCTGCCACCGTTGTTAGCGGTAACTCACTAACTCGTAGTATGGTACTCTACTTTTTGCTCCTCCTTAGATTTGTGGAGATGCATATATTAAAAAATCACAAACATTCCAACATGGCAATTTTTTTAGGCAGTTGGAGCATCTCTTTGAGTCTGTTTAATCAAATATATCACAATGGTTAACAACACAATACTAACGGGCACAATATAGGCTAAATAGAATTTTATCAAACTTATATTTGGTAATCAGTTATAAGTATGTTTAGTTTAACTTTTAAAAAATATATTCTATACAAAATTGATTATAAAATAATTTTAAAGAATATATTTTATATAAAAATAATTTTTAAAAAATAAATATTTAAATAATTATTATTAGAATAATTATTTTTAAAAATAAATTATTATAAAAAATACGAGATAAAATAATATTTCTAAAAAAAATACGAAATTAAAAGAAAGACCTACAGAAATTTATAAAAATAAAATTGTCATTTTATATTAAGAATTTTAAAAAAAATTGATAAAATTTGATAAAATTAACTTTTAGGTATTTTAAAAAAATTTATCAATTCTGACACTTTTATAATTATTTAGGTATTTTTAGATCATTTTTTCAAATCAAATACACACAGAATAGAATTATCTCCAAACAACATAAATTTAAACAATTTTAAAGATTATTAAATTTTAAAATTCAAGAGAAAAAAAGTCGTGGTTTGGTTATAATTCTTTTCTTGTTTTTTTTTTCGAACTGATGGTTTGATTATATTTCATTCAATGTGTTATACGAAAATTCCATAACCTAGAATTTTATTTTATTCTTTAAGAAAACGTGCGAGGAAAAAACATATTTTTGTTATTTTAACTTTGTTTGAAAATTAATTTTCACTTTGACTTCATCTTTTGATTTTAATTTTTTTTCTCAGATGTTGACAAAATAAATGCTTGATAATAGGAAATACTTGTTGGGCTAGTTGGTAATTTAACTAGCAATTTTGTAGAAAAAAAAACTAACAATTTTACATTAAAAAAAATGAGTGACTTTTACATGCTAACAGATCAAATTAAAATTGAAACCAAACATACACTTCGGAGATTTCTCTCCCTCGCAGAAATACATCCGGTTTCCACCTCCTCCCGCCCCCCCCCCGTCATCAGTCCCTGCGCACCACCGTCGCGGAAGCGTTAGTTTTCCTCTCTTCATCCCATTTCTTTCCTTTCTGGTCGATTGTGTTTGTGGAACTGGTACATATTTGGTATGTATACCTCTGGTAATTCGTGTACTTGAAACGCAGTTGGTTTTTGTTGAAATTATCACTTTAAACAACCACATAGAACAGGAAAAAAAAGAATTTTCTGATATTAATGGATTTTATCTTTGTTTCGTGAGACGGGTTAGATTAGTTTTAATGTCATTCTCCTCGCTCGCCCAGTTGTACTCGTTGCCGATTCCCTTGTTCCTTCTTTATATGCCCAGGGAACTTTTGTCTTTAATTTATAGCCTTCTGCTTTATACTATCGTGCTTATTCTGGAAGGAATGCGTTCTTAAAAGTTGAACTTTGACCCCAGAATCGCTGTACCGCATCTAGAGCCATCCATTTGTGTAATAAAATGCCTATTCGAGAAATTGAAATTTTTGTTGGATTGGAGGTTGTGTTTGGCGTTTGAATATTAGAGGCCTTACAACCTATTTGAACTTCGTATTATTTTATTCGTAAGCACCGACTCGTGTCCTAGCACAAATATTTCTAGTTGATTTTTCCTGATAGCAGTGTTTCAGGTCCACACGAATATTAACCCCATTTTCTTAAATGTCTGATATTTTTTGTTGGTACTTTGATCTTTAATAAGATTTCTTGTTCATGCATGTTTAAATAAATATTAAATGTGGGGGTGGTTAATGCTTATTTAGTTGGTTGTGGCTGTGGCAGTTCTTATGAATTTGGCCAAATCCTTCTCAAATTTGTCCCCATTGTTTACTATTCCATTCTCGATCTCTTTTCTTTTTTATATTACTTAATTTCCTTAGTTTCTATTAAGCAACAATTTTGTGGTAAATTCTTGATTAGATCATCATATTAAATCGTGCTCCCAAGCGAGATGTGTTGAGTAAATTGCAATCTTAGTGTCTAGTTTGTTGATTCTACAACTTTAATATAATCTTTCACTCTTTCTGACTTCACTTTGTATCCAGTTAGATTTTATTAGATGTAGATAGCAGTTAGTTTGTTGCCCAAGTAAGGGCGCTAAATTGTTAATTATTGGTTGCTGGCTTACCAGAGATATCAGGTTTGTTGTTGTTTTCATGATTTTACTTCAAAGGAAAATGATTTGGCATGCGGGTGGAGTTATTTAGGCCACGAATCCTTTAGGAAAGTTATGTCCCCCATGTCTTAATTTTTCTTCTTTTTAAAAAAGGTTTGAGTCCTCAAAGCAGACAAAAATGCCACTTTGTATTGGTTTCATTTGACTTTATCTAATCCTCGCTGCTCAGTTTTCTGCATTACAGTTTGTAGATAAGAACCAAAACAAATTCTTTGCAATACCAAGACATGGGGGACAGCAAGCGAAAGAGAGGACGCAAACCCAAAAATCCTGCTACGGAAATCCTAGATTTGCCTACGACTGGCACTGCCCCTAATAACAATGGCCACAACCCATCTACTAAGGATGATGGCTTCTCTGTTGGCAATGTTGACCTAATTGACAACACTACCTCTCCACACTACCGTCGCCGACACAAGAAGTCAACCAATCACTCTGACAGGCTTGATAAGGCACCTGTAATTTCTACTGCTAGACGGGTCTCCCGTTCTGTTGCCAATGATGGAGATTTTACTGTTCCTGGTGATACAGGGGGTTCCATGGCAGTAGCGATGGCCATGGAAGCGGATCCAGCATGGGAGAGTGTTTCAGCAAGAGTGGTGCCAGCAATGGACTCTGTTGTTAAGGTGTTTTGCGTGCACACAGAACCTAATTTTTCATTGCCGTGGCAGAGGAAAAGGCAGTACAGCTCTAGCAGTAGTGGGTTTGTGATCAGTGGGAGGAGGGTGCTCACCAATGCCCATTCAGTGGAGCACTACACCCAAGTCAAGCTCAAGAAACGTGGGTCCGATACCAAATACTTGGCCACAGTGCTGGCCATTGGGACCGAGTGCGACATTGGTACACACTACACACTTCTCTGTTTACATATAAATCTAACTAATTTCTTATATTAACCAGATGAATAAAAAAGGGCCAACCCAGTTCGAGTCCTCACTTGGTGGGGGTGCTGGGGAAGGGAATTAACCAGATGAACCAGATGAATAGAGGAATAAAATTGTAAGACAAAAATAGTGACAATTACAACTATTTTATGGAGAGTTGGGAGGGAACCAGTCTTGGACCTATCATAAAGGAGGCCTCTAATTATAATTCTTATAAGAATCTGAATAAATGATTTTGATGTTACACTTGCAGCCATGTTAACTGTTGAAGATGATGAATTCTGGCATGGGATGTCACCTGTAGAGTTCGGGGATTTGCCCACGCTACAAGATGCGGTTATTGTTGTTGGTTATCCTATTGGTGGAGACACTATTTCGGTGACTAGTGGTGTTGTATCTCGCATTGAGATTCTATCATATGTTCATGGTTCTGCTGAACTGCTAGGATTACAGGTTAGGTTGAAATGACTGGCCTCTGCCCTTTGAAGCATGCACACACATATACATGTTTACATGTCATTTGTGTGGGGTTTCTAGTTTCTCATTCTATCTGTTTTTGTGGGGCTAGCCATGTTGGACTTATGTATGATGCACATCCTAACTGAATAATTCATTTTGATATGTTTGTACATATAATGTGTTAGGCTTGTGTTGGTAATATGATGTTGCTGTGTCAGACACTCACATGTTTGAGGATAAGTGTGTCTTCTTCGTTCACTGCTATCATCAAGTTTGTTTCATTTGTCTTTCCTAGTTTTGTGAAGTTTATTTCTTTTGCAGATAGATGCTGCTATAAACTCAGGTAATTCTGGTGGGCCTGCATTTAATGATAAAGGAAATTGCGTGGGAATTGCGTTTCAGTCCCTCAAACATGAAGATGCAGAAAATATAGGTTACGTCATTCCCACACCAGTTATCATGCATTTCATCTGTGATTATGAAAAGAATGGAGCATATACAGGTATGTTGGTTGCTGATTTGATGTGCTAGGATGTAAAATTTTAAATTTGACTCTTACAATCTGTATCTAACCGTGGAAAATAAGCACAAAAGTTTTAATCTACTGTTATTTCTATCTGCATCTGCTTTCAGGATTCCCTGTCCTTGCGGTTGAGTGGCAGAAAATGGAAAATCCTGATCTGCGAATGGCAATGGGCATGAGATCTGATCAAAAGGGGGTACGTATTAGAAGAATTGATCCAACTGCTCCAGAATTTAATGTTTTGAAACCATCAGATGTTATTCTTAGCTTTGACGGGGTTGATATTGCCAATGATGGGACAGGTAAATGGAATTTTTCAGCCTCGTATACTTTCGGGCATGCTATCTAGCCTATATTCCCTTTATTGTATTTTCTTTAAGCTGTTAGAGAATTCATTTGTTAGACGATTTATCGTTGCTTCTAAAGCAACCATTATACACAAAATGAATTGTAAAAGCATGAGCCTTCAGCCTCTTCTCATCACAAAAACAACAATAACTGATTGTTTAAAGTTGATGGATTTTATTTCCTCGAATTTATGAGTGGAAAATACAGAAAAGGGCTTTGAATCAATTAAATATGATGGGCACATCTATTTATATGATAAAGGACCGAGACATAGAGGAGAACAATTCCTTTTGATGTATGGCCGGCAAAGAGAAAGGGAATCAGGAAAATATAAAGGCTGCACATAAATCCTGTACAATCGTATAGCTGAATATCTACAAAGGGAAATTGATGAGTGACAAAGGTAATACGGGATGCCTAGTTGTATATTGAGAAGTATAGACTATTTTATTGGATACTTAGGCTCGATAGTTCTCCAACTTGAATAGCTAGCTTTTGGGGGTGCCCATATCAAAGTTGATGATGTTGGCTTGGAAAAGTGTATCTATGGAGGGTTCTAATTGGTAAAGAAGCTAAATGAAGTGTCAGCATATAGTTGCTGAGATGTTTGCTTTCCAAGGGCATCCAATTGATGGAGACCAAGGTAGCATGAGATGCCTAGTCTCATATTGAACTATATGGGCTGTTCTATGGGGAACTTAAGTGAGTTAATCCTTCTACTTCAGTGGTTGGCTTTTGGAGGAGTTTTCCCCTCACTTGGGTGTCCATCATATATAAATCATTTAAATTTCAAAATTCCTTGAAGGAAAATAAGGGACTTAACAAGTAGCCTTTTTAATCATTGATCATTTACATCAGTGCTTATGGGTTAGGCTCTGCTATGCTGTATTTAATTTGATTAGAAATAGAAAAGAGGACAAAACAAACTTTTTTCTCTCCATATTTATGCTCAATCATTTTTAGATCTTAATGCAGTTTTTGTTTTGGTCGAAGTACTGAGTGCAGTTTAACAATGAACTCACAGGTTATCTGGGTGCTTTTCCCCTTATGTCCTTTGTGATTTTAGGTAGTAGTGATGGGATATCTTTGTTAGTTAATCATCTCTCCTGTGGATGGCATATGTATGAATTATTATGCCTCTGTCATGATCTTCTTTATTCCTATATTTCTTTACTAGATGAGTTGTGGAATTTGACATTTTTAATTTTTCAAGTACTATTCGACAAGATTAAAGTTTATCTATGATCAATATCTGACGCTTATCAATGCTGATGAGAAGAATTTTGAGCTAGGCACTTGTCCTGACATAACATTTCAACTTATATCATAATCTTTCATTGCTTTGTATCCTGTTATTGTGTTTGCAATTCAAGTGTCTGCCACCTAATGCTTTAACTCCTTTGTATATTTTACAGTTCCATTTCGCCATGGAGAGCGCATTGGTTTCAGTTATCTTATATCTCAGAAATACACTGGGGATAAAGCAGTAATCAAAGTATTGCGGAATTCTGAGATCTTCAAATTTAACATTAAACTTGGTAGTCAAAAAAGGCTCATTCCGCCTCATAGCAAGGGCAGGCCTCCCTCATATTATATCATCGCAGGATTTGTTTTTACAACTGTCTCAGTTCCATATCTTCGTTCTGAGGTTTGTGGTTGATTCACCCTCCTATGCTTCCGTACAGGCTTATTTAATGTCTTGGTTGACAACGTTAATTTTTTTAAGAACTCATGCTACCTTGTGTTCTTGGTTTTGTTTGTTGAAATGGTATCAGATGTCTAATACTTCTGTAGTCTGCATAAATTTCAGCTGACTTAACAATGAGAAAATGATTCAATTTTTCATGAAATTGAAGAGTGACACCATAGTTGCTTGGGAGATTGTTGGAATTTGTGTAGAAATTTAGTAATTGCATGAAAAATGATAGAATGAACCATCCTTGTGAATTTGTAAATTTGTAGTACGGTTTTCCTGGACAAGTGAATGGTGCAGTTCATCTATCATTAGCAATATGAATTATTGTCGGCTATTGACTGCACTTATAGGGCCCATAATATGATTGGATCTGTGCAAGTGGGATAATGCCTGAATTAAGTTGGACCCGGTGGTTTAGTTAGTTACTAAAGAATATTTAGTCGTATGCAATAAGATATTTTTATATCACTTTTTTTCACTTTCACATTTTGTAGACTTCTAAGCTTTTGAAACTTATGAGCTTTTCCATCTAGTCTCCTGTAGTTCTGGAAAGACTATAAATTTATTGGTAGAGCCTGTGTTTACAAAGCTTTTACCTGAATTCCTGAGTTTTGAACCCTTGTCTTTCATGTATGAACAGTATGGAAAGGATTATGAATACGAAGCTCCAGTCAAGCTTTTGGATAAATTGCTGCATTCAATGCGGCAGTCACCAGATGAGCAACTTGTTGTGGTCTCTCAGGTACTCTATGTCACTGTTTATTGCCCTTGGCTGCTGTTTCTCTTTAGTTTTTGACAAAGTTGGATGATCTGTGTCCGCTATATGCTAGGTGCTGGTAGCCGATGTAAACATCGGGTATGAAGATATTGTTAATACTCAGGTAAGTTATGTTTATTTTCCATCTTTATTTCCTTGCTGCTAGTTACATGATTATATTTAGCCTAGTCCACTTGTTCCTTCATTGTCATTACTTCCGTTTACATATGAAGGTACTTGCTTTTAATGGTAAACCTGTGAAAAACCTGAAGAGCTTGGCCAGCATGGTTGAGAACTGCAATGATGAATATCTAAAATTCAATCTAGATTATGATCAGGTGCCTTCTCTATTCCTGCCTCCACTGAGTGCTTGTTTGAAATATTGCATTAGCCCCTTTTTGTTTGTTTGGGTGGAACAGAACATGGCATTTGTCCTTTCATTAACTCATAAGCATCTCCCATGCAGATAGTGGTCCTTCGGGCAGCTACGGCTAAAGCAGCTACTCTCGATATTCTCGCCACGCACTGCATTCCGTCAGCAATGTCAGCTGATCTCAAGGGATGAATTGGAACACGAGTTGGTGGATTGCGCTTCAAGAATTCTAGTGCGGATCTGTGGGAAGCCTTTATTACATAATTTACATCATCTTTTGAAAGGTCCAGATATGTAGGCCTGTAGGGTAGACTTGCTAACTTTTTGTTTAGTGAGATAGTGTTTCATTTCATTCAAGTGTTAATACGTCTCTAAAGAGTAGAAACTGATAGAACTCCTATTTTTGACGGGGGGTGGAAGATGCCAGATCAGGATGCATAACTTATCATTTTGACTGTATTCTTTTACATTTTCATCTGTGGAAGATGATGAGCAATGCGCAGGGTCCCAATTTCTTATGTTTGATCTTTCACTTTTCTCACTGGCTCTGCCCATGATTTTCAAGTTTTCTTCTTATTACCTTCATTTCACTAAAGGCATGATGCAAAATACTCCTTATAATCTTTAATATAAATATTATTTAATTAATTTAGATAAATTAAAAAAAAATTAGTTAATTTGAACAAATATGACATAATTTTTATAAGTTAATTTTTTTTATGTAAGCTGAAAGTATCTATTGTTAGAAGTAGTGATTAATCTCTTCATACTGTAGACTTTTCTAAAGAATTTTAGTGGTAAATATAAGATTCTCTTCATACACATTACTAGGATCGAATTTGTGATTAGACTCTCGCAATAAGTTATTATATATATTTGGTACAAAAAAATTTAGGTGGTTCAGTACCAATTACTTATTAAAGTTAGGGTATAACTCTAGGGTTTAGAGAGTATTTACAGGAGATTTACGAGATCACCTACCAAATGAAATTTTAAACAGTAAAGAGAATCGAACTCGCGTCTTATAAGATATATATATTTTTTTGCCCACCCGGTTTACCGGAGCTTTACCCTGACTACATCCCGATCCGACCTGCGTCACGCACCTAGCTATGGTGGGTGAGTCTCCCAACGGGGATTTTCTGCGTACGCCAAGGCTCGAACTCGAGACCTCGCTTAAGCGATACCGAGCCGCTTATCACTCAGACTAACCCCCGTTGATTCTTATAAGATATATATATATATATATATATATATATATATATATATATATATAATTTCTACATTTGAGGGGTTGGGACTTGGCATATATCATTTGGGCCTATATATAAATGGTCCCAAGGGATTATGTTGGATCGTGTCACGTTCATTCGCCAGCCTAAGCAAATCCACGTGTCAAGAAATGAAGAGCGCTACGTCGACATTAAAACTTGAAAGGCTATAATATAACCCGCTTCCCACTCGGGTTTCGGTTGTTCGGTGCGTGCTTAGCCTGCCATTGCGACAATGCATCCCGGTCGCTTGAAAATTTTCCACGCAGACTTTGGACTATTTCTCCCTCAATTCTCAGCTTTGTATGGAGAAGATGGGTACTGATGATTGCAGTTTGGAAGAATTTTTCGAAGAGAAGAAGCGCGTCAGGAACCCTATTGTCCCCGTTGGTATTATCCTCTGTCCTCATTTTCTCGTATTTCCTTGTTCCATTTTTACTTGGACTTGCTGCTTCCGAAGTTATTTTTTTTATTATTGTGCTCGGTTCATAACTTTTAATCGATTTTTCGGTGGCATATTGTATGTCTTCTGTTTGATTTCGTTATTCCGTTGTTTTTTTTTCTTTTTCTTTGGGGAAAAAAATCCTCTGAATGGATGGGAAAGAAGGTGGAATTGAAAGTACGGATTGTTGAGAAAGATATGAGGGAATTTAGGATTGGATTGAGGGAGAAAAATTTTAGGGCTCCTGATTCACCCGGGACATTAATTCACATGTGCATCCAATAATCTACTTGTCGAAGTGTGATTCCATCTCTCAGACCTGCTTCCCCGTTGGGCTTATTCAGTCCAGATAAAATAATGATCCTTTATTGATTAAAAGAATTGTTACAACGATTTCACACATATAGTACATATTTATAATACAGACTCCTAACCAAATGGGATTAATGGGCTAGACAACTAATGGGCTAGGCCCATCACAGTTATTTCCAAATCCATCACTCCGCCTCGAGTTGGGTGCCAAAAACATCAACTGCTCCCAACTTGTTGAGAAATCTTCTCTGCAGATCTTGACCAACTGCTTTGGTCAATATATCTGCTTCCTGCTCTCCTGATCTCACATGCTCCAGATGATCAATAAGTTTTCCTTGCAACTTTTCCCTGATGAAATGACAGTCTACCTCAATGTGTTTAGTCCTCTCATGAAATACAGGATTATTTGCAATGTGTATAGCTGATTTGCTATCACAATAAACCTTTAAATCTTTACTGGACCTGCTATATTTATATTTAATTCTTTCATTAATCCTACTACCCATACAATCTCCGACACAGCCATTCCCATCGCTCGGTATTTAGCTTCAGCAGATGACCTTGAGATGGTATTCTGCTTCTTAGTCTTCCACATGATAAGTGAGCTGCCAAACTTCAACAGATATCCTATTACTGATTTCCTTGTGGTTGCACATGAAGCCCAATCTGAATCACAATAACAGCTGAGTGATTTGTCTCCATCTGCACTAATGAAGATTCCCATGCCAGGATTTTGTTTCAAATATCTCACTACTCCCTTTGCTGCAGCCATGTGCACCTTTATTGGTGTCTGCATATATTGGGTTAACATCTGTACAGCAAAACAAATGTCAAGGCGAGTTGATGTCAAATATATTAACCGTCCTATTAATCTCCTATAACTCCCTGGATCCTGTAACAGATCTGCATGTTTGTCCTTTCCTTCTTCAAATGCTCTCACTTTCAAGATTGTGGACATAGGAATGTTCAATGGCTTACAGCCACTCAGCCCTGTATCTGCAAGCAAGTCTAACACATATTTCCTTTGAGATAAAAGTATACTTTTCTTAGATCTAGCAATCTCAATTCCAAGGAAGTATTTCATCAAACCCAAATGTCTTATTTTAAAGGTATTGTGCAGGTAGTTTTTAACCTCCTTTATTCTGTTTTCACAACTTCCAGTGACCAATAAATCATCTACATACACAAGTATAATTACCATTTCATTTGAAAAACGCTTAAAAAATAATGAGTAGTCATTTTTACATTGAGTAAAACCTCCTGCAATCAATGATGATGTCATTTTACAATTCCATTGTCTAGAGGCTTGTTTAAGCCCATATAGTGATTTCCTTAATCTACAAACCATGTTTTTCTGTTCTGGTTCAAACCCTTGTGGTATAGTCATGTATATCTCTTCTTCCAAATTTCCCTGCAAGAAAGCATTGTGAACATCCATGTGATATAAATTCCAGTTATTCATCATAGCCATTTTAAGAATTATCCTTACTGTTATCATTTTTACAATAGAAAAAAATGTTTCATGATAATCCACTCCCTCCTTCTGATTATACCCTTTTGCTACTAATCTAACTTTGAATTTGTCTATGTCACCATTTGATCTATATTTAATTCGAAAGACCCATTTGCATCCTATAGGTTTCTTTCCTATAGGCAATGGGACTATTTCCCACGTTTGGTTATTTTCAAGGTCTTCCATCTCGGCCCTCGTTGCTTTTATCCATTTATCATCTCTCATTGCTTCTTCATAAGTGTTGGGTTCTGTCACTGAGTCAATCTTGCACAAATAACATAAATGAGAAGATGAAATGTTTTCATAAGTCATATATTTCTTCATGGGATATAAACATGCCTTTCGATTACCTTCCTGCAGATTAGTTGCTATTGAGTTGAATACATAGTCTTTAGACCAAATGGGTGGCTTTCTAGCCCTATTCGCCCCACCCTTGTGCTGGCCAACAGAGGTGCTGTCATTTATTAAGTTCTCATCTGTATTGCCATTTTCTTGCTGTACTCCTTCTTCCCTTAAGAATTCTACTGTTCTGGGATGTTCCTGCTCAACAAGTTCATCATCAAACAAAAACAATTCTCTTGTTCCTTTACTTACTCCCCCTTGATCCAAGGAGAGGTTTTCTTTGAAAGGGAATCTGTTTTCTAGAAATGTCACATTTCTGCTTATCAGTAGTTTTTCATCTTTCAAATTATACAACAAATATCCTTTTTGATTTTGAGGATAACCACCCATAAATACACATGCAACAGATCTAGGTTGAAATTTATCTACAGGGTTTAAATCAGTTGCATATGTCAATGAGCCAAAAATCCTTAAGTTATCTAGATTAGGTTCTTGTCCATATACCTTTTCAAAAGGAGTTTTGTATTTCAATATTTTTCAGGGAATTCTGTTGACCAAATAAGTGGCCATTTTTACACACTCCCCCCAGGATCGAATTGGCATCCCTGACTGAATCATAAGGCTTCTAGCTATTTGAATGAGGGTCCTATGTTTCCTTTATGCGATGCCCTGTTCAGGGTTGTATGGACAAGTAGTCTCATGAATTATACCATTTCTATTCAGAAATTCCCTCAAGGTGTGATTAATGAACTCTGTTGTCGCTCCTTATTTTCTTTACCTTAACACCAAATTGAGTCAATATGTATGATACAAAATTTTGTATATAACCAAGAACAACAGATTTATTTTTCAGTAAGAAGATCCATGTGGATCTTGAAAAATCATCTACAATAGTCAAGAAAAATCGATGCCCTTGGTGTGTGGGTGTCCTATATGGTCCCCACACATCCATGTGCATCAATTCAAAACAGCATGCACTTTTGATACAACTAGATGTGAAAGGAAATTTAGTTTGTTTTGATTGGATGCATATTTTGCATGCTTTATTCATCATTTTATTCATATCATCTACCATTCCCAAATGTCTAAGTACAGAAATAGGGGCATGTCCTAGTCTATTATGCAGCAACTCTATATCAATAGGACTAACAGGTTTGTTACATTTCCTATTCATCATTGTATTAACAGAAGTAGGTATTTTGATAAAATCCAGCGCATAAAGTTCTCCTATTAATCTACCAATCATCTTCTTCTCTTGTCTATTCTGGAGGTCCTGCACCACACAGTAGTTAGGAAAAAATACTACTTTACATTGTTGTTCTCGAGTTAATCTAGGTATTGAAATTAGATTAAACTTAAGTTCCCATGCATACAGGACATTTTTCAGGATTATCCTATCATTTAATTTTACTGGCCCTATGTGCGTGACTTTTATTCGTTCTCCATTTGGTATTTTAATGTGTTGGATGGGTCCATTATTTGCTTTATATTCAAAAAAGAGGTCTAAATTTCCTACCATATGGGCGGTGGCTCCAGAATCTAAAATCCATTGATTTGATGCTGGTAAATATTAAGGTTAGTCAAACCTGTACCAGTGATTGCATGGACTAGCTCCTCTGTGTCCCTTCTCAGTAGCTCAAGCAATTTGTCATATTGCTCCCTTGTGAAGGATGGTGTTACGGTTCCATTATCTACATCTTGTGAATCAATGCCAATTTGATTAGCAGAGGCATTTTGACTCTGCTTTGCTTTGTTCCCTTTGTAGTCAGGCGGGTACCCTACCAATTGCCAACATACATCCTTTGTATGTCCTTTCTCACGGCAGTGGGCGCATTCTGGTGGGGTTCCTCTTCCCCTTCCCCTGCCCCTGCCCTTGCCGCGACCTCGCCCTCTAGATGTGGTCATCGCGATTCCTTCAGTTGGACTGTTTGTGGAGGAATGTCTCTGGGCTTCATCTTCTGTAATCATTGCAAAAGCTTGATTAACTGTAGGTAAAGGGCTCATTAGCAGTATTTGACTTCTTGCTTGTGCAAAGCAATCATTCAATCCCCTCAGGAATTGAAGGAGCCTCTGTCGCTGTATCTTCTCACCATATATCTTGGAGGTATTACATTGACAGGTCAGGATAGGGAACAACATAGATTCCTCTTCCCATAGCTCTTTCAGCTTTGTGTAGTAGTTTGAGACCGACTGAGATTCTTGTCCGAGGGAATTAATCTCCCGGTGAATGGAGAAAATCTGTGACCCCGACACTTTGTCGAAGCGTTCTTGAAGGTCCCTCCATACCATAGTTGCCTCATGGTAGAAGATAATGCTATTCCCGATCTCCTTTGAGATAGAATTGAGTAGCCAGGCTAGTACGACGGCATTACACTGTTCCCATTGCTCCTGTAATGCGTCTTCTTGATGATCTTTTCTGCAAGTCCCATCAACAAACCCTATCTTCCGTTTTCCTTTCAGCGCAATCCGCATGGCTCGGCTCCATATGACATAATTTTCGCTCCTAATGAGAACATGTGGAATAATGGAGGTTCCTTGTGTGTATGAGGGTGGAGGTACAGGGGATGGGTGAAACCGATCCCAGATTCGCCAGAAATGCGCTTATCACCCATGGATCTTGTGTTTCCACCTTGATCGTGGCTTCGTCTTGTATCTGCAGATGTTTTAATCGGCAAAATCTACCCCAATTCTTTGAGTCTGCCTTGAATCGCCTCTTGGTTTGGTGGGTTGCTTGGTTCGACAGCGTTTCTTGCTATTCAGAGTGAGGCACAACTGAGAATGACCTAATTCTTGTGCCTTTCTTGTTTTTCCCGATATAGGTCCTTGATCTTGTGACGCTCTGGTACCATGTTGGGCTTATTCAGTCCAGATAAAATAATGATCCTTTATTGATTAAAAGAATTGTTACAACGAGTTCACACATATAGTACATATTTATAATACAGACTCCTAACCAAATGGGATTAATGGGCTAGACAACTAATGGGCTAGGCCCATCACAGTTATTTCCAAATCCATCATTCCCCTCAAAGGTCTGTATTCCTTTCAAGTTTGTCTATGGTCTTGACTATAGCTTTGAACACAGACGTATCTCTGTTACACAGGCCCACCGCTCTTCAGTTGAGTATGGACGAGTCGCCATAATTCTTAGACTGGGGCCAAACGTCCTAATTTTTTAGTTTTTCTTTCTCCACAGAGGCAGTGAACATGAGAGCAAATCACCATACCATTGGTTTTGATACCCTTTGTTGATTTCTGATTTGGGGAGGGAATTGATCTAGGGAGAATGGTGTTCTTGGATCGATGAGTAGAGAGTTGGAGCAAAGGGAACTACAGATGTTACTGTTGAATTAACGTGGCACAAAAAAGCACCGTGCCATATGGTTTTGACTTTTGAGATCATGCGTTTGTATAAAGTAACTAAGATCTGAATCTGACATTTATCTGCTTTGCTAACTGCTTATGTTTCCATGGTAGTAATAATCACCCCCTTCTTTTCTTAGTACTGAATCTGTTCATATCCTGAGGATGCAAAATCTTTTGCGTGAAACTTTCTTTTGACCATAGATGTAGTCAATAGTTTATTAGGTTGCTGTCTGCTGACCATTGGACGCTAATTAATTTAGCAAATGGATCATAATTCTAGGTGGAAACGGTTTGCACTCTGTCAATCTTTGAAGATTGAGATGTGATGGACATATGGTGTATTAAACGAATTCTGATGGAGGGTTCACTTTTTGATTGATGCCATCTTCCATCCTGCATACCAACGCGATAGACATAGTCTTGTGTTGTTGGGTAATTTCAACTTTAGATTGTTTGTCTCCATTGAGATGGTTCTTAATGACTTTTGTTGTATGAGTATTTCGGTTCTTAATTTTATTTGTTATTTCTATTCGATTTCGTTTTAATTTGTTTTTGGGTAACAAAGCTAACTGTTTAGCTTACATATGTTATGAATTAGAACTTAAAAGGATCACTTATTACTGCTGGTGTATAAATTTTAGGTGCACTTATTACTGCTGGTGTGCTTACGGCGGGATTAATCAGTTTCAGACAAGGCAATTCTCACTTGGGTCAGAAGTTCATGAGGGTCCGTGTGGCTGTTCAAGGTGCTACAGTGGCCCTTATGGTTGGCACTGCGTACTATTATATGGAGAAAATCCTTGGCGATCGAGTTAAACTATGAATTTTCCCCCCTCGCGCCGACTTTGTTGTGGTGTAATGTGAAATTTGGTCATTCAAGGACCAGAATCCTTATTCACATTTGAAACTTTCTTGAAATTACATCAGTTGAATTCTTACCAGTGTACTATGATATATAATTCATTCAATAATACAACTTTCTTGACATACTGGTGCCATTTGTAGAGAAGCTCAGGAAAGTTTGCTTTATATGACACGGAGGACCAATGCATTGGGACGGTGGAGTGAAGCTCAACCCACATACATCATCGTGTGTCCTTTTTATTTTATATTATTGTATTCAGGAAATTGAATACCTCTTTCTGCTCATTTTTAGTAAGAAAAATCGCAAAAGTTTTTGCCTTTTTCTGCTGAAATTGAAGTTGTGAAATGTGAATAATGTTACAATTCTCATCATGTAGGAAATGATACAAAATGGATTTTAGGCAGGTCGATGCCAGGTTAATTTAACTAATATATTTTTTATTGTAATAAATCAAAAAATTAAAAATGATATGCTAAAGTTTTTTTCAAGGAAATTAAGTGCATCGTTTAAAAATTATAAACCATAACGAGTTTAGATTATCTATCTTATAGTTTTCCAGTGCATTGTTTAAAAGTTATAAACTATGATGAAGATTATCTATCTTATAGTTTTCCAGTTATCTATCTTTCCTTCTCTATGTTCTCTTGCGGTGTATTTGGTAACTTTAGATGACCTTGTTTTTATGCAGATCTTGCAGTTATCAATCAAGTTGTATGATATATAAAATTTAGTTGATTAATTTAGATAAATTAAAAAATTAAATAAATTAATCGATGTATTTGGTATATGACTTTAGATGACCTTATTTTTATGTGGATCTTGTAGTTATCAATCAAGTTGTATGATATATAAAATCTAATTAACTAATTTAGATAAATTAAAAAAATTAAATAAATTAATTAATATTAATAAATGTTATATGATTTTTTCAATATATTCATATATAATATTATATTATATGTTAATTTATAAATTAAGTAAATTAGTTTAAAAATAGTAAATAATAAATATAAAATAGATAATATTTTTTATTTAGGATAAAATTTAATCCTCTAATTAACTTTTATATTAAAAAAATTACAGATGTTTTGAATTCTTTTAACTAACTGACCAGCTTATAATAATATAATCTTAATTATTGTCTTTTCGTGGCGATCTTGTGCAGCCTACTTTTCAAATTGTGTTTACACGGCAATGTTATTGAAAGACAAGGATATAATAAATTCAAGTCACAGATTTGGTGTAGTAGCTAGTTAGGGACAAATAACAATATATCAACGATCTTCTTTCATGTTTAAAATTATATAACTACCTGTTGACTTGAACAATTACGACTAGCTAAATGTCTGAACCCACCTTATAATTTGAATTCTCTCAACTTAGACTACTTCTGAAATGAGAAAGGAAATGCCGTAAAAGGTGAATGAAGACTCATTCTCTCTCTTTCAGATCTCTCTAGCGCATTACATGTCTTCTAATTCAAAATGAAAAAAGTTTATACAACTAAAATAGGCCTGGTATAAGGTTGGTCTTAGTTATTTTTGGGTTACTTTATATTTATTGGGTTTGAATTGATAATTGAAAAGTTCGCATTTAATCTATTTAACGGTAAAATAGATAGAGGTGAATATCTTTTGTTTTATATTGTGTTTATGCATAATATGAATATAGTAATCAAATTAAAATGCATACCTTACCTAGGCTTGAATTTAGGATCATGTTGGCTGTCTATTGAGCTATCTTTAAAGTCTAGAGAGAACATTTGATATGTTTGAATCGTTGATCCTCATTTAAATTTTAAGGCGTCTATTTAATGATTGTTGCATATATGAATTTGTATTTAAGGTGTCTATTTAGATGTGATATGAACATGAATTTTTCTCAATAATAAAGCTAAAAACTCTCGGAAACAATGAATCCAATTCGCTCTAGCTTAGCCAAACAATTAATTCCTCATGTCAGTTTACAGGGATTTATAATTTTTTCAGATATTTGTTCTACAATGCATACCGGAAAATAAAATAAAGAAGAAAGAAAAGTTGCATCCCATGCTTTCGGACTTAGTTCAAATAGGATTCATTCAAAAAGAGAACCCTTATACAACAACAACGATCACTCCCTGAACACTCTCTATATCTGGTTTTTCGTAAAGGGTCGTCTTTCCGGCTTAGCTACGATCTTGATGGATTAGCCCTTACGGGTTCAACTAGTTAGGCTAGCCGGGAAGACTCTTGAATCAAAGATCAATGAGCCAATCTGCTCCTACATCTACGATAATCGATTGAGTTGATTGATTAGCCTGAACAAGAGATCATGTCTTACTTTAGCGTTAAAAGCCATTATGCTTGATGAGGATTTCTCCCCTTCTCTGACTGTTGGTTCTAACACGATATCTATCATTGAGTTGGGATCAGAGTTTACCCGCTTGCCCTAAGGCTGAATGCCCGCGTAAGGCAAGCAAAAGGAGTGCAAAGAAAAGGAGTCTCTTTCTCTTTCTCTTACAATCTACTTGGATGAAATTGAGAAAACATCATGAGAATTCTTTTTATACCAGAATTGTGTGAGTTGTTTTCCTTGCAGTATGGAATTAGTCAGGGGTGTTCATATAGCCAAAGTTTAAAAGCAAAAAACTTATACTTTTCTTCCCAATACTGAAAACCAATCCAACATACTTAGGACTGGATTGAATTTCCTAATTTAATTATTTTATCAAAATTTTAATGTATAATAATCTTAGAATAAAATAATTTAGATTATTCAACTTTAATTTCAAAAGATTAAGTTAAAAAAAAACGGAGAAAATACCAACTAAATCCAGATAAAATACTAAAGTATCTATTAAGGCATGTACTTTTAACAAATTATTAATCAGCGATTTCCGTATGCTGTTAAAAGTCCATAATGCCCTTCGTTATTTCCTTTCTATTTTTCATATTTTACCGGCCAACCTATTAAAAAAAACTCTGCACCATCAAAAGTTTGCATTTTGGAGCACCACCCATGTCGCCTTTTGCTCAAAAATTGGAGAATTCGATTGATTTTTGAGGAACCAGTTGTCTCAAGAATCTCCCAGTGAAGTAATTAAAGAACCCAAAAAGCTTGGTTTATTGAACAAGCCTTCACTCATTCCTGATAAAAATGGGTTTCCCTTCGGGAGTGGATATGGAGTCTTTGGTGCCATTTCTGAAGTTCTTCAAGGGAAGTGATTCTGAGGAGGAGGCAAAAAAGGAAGGCCCTCATTGAAAGTTTTTTAGGAGAAAAGTGGTGTAGAAGGCATAAATGAAGAAGCTAAGAAGATTAATGTTGAATATATATTATGAACCCAAACCAAGGGATTTCGTAGTCGGTGGTGTTATTGCAGTTAATGAAAATAAGCCCGATGTTGTTAATGACTAGCTACAACATAAGGGTATTTTAGTCTTTTAATAATATTCAAAAACTTCTAATAAGGGTGTGTTTGGATTAGCTGTTGGAGAATAGATTCTGAGAAGAATAGATTCTGGAGAATAGATTTTGGGTAGAATAGATTTTGGGAAGAATAGATTTTGGGAATAAAGATGTTTGGATGATTAGTAGTAGAATCACTTTTTATATTGGTAAATTACTAAAAAGGGTATGATATGATTAAAAGTAAGAGAGATGAAAGATGATAGAGAAGAAAGAGGAGAGAGGAGAGAGGAGAGAGGAGAGAGAAAAAGAGAGATAAGAGAGGAGAGAGGAGAGATAATAGAGAAAAGAGATGAGAGATGAGAGAGAAAAAGAGAGATAAGAGAGGAGAGAGGAGAGAGGAGAGATAATAGAGAAAAGAGAGGAGAGAGGAGAGAGGGTATAAGAAAAAGTAAGGGTATAATAGTAATTGGATAATCCAAAACCTAGGTTTCAAATAAAAAGCTATTTTCAGTAGCTTATTCAAAATCTAGGTTTCAAACCGAGGTTTTGTCCAAAATTAATTCTCAACAAAAATTGCTGTTTGTGTAAAAAAATTTTAAACCAAAATTTTGCCCCAGAATCCATTTTGAAACGTGGTGCCAAACAGGCACTAAGATCTAGTGGCCTGATTAGGAATTTATTAAAAGTGTAGGCCATAGTAAAAATTTTGATCTTTTAGCTAGATTTAATTGGGATTCTCCCTTAAAAAAGGATGTACTTATCTTCTAAATACATGAAAGCCAAGTCAACATATTCAGGAATGGATTGAAAATTTAGGCAGAGAAATGAATGAAAATTTTTACTGCGCTTATGACGAAAAGACAAATATTAATTACTAATGTTTAAATTTAAAACATATTAGAAATATTATCACCGAGACTTCTTAAAAGGGGCGGAGGGAGTGATTAAGAATGATTTATTGGCACATATGCAATCTACAAATCCTGAAGATCCTCACAATCGTGATGCGACATTGTTGCTACTCCATGATAAAGAGGGGTTTGAAGAGCAAGTTAAGGTGTTTCTCTTCCACACAGAATATTGTGCTTGTCATGCAAAGAAGGGAGAGAGTGGAAGTGAGGAGGATATCAGTGAAGAAGGAAGCGGATCAAGTCACGATGATGAAAAGTCCTGTCCTGGATTCATAGCAGTAGTAATGTAGTCCTGATTCATGTCCTTAATTCATTAGTAATGTGTAGCATTTTCTTCAGCGTGGTTTGCAAGAAGCTGTAGCTTCATATGAATGCTTTCTTCTATGTGTATGATTGATTTAGAACATGAGAAGAAAATCAATGATAACAAAAGGCCTGAACCCAAGTTATATATTGAGTTCTCTCAAATTAGGATGAAAGGAAATGACAGAAAAAGTGAGAATAAAGACTCATTTTCTCTCTCCCTTTTAGTTTTACCTAAAGCATTTCCTAAATTTGTAATTCATAGAATCCAAATTCCATCCTTTTGACTTGTAGCAAGTTGGGAGCTGAACACCAAACCAGCAAATACCAAAACGCTACCAAATCAACTTTTGGACAGACATAATTATAGCCAACATGTGGATGCCATGAGTGTAAAGAAAAGGAATGCGGGACCCCACCATCCTGTTTTGTCTTCCATTTGGAATCTCTCGTGTTACTTTCACTCAACATGTAGTGAAAATGGACTTAAGGGGAGGCTCCTGAATATCTCACATCCTACCTACAATGAATGTCCATCTTTATATTATGGCCTCAATAACTTTCAAGGCAAACAAAAAAAAAGTATAAGGGAAAACATCTTTAATCTTGGCCTTCAAGAATTGTTCTTTCGCTGCAATCATGCCAAGATGGACGTGAAATGGCGTAATCAGTCGAAGCATGATACCATGTTATGATAACCTGAAATGATTTCGACTGTGATCTGTTTTAAAAGACAAGCCACCCTAACAAGTAGACAGATTTTGGACAATGAGATTGGGTGAAAAGGTCAATATCTTGATCATTTGAGATTCATGCTTTATCAGTTTTAGAAGTACTCCCTAAACCTTGTAAGATATTCAATGCTTAAGTGTACGAATTTGAAGTTTGAAACACGGATAATATTCCAAGTATAATAATACTTTTTTGAGGTACGATAAACTTTCGATAACTAAAAAGCTTCATATACAAATCAGATAAAAACCCTCCGGTCTTATCATGGTATACCCAACAAATGGTGCAGTATATATTCATTGTTTAGCATTCTTTTACAATAATTTTCTTTTGCTTGATATATTTCTGGGTCTACAATGTGAAAACATATAAAAGAGACGACCTTTTCATTGTGTTGTCATTATGCATGTGATGAACCACGGACATCATGCTGGTGTCTGTGTTTTCTTTCATAAGAACTTACACAAGTAATGTCACATTATTGGTTATGTTAAAAAAAAGTTTTTCTATATATTTACATTTTTATTAGAAAACAATACTTTACTAAAGTCTTGCTCTTAATAAGTACTACAGAAAAAGTAGAAATTCTTTACCTCAAAAGCAGTTAAAAGATTCAATTAACAACCCTTCAATTTTCGTTCCCAATTACAGTGACTTCAGTTCTGTTCTTGAACTCCCTTAAAAGGTAAGATGGGTTCTTCAATCTCTTTTTCTTCAGATATACTGACTCTTAATGTCTCTTGGATGGTGTTTACATGAGAAAATCTCCCACTAGCTAACAATCACTTCTTCAAAGTCAAAGATCTGATTTAAGAACATAGATATCTGTCAAAATGCTCAGCGTTCCGCATAAGACTCAGCAAATAGGTGATAGCTTGAGGTACTCATACCCTGAATCGCCTTTCTCTTCATTCCAAGATCCTTATTACATTGCTATAAATGAGAAAGAAGAACCATCTCCTTCATCAACAGTAAGCAAAATCAGCCCACTTATTCTATTAGTGATAATTGTTCTAACAGTCATCTTCTTCATCTATGGAATCGTTCATTTGGTTCTTTGGCTTCTAATGAAAACTCCATCATCCTCTTCACCTCTATCTCATTCCAATAGATTTCCAGAATCCACGCACTCTCGTGATTTTCAAAGGCAGCTTCATCATCTCTTTCGCTTACATGATTCAGGATTAGAACAGTCTCTCATAGATGCTCTTCCTGTTTTTTACTACGAGGATGTCTTAGGTTTGAAAGAACCCTTTGATTGTGCTGTGTGCCTCTGTGAATTCTCGGAGCATGACAAGCTGAGATTGTTGCCAATGTGTGGCCATGCTTTTCACATTACTTGTCTAGACACGTGGCTTCTCTCAAACTGTACATGCCCTCTCTGCAGAGCGACAGTCTCATCAAGTTCCAATTTTTCCTTGGAAAATCCATTATTCAACAATGATAATTCATGGGTTTTGAACAGATTCAAAGGAGATGAAGAGAATGTCAATGTGTGTTCATCAGATACTGAGAGAATTAACGAAAAAAGGATTCTTTCTGTGAGGCTTGGGAAGTTCAGAAACATTGACGGAGGAGAATTAGAGGTTGGAGAAGAAGAGGGTAGTAGTTGTAATATGGATGGAAGGAGATGTTTCTCCATGGGTTCGTATCAGTATGTAGTGAGTGGTTCAAATCTGCAAGTGGTTCTTTCTGATGTTTCAGACAATGAGGATGATGCTGTGGAGGGGAAGAAGATAAGAGAAAGAATTAGAGGTGAGAGCTTCTCTGTGTCAAAGATATGGCTTTGGTCCAACAAAAGTAAGTTTCGAAGTTCTTCTGATGATGCTGCTTTACCTTGGTTACTGTAAGTAGGTTTAGTTCACAGTGAAGAAGTTTTTTCTATTCACAAGTCCACGACAAAAAAATTTGGTTCTGCATTTAGTTTGTTCTTTTTCATATTATTTCTGAAATCAGATCTACCCACATGAATTGTGGAAAAATATAACTGCAGAATGATAAGCAGTCGCTTTGGACAAAATCACGTCAAAATTATAATGCAAAGTTCAGAAACAGGACAAAAGATTAGCCATGAACAATGCTGTTTCTTGTCAATTCTGTGCAATTCTTTTTCCTCATTGGTTTTCATGCAAAATACGTATAACCTTAAGAATACCTTTGAGTTATTATTTATCTTAGACATAGTATAAAAGAAATATTATATCTACTTTTTAATATAAGAGTTTATTGATCTTTTTTTATAGATTAAGAAAGTTAAATAAATCAATTAATTATAATCAAATCTAATCCCTCAACATAAATTTATATTATATACTTTTTAATTTATCTAAATTAATTAACTAACTTTTTAATTAATTATAATTAACTAATTTTTTTAATCTATATAAAAATTAATTAATTTTTATATTAAAGATCTGAAAGATAATAATATTTAAAAGTGATTACTCTCTCCCTTCCTCCTTTTGTTTTGTTTTTTAACTCTAAAGAACTTGCATGGTTTAATTATTCAATTAATCAGCTCCTAGGAAGTCTAATTCCTAGATAAGAAAATATATTATTTTTAATGTTTAAGACGTAGTTACTCATGCTTAATAGAATTGAAAAGGGTAAGTTTAGAAAAATGATAAAAATAACTAGAAAAATATAGAATTTCAATTTGAATAGATTTTTCTTGGCGAGTCGATTCCTAATCATCAAGAAAGTTCGTTCCGGCTTCTTGAGAAGTCAAATTTTTTTTGTACGGTGAGTAGTCGTAATTTTTAATAAACAAAACAATAACAATCTCATCCCGTTTTGTGAAATTTAACTTTTCTTCTCTGACCCCTAAAAAACTCCTTCCATTTAAAATTATAAAAAAACTTTTAAATATTATGTTAAAAATTAGGAAAAATATGTAAAAATACCAATGAAATTTTACCTAAGCTACGAACACCATATGGTTTTTTTGGGTATAAAAATAAATATAATATTATAAAATAGGTGTAAAAAATGAGAGAATTTTTACTAAAAATACTAACATAAAAGCATATTTGGTATAATTATATCATAATTGGCATCATTCATCGTATTCTAATAATATTAATTTATTATTTTTAAAATTTTATTAAAAAATAAAAATATTTTAAAAAAAATTATAAATTTAGGAGGACATAATGGATTAAAATCTTATGCTCATTCTTAAAAAAATATTTTTTAAAAATAATAAATTAATAATAATTGACAAATGATAGATAATATCAGCTAAATCATAATTATACTACATCTACATCTATATCAATATTTTTAATCAAAAAAAAATTCTCTAAAGGTCAATTAACATAATTTAATATTTTTATATTTATTTTATAACGTTAGGGTTATTTTTGTATAGAAAAAAATCATGTGTTGGGCGACTTTAGAGTTAAACTTTATAGGTTTTTCTTTTCACATTTATTCTAAAAATTATAAGGCATTTTTTAATGTTTTTAAGGTATAAATAATTACTAAAGTTGCTTGTCTCAGCAGCTAAACCTTTATTATCGTTGGGAAAAAAACACTAGCCCTTTTCTTATGGTATGTTTATGGATGAACCAAACCAAATTGGCAGCCAAAATAAAAGCCTGTGAAGCAAAGGAGCAATAGTCATCACCCTCGCCTCACTTCTTGTATTGCTATTTTTAAACGTTTCTTTCTTTTGTTCTTTGTTTAATCTTAACCCTAGACGATCGACCCTACTCCATTGTCCACTCCACTCTAGTCTTAACTCTTAACTCTTAACTCTCACCCAAGTGACTCAACACATGCGTTGAATTCTGTTAGTGACTGGGGTTTTTTGGCTCGGGACTTTGTCTAAACTCAGAAATTTTCGAACTTTTTCCATTTCTTCTAAAAATCTATTCGCTTTTTTAGGCCATATCATAACCGGTATCCGAAAGTCGTTCGTATTTGGTACTGAGAGTCTGAGAGTGAACACTTGATTCTATCATAACCGTTACCTCGCTCTCCATTGCCAATGGGTTTGCAAAATAATCCCACGGTTCGAATCTCCAACATACCCCACTCTGCCATAGCCAAAGAGCTCTTAGAATTTCTCGAGTCCATAACCGGTCCTGGCTCAGTCTTCGCCTTGGAAATCTTTGCGTAGCGCCAGAACTGGAAGTCTCGGGGCTTCGGCCGCGTCCAATTCACTACCCTCGACGCCAAATTGAAAGCTCAATCACTTTCTCTTCAAGATCGCCTTGTCTTCAAATCTCACCGCCTCAAAATCTTTGAGAGCTCAGAAGACATCATCTTCAGACCCGCCAATGCAAGAAACCGGGTCGACAATGGGGTTTTGCATGCGGGTTGTATGGTTAAAGAGAACTGTATGAGTGTGTTGGAGTACTGGGAGGGTGTGAGAGGATGGATCATGCCCGAGAGGGAGAGGGCTGAGTTTTGGGTGTGGCAGGGGAAAGAGTGTTACAAACTGGAAATAATGTTTCAGGATATATTGGAGACACATGGATATTGTCTTGGGGAAGGAAAAATGAACGCACTACTTCTGAAGGTATGCCTTAAAACTGTTGCTGCTGTTTCATGTATCTAGATGGATCCAATTTTGTAGCTATGTACTAATGCCGGCACTTTTTTTCTCCATTTACTTGGAATTCATTAACCTTGTGACATGCTCCTCTGGTTTATAAGGTAGTGAGAAGATTTTTTTATCTTCTATAAGTCACATTATAAAATTTTTCATGTAAAATTACAATTTTACCTTTAATTATTATTGTAAACTTTGTTCTCATTGGATATATTGTATATTAAATAGGGATAAAGTTAGAAAGTTGTTGAATTTTAAGGGAGGTTAATAAGTTAATAAGATTTAAGGTTTTCATCTGTTCTGATGGAACACATTGGGAGTGACTTATAAATAGCATTGAGGAATATTCTCACAGAAAGTGCCAATAGTGGGAACACAAGGGAGGAGAAAAATTTAACTAAATGCATGTAGATAAACTAATTCTTGGTTGAATTTCCTGAGATCAGACTAAAAGTTCGTTAAGTCTTTATTCAATAGCCAGATTATTTCCAAAGGGCAAAGATTCTAAGGTTCTAGTTAGTTTGATAGTCAGTAATTACAAGTGTTCCAATTTGGTTTGAAGTTCTTATTTCTGTTCGTGCCATAACATCCAGTGAAGTAGAATTGCAGCATACTTGTAACATTAACAACAAGAGGCTAAAAGGCTGCTTGTATTTCTGAATGCTTCTAGCCATTCAATTTCTCATTACCATTCAATTGATCGAATGAGCTAAATATGACTTGAATTTCTGCTTATGTAATAATGATTCTGTGTGGTTATTCTATTATTGGAATATGGCTTCTACAGCGACTTTGCTGATCCTTAGAGAGGGGGTGATGTTTGTTCTATGGTTGCAATCTGTGGTAGAATAGAGCTTATAGCTTTTATTACTATTGGCTCCGTAATTTGACCATTTCGTATCTTCTTAAGGTAAACTTAAATCTTTGTTTTACCGTCATATAAAACTGATTGCCACATTTGTTCATTACAGCTCAAATACGGACCAAAGATCTATCAAAAAAAAGCTGGGCCAAATATAGCACCAAAATTTAAAGCCGATAGGTACCACTTTTGTCAGGAGGATTTTGAATTTGTCTGGGTACAGACAACAGACTTCTCGCCCATGAAGTCGGTTGGACACTCTACTTCATTTTTCTGGGTCATTAAAGAAGAACCATTAGCTGCAGATAGTTTTCAAAGTTTCCCACTCTACAGAGAAAATTTAAATGAACTAATTCTGTAAGATGGGGAAGAATTCTGTTCTTCATCAGAAATAATTCCACTTGCAAAGTGGGGTTCAGATTCGAAGTTACCATATGAGATTATTTTTCAACTCAATTCTCTTGTTCATACACAGAAAATAAGTTTTGCTTCTGTAGATGATGATTTTATTGATTCGTTCAGCGCCTTAAATGAAGAAACTTATGCGGTAATTCTTCAGAAGTTGCACAACCTAAAGTCCACACGTTATGAACCCCTAAAATATGTGAAGAGTCAATTACATGAGCTAAGGTGTAAAAAGAGAGCTATTCTGCGTCATCTCACAAAAGGTTGATAGATAATAACATCATGAGTTGCCATAGAGCCTTGATTACCCCATCAAAGATTTATTGTCTTGGTCCTGAGCTTGAAATCTCTAATTATGTGGTAAAGCATTTTGCATCATATGCTTCAGACTTCATTAGAGTTACTTTTGTTGAAGAGGATTGGAGTAAGCTTCCAACCGGTGCAGTCTCCACTAGCATTCAAAAGCGAATCTTTTCAAAGTCTTTTCAAACTGAAATATATAAGCGGATATTGACTATTCTTCAAGATGGGATTGTAATTGGGGCTAAGAGATTTGAGTTTCTGGCCTATTCAGATAGTCAACTCAGGTCAAATTCTGTTTGGATGTTTGCTTCTAATGATAATGTGACAGCAGATGATATTAGAGAATGGATGGGAAGGTTCAAAGTGATACCCAGTGTCTCTAAATGTGCAGCAAGGATGGGTCAGTTGTTCAGTTCTTCCATGCAAACTCTTGAAGTTCCAACATGGGATGTGGAGTTAATTCCAGATATTGAAATCACCTCTGATGATGGTACAAGCTATTGTTTCTCTGATGGTATTGGAAAAATTTCGCAATATTTTGCCAAGCAAGTAGCAGAGAAGTGTAAATTGAACCATGTTCCATCAGCTTTCCAAATTCGCTATGGTGGATACAAGGGTGTCATTGCGGTTGATCGATATTCTTTCAGGAAGTTATCATTGCGCAAAAATATGCTTAAGTTTGAATCCAAAAGCACAATGCTTAATGTCACTAAATGGAGTGAATCTATGCCTTGCTTTCTGAATCGAGAGATTATAACCCTTTTGTCCACCTTAGGAGTAGAAGATGAAGTATTTGAGGCTTTGCAACAGGATCATCTGTCTTTCTTAGCAAAAATGTTGAATAATAGAGAGGCAGCTTTGAATGTTTTAGAGAGTTTAAGTGGTGCTGATTCAAAAAACATTCTAGTGAAGATGTTGCATCAAGGTTATGAACCAAACATTGAACCTTACTTATCAATGATGCTTGGGGCTTATTATGAGCACCAGTTATCTGATTTGAAAAGTAGGTGCCGAATATTTGTCCCTAAAGGTCGGATTTTAATTGGTTGCTTGGATGAAACTGGTCTTCTTAATTATGGCCAAGTATACGTCCGAATAACCATGACAAAATCTGAGCTTGAACGTGGGGATGAAAGCTTAAGGAAAGTGGATGGGAGCACATGTGTAATAGTGGGCAAGGTGGTTGTCACAAAAACTCCTTGTCTACATCCAGGAGACATCAGAGTCCTTCATGCTATCTATGATGTGGAATTAGAGGAGAACGGTTTGAGAGATTGCGTTGTCTTCCCCCAAAAAGGGCCTAGGTAAGTATAGAAGATTTTACATGGACTTGCTAGATGTTATCGTCATATTCCAAAAAGCCATTCCATTTCTGCTGTTTGTGTTTTATACTCTCTGCCTGGATTTAGAGTCATTAGTCATGTTGTTAGGTTGATTACAATCTGATGCTACCAGCTGATCAATAGTTTGATGGTCCATTAGGCTTGGCATGCCCTTAATTTCTGCTGTTCCCTATCTGTTTAAGTATATATTGTGTATATTGTCTTGTGGAAATTTACTAGTGATAGTGGATTTTTAATAGTTCTGATTTATTACTGCTTTTGAGTGAAAACTTGTCTCTTACAGGCCGCATCCAAATGAATGCTCAGGTGGTGACCTTGATGGTGATTTATATTTCATAAGCTGGGATAAAGGCCTCGTCCCATGCAAAACAGTGGCTCCAATGGACTGCTCAAGGAGGCCCCGTGTAATGGATCACGAGGTGCACTGAAGGTAATTTTTGGCACAGTTGCGTTTGGACTTGACCGTTATCTTAATATTGATAAAGTTGAAATTGTTCCTCATTTGTTCTTACTTGTGTTGGCAGGAGCTGCAACAATTTTTTGTTGATTACATGATCAATGATACTTTAGGTGCTATCTCCACAGCTCATCTGGTTCATGCAGACCGTGAACCTGAGAAGGCCATGGGTAGAAAATGTCTGGGGTTGGCAGAGCTTCACTCCATGGCTGTTGACTTTGCAAAGACCGGAATTCCTGCTGAAATGCCAAGGACCTTGAAACCAAGGGAGTTTCCAGATTTCATGGAGAGGGTAGGTAAACCAATGTATAACTCGAAGTGGGCTCTGGGCAAACTATACCGAACCATAGTTGAATTGATCTCACAACAAAGGTCCAACTCTGATTGGTCGTCTGAGAAACTAGCAGAAGCATATGATCATGAACTTGAGGTGGATGGTTTTGAGGACTTTCTTGAGGTTGCAAAATTTCATAGAGATATGTATGCTGAGAAAATGGGATCTTTAATGAACTTCTATGGAGCTGAGACTGAGGATGAGTTTCTGACTGGTAACTTGCGAAGTCGTGCTTCATATTTGCAGCGTGATAACAGGAGATACGGAGATATGAAGGATCGGATTCTGTTATCGGTGAAGAATTTGCAGCATGAAGCCAAACATTGGTTCGAAAGTAGTTGCCAACCACATGAAAAGGTGCAAATGGCCAGTGCTTGGTATCGTGTTACGTATCACCCTCCATATAACCAGGAGAGGTCTAGTTGTCTGAGTTTTCCTTGGATCTTAGGGGACATTTTATTGCATATAAAGTCTAGAAAGGGAAAAAAACTGAGGGAAACTCCAGTTGAATAGAGCATGTCTTTCACTGAAAAATAGATCGGTCCCAATGTTGCATGGAGTTGGAACTATGTATGTATATATGACTCGTAAATGGTATGACTTGTTATAAATATTTTATGTTTTAACATGATGTAACATGTTAGAATTTATTTGTCATTTGGAACCAGTTTAGGTGATGAAGATAAGACAAGATGCAGGTTGTGATTAAAGTACTAATCCCCTCGAGTGAACTAAAAAAAACTAACATGTTAGAATCTTTCTACAACAATTTGTGATGAATTAGTGTGAAATGCATTGCTGGTTGATGTTCTGGTTGAGAAGAATTTGCTCCGCGTGTTCCTGGTATGATCATGCATGCAGTACTTAATGAGCGAGAGGATTTTCCTCCTTATGTTGTATATGTTGTGATGAGGATTTTGGAGTGAAAAAGACATCATATGGTGTTGACATGTAACATTTTTGCTGGACGTAATACTATTTAGTCCATTAGGACATGTTTGTAATGGGGCCATATTTGTCGTTAAACATTTATAGCTAAGATATTGATTGAAGGCAATACCTCATCTCTATGTACGATTACATATTCCAATGATTTTTTTTTATACAAAAATTTATGGAAAAGGAACAGGGTCACTCACGATTCAAGAATATAACGAAATTTTCTTTCTTTTTAAACGATACCAATGTCGAGTAGGGCAAGTCATCTATTACCTTCAAGTGTAAACTTAAGCACCTAAGAACTAAGATGTCTCCCCAATTGCCGCGACTAGAACTATAACAAAGTGATACTTCCTAAAATTCGAACACGCTTTAAATAATAACATGTCTCACCTTTTCGCTAATTAAATCCACAAACAATTAGATGCAACATGTCTTCTGATTTTATTACAGCCAAAAGCTGAGGATAATGTTGGGGATAAAAATAAACGTTAAAACGGTTACATTATCTTTAAATTGCCCCATCATCTACCCCAACCTATCAAATCCCTCCAACATGGTTAATACCCAATTTCCACTAAAACTATGATCAGATATTTAATCAGGAGATTAATAAGAAAAAGACAAAAATACCCATTTGGACCGTTTCAAAAAAAAAACGACAGCACATAACGAATAAAATGTATACATCCAGTCATACACAGTGCATTTTCCTTAAAGGTTACATTAACTTTCTAGCAGTTGGTAACAGCAAACCCCACCCTCCCAACACAAAGATACAATAAATAAATCAGTGAGAAAACAAAAAGAGAGATCGAGTATAACAAGCCAAATCTCCCTTTATCCCATGCGTATACTCATCTCAATATCAACACGCCGTCGTTTTTATTGTTTATGTTACCAACCATCAAAAGAACATTATTATTGTATATATATCAGACACTATCCACTCAAAAAAATTTTATGAACATAAGAAACCAAAAAAAAAAAGAGTGGCGCGTCGCGGCCAGCGAACCACCAATAACAGCAGCGCGTAAACCTCGCGTAATCAACGACTCTTGTGTGTTTCTGTCATCTAATACAGCTCACGATGGGCCTCTCCCAGCGCACTACTTCCCGACTGGCGCATCTTAGCCTACACGGCGCACTCCGCCACATTTCACGCGAATACTGCAACGTCCTTACCCGGTGCTGCATCCACCGACTTCAACGGGACTGAACCAAGCGTGGCGGCGTAGCGGGTGGAGAAATTGCGGTATCCGTCGTAGCCGATGTCTTCGGGATCGCCGTTCTGGCCGTTAGGGCCTTCGTCGAAGTTCAAGGCGTAGCTCAATGGGTCGTATTGGTACTTACCGTGCTTGCAGCCGCCGCCACTTCTGTTCCTGTTGAACCGCCGGATGAAGGTCTTCCACCTGGGTCCGGCGACGATCTCGGACCACTCACGGAGCTTCTTGAAGGCTCTGATGCCACGAGACCACCATCGATCCTCAGTAACAGAAGAAGTATGGGCGAGGGAGTGAGACCAAGAAGTGGCTCGTACGCACTCCCACCAGGCGAGGCCGACGGCGGGAGAAGGGCGGGAGCCGAAACAAGGGAAGCAGAAGCAGCAGCGCGTGTTGGCTAAGAGAGTGTTGGATCTGTCTTCCGCGACGGAATCGGGTTCCATGTGGGACATATCAGGACCTTGAAATTTGCAGTGAAATTGAGAAAATCAATAGATGAATCGATCAGATTAACAAAGCATTAGGAAGCACAGAGGGAGAAGGAATTGGTAATTATAGGCCTGTGTTAGACCTGTTGGAGACAATGATCCGAATCGTTCCGTGTTCAGTGCGAGCTCTCGCACGAAGTTCAATTTTATATATGGAGATATATAATGTGCGGGTTAAGGGTGACCGATAGGTGACAATGTGGAGGGGAGGAGGATAATAGTAATTGGAGATGGCGAATGGGAGCCGTTGAAGAAGGGATGAGGGGTTCGATTCGATCCTAAGGTGGGGCCCAGCTTTGGTGTGTGAACCCTTCACACCTACTTTACACGGGAAAGTTTTCGACTTTCGAGAGAGATTTCTACGATCCTTTTCCTCAATTAAGTCTGAATCGAAAGAAATTAACTATTTGATCGTGATATAACAATGGTAAGATAAATATGCCCTTGTTTATTTTTCTTAAAACTAAATTGCAATCTGATGATAATATCATTCAATTAAGGGAGCCTAATCCTGAACTAAGTGAAATATCTTTCACCAAAAAAAAAAAACTAAGAGGTAGTTTAATACACGATTAATTTTATATTTTATATTTTCATTATTTTTATATTTTTAACTTCAGTCTTCTATAAACACAAAATTAGAATCATTCATTTGTATTTCATTTTAACAAGAAGATGGTATTAAAATAACTATCGTCAATCAATATTTAATTATAAATATTTATTAACTCTCTTCTTATTTCTTGTGTTAGCCTCTAACTGTGATGTAACTCTCTTCTTTTCGCAACAGGGAATGCCTTAGTTCCAAATGTGACATAGGCGTGGCCCTCTACTTTTCCTAAAAAGGCAATTAGCCATTTGGATGTTAAGGGACAAAGTTACAGCATGAGTTTCGGTTTTGGAATACCATGTGCAGAGTATACACACTGGATAAGTTGACCACATTAATTTAATTATTATTAAAAAACATGAATAAGATTATGATTAAAATTAGGTAAATAGTGGAGCCCTTTTCCGCCTACCACAAAACCATCCATGGGAATGGTCGAATAGAGCATAATGGCACATGTCACCCCACTCTAGTACTTTTCCCTGTGTTACCCGCCTAAACCTAAATGATTGTTATTTGTTTGGTTGGTTTCATTGTGCTTTTTTAATAATAATTGATTGTTTTGTACCCAATCTTTGTGTTTGGGGTAACTACTTTGCAGGAATGCGTATTCTCATTTCTAGCCCATTTTTCAATGATCGGTAGTAAAAACATATGATTAGTAAGGTAGTAGTATTACAAACTGGCTCTCTTTTAATACTCTTGGAATCTTGCGTTTGGTCAACTTGACTATTTCCATGAAAGTCCTTATGCGTCCATGTTTATCAAAAAGCAGGGTGGGGGAATCTTTCGTGGGATTCCATCTTATCCAACGCTCTTTGGATGAAAAGAGATTTTACCTGCCAGATCAAGTGGACTTATTTCAGTGGCATAATCAAATCATCTAAGAATGAAGAGGAAGAGACACAGCTCACGTTAGTAAAATATTTGTGCTAAATTATTATAGAAGATTTACAAAAATGGTCCTGCATTAGCCTTACAATTATTATATTATATAAAAAATAGAATGGTAAGACTGCTCAATTATAGGCTTGTTTGGATAGGATTTTAAAAAGGTACTTATGAAAAAAAAGGGTTTATGGATAACTTATGAAAAAGGGCTTTTAGAGAAGAGTTTATGGAAAAAAAGTGGTTTTGAATAAATAGGTGTTTGTATAGTTATTTTTAGAATGACTTTTTATGGTGGTAAATTACCAAAAAGGGTATGATTTGATTTAAAGTAAGAGAGATGAGAGAGGTAGAGAGAAGATAAGAGAGAGGAGAGAGGGTGTAAGAAAAAGTAGAGATAAAAGAAGAGAGAGGAGAGAGGAGAGGGGTAGGTATGAGAGAGGAGAGAGGGTGTAAGAAAAAATAGGGGTAATATAGTAATTGGATAGTCCATAAGCTTTTTTACTGTTGAAAAAGCTATTTTAAATAGCTTATTCAAAACCATCGTTTTAAACCATGGTTTTGCCCAAAAGCACTTATGGACAAATAAGCCTGTTTGTTTTAAAATTTTTTTAAACTAAGGTTTTGCCCAAAAAGACTTATAAAACCTTGGTTCAATTACTCATTAACGTGACATGATGTCAATATGTTATATCGGGAAAATAAATTCGTTTGCTTATTATTCTTAAAAGAAACCAAATGTCATTGCATTGGGCAAGATTGAGACCATACAGTGATAAAGGCAGAATCCAGGTTAGTGACATTGTTAACATTTTAATTCATTTCTTAAAATCTGATAACAATTTCGTACTGATGTTATTTTCTATAAATAAAAATTAAATTTATCATGCCCACCTTAAGATTGTTAGTTCAATATCAATTTTTTACTTGGAAACTTATATTTTATTATATACTTTAAAATAAAATATTAAATTTGAAATTACAAACTTCGTTCTCTAAAATAATTAGCAAAATGAATAAATTCATCTTCTAGATTTTAAATTGAGCTTAGACACTTGTGTAAATATAATTAAATAGAAACTTGTTTCCAAATTAGTTGGAGTATTATGTAGCTTTCAAATATTAGTTGGTAGTATAAAATTACACAAAAAAAAAAAAGCTCATCTAAAAATTTTATTTGCCACATGAGACTAGATCATGTGGTGTAAGGTTAGGGTGGGTGAGCACAATGTCTAAAATTCAAATCATCCTATAATTAAAAAAAATAAAGGTGTTATTTATGAACATTTAAAAAACAAATTAGACCCGAGCACCCTGAGACATATTGGGCCAAGCTAACTAGATTGTAAAATTTTTGTTTGTTGTAATTAGTTTTGTTACAACTCACAAGGTTATATATATTCTTGGCTAATAAATGTTAGTCAATTAGTTAGAAGTTAACTTATAACTCAAAAAATTATAAATATAAATCTTATTATTGATATAAAAATATTATTAGTAAATATATTTATAAATATTTTCATAAACGTTTTTTAAATTTAACAGTACGTCTTAATCATAATAAACTCTTAAATCTTAACTCACCGTAAACTTTCTTGTACCAAAATACACACACACACATATATATATATATACACATATATATATGTATATAAATAAATTCTTTCCCTAGGCGCCAAAAGAAAAAAACCAAAAGCGTATAAAAGGCTAGTACGAGAAAGTCATGATGAAGGCACCTAATACTAATGGCAAGGATACTCGGTTATCTCGTGCCCTTCAGCTAATCGTCCATGTCAAGTAAGGTCAAAATCCAGATAAATTATACGGGAGTATCTACCAGAGGAAAAAAAATCTACAAAAGTTTGTGCAATATGTAACAGGAATCTCTATAATAATTAGACATATGTTCTTATACATTAATCCTATAGCTAGCTAATAATGCGATTGTTTTATATATATCAATGATAACTAATATCTTCCTAAGCTTTTGATCAAATCACATCATCACTTTCTACACTCCATCTGATTGCCAAATATAGCAGCAACGAAGGAATATCTGATTGCCAAATGTAGCATAGGTGAATACTAGCATCATAGAGAGCAATTTAGCAATACCTGTAATACGTGCAAGTGCATATTCATATACGTAGTCACAACCGATCAAACTACAATAACTAGTAAGTACGTACATTAGTCATCAACATGTTTTTCAGGATCAGAAACACAGGGCAAGCAACTGAGAAGTTAACTCAGGCTCAAAATGGCAGAGCAACCCCGACCTTAGCTCAGTGAACGGCCCAGAAAACGTTGCCTGCGGCATCGCAGTTTGCGGTATCAATAGCAATAGCACCAAAGATTGCACGGAATGCACCACAAACCACAGAAGGTGCAGAAGAATTGGTCTTGGGTGAAACCCGAACCACCTTTTGCAAACCCAACAGCAATGCGTCTCCAGTGCATGAAGACTCCACGTTGAAGAATTCCGCTATTCTACGATTCAGATCTTTCGGAGAGATGTCAATGTCTTTTGAAAGTGAATGGAAAGAGACAGATGTTTCGATGAAATTGGCACCCAGAATGCTCAGAGCTCTGTTGTTCTCTTCTGAGAAGGAAGCATGAGTCATGGCACGACGAAGAAGGCCAATGCTCTTGAAGGTATAGCTGATGATAACATAAAATTTGGTGAACTACAAATTACTAGACAGATACAAGTAATTTGCATAATTTCGGAGGGCCAATTTTTAACCAAAAAGAAAAAGGAAGGAAGAAAGTACAGGACGTGAATAAAAAATGAAAAAAAAACGAAAGGACAAACCCTAATTGCTTCTGGAGGGTCTCAAGAGCACTGAAAACGGCGACAATGATCTGATGTGAAGATCCGTTGCAGCGTTTCCCTACAGAAAAAGCATAAAACATATCCTCAGCGACCGTTCGATCGCCGGAAAGAGTACGGAGGGAAAAGAGAAATATCTGAAGAAGACGACTAATCAGCGCACCTGAAAGTTGGGAAGGGTGGCAATGAGTAAAACGGAGAAGAGAGTGAAGCAAACGGACGGCATTTCTTTGGCTCAGAATTGATGAAGTCGTAGCTCCTTCTTCGTCTTCCTTTCTTGCTCTCTGACAGTGTGACTTGGACAGTGTAATTTCTCACTCCTTCCTTATATATTCAACTAATTTTGAAATAAGTCGATACGATTTATAAATTTATAAAGCCTTCCCTATACTTTGTGAAGTTTAAACTTTAACCCCTCAATCCCCACATTTAGAAACCACTAATAATCCCATATAGATTTTTACATGTATTTTTTTTTTTTATTTAGTGATGAGTATCATACCTTTTGGAGACTAGGTGCAATGACCTGTAAATTTTATATTGATTAAAACAGTTTGAATAGGGCATAAATCCTAGAATATTTTTTCCATCATTTTGCTAACTTAACAAGTATCCATTATCAATTTTTCATATTTTTTATATAATTATCTAATTAAGTCATATTTAAATATTGTTATACTTAATTAAGAGTTAATTCATTTACACAAATTTAAATTCAAAATCCCACTAAAGTTGCGTAGGTTTATTTTCACCTCTTTACCATTGGAAGAAAAATATTGCTTTTTTCCATTATATTTTAATAATTTATCTTCATTAATTAATTTAAAAATGTAAAAAATTGTATAAAATTATTTTAATTCATTTTTTTATTTTCTTATGCACATCATACTGAACTGCTTATTGGTTGCCGACATCTGGATCATACATAAATTTAGGATTTTTTTTTTTTGCCAAAAAATTTAGGGTATATCACACGTACACACGTCATCTTTTCCGGCTCTATGCATAACAAGGACTTTACAAATTTTCCCCTTTGAAACATTTAAATTACCCAATAATTAACAAGCCATTACTTTATCAAAAAAAAAAAAAAACAAGCCATTATGTCGAAGATATGTTAGGGTTTATTGGATGGAAATTTAAAAAAAAAATTGTGAATCCATCAAATGAAACTACACATTTTGACAGTGAGACTTGAATGCCTTCATGTATAAACCGAATAAATTCGAACTATACAGACAAAGGATTTCCAAAGTCCCATGAAAAAGAATTCCTTCAAAGTTACTGATAGAAAGCAAACAGCTACATTCTTTTCCCTCCCCCACCTACCAATCAAACTTCTACCTCTCTAAAAACCTGTGAACACTTTGAACTCATAACTTGCATTCCAAACTATGTCCTTCAAGCAACCGTTACAGAACCAGCTTCCACTCTTTCAGAAGGACCTTCTTCTTCATCATCACATACTGGTTTAAGCCTTGAAGCAGTAGCAAGGCTTTTAAGCAACATCATCACCTCAGCAGTATCGTCTACGTAGTACCTGGCTTTGCTTGGTTTCTGGCCAACTGTGCAAGCAAAGATTTCTGGTGCTAAAGATGAGCTCCCGCCGTACACTTTGGTGGATATGCTTGCGAACATGTCCTCGTCGGACCTATCATCCCCAATGCACAGAATGAAATCTGGTGATTTCCCAGTCCGGGTCAGTCTAGACAGAACCTCTTCTACAACTAACCCTTTCGTGATTCCCTGTTGTGTTGATTATATCCAAGGTTAGAACTTTTTATGAACAATCATAGGTTAAGATGAAGAAAAAGAGGGACAGAGATTAATTACCTGTGGTTTAACTTCAACAATGTACTGTCCCTTCTTAACAACCACTGGGTCATTTGAAAGGACATTTTCAAGGTGATCCAGCAGCGACTTGGCCTGCCAAGACCCAAAATCAAGATCAGCGTCACGGTGGTGCCAAACCAAGGCGCTCTCCTTGATCTCCATTTGAGAGCCATCAGTTGACTCAGTATATGCTCTCATTACAGGTTCAACAATGCTTTTCCAAGCAAAATCTGTAGCTATATAATTTGTTTCCCAACTTGACTGTACATCCCACCTGCATTCAAGAGTAAACAAAACTTCACAATTTTAGAGATTCATATCATATGTAACCTGAGAAGACAATGCTTTGGGTTGAGTACAGACTAACCTGATAAAATAACCGTGCTCAGCTGCAATACCGAGGTTCTCGCACTGATTTAACCACTCACCTAATGAAGGCCTTCCCCTGCCACTGACTATAAACACAATGTTGTTGGGGTCACTGCATAGGTTGTTCAGCAAAGATATGACTTCAGGACTGGGACTTTTAACAATGGAAGTTTGGGGCACAAGGGTACCATCATAGTCCAGAAAAATTGCTCTCTGATTTGACCTTTTATATGCGGAGACAATTTGGCCAATTGACAGCTTCCTAAAACTGGGAGAAAGGGCCAGGATTCTGAAACTCAGTCCAAAGCCAATGCCCCAACAACGTTTGCTGAGGTGATCCTGGCACGAACGAACTAGATCTTGTAGAAAACTTCGAGCCCAGTAACCCATGTCATGAGAGCTAACATACCGATAGTGATTCTCATGCCGTAACTGTTTCTCCACGATAGACATACTGATGGCCAAATTTATTGCATCAGCTACAGCACTAATGTCCCATGGGTTCACCCTCAATGCCCCACTAAGAGATGGCGAGCAGCCAATAAACTCAGAAACAACAAGTGAACTTGTACGAGGGAGCTCTGAAACAATTCCCAAGGCTTGATCCATTTGCGTATTCCCCTGCCTACAGATGATATACTCGTATGGAATTAAATTCATACCATCGCGCACAGCATTCACAATGCAACATTCTGCCAAGGAATAATAGGCTATCTTCTCATAAAAAGGAACAGGATGATCTATGATGATCACAGGTTCATAATTTAGCCAACTGAACCTTTCATTTATCCTGTCAGCAATATGGTGTATCTCCTTCTTCGCTTCCTCAACATCTTTGCCTGAACTTTTCGGGGGATTTACAATTTGGACTAGTACTAATTCACCAAGCAGTTCTGGATTCTGATCTAGGAGTAATTCTACAGCCAAGAGCTTCAAACTGACTCCTTTAAAGATATCCATATCATCAACACCAAGAATAAGTTGCTTCCCCATAAATTGCTCATAAAGTTCTTGAACTTTGTCAGTAGAAGATGGGTGATTTATAGCAGATTGAAGCCTAGCCATGTGAATCCCTACTGGCAAGATTTTAATGTATACTGTGCGGCCATAGTATTCAAGCCCAATGTAGCCCCTTTTGGATTCATATTCCAAGCCAAGCATTCGACTACAACAAGATAAAAAATGACGAGCATAATCAAATGTATGAAAGCCAATTAAATCTGCATTGAGAAGTGCTTTCAAAATTTCGTCTCTGACAGGCAGAGTCCGATAAATTTCTGATGAAGGAAAGGGGCTGTGGAGGAAAAATCCTAGCTTCACTTTACTGTATCCTTTCCGGAGAAATGTTGGGAGAACCATGAGATGATAATCATGAACCCATACAAAATCAACTTCTGGATTCATAACCTCCAAAACCCTGTTTGCAAATATCCTGTTAGCAGCAACATAAGCCTGCCAGAGCACCCTGTCAAAGCGATTGCCATGATCGGGAAACATCGGTAACATGTAGTGAAATAGTGGCCACAAATGTTGCTTGCAAAATCCATTATAAAACCTATTCTGAATGAGCGGTGGAAGGAAGGTAGGCCAGCATTTGAATTCATCTAACAACTCTTGAGAAACTCTCTCTTGTTCACTTTCATCAACATCAATCTTCAAAGATCCCACATAAACAACATCGGTATCAAAAGAAATAGCATCTTTTAGCTGCCACAAAATCGAATCTTCATCATAACTAAAGCACCATCTGCCTGAATCTTTATCCTTATGAGCATTAAGGGGAAGAAAATTTGCTGCAAGGATTATCTTTTGACGATGTTCTGATGAGGAAGCCTGTGGATCATCATCACCAGTACTTTTTTTCCCATCTATATCAGAAATCACTCCAGGAACAGTATTAACACGCGGAAGAGCTCTGGGTGTTTGAGGGAAATCTAAAACGTCCCCAGACACCAAATCCAACAAATTTGTGCAAGATGTAGCCACCATTTTCACCGCAATTTCCAGTTATTGGGTGTCAAGAGTGCAATATTATGTTGGATCGACAATTATAAGAACCTTTAATAAATAACACAAGAAGAGCAAGAACAACCTGTGAATATAGAAAAGAATTTGCAATGAATATAGCGAGAAGGACTACACACAGCACTAAAGGACACAAGTACATAACTCAAGAAAACAACTGAAGGTTAATTAATCAGTACTTCAAACATTGCCTAGGTAATCACTTGCTGCTTTCTGTAAAAGTTTAGGCCCCAGGATTGCTTGTTGAAATACGAAGACAAATAAATGCTACTCAAATCACCTGATAATTATTTGCTGAATGTTTATTACCATGTCTAACTCCATCATTGATTGTTAAAGCAAGGAAAACAAGAGGCGAGATCAATATTCAATACAAAAGCACTCCTACCAGATGCATGTATGAATGAATTCCCAAATCAATTTAATTACAACCATGATAAGATCTGAAGCAGCATGCTAGAGGAAGGACAAGGTGATTACAAGTTCAACTTTTTATGCAACAACTTTCAGCCAGGGGAAAAATAGCACACAGCAAAACAAGACTAATTGGAAAAATCAAGTTGACCCAAATAATATGTCCTTTGATCCGAGTGAAAACAAGGGACAGCAATGAATCAGAAAGATTATTGAAGCTACTATCATAATTTTACCACCGATCAGTTTTTCTTAATCCAAATCATCAAAATAAAGGACATTAAAGTTTCGTCTTCAAAGAAAGAAAGAAACTTATCAAACAGAAAAGAAAAGGAAGGACGGCGGAGATTCCAAACCAAGGGTTTCGCCAGTCCGGTTATACTTGATCTTTGTGTCATCCAATGCTACACAAGAACTATAATGCCTGACCAGAAACACAGACTCACAAAATTAGAATGAAAGATATGAGATAGGATGGCTAATAAAGAAAACAAATGCCCGCATACCAAGATTGAATGGACTTATACAGCTAAGCTCACGATAATCAGTTGTTGTATTACTAGCCCTTCTCGCAGTTCTCCTTGCCCTGTCATATAGAGCTCGTGAAGAAAAGAGCGTTATCCTTGGGAACTGCGAGTACAGCAGAGAGTTAGGCAGAACAAAAAAACTGACTTGCATTATTTATAATCATTTTAATCATTAAGGCTGATTCACTGGTTCAGCAAATAAATAAAATAATTGAATTCCTCAAGTGAGAGAGTTCATTCAATAACAATAACAAGCCTTCTCCCGCCAAGTGGAGTTAGCTAAATAGATCGCATGACGTCATTATGCTCTATTCACAACCAAATCACTAGAAATACATTATATAGAAATATGGTCTACTGAAATAAATCCAGCCAATACTCCAGGCAGGAAAAAGAAGTAAATAAGTAAAAACAGAGTACAAAGATAAATTGGTGGATTCATGAATCATCTCAAGAGTTTGTAGAACTTTATCTTTTTGTGAGCACTAACAGTTAGCGGAGGTATAAATGCATTGCCTGCCAGTTGCAGCTATTTGAACATGGCCAGGATGCTTTGTTTGTTTCTACATAAGTTGTTTAATTTACATCTTACATTTACTATAGTAATTTTTATTTTCCTTTTTTCAATTTTCAACAGTTCATTTTTACATTGTCCAAACATTCCAAGCAGCCTCAATGCCAAGTAACTACTGTTAAAATAAGGAATATCTATATGGACTATTGTTACTTTCATGCATATGAAACAAACCGGCCGAGCAGTATATTTCTTACCCAACAACCAACCCCCTGAAGCAAATATAACAGAACCAACCCACAACACGAAACAGCCGAACAAAGAGAAAAGAGCGCACCTTTTTTCTGAAAGCAATCAAACTGATGCAACACTAAGAATTTCCAATGGTTGTACATAAATTTCTTGCTGGAAAAACAAACAAAATCAAACATGAACAAAGCATTTCAGTTTGATCGCAGAGAAACAGCTCCTCAATACCAAGTAAATGGAATATAAATGAGGAATATTTGTGTGTATTATTGTTACTTTCATGTACATGCAACAAACTGGCTTTCATTTCTCTATGAGCAGTATGTTTCTTACCAAACAAACAGCTCCTAGATCAGATATAATAGAAACAACCCACAATGCGAAACACCCAACCGGAGAGAGAAAAGCGCACATTTACCTGAAATGAATCAAACTGATGCAACACCAAGAATTTCCAGTGACTGTACATAGATTTCCTGCCGGCAAAAAACAAACAAAATCAAACATAAACAGAGCATTTCCGTTTGATCGCAGAGAAACAAAAAGAAAACTCTTTTAACTGGGCGAAACTAATTTCTAGCAAAGTAGTCAATGAAATATCAACAAGTCATTTACCCTGTTCTTCACTTTATCAACAATCAAGCAGGCCCATTACAAGAAAGATTAGATAAAATGAGGATGATGCAGTAGGAAGAAGAAAAGGAGACAACATTGGATAAATTCAAAAGTGAATAATGGGTATGAAGTATGAAGACAAGTAAGAAGGAAGTTGGGGGAAATTTACAGGTGGAAAGATGGTATACTTGGATATATGCGACGAGTGTGTTAGGTTGACAACCGGTGAGATTTGTGGGAGTTTCATGGATTCGAAGCCGACCTCAAGAATTAGAGAGGCGAAAAGAATACGATGGGAATATTGTTTCCGAGGTTCCGTTTGGTTTGGGCGTTGGTTTTGTTCAAATTTTTGTATATTCAACAAAGGATGCTGCATTGAATTGCCGAGACAGCTTCAACATGGAAAGTCAAAAAAGAGAAAGATATATATCCCATTTGGATATATTGATATCTTATTAATTAATTATAATAATTCATTTAATATAATAATAATCTTTTAAACAGCGTGAGAAACAAATCCAGTTGGATTGCAACTCAGATCGCTCTTACGTTTTCAGTTCTGATCCTAATCCTAATCAACTTAAGCTTTTTTTACACAAATGCCCTCCTCGTATGGCATTTTTACCATATTATTTCAAACAAATTAATAAATCTCCTACAGCCTTGACTTTCCACATAAAAATGAGAGTTCATTTTACACTCGAACTAGTTTATTTAAATTTAAAATTCTCCATAATATTTATGCTTATCATTAGATAACATGGGAAATATATGGTGCTATTGTGCTAATGAAAAAGCAGATAAAAATGATTATGATTAGAAAAACAGAAAAGGACAAAATAGTCATTGAATAAGATGATTATCTAAAGAACAGAGAGGGAGACTTGAAAGGCAGTGGCGTGATAGATAAATTGGATATTACAAAGACCATATTCTTCACGAGTAAGTCTTGTTAATCCAAATAAGTTGATTAGATTAGATTAGATTAGATTAATGTGTGGAATACGGATTCTTTGCTTGGCGTTGAAATTATGCTTTGTATAACGGGAACAGGATTGACCATATCCGGCCACCTATATTATTCTATCATTTTGACCATGTTCCTTTTCTCACGGATTATCCAATAAATTAATTAAGGACACATTAATTAACCAAAGTTCTCGTGAACACGATCTTAATTAAATTGGTCTATTCAAAAGAACCCTTTTCTAAATTAATACGAGTCGTCTCACAAAACTCAACTCGGTTTCCTGTTCGCGGCATATGAATCCATGAACACGTTTCCTTAATTTATGACAAGCAGCGTGCCATTCCCACGATTTCCCCCCATTAAAAATGCCCACTTTGCGTATTTATATTTATATTAAAAAATACAACTGAGCAATATTATAAATGGTGATACAAACGTACCAACGATGATGTGAAATTCCCCACACGCATAAAATTATTCTTAATATGAAAGTAAAATTTATTGAATGAATATTAAGCTTTAGCAATACGCGATAGTTTTGTTCTTAATATTAATAAACAGATATTTTTATATGGTATTTGAGATGAAAATACCCTAAAAAACACCGGTAAAAAGTATGACTCGATTGAATAAAAATAAATAAATAAATAAATTTAGAAGGGAGACATATTTAACTAGTATTTTGTTGTGTGACACGCACGCTTTATGATGGAAATTATGGGCAATATTAAATTTGGATAATGTGGGAGGAAAAGAAACCGACAATGGCCGCGGCAGGTCGAGCATGGTTGCCTGCCCCACTCCCTCGTCCTTTTCCAGTCAGAGCCTCAGCGGATTGAGTAATGATGAATATTTTTTTTTTATTTGTTTATTTTACCCCTTCTCTTAGATTTTATGTTTTCTTTTAAAGTAAAATTTTCATGATGCTGCCACTTCAGTTCTTCTCATTCAAGGTCTTCCTGGAAATAGAAGAAACAAAAGAACACCATTTCATTTATGGCGTGGCAGCATCATGAAAGTTGATTTAATCACGGCTAAAGTGATATATTACCCCTTAATCTTATTTATAACTATTCATATTGTTGATATTATTTTTCAATTATATACATCATGAATCATAAATAAAATGATAATATTATATGTATTATAAATAAGATTAGGATGTTGGAAGTATTAAAAAAATAATATCAAGATATTAGATACACCGTAAATAATATTCTTCCGGTACTTAATATATGATCTAATTAAGGAGTTAATATTGATCTTAAATATAAGACATATTTTTTATATTTATTAACTTTTTTCATATTACTCTATACTCATTCAACAATAATCAAGAGATTGAGTGAATAGAGATGATTATGATATTTTAAAAAAAACATATCATAATAACTAATTTAATTAATTTTCTTAATAAAATTTAATTAGTTAAATAGACTATATATTAAATATTATAGGAGTATTAGAGTGTCGGATACTACTTTATCTCTTAATAAATAGTTTGTATTAGGTCGATTTTATGAAAATTCTTGGAGAGAAATTGGGAGGATCTAAATCCAAGGGTGTATACTACGAGGGACATCTTGTTAATTGTATCAATTACTGGGGTAGGTCTTGTTAATCCAAGGGTATTCACCGAAAGAGATGAAAATCAATCAATGGCGCGTCTTGAGGCAATCAAGTGGTTAGGGATTATGCTCTTAATAATTCTTTTGCGAGACTTGAGTCAACTCCCCATAACCAGAGAGCACGCTGTAATTACTCGTATTTGGATTCCATTTAGAGCTAAAAGCTAATCCAAGAACCCATATTATGAAAGAATCCATGAACCTTGGTTATTACAAAATTCCCTGAAACCTCTGTTACTAATATTACACACTAGTATGAATTATATGAAATGAAGGCACTTCAAATATTTTTATCAGAATTAAGAGGAGGCTTAAAACACTACTAACAAAAATAAATATCTATATGGTGCCTTATTTAAAAAAAATAAAAAATTATTAAAAGCATTAAGTTTGTCTAACTACCCTTATTATTAATAGGGTTTAGTGTTTATATGAAAAGAATATTTAATATCTCTTAAAATTAATAAATGTCTTATAAGAAGAATAAAAATATTTTTTTAGAAAAAGTCAAGATTATCGGAAATATAGAACCCCTCCGAGGCTGCCATGTCAATCCCACATTTTCCATATTTGTCACGACGCGCTATTGGACCTCTTTTTATCAGGTTAACCATTCCCTACGTTTTCCTCTTTCTTATTTAAAATACAAAGCAGAGTCAATTTTACAATTTGTGGGAACCATAATTTAATTCAGATACAAAAGTAGACGCGGCTTACGTGCACACTTGCTGTATAATTCCGCAAATTATATTGCATTTTTTTATTTTTTTTTATTATTTTTTTCCCTTTTTGTGTTTGAATTATGGAAGGGAGTGGTTTTGGATTAGGAGGTTGCTTTGAATTTTGAAAGAGACCCCAATTTTCAACTCTTCTTCTCCTTATAATTTAATAATCACAATCCCCTTTTTCTTACGTGTAACGGTAGTATTTTGTTCAACATTAGTCAACTTATATTTACGGATCCGTATCTCAAGAATGTCCTTGCACACATATATTTATGTTAGATGCAATTTCATGAATGATATGTTTTGCTCATGATTCATAATTTTGTGGATGAGAAACTAGAAACAGAAATTATATTGAAAGATTAATTTGATTAAAAGTAGAAAAAAATTATGGGGAATTATCCAGATGAGAGGAATGCGTGTTTCACGGAAAAGACACAGTCAAACTCTGCTGAGGTTGGGTGATGGCTTCCTGGGGGAGTGTGATTGTTGTCGCCTGCCTCCTCATCCTCGCTTCATCTTTATCCTTTTCTCCCGTACACCTACCTCTTCATTTTCCTAAAATTAAAAAATACCAAATTAAAAATTAAAAAAAAATAGTGATTCCATGCAAAATGATCGAATCTCTTAAACCATTTAATATTTCATTCCATATAATTATACGTGTTGATAAATTCAATTCGGTTGTTGGTGGTAATTTTGATAGGTAGAGCTTGGGAGTGGGACCTGCCTCGCTAGGTTGGATTGGCCGCAACGAACGTTCCCTTGACTATATATATGTATATATACACAATAACGGGGGTTAATCCGAGTAGTAAGCGACTCAGTATCACTTAAACGAGATCTCGAGTTTGAGTCTTAGCGTACGCAGAAAATTCTTGTCGGGAGACTCACCCACCATAGCCAGATACGCGACGCGGGTCAGATCTGGATGTAGTAGGGACAAAACTCCGGTGAATTGGGTGGGCAATAAAAATATATATACACACACGTGCGTGTGGGTTTTATTCTCCAACATAGCGTTATTCTCATCAATGGCAATATGCTTTTTTTTTTTCACCTGGTTTACCGGAGCTTTGCCCTAACTACATCTGGACCTGACCTCCGTCGCGCACCTGGCTATGGTGGGTGAGTCACCCAACAGAAATTTTCTGCATTCGCCAAGACTCAAACTCGAGACCTCGCTTAAACGATACCGAGCCATTTACCACTCGGAGTAAGCCCCGTTAGTATGGCAATATGCTTTTATGGAGTTTTATTTCCTCCGTGTACTTGAATGTGTTCCTGTGCTAGTTTCATTTGTAATTCCTTTGAGATTACTCTTGTACCTCTGCATATCTCCATATATTACGTATAATTATTTATGCTCCTTATGAAAGATTATTCTTTCATGTATTTTTATGTTGAAAGTAGGAAAAGTAAAAAATGACATGATAAAAAAAATAAGGTAGAAGCTGAAAAATGATAGATTGAAGAGCTTGAGAGAGAAGAAAAGGCTCTGCTATTTTGCTTGCCTCATCCTTGTGATTCATTTCTTTAGATTTACAAGTTCACTTTCAATTCATCATTTAGAAAATATGAGGAGGACGAGAATATGAGAATACACACTGCCACTGTTAGAACCCGCGGTTCAATCAGGAACCAGTCATATGTCTAGTTCAGAGCACACAAAAACCAGCCAAAATCTGAATACCTAGAGAGGCTCAAACTGGATTTTCTTTTACTACACGTTTAATTGGCCATTCCCTCATCGGCTATTCTACATATTTAAACTTCACTTACCAAGAATCTCAAGCCACAATGAAGTGACGTACAATAATCTCCATACATACTACAGAAATCATCAATTAATCTCCGTGGGCCTCGTGGTAACCTTCTGGTAGCAACTGGCAATCCCCCAAACAACATGGAGCATAAACCATATTAGGATATTCCACAAACAAGTAAACTATCAACTTAAATCAGAAGCTACCACTTGTTAGTAGGGTGCTGATGCCATTGGACGAATCAGTGACCTAAAGTCTTGGAATTTGGAGCAAAACTTGTGAATTTAGAATAGATAATGTTTCAAAACATAACTCGGGCAAAGCTTCCTTCAAAGCAAAAACAAGGATTGTAAAGTATGACACGGAATCATGCAGTAAATTTGAAGCACTAATGACAGAAAAAACAGAAACAAGATCTAAGAGTTTAGCTAAAGGATAAATCCATAATTTACTCCTCATCCTCCTCATCTCCATCTCCGCCAGCAGCCTTCTTGGCAGCAGCCCTTTGGTTCCTTCTCTTCACTCTTCCAGGACGTCCGCCTCCAAATGGACTTGTGAGTGAAAAGTCAATGTGCTTCTGGGAATCAACTCGCACCATGAATGATGGAATGTTCACCCCCTGCCTCCCAACCCTGCCAAGCCCAAAACACATAGAAATCAATTTCCTAATGAAAAATAAATCATACAATAACATATTGCACAATAGACGATGCGCATTCACAAGAGTCACTATAAATTTAGATTAACTGAAATTTACTGAGTGGAAAGGGAAATTTTATTCACAAGGAAATGATACAATCATGAATACAGAAGGAAGAAAACTAGAAATCAGTAGCTAGTTCCAAGGGAGCGTATGAGCTCATATATAGCTTTACTAAATCCATAGAGAAGGAACGCATTTTACTACAGCAAATGAAAATTAGCAGCTCTCCGAATACAGATGCAACTAATCCTGTTTGAACAAAATCCGTTGTTCAAAATTTGAGGGCACAATAACTTCTAGACAAATTGACTTTAAACTTCACTTATCAATCAAAGAAACAAGCACCATAAGTGGAACCAATCATAAGCAAACTCTGGCACTCACGCTGCATACTACTGACTTGCTAACTCATCTTAAAGCTTCCTAAGTAATAAACACAGAAAATTCCTATCCCTAACGTCTTACATTTTAAGTTGACTGATATGTAAAATATATATAAATAATTTAAATAGTTTTATTATTTTATTAGAATTAGTATTAGGTATTATGTGATATTAGGATTATATATCATAATATATACATTATGTTAGGATTAGATATTATATTATATATCATGATTAGATATTATGATATATTAGTATTAAATATTTAATTAGGATTAGGATTACCTATCATTTATAAATAAGGGTGATCATCAGTCTTATGAGAATATGCTTTGATTATGATGTGAACTCTTGAATATTCAGGATAATTCCAATTTCTCTTCTATTCTCCTTCTATTCTTCTCGATTTCTCTTTTCTTTTTACAATTACATAACAGTGGTATTAGAGCGGTCGTTCCTCGGCTACTCACAAGAATCAATAACAAAATGAGCATAGATATAGAATAGTGTCTTCAGAATATAGTGAGAAATATTGACAGGATGAGCATAGATATAGAGCGGCATTTTCAGAATATGGTAAGGAATCTTGACAGGATGAGTGTCCGTTTGCAAAAAACTCAGCCGATAAAGAAAGATGTGGCAGAGTCACATAAAATATTGCAAAAAGAAAAGGATATTTCTGGTGATCAAGAAGAGTGCCCGCAATTCAAGAAGATGAGTCTTCCCTTTCGGCACCCATTGAAGAGCAAAAAGATAAGCAAGAAAATCCCAAGAACTTTAGCCAGATTCAAGATTCTAATGCAGTGCAAATAACAGTCCAGGAAGGGTTGAAAATTCAGCCTATCATTTTCTTACGATGCAAGAAGTTTAGCATGTTCAAAGGAGATCAATTTTCAGAACACAATTAATAATTTATAGGAACCTTCACACATAACTTGCAAAAAAAAAGTGATGAAACTAAAATTTAGAGCTGATGGATCATCAAGTCTCAATTGTTGAGATGTTTAAGAGTGTACTTTGCAACATGTCTTCAAATTTAACACCAATAATGTTGGCGATCTCAAATCTCCTAGTCCAGATTTGGTTTAAAGGAGAATTGATTAAAATGCTTCTTGACTCTAATTTAGTATCGTTCTTGATACTTGACCCTTGGGGACAAAAGTTTTTTAAGAAGGGAGTATTGATATGTAAAATATATATAAACAATTTAAATAGTTTTATTATTTTATTATAATTAGTATTAGGTATTATGTGATATTAGGATTATATATCATAATATATATATTATGATATATTAGGATTAGATATTATAATATATATCATTATTAGATATTATGATATATTAGTATTAGATATTTAATTAGGATTAAGATTACCTATCATTTATAAATAAGATAATCATCAATCTTATGAGGATATACTTTGATTATAATGTGAACCCTTAAGTATTCAGCATGATTCCAGTTTCTCTTCTATTCTCCTTCTATTCTTCTCAATTTCCCTTTTCTTTCTACAATTACGTAACATTAACAAACGATACTCATACAAGATACAAGAACGCATTTTTCAAATTAGCTGGCACAAATAGGAGGCCTCTAAATAACAAGTCTCATCCAGCAGGACAACTATTTTGCAGCAGGTAAGAATCTCTGAACTTTTATCATTATGCAGGTATTAAGATCCATATTATTCACGTCTTTGAAATAACTACACTAAATAGTTTAACTGGTTTAAAAGAGATAGAGCAGATATAAAACCTGATATGCCTCTGCCTGATGAGGACCCTAGCATGATGAATTGACTTGGCCATCCCTGATTTGAACACAAGTGTCTGAAGACGACGCTCAAGGAAGTTCTCAATGGTAGGAAGAATAAATTATATGAAAAGAATATTTAATATCTCTTAAAATTAATAAATGTCTTATAAGAAGAATAAAAATATTTTTTTAGAAAAAGTCAAGATTATAGGAAACATAGAACCCCTCCGAGGCTGCCATATAATCCCACATATTCCATATTTGTCACGACGCGCTATTGGACCTCTTTTTATCAGGTTAACCATTCCCTACGTTTTCCTCTTTCTTATTTAAAATACAAAGCAGAGTCAATTTTACAATTTGTGGGAACCATAATTTAATTCAGATACAAAAGTAGACGCGGCTTACGTGCACACTTGCTGTATAATTCCGCAAATTATATTGCATTTTTTTATTTTTTTTATTATTTTTTTCCCTTTTTGTGTTTGAATTATGGAAGGGAGTGGTTTTGGATTAGGAGGTTGCTTTGAATTTTGATTGAGTCCCCAATTTTCAACTCTTCTTCTCCTTATAATTTAATAATCATAATTCCCTTTTTCTTACGTGTAACGGTAGTATTTTGTTCAACATTAGTCAACTTATATTTACGGATCCGTATCTCAAGAATGTCCTTGCCCACATATATTTATGTTATATGCAATTTCATGAATGATATGTTTTGCTCATGATTCATAATTTTGTGGATGAGAAACTAGAAACAGAAATTATATTGAAAGGTTAATTTGATTGAAGGTAGAAGAAAAAAAATTAGAGGGCATTATCCAGATGAGAGGAGTGCGTGTTTCACGGAAAACACACAGTCAAAGTCTGCTGAGGTTGGGTGATGGCTTCCTGGGGGAGTGTGATTGTTGTCGCCTGCCTCCTCATCCTCGCTTCATCTTTATCCTTTTCTCCCGTACACCTACCTCTTCATTTTCCTAAAATTAAAAAATACCAAATAAAAAATTAAAAAAAAATAGTGATTCCATGCAAAATTATCTAATCTCTTAAACCATTTAATATTTCATTCCATATAATTATACGTGTTGATAAATTCAATTCGGTTGTTGGTGGTAATTTTGATAGGTAGAGCTTGGGAGTGGGACCTGCCTCGCTAGGTTGGATTGGCCGCAATGAACGTTCCCTTGACTATATATATATATATATATATATATATATATATATATATATATATACACACACGTGCGTGTGGGTTTTATTCTCCAACATAGCGTTATTCTCATCAATGGCAATATGCTTTTATGGAGTTTTATTTCCTCCGTGTACTTGAATGTGTTCCTGTGCTAGTTGTCATTTGTAATTCCTTTGAGATTACTCTTGTCCCTCTGCATATTTCCATAAATTACATATAATTTTTTTTTGGTAAAATGACATGATAAAAAAAAAATAAAGTAGAAGCTGAACAAGGATAGATGGAAGAGCTTGAGAGAGAAGATGAGGCTCTGCGATTTTGCTTGCCTCATCCTTGTGATTCATTTCTTTAGATTTACAAGTTCAATTTAAATTCATCATTTAGAAATGAGGAGGACGAGAATATGAGAATACACATTGCCACTATTAGAACCCGCGGAGGAACCAGTCATATGTCTAGTTCAGAGCACACAAAAACCAGCCAAAATCTGAATACCTAGAGAGTCTCAAACTGGATTTTCTTTTACTACACGTTTAATTGGCCATTCCCTCATAGGCTATTCTACATATTTAAACTTCACTTACCAAGAATCTCAAGCCACAATGAAGTGACGTGCAATAATCTCCATGCATACTGCAGAAATCATCAATTAATCTCCGTTGGCCTCGGGGTAACCTTCTGGTAGCAACTGGCAATCCCCCAAACAACATGGAGCATAAACCATATTAGGATATTCCACAAACAAGTAAACTATCAATTTAAATCAGAAGCTACCACTTATTAGTAGGGTGGTGACGCCATTGGACGAATCAGGTACCTAAAGTCTTGGAAAACTTGTGAATTCAGAATAGATAATGTTTCGGGCAAAGCTTTCTTCAAAGCAAAAACGAGGATTGTAAAGTATGACACTGAATCATGCAGTAAATTTAAAGCACTAATGACAGAAAAAAACAGAAACAAGATCTAAGAGTTTAGCTAAAGGATAAATCCATAATTTACTCCTCATCCTCCTCATCTCCATCTCCGCCAGAAGCCTTCTTGGCAGCAGCCCTTTGGTTCCTTCTCTTCACTCTTCCAGGACGTCCGCCTCCAAATGGACTTGTGAGTGAAAAGTCAATGTGCTTCTGGGAATCAACTCGCACCATGAATGATGGGATGTTCACCACCTGCCTCCCAACCCTGCCAAGCCCAAAGCACATAGAAATCAATTTCCTAATGAAAAATAAATCATACAATAACATATTGCACAATAGACGATTGTTCACAAGAGTCACTATAAAATTAGATTAACTGAAATTTACTGAGTGGAAAGGGAAATTTTATTCACAAGAAAAATGATACAATCATGAATACAGAAGGAAGAAAACTAGAAATCAGTAGCTAGTTCCAAGGGAGCGTATGAGCTCATATATAGCTTTACTAAATCCATAGAGAAGGAACGCATTTTACTACAGCAAATGAAAATTAGCAGCTCTCCGAATATAGATGCAACTAATCAAGTTTGAACAAATTCCGTTGTTCAAAATTTGAGGGCACAATAACTTCTAGACAAATTGACTTTAAACTTCACTTATCAATCGAAGAAACAAGCATCATAAGTGGAACCAATCATGAGCAAACTCTGGCACTCACGCTGCATACTACTGACTCGCTAACACATCTTAAAGCTTCCTAAGTAAAAACACAGAAAATTCCTATCCCTAACGTCATACATATTAAGTTAACAAACGATAATCATACAAGAGACAAGAACACATTTTTCAAATTAGCTGGCACAAATAGGAGGCCTCTAAATAACAAGTCTCATCAAGCAGGGCAGCTATTTTGCAGCAGGTAAGAATCTCTGAACTTTTATCATTATGCAGGTATTTCATAGCAGGTATTAAGATCCATATTATTCAAATCTTTGAAATAACTACACTAAATAGTTTAACTGGTTTAAAAGAGATAGGGCAGATATAAAACCTGATATGCCTCTGCCTGATGAGGACCCTAGCATGATGAATTGACTTGGCCATCCCTGATTTGAACACAAGTGTCTGAAGACGACGCTCAAGGAAGTTCTCAATGGTCAAAGCCAAGACGTAATCGAGCTTATTCTGACTCTCATCTAAAAGCCCATATCGAAACATTCGACGCAAAAGAGCGTCACCCTCGAAGATCCGACGTGGGTTCTTCTCATCAAGGGTCAAAAGCTCCCTTGCGTTATTACGGATACGACTCAGAGCGTACTGAACCCTCCACAGCTCCCTTTTGCAGCGAAGCCCATACTCTCCCACGAGCTTCAACTCAGCATCCAAACGCTCCTTCTCATATGGACGACGAGGCTTCTTGAATGTTTTCCCATCTATTAAGGAATGCAATATGTTATAGAGAACATCAATAATATTCAGATTATCACGAGCAGATTCAGAAAAATTACTTCAAGAATGGCGGAAAAACTTAAACACCATATAACAAAACAATTGCAAATTATCACGAGAACATCAGCAATCTTCAGATTAACCAGAAGCAAGTAAAGTTCAAGGAAGAAATCAATTAAACATTGTTAAAATTCATAGCATCGCGTATGGAATCAGTTTGAGAGAGACTTACAGTTGTGGTAGAACGATACGTGAACCATGGCTCTTGTTCGTCGGAGCCGTCAGGTCACGTTCTCTGGCTTCTTCTTTGTGGCGCGCTAGGGATCTGCTGAGAAGCCAAGAGCCTTTTTATGGCACCCGAAGGCCCAAACCCTAATTACCCGTACTAAACCCTATCTGGGCTGTACCCGTAGGCTCAAGTAGATTTTAAACATTTATACTCGCTAACGCTTGCGAAGGTCTCCAAATAGGTTATATATGACACATGTTCTGTTAAGCTTCTTAACTTAGTAAATACAGATTATTCAAGATTAAATGTTTTCGTAGGTTAAATTGTTTTATGTTTAGACTTTCACCCCTCTATTGTATAAAAAAAAAATTGTACTAATCCCAAGTCCCAAACTAAAGCTAGATGTGGGGTGTTATCAGGTATTGTGGGAAAAATTGGATTGCAGATTTTACGTGTATTATAGACTTTTGTAATATTATTGAAGTTAAATAATAAATAATTTTTAAATATTTATCTTTGGCATAGAATTTAGAATTTAAAAAAATTATATTAGAATCCAATATAAAAAATATAGTTGACTCTATTCCACAAAAATGGAAGAAAAGTATATTTGCAATCTTCTGTTAATATAGATCCTATCCTTCTTGAAGCATGAATGGAAAGTAAAAATTATATGTATTCTAATGACTGGTAGTTAGGTTATGAATTCACTAGCTAGATAAGTATTATTTAAGTTTTTTTTTTTTAATTAGAACTTGCCCAATTTACTTGGAAGTATTAGTAGCTAAAGAGAGTTTAAGAATTTTTTTTCAGTTGGTTAACTTAGTTTATAATTTGAATTTAATCCTCATTTGTATAAAAATAAATTCTCTCGTTCCAAAGAAATATTTTTAACAAGCAAATTGGAATATTTATTTAGAGGTACAAAATGTCTCAAATTATTCTTTAAAAAATTGATGATCCCTTTTATAATTATAACTATAATTAAATATATTTTCTCATATATTGCTTAGGGTTTAATATTTTAATGTAAAACCTTGAAAATGTTTATTTTTTTCGGTTTTTAAAAATATGAAATAATATTTTATCTGAGGATCAATGTATAATATAAAAAAATAACTTGTCCATTTACATGTATTTTTTTCCCGTTCAAATTAGAACAAGTAAATTTAAAATTATAAACTAAGTTAGTGTTAATTAAGAGGGTTAGTTATAGGGTAAATAATGAATAAGAAATATATATTTTTCTAGTAGTTGTCATTTTTAAGGGACTGCTATTTTTTCTACTTATTTCAAATTTAAAATTTTAATTTAAATACACTTGCATCTTCCTTATAAAACCTTTTCAGTTAAATGTAAACCTGATTGCTTTTTTAAAACTTAAACAGATAAGACATGGATTAATTTCCTTTTCACCGGACATCCGAAGCAATTATTGTTAATTAATTTCTCATAATCTCAAAAGCAAAAGCCAGATCTATTACTATCATCCGGTTTCATCAAATTAGAACGAGTTCTCATAAATATTAACGCTCAGTTTCTCGATTAAGGAAACTAAGCCAATATAATAATTAAACCCTGCTTTAGTATAGTACCTACCATTTCCACCTGAGTTTCACTCTTACCCGCCTGCAACTTTGGTCCTTTGAGAATTTAGAGCGAGGTGGTCAAATCGCCACCATGCCAGGTCCTGGTCCTCATATGATGTACGCTATGGGCTCGGGCGTGGCTCTCACGGCGGTCACCCACGGCAGATTCAGCCCCCACCACACTCTCACCTATGCTGTTAACGCCTTCTTCGGTCCCGATATTGGTTCCTTCTCCGAATGGCTCGCTTCCTCCTTTGATAATTCTGCTGTTTCCTTTGCATCCCGCCTTCCCGATCTCATCCACCATCCTCTCTACTATATTATTTTCTTGGGACTTCCTCTCTCTTGTCTCTACTCTTGGTTTTCCAAGTTTCTTCTTCAACATCAGCTCCTTGATTCCGTCCCCAGGGTTAGTCACTCCCTCACTTCACAAAGCGCTGTTGGTTCGGGATTTTAGTTGATTTTAAATACATATACTTATGCTCTGCCTCAAATTTTCCTGAGCTACTTTGACATTTTGTTTTTGTTTTTTTAATCATGGATGGTATTTCAAGTATATTGACTTAACTTGGCCTATTGGAGTGAGAATGATTGGGACAGCAAATGCGTGCTATAAGCCGAAGAAACATCTTGTCTATAAATTTGATTGTCAAGTCCCCTTGGTTTTCTCACGAAGAAACCTTGCCTATGTCCCTTTTCGTTTGTTTCTTGAATGGTTGAAATGAATGCATCCGCTTTATATATGGTTCAGGTGCCCCTTACACGGAAGCAATGCTTCTTGTTGATATCTGCTGGCTCTTTTAGTCACTTCTTCCTGGATCATTTATTTGAGGTACGTATTACATGAGTGTCATCTGTACCATTGCTTCCTTTGATTTATGTTTGTTCTATAAACTGAGTTTTATCTTGATCGATGTTAAGTGACCAAATGATACGGTTCTCATTTACTGATGACGTAAGCGAATTGATATTTTTTGTATTCAATTTTGGCCTTGATTGGGAGTTACATTTGCAATGGCTATCATTTGAATGTTGCAATCTTGTTACGCCTCCTAAAATTGCATCATACAATTGTAGTCACTTGTCATTATTTGGTGTCAGACGCAGAATTGGTGGAGCTTAGGTTCATATCAAGAACTCCCACCCTTTATCTGTTGAAAATTGTAAATGTGATTTTTTTGAGTGACTAAGTTCAATGATTGTATTGACCTAAATAGACTACTTTAGTTCATGTACTTATATTAGTATTTACCTGTATCAGCTCCTCTTATCATGAAGATCTCTGAAATTTACATACAATGGAACATCAACAGAAAGCTTCAACGAAGTCATTAACAAAATTAACAATAACAAACTTTATCCCACTATATTTTCATAGTCAGTCACTCCCAAGCCTAAATATAGAAGGAGAGTTGTGTTAGGCTTTCGACAACCAACGGAGAACTTTGTTGAATCTGTCATGGAGATGAAGTCATTAACATTCATTCTTTTTAATTTAATTCAGCTAAAGCTTTGATGTTGTTCCTATGAGTAGTACTGTACCGAAATATTAGTATTTCCGATAGAATTTTAAAAATTTACACACAGACTAGCACAGTCTTGTTCAAGAAAAAGTTGACTCCCACTCCAAAGTGTATTTTCATTTAAATTCGTCAGCATAACCTTATTATATCTTCTCTATTTATGCTGCCTATTATTTGCTGTAGCCTGTATTTATGACAACTGGTTAGTAGCAAAAAATCCTGAATCACGTTGGGATCTGCACCTCCTCTGCATCAGCAGTTGAAGATAATAAACATGAGCTGCTGGAAGCCATCCATAGATACCATTTACAAAGTACAATTGGTACTCCAAATACAACTAGATACCCCCATAGACCTTGAGAAAGTCGTCAACTACTATTCTCATCAGCTGCAGCAAACCACTTTTTTATAACGTCTTACTCAAGTCTCAAGTCTTCCATCGTCTCTCATTAGGTATTCATATTTGTTTCTGATACGGACCAAGGTAGTAGAGAATGCCTAGATTCCGTATCGGGTAGTACGTATTGTTCAATAAGATACTTATATAAGATTGCTCTCTCACCTCAACAGTTAGATTTTGAATCTGCCCTGCTTGAGTGTCTATTAGGCCCCCTCTAATTAGTTGCTACTTTTTGGCCATCATTTATATTCAATACTAATTATCTTGATTTTTAAATTAAAAGTATACGTTTCCATATGCAAGTATATATAATGTGCTTATTGATTGATGATTTTTATTCCAATGCAAACTCTAGCAAGAATTGGAGTTCTGATGAGTTTTACTGCTTAGTGAGCTATCTAGCGGGGTCCAAACTTTATTGTGATTTATCCTCGAAATTTACTCAGTTCTATTCAAAACCATGTAGGAGAATGGGCACTCCACTGTGTATACTTGGATTTTAAGCACGGGTTGGTGGGAAAGCCGAGCACCAATTAACCCAGATGCTGTTGTTGCAATTATCTTGTTATGCACATGCTTGTATGGTGGCTTTTTTTACATCAACAGGTGCTTGCTTGCACAATCTTCCGTGTTAATTATCAAGTTATATACTGTAATGTTGACATTTTTCCCCCTCTGAAGACCATGCAGGGCAAATTCGTCAAACTCCTTTGTGAAGAAGTCGCATCAATCACTGCTACTCATCCTGTTTATAGCCAGCTTATACTGTTTATGGTGTGCAATTCAGATGTACTTGGTCAATCCTCGTCGTCCTGCAGTTGGGGAAGAGGCTGATCTTGGTGTTATAGTGTTTTTAGCCGCGTTTTTCTTCCTACCTCATGGTTTGTGTATAATGTCCATGCACCCAAATGATCTTCACACAGATCAAATTCCTCTTTGATGAAGAGCTTCTTCTCACCCTCGGCTCACGGAACTACTTTTCCATTTCCAGAAGACCGTAACTGTATCTTACTCTTTCCACGACTTTTCTTTGCAACCGCATTCCTCCATGCCTTCGTTGCATCACAGGAGTAACTGTTCATAACATGTTAGCTGGTTCCCAATCTGTGTTTTAGTTATGAAAGGGTAAATTTTCACCCTCTAAAGATGAGAAATAACACTATACTCTAATGCATGTTAAAGCTAAACCCCAAATTATGTTAATGGATCCTCTCCCTTCTGTTAACAGAGTCTTTTCTCTTCTTGTTCAACAACAACAGGAAATGCAAGGCTCTGCTAAGTCCAATGAACACCAATTCCCGGAACTCGGTGCAGACCCCCAACATCGTATGATGAGATGATATCAATATACTAATAATTTGAAGTGTCAACATGAAATCGGGGTCAAATCAAATTGCATTTTATCTTATAAAGTAATGCTGTGAATTCTATTATATTAATTATAGCATACTTATAGATAATTGAAAAATCAAATATATAAAATCATTGGTAAGTAAGATTATAATGGTATATCTTAAAAATTAATTACTGATCCTAATTATAAGAGTTATTTAATTTTTTTGGATAGATCTGAGGAGTCAAATTAATTAGTTAAATGTAATTAATATAAGAGCTAATTGATTAATTTGGGAAGATTAAAGAGTATATAATATAAATTCATCTTAAAAGGTGATTAATTTAATTTTTTAGATCTATCCAAAAAATTAAGGCTTTTGTAATTAGGACCGGAGGTAATTCTTAGTGTTTGGTATTGAAGTACTCCCCCGGTTTTTAATATGAAACATAATTAAGGAGTTGATATTGATTTTAAATATAAAATATATTTCGTATTTTTGTTAATTATTTTTTAAATTATCCTTACTAATACTCTCTCAATAATAATCAAGTAAGGAAGGGAGTGATTTAGTTAAGGGAGATGATTATAGTATTTAAAAAAATATCATATTAATTAATTTAACTAACTTCTTTAATTTAATTAAATTAGTTAAATAGATAATATATTAAGAATTATATAAATATTTATTATAACAAGGTCCTTGATTTTAATTTTCACTGAAACCTAGTGTGAAAAGGAAGCAGTGGGAGAGTGATTACAGAAAATTAGTATGTTTACATACTCAGAAGCCTTTTTCTTTCAAGATTAAATGGGTATGGACGTCATAGGGCTTTATTTCTTTATTGAAAGATGTTCAATTCATTAGTCAAAAAATGCCACGCCCTCACTATGCTTTCAATAATATATTTTGCTCACTAAAAAGACAATTTACCATAATAACTAAATTTTTGGTGTATGCATTACATGTAATTTAGATTTTAGGTTACAGGTTACACTATTTGCTGTTCTGTAAACTCTAATTAACGCTACTTTCAATAATTTCAATATGATAAAGGAAAGGAGAAAACTTATATGAAATTATATATATATATTCATTTGATTAAGTTTTTCAATTCCACTCTATTATTATGTGTCCTATTTTTTTAATATTTTTATTTAATTTAAATCCATATAAAAAATAATATATATAACATAGTGTGATTAGAGAATTCAATATAATAGATATATGGAAGTTTATGTTGTAAGGTATTTCTCTTTTTTTGTAACACTAAAAAAACACGCTGGCTATTCATTGTTAGTGGGTTCAGCTGACAAAAAGGTGAAACATATAATCATTTGAAGCGTGTTCGATCTATGAGGAGTACTATTTTATTATAGTTCCAGTCGTAGTGCTTAGAGAAGCATCCTAACTCTTGGGTGTCTAGATTTATGCCTGAGTATAATTAACGGTTCATTCTGCGTGACATTAGCATCGTCTAGAAAAAGAAAAAATTTTATCATATATTTAAATAATAGGTGAACTCAACCCTATCTAAAAATTGTCTGTAACCAAAAAAAAAACACGCTGCCTACCTTCTATGCCGCACCAATTAACCTGGTCAAGATATTGTTTTTTTTTTTAAGGTGCTTGAATAATCATATCCGGTTCCAAAATAAAGGCAAACGCAGAAAAGACAAAGATAATGAAAAGGAATCTATTATTCTAACAGCATAAAAATTTCACTTTAAAATAAAAGATCAATGTTTTTACTACATGTGCTTGAAAATAATTTTAAAAAAGTATATATATATTCAACTTATTAAAATAATTAAAATTAATTTACTTGATATGGAATATTTATTTCCTCTGATATGAAAAAGTAATTTTGACACAATCCAGATTGTGATTTGGTAGGTTGAATTGATATTTTTTTTTATGATAACAAATCTTATAACAACCTTTTTCATTGGACATTCAAAGAACCATTATCTTTTCAGTTAGCAGACCCTTTTCTTATCATCCTCTCTCTTTTTGTTCTTCCAATTTTAGGCCAACTCAGATAACTTTTTTTTTTTAAAAAAAATCTGAAATCTATTCATTTGCATAAGGTACAATACAACAAAAGCAAACCACGGTGTAACTCCCTTCGTCAACTTCCATCTTTTGTACCAATCGGGTTGATTAGAGTGATAAGCGGTTTGGTATCGCTTAAACAAGGTTTCGAGTTCGAGTCTTAGTGTATGCAGAAAATTTCCGTTGGGAGACTCACCTATCATAGCTAGGTGCGCGACGCGGGTCGGATCCGGATATAGTCGGGACAAAATTTCGATAAATCGAGTGGGCAAAACAAAAAGCTTCCATATTTTGCCTAACGGATGTAGAGGGAGATCAAAGATACACAAATTTAGGAAATCTTAGCTAAATACTAAATAGTCAATAAAAGAATCCATTTAGTTAACCCCCCATTTGTTAACAAATTAAATAATCAAGGTTTTTTCTTTTTGAAAGACACAATAAGATCCTGGAAATTAGAACATTCAAGAAATGCAAATTGACATAACAAGTAATTAATATTTAAAGATTACGGACCATTTACTGTTATATATAAGAAAACATTGTCCATATAACCGTATCAAGGTCTTTGGATTACAAAAGTGTGAGTGGAATGATTTACTTAATTCCTTGGATACGATTAAGCAAATTGACGTTCGAGTCGAGTATACCAAGTCCCTAACCACCAGCCGGAACAAATTAAACTTTGCTTAATTACTCTCATAATATTGAACAGTATGTGATTACTTTCCAGTCGGCAAGAAAATGATTAATCAATATTACCTGTAATGATTTACTTAATGCCCCAATTGTATGGGTACAAAGAAATGGATTTACTATTTAGTGAGAGAAGAGAAGTAGTGTGAATACATGGGGTAGGTTGAGTACAAATATATCAAGAAAGGGGGACAAAGATAATAAATAACTGGTTACGAGTAATGTAGAAACATATTAGCGTCAAATTCAAGAAGGCATCATGAGGGATGATTTTTTTATGAATTAATTTTGATTATTCATTTAGAATTGATTATTTTTTTATTCTCACAAAACACCAATTAATGATCAATTATTTACTCGATCAAAATCTTTTCACTTAATATAAAAATACTTATGAATATTAGGGAATAAAAATAAGATGAAGCATGCATATATACACACACACACACATATAATATTACATGGGATACTTTAAAACTCATATTTAAATTGCATATGGAGAGGCAAGTTTTAAAAATTAAACATGCATACAAAGGATATTATGAGTTTGTTATAGGACTAGGGCTAGTGTCTGTTTAGAGTTTTGTCTTATAAAATATAAAAGTGTTATTTTTAAATTTTTTCAAACAAGTCCTAAAAAGATTAAAGAGGACATTTATTTTTAAATCCCTATAAAGAGATATCTTTATATTTAGTATTGACAGTATATTATTTTCAATAAAAGAATACATATGAAAGGAGCAAAAAATTTCTTACAAAAACTAAGAGAAACACTCATTCTCGATTTATAAGAACATTTTCAAAACGTCCCGTTTTTAAGTGTTGTGATATAGATAGATATTTTTCTATGCCACACCTATGTAATGGATTTTTTCAAAAGCATTTCAGTATGTGATATCTTATATTCCATTTATGTAATAGCGATGACCACCAACAATTGCACAAACTTCAAAGCTTAGAAATTAAAGAGGGGGAGAGAGAGAACATGCGAAAGATGATAAGGCATCTCTCAAAATTCCATAATGTAAGTTATTATATATATATATAATCCCACCAACGGAGTTAGTCCGAGTGGTAAGCGTCTCGGTATCGTTTAAACGAGATCTCGAGTTCGAGTCTTAGCGAATACATAAAATTTCCGTTGGGAGACTCACCCACCATAGTCAGGTGCGCGACGCGGGTCAGATCCGGATGTAGTCGGGGCAAAGCTCCGGCGAACCGGGTGGGCAACTAAAAAAAATCCCACCTGACCAAATTGAACAAAACTCAGAAAACCATCCAGGACAGTTGAGATGGGCATGATTGGCAGAGGCTTCATCGTCTTCTTGATGAGAAGGTGCGATGCTCAGAGGAGCAGAGAAGCCATCTTTAGCATGACTCCTCACCCTATGAGGACGAAGCTTGAAACTCAAGCTGTCCATGGCGTTTTACAATAACAAGAGAGCCTGTTCTTGGTGGGGGGATGGGGGTTCTGTTCTGTGTCAGGATCTGGAAAGGCTCAAATCTTAAATAGGGACGATTATAGCGAAACGTAGGAGAAGAGAGAAGTGTTTGATATCCAAAAAAGTGAAAATCTCACTTTGATTATGTTCACATATTTAGAGTAATCAAGGCCAGGCATGTTGCATTTGAAAAGGGGCCGTTGCAATTCAATTCAACGTATCGGGGAAGAACAACTTTTGTAATAATTGGGTTGCAACTTTTCATCAGGATTTTGCGTCTTGACCTATTTCAATCACGACATGCCTTTGCTTGGTGGTTACAAGTCTTCATTATTCCGCGTTTTGCCATCTTCATCATCATGCTACGCCTTCTATTTATCTCTCTTCTTTCCCCCATTTATTTCACACCCATTACGTGGGATTCCAGGCCCTGTTATATTGGGCCCTTTTATGGGCTTTATAAGCCCTTTACCCAATTTGACTTGCTGGGTATATATAGCCCAAGTTAACTGGGGTGGATTATAAAATTTCCAAGTGCCACAGCGTTAAGTACTGGGAAAGATACGTGTTTAACATTGTTTCAAAACATTGGTCCTATTGGTAAGCAGATCGATATCGCTTAAATAAAGTCTCGAGTTCGATTTTGGCATATACAGAATATCCCTATTGGGAGACTCACCCACCATAGCCAGGTGTACGACGCGGGTCAGATCCTCATGTAGTCAGAGCAAAGTTCTGGTGAACCGGGTGGGCAACTAAAAAAAATATTGTTTCAAACAACCCATCATTTGTAATTCAGCTAGCTAGCGAAAGAGTGAGATATATGACTATTTAAAGTACATTTGATCTCTGAAGAGTACCATTTTATTGTGGTTTCAGTCGTGACGCTTGGAGAGATATCCTAATTCCTGATTAATTAGGTTTATACCTAAAGGTAATTGACTGATCACCCTATTTAACATTAGCATCGCATAAAAAAAATAAGATTTCGCCATGCCTTTTGATCGTGGATGAACCGAATCCCATAAAAAAAAATTTGTATAAAAAAAACAGTTATAATATGCACCATGATGTTTTACCCCTCTTTCTAATAAAGAGAATGTTATTAATCTCAGACCAAATAGAGATGAGACTTAGGCAATGTTTAGATTGAGAGAAAAGTGAGGAGAGAAAACTAGGAAAGAGAATTTTTTTAAATGGTAAAAAAAGTTTATTATTCTTTAGAGTTTTTCCTACCATTATTCTTTTACTTTTAATTTTCTTCCCATCCTAATTTTAGCGTGATGGAGTTTTTTATTTAGTTTAGGTTTCTGATGATGATTGAGTAATTTTGACGTTTTATGTGAGGAAAGTGCAGAATATATATGTCGTGATGAAAATCACAACGGGGATTGATTAAGAAAGGATAAGGTCGTAGGGTGAAGGTGTCGACTGCAGATTTGAGAAAGTGCTACGTGTTGGTGTTGGAGTAGAAGAGGAGCTTGATGAATATGACTTTCAAAACAATAAAAAAGTAAATAAACAAAGCCAGCACGCTTCCCTTTTATTTATTTGTTTGTTTTGTTTATAATTCTCTGTAATTATATATATATATGAACAAAACAAACACCTTTATGCTTGCGTTGCTAGAATAAATAACAATTCCTGTGCTAACAAGAATATTTTTCTTTTTGTTTTGGTTTTAATTTCTGAGCTGTGGATATGATATCTAATTTAGATTTCTCAAGGCCCGCGTTTGTTCGCCATATCATCCTATTCTTCTACTCAATGCTCTCTCTGTGTGTGAGTGAGAGAGAGAGAGAGTTGTATATCGTATATGTCACGTCTAATTAATTGTAGCAAATGGCGGTATCAATCTAATTAGTAGGAAATAATTATACTTAACGAGGAAGATTTATTTTCCCCTCCTGGCACGCAAGGTTTGAACATAAAATAATATACCCTAATTAATAATTAACAAAACAAAAATTTATACACACAAGTTCCATAACAGCAGGCCAGCCAACTGATTAGTTTATAGTTGGCGAAAAATGCCATCTACTTGTAAGTTTCCAATAACTCCCAGCTAACTAACTGGGAATAATATTCTTTATTTTGTTTTTGATATTTAAAAACGAAAGCGTCCATGAAGGATGAAGATATGATGAACATAAGGACATATTGTTGATATTAAGGAAAAGCATTGCATGGGGAAGTGATTGGCCATGTACGTAGGTGGCTGCAGAAGAAGATGATGATGATGGACCAAGTTCCTCTCTTTCGGTAATTACCGCTCATACTCCTCACCTTGTTTCGTTTACAGCGGCAAGACTTAGGAGATATTTAGGCGAAAGATTCCACCTTCCTAAAATATCATTATAAATAGGTGTAACTAGAAGCGAAAGATGAGATATTTATTAGTGAGTGCTAGATCATTAGCCGATTGAGGGTAACTAGAAGCTTGAAGGAATTAATCGCTTGCCTTGATGGATGATCATTAGTTAGTTTCAGGCTTCAAATGATCATATATTTGTTTAGGCCATCCGAGGGTATTTTGACATTCTCTATTTTAAAATCCCAAATGAAGATCTACTTGATTCTAGAAATTAGCCTGAGTAATTCATTTTAGGAATTAATTGAGATATAGATGTCGAGTGATGTCTATTCATCATCGGAATAAGCTAAATTAGGAAAATGTAGTTTTCATGATGCCAGATTAAGATTTTAATTTGTAGTAATTGTGGGTTAATTAAGATCCCAGAATCTGCAAAGCACTTGGCCTTAGCAACGTGTCAGACCCCATATAATGGCCCCAGTAACCTCATCGCTTTGACTGACTTTTTTTAGTATTTAATTCCAAATCCGACTTACGTGCCGGGAGGCACCGACCATTACCCTATTCAATCTGCCAGTGGGGCCATACTATCCCCACAACGCATTCTATTATGTTTGGTCCCTTTCTTATAATCTCATTGCTAATACAATCGTTTTTTTTTAAAGAAAATAAATGGTTGGCACCATTCAATTTTATTTTTATTAAAAAAACAAAATTACTGTTCAATAAACTATATGTAGTAATTTAAACATTACATTCTCCCAACTTATTCTCTTATTTCTTAAGTTAAAAGAAGAAGAACAAAACAGTAAGAATATTTAATGTCACATCGATCCACTTTATGTAATAGATACTCTAATATAAAATAAGGACATAATTTATTTTAAATTTTATGTTTGACCTTGAAGGATTTAGGCGTCTCTGTTATTCCAATGAAGCAGCCTACAATCCGCGTAAAACTAAATTACGATTTGAATTTCAACTCAATCTATGTCACAGCAGCAAATGCACAGAAGGAAAGAAGAGAGGGGTTTCTAAACACATATCTTTTCTTTATTCTCACTGTAACCCAATTTGTATTGGATTTGAGTCTTAATTCATTAAAGGTAGACTAGACATAAGCCGACTTAGTAAATTTTATGATTGTGTACAAATTAGTTAAAAAATTAATAAAATTCAGTATAGTTGATAGATAACTATATTTTTTAAATATAATATCATAAGTTCGAATCAGGTCTATGTAAGAAAAAGATTTTATTAGAGAAGTAAAATTTACTTTAGTTATTTTTATATCTTAAAAAAATTATTTTAATTTCTAACTATTAAATGGAAAATACTGCGAGGAGTCTATCAAGAACAAAAAGAGAATGGCTTGAAAGAGGGAGAGAAGATACAAGGGCAATACAGGTTTGGTAGGTATAAGGGTCCTTGGTGGATGGCGAGGTGCTCTTTCTTGTTGATTTTATTGCAAGGTTTTGTTGATGAAATACGAACTCTGGTAGTTCAAAGTTAGGTGAGAATTGTAGGGTACATGCGTCACTTTCGTACTGCTGTAGTATGTTTATACTATGCACCGTGCCTTCCTACGAAGAATCATATTATGAGTCATCCAACGGCCAAGAATGAGAATGTACGGTGTAGGAAGCAACGCGTATATTAACGTACTTAACCCTCACATCTTCCTTGTCGTTGATTATATATATATAGATATATATAATCATTATATTGACCCTTAATTAATTGGTGTGAAGGCAAAAGAAAACCCGAAACCAGAGATATGCATTGTTGGAACGAGTGACACATTGCAGGAGCCAATAGGGCATGAATCAGTGGCTACGTATACAACATTTCGTTATTATAACAAAATAATATAATCAATCACTCAACTTGCTGTGTCTTGGTAGTTTAATTATTCATCATCATCAATATCGTTCTTTCTTATCCCTAATTGTCATATATGTAGTAATTAATTAGGCCTTGTGTCAATTGCATTGCTATATAATACTTGTGGTGCATAGCGGAACCGCGTTATACCCGGCATTCCCTGATTGGTCCACGTGCTTCCCCCATCCACATCATCCTTTTTGAGATCTTTGACATTTTATTTATGCACGTCCAAATATATATATATATATATATATATATAATAGTTAGTTCGTGGATTTGTCGCCATGCACAAACGAGTGATCTCCTTAGTTGCTGGTGGGAAAACTCAAGCTGGGTCATCACTGTATTAGCTATATTTATATATATACGTTAATGCTTTGATGTGACAACGCTCCTTTGCCATAATATAATTTCATATAGTCGCGTTATTAATTAATTATAATAACTAGTTCGTTCATTAGCAATATAGCATATCCGAATAAGCATAACCATCTCAGAAATTAATCCCACATGCATATATATTATTCCATAAGGTTTTACCCTCACATCATATAATATATATATATATATGTCACATCCATTCTCATTTTTTATTACATCAGATTAAAATATTCCCTCCCGATCAACACTAACTTTCACCCCATCCAACAACCCAAAATCTCCACTTCATCGGTTTCATTATCAATATCGATTTATTAGTTTAAGATTTTTCAATATTATTAATATATCTTATAATGTTGGCTTCTTTATTTTTATTTTATTTTTTGGGCCAAAAAATGTTGACTTGATTATTAATTACTTTATATATGATTCCATAACACATGAGACATGGACATGACGCTTGATCTTGTTTTTCCGTGTAGACTTCTGTTTCTCCAATCCGGTATTATTGTTGAGAGAAGGTTTTAATGTGAATGAATATCATGAGATATCTCAATTAAAATACTAAATACTTAATTGCTAAGATATTTAGATATCATAGAAGTTAATATTATAAATTTATTACAAAATTATGTCTAGATTACAGATCATTACTTTACTTGAAATTATAGGTATTTTTTGTACGGTCAATGAATACAGGATTAGAATTAAAATTTTGGGACACAGATCGATATTGTTGAGATTATGACTCCACCAATTTCTATTATCTTAACTCAATATCTATGACATCTCCACTATATTTATAATTAAGATTTTAGGAGATATTATTTATTATTCAATTTAATTAAAATCTACTTGTTTCTTTTATTTTACTTGTCATTAATTTGATTTTTTTAACCCTATTATATTGTTAGATCCACGTATATGCCTAGCCTAGAGTTAAGCTAAAGTATTGGGGGTATAATCTAATCTAATCCATAGTACGTGGAAACAGCGCGCAAGTGAAGTGAACGAATGCTAATGATAATCAATGAATGCTGAAAAAACAAGAGGCAGGGTTAGGAGGATTGCTAAGAAACAAGAGAATGAAGAATATGCATGGTAATAATTAATAGTGATAAGTTTGATTAGAGAATCAAATGGGGGAAATTAAAGTGGCATCCATGTATTGGTGGGTAGGCAGGGGCACTAATCCACAAGAAATGTTGTTGTAGAAATGCTAGTCATTAGGGTAATCATGATGATTAAGATTAAGGCCTTCTGATTAATAAATAATAGAGACGATACTATTATTGGAAGGCATGCATGCGTTGGATTGGGTTTATGGCTTGTGTGCGAAAACGCGCTTACATGGGAGATTCCAGGGCGGTATGCCAGGCGTCCCCGTATGATTGGCCCACCTGTGCACTCTGTTCAGTCGGTTAACATCACGTCACCTCCTCTTGACCTTCACCATGCATGCATCCATCCGTCTCTTTCCTTCATTTCCCCAATTCTGTTTACCATTCCAATATTCCTTACATCACAAGAAAATCAAATTTCAAATTCCACAAAATCTATAACTCCAAACCATAAAATCACATCACCCTTCACTATTAAAATTATTTTCCTAATCTTTTAAATTATTAATTGTGGGATCTCGTACAAAACTTAATTTTATTGAACTCATTCTTTAAAATATCCAGATCTATATATTGTTAGTATCAATTTTAATTAATCGGAAATCTGTATTTGAAATTATATTTATTATTTTTTAATTTCCTTACAGATGATTTTTGTTTTTATAATTTGTTGAGATTATGATTCAAATCCCCATGGCCCATTTTGATTTTTCTCATTCATCATCTTAGCATAAATTTTCTAATATCTCTATCATATCTATGGTTGAGTTTATAGCTTAACATTAAAGTTAGTTAGAGGTTTGTTTTAAAAATAAATATAATATCTTAATTAATTGTGTCTTTTGTATTTATTATTTTTTAAATTAATTTATAATTTTATATATAATATAATATTATATAAATATATATTTAAAAATTATATTTTATTTATTATAATTAATTAATTTTTTAATTAATTAAAATTAGTTAAATACGCCAAGGAATAGAGGTGGGTTGTTTATTGATTAAGTTATAAATTTTAAAAATATTTAAATGTTTTATATATTATTCTGTTATACGGAGTAAATATTTGAGAAGTAATCGAATTATCTAGTAATTATGATTCTGTTGACCAGGGAAAGGATACAGTGCGATACTTACTTGGATTGGAGGTTGAAATTGATTGAAAGGACGTAGGACGAGTACGTTCATATCCAGCAAAGCACCTGAACGGCCAAGTATTCTATCCACGTGTCCCCTTCTGGCTCTCCCTCTCGAACACGAAGGATCATATTTCTGTCTCAACATCGTGCCACGTGTCTCCTAGATTCCCTGTCGGGCATGCTTCCTATAATAGCCCCACCTCCCAGTCGTCATTGATTCAGATCCTTAAACACAAACAACGCAAAAACCACTTGCCTCTGTTCCATTCAACAAAAAATGACTCGTTACTCCAATCACGACCATCGTCGTCTTCTCTCTTCTCCTGCTGTTTTCCCCTGCCAAGACATCTCTCCCTCCACTCTTCTCTCCTCTCTCATCTCTCTCTCCCTCACTATCTGCGATTTTCAATCCAGCTTCTTCCCCACACAGCGACGCAATGCCAGAGAAGCCATACGCCAGGTTGGTATTATCCTTATATTTCTCCAGGAATGTACAGAAATCCCAGAACAATCCCCTGTTCTATGCTTCTCCGAGCTCCACGTTAGTTTCCAGAAGATTCTGTTCTTGCTCCAAGATTGCACTCGTCATGGCGCCAGATTGTGGATGCTGATGAAATCCCAGTACGTCGCCTCCCAATTTTGGGTTCTGATTCGCGGATTTGCCACTGCTCTTGATGTATTGCCTCTGCATCGGATTGAGGTTTGTCGTGAAGTGAAGGAATTGGTGGAACTAGTAGCCAACCAAGCTCAGAAAGTGAAGTTCAAAGTCGATCGTGATGATGAAGAGAATTCAAAACGAGTTCATTCGATTTTGCGTCAGTTTGAGAAGGGGATTGAACCTGACTTGGGTGATATGAAGCGGGTATTAGATTATCTAGAGATAAAGACTTGGAATGATTGTAACAATGAGGTTGAATACTTACTAGATGAAATGTATTTCCAGTGCTCTGAATGCGACGAGCGTGAGGTTCCTCTTCTGAGTGGTTTGATCGCATTGTTGAGCTACTGCAGGGCAGTGATATTCGAAACTCATGATTCTCCAAACACCACAGATTTCTCAGAAGGAACGTGTAGTACAGAGATGACTAAATTCATAAACCCAGAGGATTTCCGATGCCCGATTTCGCTTGAGCTAATGACGGACCCAGTAACTGTATCAACAGGTCAAACCTACAATCGAACTTCGATACAACAATGGCTGAAATCTGGAAACAAAACCTGCCCCAAAACTGGAGCGAAGCTGAAGAACACAGAGTTAATCCCAAACACAACGCTCCGAAAGCTTATACAACAATTCTGCATCGACAATGGCGTTTCCCTGACCAAATTAAACAATCAAAGTCGCGACATAGCGAAGACCATCGTCCCGGGAAGCCCCGCGGCAGCTCACGCCACGCAATTTCTCTCCTGGTTTCTCGCTAGAAGACTGGTTTTTGGAACAATGGCGCAGAAGAACAGAGCAGCATACGAGATTCGATTGCTTGCAAGATCCAACATTTTCAACCGATCGGGTCTGATCCAAGTGGGAACAGTGTCCCCTCTGCTCCTCCTTTTGTCAACGAGAGACAAATCCACGCAAGAGAACGCCGTTGCCGCTCTGTTGAAGCTCTCAAAGCATAACAAAGGGAAAGAAACTATAATCGAAAACGGAGGCTTAAAGCCAATTGTCATGGTTCTCAAGAAAGGATTAAGCCCAGAATCATGCCAAATCGCAGCCGCTATCATCTTCTATCTCGCGTCTGTAAAACAAAACAGAAAATCGATAGGAGAAAACCCAGAGGTAATTCCTTCTCTAGTTGAACTGATGAAGGAAGGAACAACGTGTGCAAAGAAGCACGCCATGGTGGCAATCTTCGGGCTTCTGTTACATCCAAGTAATCATAAAAGAGTACTTGAAGCCAATGCAGTTCAGGTGCTCGTTGATATTGTAGCTTCGTCGGAGAAGGAAGATGTGATGACAGATTCGTTAGCAGTGCTTTCGGCTTTAGCGGAGAACAGTGAAGGAGCAGAAGCCATGGTGAAAGAATCGGCTCTGCCTCTGATCACGGCGATACTGAAATCAAGAACGAGGAATTCAGGGAAAGAACATTGCGTTTCGATTCTTCTATCACTTTGCGTGAATGGAGGAGAAGCAGTGATAGGGGTAATGGCGAAAGACGCATCGATACTGGCTTCGTTGTATTCACTTCTCACGGATGGGACGAGTCGTGCGGCAAAGAAAGCTCGTTTCCTCATCAGGATTTTACATGAATTTAACGAAAAACCAACTTCTTCGGTTGCAGAACAACAAACCCTTGACGTTATTGATTTGTTAGGTAGAAGTTGAAAGGGTTCATCATGTATATATTTAGTGACAGTTTGGATTCTATTTTTGCTTATTTTCTTTTTTTGGTTAGAGAAGGGAATTAGCTCATGTTTTTTTCTCCAAGGAGCTAACTTCAATCACATTGGGAATTCCTGTATTCTTTTAAAATAGCTATTTCGAAATAAACAGATAAAGTCGTGGCTTGAATTGATATCTTATATCAGGTTATTTGTTTATATTTTTTTGTTACAAAAATTTTTAGCAAGGAGTTGTGCTCACTCACGATCTAAGGGTGGGGCAAAAATTTTTTTTTCTCCTAGGCGATACTAATATCTGGTAGAACGAGTTATCTATTACTCTCAAGCTTAAACCTAGACACCTAAGAGTTAGGATATCTCCTTAAATGTCATGACTAGAATTATAATAAAATAATACTCCCTAAAAATTAAATACACTATAAATAATCGTATGTCTCTTATCTTTCTCACTTGAACCAGTTTAGAATAGAACACTTTGATTCCAATTGGGAGAAATACACACTGCGAAGCGTGTTAACAGAAAATGATTGAGACCATTGGGTTTAGGGCTGATATTTGGGCTTCAATTTGAGGAGCATACATACGCTACACTTTTCATGGATTCTCAACTAACAGCCCAAGTTTGGTGGCCTTATTGGTGGGTGTGTAAGATGCCCATACCCAATGAGCCCACCCAAGCCCGCATAAAAAATACTATACCCAGTCTAGTAAAAAATACCCAATATAAAATAGATAATTTTAGGCAAGGTCGAGCATCGAGTAGGGGTTGCTGCCTTGCCCATTTAGCCCTGCCTAGTTGGTTACCTTTTTATATATCAAAATTTGTAAATTACATTATTTCACATCAAACGAATAAGATAGATACTAGTAACTAAACGATAATTTTACATATATGAGTAGTTAAGTAGATAATTGCATACTTTAAAATTTATAACTAAATTAATTTTTTTCTTTATTTTTTTAAAACTTTATTAACCGTCATATTTTTTTTCAGATGCTTCATTTTTGTCAATTTTGGAGAGATTGATGCAAAGTTTTACTTTTTTCTATGTGATACTAATGTCGGGTAGGGTGAGCCATCTATTACCCTCAGATATGAACCTAGGCACCCAGGAGCTATGATGCTTCCCCAAACGTCGCGACTGAAACTATAACAAAGTGGTACTCCCTAGGGATAGAACATACTCCAAATGATAGCATGTCTGATCTCTTTGTCAGTTAAACTCAGGGATAATGGGTTTGTTTATATTTATTTTCTTTTTGTTACAAAATTTTTAGAAAGGGGTTGGGCTTACCCACGATCTAAGGGTAAGATGAAATCTCCCTTTCTCATAGGTGATACTAATGTCAGATAGAGCGAACCGTCTATTACTTTTAGGCGTAAATTTAGGCACTCAAGAACTAAGATACCTCCCAAAGTATCGTGACTAGAACTATAATAAAGTGATACTCCTTAAAATTTAAATATATTTTAAATAGTCATATGTTTCACCCTTTCGCAACGTTTTGTTTATATTTAGAATAGAACACTTTGATTCCGATTAGGAGAAATGCACCACGCGAAGAGTGTTAACAGAAAATGATTGAGCCCATTGGGTTTAGGGCTTAAATTTGGGCTTCATTTTCAGGAGCACACAAACGCTACGCTTTTCATGGATTCTCAACTAACAGCCCAAGTTTGGTGGCCTTATAGGTCCATTCCTATCCTCCACATCGGCCAGAGCGCACACCAGGTAAGGTATTTGTGGTATTATCAATTATTAATAAATAAAATTACTATTCTTCGGAAAATTAGGGAAAGTCTCCAATTAATTTTTTTTTTTTTGTGAGAAGGACCTAATTCAATGTTGTGTGACACTCAACAAAGTCAAATCCAAGCCAACCCGTGAACTTAGGTCCCATTGCCCTCTTACTTTCTGGAGTTGATATATCATTTTTTTTATTTAATAAAACTTAGGTCAAATTCTTTATAACTATCATATCAAATTTTTTAATTGCACTTTATCATGTGTTATAATTTTTTCCATATCATCATTTAACCTTAAATCTACATTAAGAAAAAATAGAAAAAACTTGATCTAAATACTAGCTCATTTTTTTACTTCTTAATTCCCTTCAAAATTAGTGTGCAACAACATTTTACTCCATTTATTTCTTTATAAGAAGTTGAATTAAATTTCTTTTAAAAATATTTATTACAATTTTTCTTTTCTTTATTTTGTTATAAAAACTTCCTATTTTTTTTTTTTATAAAAAAACAAGTTGTCCCACTTTAGAACACGAATGACTTTAAATGATAGTCCTCGACCGCAATAATCATGATGATGATGATTCAAAGCAAACAAAAATAAAATTTCAACTTTTAAAAAGTTCATCAAAATAAAAGTGTGACGCCAAAACTTGTTTTAATGAACAAGCTTGGGAATTTAAAATCAAAGGGAAGACTAATCTCAAAATCAAAGGGAAGGCAAGATCCAAATGAGTATTAATTTGAAACGAAGTAGAATGATTAAGTCATGAATTAACACTCAATTTTCTTTTTTGAAAAAAAAAAGAAATGACAAAAAATGCTTGATAAGTTTGAGATTAAGGTAACTTAATTTTACAATAAACAACAGTCATAAAAACGAAAGTAGGTAGGTGACGCAACCTAATTAAAGGATAAACTAGAATCCAGATGGCTTGCCTGCATTTTCTCTGTGGATTAAAGCACCTTGTCACCTACCTCGTCCCAACGACCCACTAAGGGGCTCACAATCTACTCACTTGTGTTTGGATATACTAAGAAAAATAGAAGACACAGCAGACAAAATGAATGGCTCTAAATCAAATCCAAGCCATCGTACAGTTTTTATTTTGTCCCTTTGTCTCCATCGTTTTCTACTTTTCAACCATTCATTCACTTCTTGCTCTTTTCCATTCCTCCAACATCCCCCGCTCTTTCCTTCCACAACCACCTTTGAAATTAGGATTAAGGTTCCATCAGACCAAAGTCATCCTCATGACTTGTTCCGCTCTAAGCTCACACGAGACTTCTACTATCAGGTGAGGTTTAGAAAGAGACAAATATACACAAACTTATTCATATAAGTGCATAAGCTGTTTTTACCTTACTGAGGCTCACCCTCGATTCACTATCAAGCTTAGTTTTGAAATTTTAAAATCCAAAATTCTGGGAAGGTACATTACCCTCATATTGCTTAATGCTTCGTAAAAATCTGAAAGAAGAGGAATACTTATGAGGAAGATTTGTAATTTTAATCACAGTCATCATGCTGGAAACGGTATAACGCAGAACTTACATGAACGTTAACAAGGCCAATACAGCAACAATGTCAAGCTGAAATTAACAATAGCCATACCCACAAATACCCAAACCCATGAAAGAAAATGAAGAGGTATGACTTACACATCCCAATGAATTGACATGTCACCAGTTTCTCCTTCCTATAACGATTATACCGTCCCCGTTCACTATATCATTCTCTGGTATTTTAAAACATGTATTCTCTCACCATACATACGTTCTAATTGTCTGGACAATGGAAAATCATCACGATCCGATTGTTGTTTTGCACCAAAGAATGAAACTTTTAAGGCCCTCTTTTCTTGCGGAAGCAAAGACAACCTTGTTGCTGATCAAGAGGGATCATACCTCCACCTTTTGATGTGTCAATGGCCTCTAACATGGAAACTACCTCGTCCATCTCCGGTCGCTTATCGGGGTGGGCATCCCAACATCTCTTCATCACACTTGCTAGAGAACTGGGGCAGCATCTCGGTATTTCAGGTCTCAGGTTCTACCATTTCAACAAAAAAATTAATTAGAATGGGATTTTCTTTTTTAACAAAGAATCCATTGACAATAATCGGTGGAGACAGAGAAGACATTATCGTACCTGGCGAACAACAGCTGCAGTAACCTCTGCAAAACTTAGGTCTGGATATGGCATGTCGCAACAATATATCTCCCACAAACAGATGCCAAAACTGTACACATCACATTTCCTGTTATAGGGGTTGCCATTTAAAACCTGTAAGCCAACCAACAGACAGTAAGTGAATAATCAATTACATGATGGGCTCTCTTTGATCAACTTTTCTTTATGGCATGTTACTTACCTGTTATCACATTAAAGTTACCAATACAATTCATATTTCCCCAATGTAATATGCCAATCAAAAGCTATACTGCAAAGGTTTTTACATACCTCTGGAGCCATGTATCCAAGAGTACCAGTTTCCCCGGTCATGTCATTAGGATTCGAAGCCTCAACACGTGCAACCCCAAAATCAGCAATTTTGATTGTGCCTTTCTTGTCGAGCAGCATGTTCTCGGTCTTTACATCTCTGTGGACAATCTTTTGAGAGTGGAGATAACTCAGCCTGCAAAATAGAGCCAAGTAAATTTGAGTTGATAGCTGGATAAGTAATGAGACAAATGTTGTTTAATCAGATACGCCATAAAAGGGGGGAAATCAAAAATAGGTAAATACCCTCTTGCAAGATCAAGAGCCAGCTGGATAACAGCCTTGAATGGTAATTTCTTTCTCCTGTTTTTTATTAGGAAAGTTTTTAGCCCACCGGGAAGATACTCCACAACAACGCAATAGGCATTGCCTGGCATGGTAATTAGACCATTTTCAGTTTGTATCTGTAACTCTGACAACCCAGTTGTTGCACCTATAAACTAAACATGCAAAGAGAATACTGTTAACATCCAAATTAAGGTATGGCACCTTTTGAGTTTTGACTACATATGAATGCGTCTGACTGCAAGAAATTACAAGATGAAGCAGAAAATGTCATGAAATCAAAGAAACACTACGGTAGGCCTTGTTATCTACATCTACAAGTATCTTTTGTCCCGGAAGAAGAGTGGACAGAGACAGAGTAATTCCAGGATACCAAGAGCATAGACATGCATGTAATTACTTAAATGGCATGAATATGAAGCAGAAACAAGGAATGAAATTACTTAGAAGGCATACTATTTAGATCCATTTCCATCCTCCAAATGGAAAAAATTCACAGGTTTAGGCCACTCTGAAATTGCAATAAATAATGCATACAATGACAATGTGGTAAAAATAACTTTTTTAGGTAAATAAAAAGAGAGAAGTGTAAAAGTTGCATCAACAGAGTCTATAAACACAGCTGGAAAAGCTTTATGTCAACAAGAAGCCAAAAATTTTGGCTTTGAGACCAGACAACATGGAGTTAACTCTACAGAAGCACACATGTAGTAAATTCCGGTAATAGATACATCAGAAACTCAATTGACACAACAACAACAATGAAATAAAGAGAAGTTAAAGTTCTAGAAAGTGAATCTAACCTTAGTGACATTAGGATGATCAAGTTTATGCCAAACGGCAACTTCTTGTGTAAATGCTGCCCTTAATGAAGCAATTTCAGCATCTGTCCTGTGGCCTTCTTCGCCCCAATCCAACATTTTAACTAAGCATTGAGGAAGTAATCAAAATAATCATTGTCTGTTGAATGCAGCAAAGCATACCACTCACTCATACACAACAATAACCAAGGCAGCAGGCAAGCAAATTCACTCAAAAAACAATAACCAGGCAACAAAAATTCTCCCTTCAAAATTTAGGCCTTAGCTTCAACAATAACATTTCTCTATACACTTCGGCAACAAGGCTCTAAGTCTGAGACCCGATGGGATCACAAAAAATTCAGATACAAAGCATCATTTAAGTCATCTCCATTTCCACAAATTCTAGCCTAGTCCCAGTATCACTCCGGGATTGCATAATAATGGATTTAAAACGGCCATCGATAAATCAAATATAACATCAAGTTATCAACTCTTCATAAAATTCAGAGTCAGTCACTGGGATGGGGATCATATGCTCATGAAAAGGGGGAAATCAGAAGAACATAGATGATCCAAAGATGAGAATTAGGAGGAAGGCGGTAAAATTGAGACTAACCAGCGACATCTTGGCCGTCATAGATACCACGATGAACGGTGCCGAAAGTCCCGCGAGCTATAACACTCTTGATGATTAGCTTGGAAGGGTCAATCTCCCACTCCTGTCTCTGCCTGTTGAAGGTAGCTCCGCCGCCACCACTTAGACTTCTAATGGAAGTAACGCCGATATTAGTCGCCGGCACATCTTCGTCTTTGGTCTTGTGCTTCTCCAAAGTCAATGCCTTGTTCAGATGCCTCTCCAGCTGTTCATCTATGCTCTTCAGATCAATCTGATCTGCCCTCACAAACCCATCACTCACCTCCTTCATGGTTGCTCCTTCTTCTCCTTATTCACCCTCTTGCTCTCTCTCTATCTCTCTCTCTTGTTCTGTGGGAAACAGAGACCAATGATTTGTTCTGAAAATATGATTTATTTTTAAAGGGGGAAAAAGCCAACATTGGTGTACACTAATATTAGTAAAAATATAATTGTTCTGAAAATATGATTTATTTGTAGGATGAATTTTATGTTTTTAGTTTCTATGATAATTCATATTTTGCTGTAAGATTAATAGTAGATAGAGTATTAATCTATATAGAATGTAGTGGATAAAGAGTATATATTTTTTTGTTAGCTTAAATACACAAAACTCCCATAAATTTTAGATCAGTTATACATAACTTTTATAACTTTTAAAAATTTAAATTAAAGATCTTAATATTTTATATTTTGATTATCAAGCTACTACCATTAAAATTAACAGTTTTTATTATGCTATAATTTTTATATTTTTTATTATATATTATGTTATTTAAAAAATAACACTTGGTAGTTTATATGTAATTTATATTTTTTTTATTTAAAATATACATTGTCAAAAAAATATTTTAAATTCTTTTTAAAGTACTTTAAATTTTTTTAAATATTTCATTCCAATTATTTAAAAAATACTAAAAATTACATGTGAAATATTAGGTGTTATTCAAATATTTTATATTTTAAGAATATTTTATTTAAGTATTTAAGAAAATTTAAAATTATATGTAAAGTACCAAGTGTTATTTTTTAAATAATATGGTATATAATAAAATATATAAAAATTATGATATGATAAAAATTATTAATTTTAATGATAACTTTAATAATAGATACTTGATAATTAAAATATAAAATATTAAGGTCATTAATTTAAACTATTAAAAGTTATAGAAATGATGTATAACTAATCCAAAATTTATGAGATTTTTTATATTTTAGCCTCTCTTTTTTTTTTATTAGGTTTTCTCCACACACAACTCATAAGCACTTTGAGGCTATGTTGTTTTTTTGTGCCTAAGATTTTATAAGAGTTTAAGGTTTTCATTTATCATTTGCAGGAATCAATCTTCATAAATCATATGTTTTATTGCAATTTTTTTTTATATAAAAATTTATATGGTTCGACATTGATCCCTACCAAGGCTAAGACACAATCCTATAACTCATAGAGTATTTACAAAATTTTATACTAAAAGAACTCTCATGATAAAATAAATCAAACTTATATTATTATGATATATAAACTTATTTCTTATAATATACGTTAACTCTCATTGGTTGTATTGTAAAATTTTTGGTTAAGGAAATTAAATATAAAAAACCCGTATTTTGGTTTAAAAGATAAAAAGGCCCAATTGGCCCAAATCGCATGACCTGCCTAAATCGTATGACCAACCCGAGCTTAGCCATATCCGTTTATATTAGCAATTAACATAGAGTTAACATAAATAATAAAAATATATTTATATTTTATAAAAATATAAATTTAATTTTTATTATTATTATAAAGATTTATTTAGTAAGCGATCTCATAAATCTTTTATAATTGTTCTTTGAACTTTAAGACTATATCCTAACTTTAATACAAGACCAGTATCAAACCCACATAAATTTTTTTATAAAAAAAAATTGGCAATTAACATTAAATTGTTAATGTAAATAATGTTATCTGGTTGTTATCTATAATTTTAAAAGACTTATCATCCTGTCATTAGTATATGATATATTTAATTAATGTGATTAAATTAAAAAAATTAATATGATATGATTTTTCTAAAACACTGAAACTATATTCCTTAACATATTCTCTCTATTTCTTACTCGACTATTATTGAGAAATATTAATATAAATAATTTTAAAAAAATAATAAATATAAAAAATATATTTTATGGTTAGAATTAACGTTAATTTTTTAATTAAATTTTATATTAATGATCGGAAGAGTATATAAAATGTTAGCTACAATTTTTAATTTGGAAGGGTGAAAAGGAAATTTATATTTTAATTTTTACTCGATAACGAACTCTAAAATAAAATAAGTTATCTGATCATAAATTTTGTAAGAGTTTTGCACAACAAAATGCGCTGTGTCGGTCAGCAAATTCAAGTGGCCACTGGTCAATGAAAAATACACAAAATTACAAAGATTACTAAGAGTATCCTATTATGAAGAGATTATCGTTATACAAAAACTTTTTCACAAGGAAAAAGTGTAATAAATATTTTATTTTAAAAAATCAAACTTATTAAAAAATTTATTTTTCTACTATTTTCGTGTTTATTTTTTATTTTTTTAAATATATATATCCTTCTATAAAAGATAATTATATTTAAGACATTATCAAATAATAAATATAGGTATCAATAAAAATTTAAAGTATAATTCATCATGTCATAAATATATAACTATTCTTATTAGACTCAATTACCGTATTTTTTATATTTGGAACCAAACAAAAGGTTCTCTAACCACCAATAGCTTTTTATTTTTTTTTTTATTTTTTTTGCCCGGTTCACCGGAATTTTACCCCGACTATATCCGGATCCGACCCGTGTCGCGTACCTAGTTATGGTGAGTGAGTCTCCCAACAGGGATTTTCTGCATTCGCTAAGGGTCGAACTCGAGACCTCACTTAAATGATACTGAGCCGCTTACCACTCAAACTAACTATAGTTAATAATAGTTTTTTAAATAATATTAAATAGAGAATAAACAAATCCGGTACAACCTAAATAAATTCAAAAAAAGTGGCCCAATCCAACCAAATAGACAAATAGAGCCCATCTTCACCAATAAATATAGGTGATTCAAACTCATAATAGTAATCAATGTAACTCAAAAATTGAGGAAGAGTAAACAGGGTGACTTCGATTTTTGTTATTATTATGAGAATATTTTTAGTAAGTAATTTTATAAATTTTTTATAAACGTTATCTGAATTTTAGAATTATATCCTGACTTTAGTGAAAAATCAGTATTAAACTCACGTAAATCTTTCTTTTATCAAAAAATAATAATTGAGGCAATCCATACTAAACAATGAACAAATTTGACTTAAACCAAGCAAAAAAGAAAAAAAGATAAAGAAAAAAAAGAAAAAAGGATAAAGAAAAGAAATTAGCATCAATCTTTTTTCCAAATAATATTATTTTCCTATATGTTTAAGATCCTTTCTCTTTACGAAACCATTTTTCATTTCAATTTTTCACTCTACATTCAAACTGTTTTTATAAAAGGAAAAAAAAGTCTAAACATCGTACTCCTCCAGTTCTAGAAATATGACGTGATTAATAAATTAATATTAATTTTTAAATATAAAATCTAGTTTATATATTTATTAATTTTTTTAAAATTATCCCTGCCGATATTTTCTCAACAATAATCAAATAAGAGAACAACAGAGAGAGAGTTAAAGAAAATGATTATAATATTTAAAAAATATATATAATAATTAACTTTTTTAATATAATAGACGATGAAGCAAAAGGAGGTGGAGGTATTATTGTTTGTTTGTTTTTTTGGTATTATAATTTGGGGGAAGATGGGATATGTTGCAATTTCTGGTTCATGCCTTCTTCACTCAGGCCTCAGCAGTAGTTTTCATTGTCTCAATTATATGTATGGCACAGAAAGCTCCCTTTTATCTCTTTGTTTGCTCTGTCCTTTCAAGTTTCTTACATTTCCCCTTATTTACTGTTACCAACATTCTCATTCAAATATAATACATGAGTAAATAAGTTCGGTTCAATCCTATTATACAAGTTATAATCCTCGTCACATGCATTATTATAGATAGATTGTTTGGTTGGTTGGTGGGACTTATTGATAGTAATACAGATTGCAGTGGTAAAATAGTCAAGTTGAAATTAACAAGAAGACAATCATGATTTAAGGAGAAAAAACAGAGAGGTACGAAGAGGGTGGGCAAGGCATGGTTTTAATTTGCAGACCAAAGGTGCCACAAAAAGTCAAAAATCATAAGCTTTAATTAGTCTTATACTTTAATCTAATTACCATCTATTTCCATTAATCTGATTATAAAATTATAAATATGTGTGTATGTATATTATAGGGCATCATCCTAAATCTTTTCTTCAAATCTAAGACATCAATCACGACTTGTCTTTTGTATGTCCATTTATTTACCCCTTCCCAATAATTCAATCTTTATCCCTCCACTTCGTGATCACCTCAAATAATTATTAAAAACCAATAATAGTTACTATTCCTATACGAGCCAGGGCCCCCCCAAGGGAGAATTACTATACAGCTATATATTTATATAAAGTCCCCGATTTTTAATATAAAAATTATTTAATTTTTTAATAGTTTAAAAAATTTAAATAAATCAGTTAATTATGATTAAATTTAACCCTCAAAATAAATTTATATAATATATTTTTCAGTCTACTCGAATTAATCAATAAATTCTTATACTAATTATAGTACTTAATATAAAAGCTAATTAACTTTTTTTAGAGAGATTAATAAATTTAAATAAATAAGTTAATTATAACTAATATAAGAGTTATTTGACTAATTTAGGTAGATTAAGGAGTATATAATATGAATCTATATCGAGAGATTATATTTTATCATAATTAATTAGTTTATTTAACTTTCTTAATCTTCCAAAAAATCAATTAGCTCTTATATTAAAGAGTGGAAGGAATATTAATTATAATTAATTTATTTAAATTTTTTAATATGTCTAAAAAAGTTAACTTTTTTTTTTAGTTACAGATTGTGATATTAAAGAACGGTGGGAGACCTATTTTTACAAATTATTTAATGACGAGGGAGGAGGGTCGAGTTATGAGCTCGGGAATTTAACACGAGAAGTTGAACCAAATTTAGCATTTTACCGTAGGATCCGTGTTGACGAGGTTAAAGAGGCGCTTAAGAAAATGGAAAATAGTAAAGCTGTTGGACCTGACGATATTCCTATTGAAGTTTGGAAGTGTTTAGGCGAAGTGGGGGTGGTGTGGCTTGCTAAACTATTTAATATGATTTTAAGTTCTAAGAAAATGCCTGATGACTGGAGGAAAAGTACTTTAGTTCCTATTTACAAAAATAAAGGGGATATTCAAAATTGTGCAAATTACAGAGGGATAAAGCTTATGAGTCACACTATGAAGTTGTGGGAAAAGGTAATTGAACACAGGTTGAGATTAGAGACTGATATTTCTGAGAATCAGTGTGGTTTTATGCCGGGTAGGTCTACAATAGAGGCGATTTATTTATTAAAGGGGTTAATGGAAAGGTACCGGACCAAAAGAAAAGACTTACATATGGTCTTCATTGATTTAAAAAAAGCGTATGATCGAGTACCAAGGGAGGTGCTTTGGAAAGCTTTAGAAAAGAAAGGTGTGCGCATGGCATATATCAAGGCAATAAAAGATATGTATGAGGGGGTAACAACTACTGTAAGAACGTCTGGGGGCGAAACAAAGGATTTTCCCATAAGGATTGGTTTTCATCAGGGATCATCCTTGAGTCCTTATTTATTTAATCTAGTAGTGGATGTTCTAACCAAGCCTATTCAAAAAGAAATCCCTAAGTGCATACTTTTTGCAGACGATATAGTTCTTGTGGCAGAGTCAAGAGAAGAGATTAATTTTAAACTTGAGTTATGGAGAAGTACTTTATAGTCGAAGGGTTTTCGTCTGAGTAGAAGTAAGACTGAATATATGCATTGTAATTTTGATAAGAGGCAAGTTAGAAATAACTTGGAGGTCAAATTGGGAGATCAAGTTATTCCACAAATAGATAAGTTCAAATATTTGGGATCAATTATACAGAAGGATGGTGAAATTTTGGAGGATGTTAATCATAGAATTTAAGCTGGGTAGTTTAAATGGAGAAAGGCTACTGGGGTTATATGTGATCGGAAAGTACCAGATAAATTAAAAAGAAAGTTTTATCGCACTGCTATAAGACCAGTAATGCTTTATGGAAGTGAATGTTGGGCTTTAAAAGTACAGCAAGAGCATAAAGTTGGGGTAGCTGAGATGAGGATGTTGAGATGGATGTGTGGACATACAAGAAAAGATAAGATTCGTAATGAACAAATTCGAGGAAGAGTTGAAGTGGCATCTATTGAGGAGAAAATGGTAGAGAACCGTCTTAGGTGGTTTGGACACGTACAAAGAAGGCCAAGGGATGCGCCAGTGAGGAGGGTGGATCAAATCGTATGGAGCCCGGTTAAAAGGAATAGAGGAAGGCCAAAGAAAACGCTCAACGAGGTCATTGAGCGGGATCTCCTGGTCAATAACTTAACCAATAATTCAGTTTTTGATAGAGCACAATGGCTTCGTATGATCCATGTAGCCGACCCATTTAATGGGATAAGGCTTTGTTGTTGTTGTTGTTGTCGTCGTCTAAAAAAGTTAACTAACTCTTATAATTAATACAAGAGGTAGTATGAAATAACAAAAAATTATAAAAAAAAAGATAATAAATTACATATTATTCACTTGTTATAAATTTTTTTAATGATTAAATTATTTATGTAAAACTGCACAATAATTTTATTTAGACACTAATTCAATTTTTTTCTAAACAAAAGTAGGGGTGTCCAACCTTGTCTCGTCTCGGGTGTCCCGACCCGGTCCCGGGGATTTCGGGACGGGTCCGTCGCGTCCCGAAATGGACCGGGACGGGTCCGTCCCGGGACGGGACAAGATTGGTATTCGGGACGGGACGGGTTTCGGCCCGTCCCTCGGGAATCTCGTCCCGTCCCGATTTTTTTTTTTTTAAAATTTACACTATCCTATCTTTCCCACTCTTATATAGATATTTTTATTCTTATACAGATATTTTTATATTGATATTTCTATTCTTTTTTACTATTACTTTTTTTTCCCTTATATGGGTAAGTTATTATATTATATCAAGGAGAAATGTTGGTATTTCGAGTAAGTTGCTGGGGCATTTTATATGGAATAATTTATTGAGATGATTTTATTATAATATATTTTTTTAAAAAAAATAATTTCGGGTCCGTCCCGTCCCGTCCCGAACCCGTCCCGGTCCCGTCGGGACCTGGACAAATTCGGGACGGGACGGGACACGGGACGCATTTTGCGTCCCGTGTACTGTATCGGGACGGGGTTGTCCCGGTCCCGACCCGTCCCGTGAACACCCCTAAACAAAAGTATCAAATGCAATTATATATTCTCATTGAAACAACATTAGTCCAACATCATTTTAGGGTTACTTTAAAATTTAACAAAAGATTATAGATAGTATAACCTCAAGTTGTTCTCACTCTGAGGAGCTGAAGATAAAACTAATTTCTAAATAATTAAATGTAACGAAACATAAACTATATATAAAGGAAGTTTTGGTTTGATTAACTATAACTAAAATTGCAAAGAATTAAATTAAACATAAAAGACTTATTTTTAGTATTTTTAATAAAATAGATGGTGAATGAAAAATAGATAAATCGCATCACTTGAAAATAGTTTTAAGGCAATCATTGTTCACAAAAGATAAATGGGAGTTTAACACTCATTTACAATACTTAGTTTATTAAATATCAAACCCTAAAGATAATAAATGTTAATATTTAAAAATAACTCAAAGATCTAAAATAAAAAGAATCAAAGCTAACAAATAACATAAATAATCTAATAATTTGAGTCACTTTAAAAAATTATTAAATATTCATAATAATCTCAATATAAATTTTGACTTATAACAAAATAAATAAAATTAAAGTTAATTAAAAAATAATATTAAATATTAAATAAATATAATCTTGTAATATAAAAATATAAACAATACAAATCTTTTAATAATTTAAAAAATTATTTTAAGAGCCAGAAATCATACGCTATCTATGGGTAAAAGATTAAAGCAAATAAAAACTACCCTATTTAGCTCAGAAACTCAAGCCTCTGCCACCGTCCTCAAGAGTTGGTCTTCTCACCCCTGAACATCTATCAAACAGAAGCTACCTTCACACTCAAACATATGGTTCTGCCCATCGCTACACTCGCTGGTTCTGTCTTCTGCCGTGCCGTAGCTGACTCCGTACTGGTGCGTCGTGGTTCTGCTCGTGCAGTGGCTTACGTCGTCGCTGTTCGGCCTCTGTCTCCGTCACTGCGCTGCTGCTCCTCCTCGCTGCTGTGTCCGTGTGGGATGGCGGGATGTGGAGGCCGTACGTGATGGGTGTGAGATGGAGATGACGGCAACGTATGGTCTCTCCATGGTCACGGCTTGTGTGGAGGTGGAGGTGGAGTGAGATGAATGGTTGACGGCGACGTGAATGGGGAATGGAAGGGGTCAAGTCCGCTGGAGGTGCTGCTGTGGTCTGGATGATGGAGGAGTGAATAGAGACGAAGATGGTGAATGACGGCAGCGTGTGAGATGGTTGATGGGTGGTGTGTCGGCCGTGAGGGGTGTGGGTGGATGATGGAAGGTGACGGCAGTGTCGGGGGATCGTCCGCCCTCTCTCGTGGACGAGTTATACGCTGAAGAAGAGAATAAAAAACTAATGGGCCAAATTGTAAAATTTAACCCATAGATTCTTATGTGTAATTTTTAAAACTGTAGTTTTTTTTTGTCATTCATAAATTTCAATTTCTTTTAAATACCTAAAATTTAAATTATAATAATATGATATCTTTTATTTTAAAAATAATAATTTTAAAAAATTATAAAAATATAATAATTATACTCCAATATTAATTTAATGTAAGACATGTTAATCTAGATAGTGTATAAATAATATAATTAAAAATTAAAATAATGATAAAAAATATTAAAATTATATGAATATATATATATATATATAAATATATGCATCTGACAAGGTAAAACCTGCAACCATATGGCTGAGGCAAATTTAGGTATCGTCGTGAATGACATCTCATCATTCGCATAACATTAAATTATTAATTCAGACGAATAAGGGGAAAAATGTGAATCTCACAAACGAAGCCCCTTTTCTTACTTCTTGTTTCAATTAAATTTGTGGTGGAGGATCCCTTTTGAAAGAAATTAAAGGATATATGGTTTAAACTACAAACAGTAAAAAGGAAAAAAAAAAGAAAAATTAGGAATTTATGATAAGTGTTGGGGATTGAAGTCAAGAAGGGTGATGATGAGAAACAATTGATTAAACATAAATTGGGGAGATTGTGTGCGCGGAAACTGTAAAGAGTTGCCAACTTCCTGGGATGTGTGCGTCACTACCCGTTAATTCTAATTCACACATTCACATCTTACAAAAAAAAAAAAAAAACTCCGAACAGGCCTCCCCCTGTTAATCCTTTCACATCGCTTTAATTTTTAAAATTTTAAATCCTTTCTTTAATCTCTATCCAAACCTACTAACCTCCTCCTACTCAGGCTCAAGTGCAATATAAAATGTTGGTGGAATGTGAGATAATGAGTATGATGAAATAATATCTTATTAGTTTTTATTTTTTTAGGATTCTTTTGATTTATTATTTTATTTATAGGCTATTCTGATTTATCTCTATTATTATACTGTTGGGTCCTTTCTAATCATATGTTTGTATGGATACTGTTGATTATATTTTTATGGCCTAGTTCTCCCCCTTTTCTCTCTCTTTTTTTATTATTTATATTTATTTGAATGAATTTTATATGTTTGTTTTAGTTTATTATAATATTTTTATGTTAATTAGTATATAACTTTGGTACCATGAAACCGTTTTTCCCCCCATTGAATAAACCAAACGGTGGATTGATACGTGATGTGAATGGGGTCAAATGTTGGAAAAAAATAGGAGGATTGCATCATGGAAATTCAGCCCCCAACCCGTTAATAAAAATGTAAGTAAATGTAAGAACAACAACGGATATAAATTTCAATGAAACTGAAGAATTCTATTTAATCTATTATAAATAATAAAAAGCAAATAAGAAGCTTCTATTTATATTTGGCTAATATAAATAACCTGAGAGAAAATAAAAGGTCATCAAATCATTACTTTCCATGGAAGCTCAAATTTTGTTTCCCAAAACCTTGTTTTTTACCAGCTAGAATTTACAAAACCAAAGAAACAAGAACAAAACGGGCCCATGATATAATTGTGCTATCACTTCAGTTGGGCCATATTATTGGGCACCCCAGAAAATGTGTTTTATAGTAGTTGGGTTATTTTATGCCGTTCTCCAAGTTTGAACCAAAATTACCCATTGACGATGGAATCATGAAGCGGGATGTTAATCCCCATTATAGTTCTGCAGCTTACAACCTGGTCGGGCGCACGATGCTTCCAGATTGGGGTTCACGATTCTAACAGTAGAAAGAAATGACTCTTCTAAAGGCAAAGCAGTCCCCATTGTGGGGACAAATTCGACGCAAAAAAATAAAAAGGGAGTTCTAATTCCATAGAAAAGAAAATAATCATTCTCCACAGCACAGCAGGCCTCGACTCACCGTTTCGGAAAACAACTAGCAGATTCGCACCGGTTCTTGGCTCTCATGGCTTTGGCTCTCCGCATTAAGCAAATGCTGCGGTGATGGCATCACCGGCGAAGATAGAGGAGAAACGGTGAGGGGCCTCTCCAACTTGACAGAGTAACACATTACACGTGGACGCTAGGCTGGAACAAGTCTAAAGTAGTAACTGTGCTCGCTCTTAATAACGGCAATATCATTTTTTCTACTGTTTATAAGTTTGACGCTTGGCTAATAATTTATAGGTAGATTTATATTTTATCTTATTTATATTCTCATATGTTTTTTTTGATAAAAAAATTTAAAAAAATATTGAGTTCACGTACGATCTAAAAGCAGAGTAAAATTTTTTTTCTCTTAAGTCATACTAATGTCGGGTAAAACGATTATCCTATTATTCTCAAATATAAATATCAGTATTTAGGAATTATAATATCTCTTTAAATACTGTGACTGGAATTATAATAAAATAATATTTTTTAAAAATTAAATATGTTCTAATTATAAATAATTGTATATCTCGTATTTTTTACCAATTGAAGTTACTAACGAGCTTATCGTATGTTGATGGTGAATAATAGAACTTTTAATATAGGCTAACTCGTAAAAAATAAGTTGACGCCCAACAGGTTATGGGAAGGTGAGCTGGATTTAAAAGACCTGCATCTTTTAACTAACCTGTGTTTACCCTGACTTTTTTCTTAATTGTTTTTTTTCACAAATAAACGCAATGATTCGTGAAAATATCTTCTAGCATTTTTGTAATTTCCAATTCCACCCCAACATCTTTATCCTTAACTCTCTCGCCAATCTCCCTCTTACACAGTCACACTGCTACGTACAGAGAGAGAGAGAGAGAGAGAGATGGGAGTGGTGATCATCGACGGCACGACGGAGAGGGATTTCGTGGGAAACAAGGAACAGTTCAACAAGAGCGCGGAGGAGCAGTTCACGACATTGGATGTCAACAACGACAGTGTTTTGTCGCGAGGGGATGTCCAGAAGGCATTCAAGTCCATGAGGCTCATCGAGACGCATTTCGGTATCGACGTGGCCACTCTGTCGGACGAGCTCACCCAGCTCTACAAGCTGGCTAATCTGTTAACCCGGCCCAGCAGGTTAGCCCGCCACTAGTAAGGGTACCAACCTAACCCACTATTTTTTAAACTGATTAACACGGCCTAATTCATTTTACCAGCTTTAATAAATAAGTCTGCATGGTTAAAAAACAATAGAGCCAAAATTAAATGAGATATAAAAAGTAGAGTGACGGAAACAGCCAAAAACAAAATCTCAAAGTGACGTGATGGATGAGTCCAATGAAATGAAAGGATAGGACCCATTCATTTATGCCCTTTCATTTTTGTGGTCCAAACTCCAAACCAGCGATTACTTCCAGACGAATAGAAATAGATGATATTTTTATAAGTTGAGATTAACCAACAAAATTTATTATAGTTAGACATATAGTTGGATCTTTCGTATAATGTTATAAGTTTAGACCAAATCGTATGAATAAAAAATATATGTTAAAAGAGTTAAAATTCACTTTAATGATATATACATCTCAAAAAATTATTTTTTAGCTATCTATTAAAAATACTATATGAATTTTACAAAATATTGTTAATATTACTTTATAAGTTCTTGGATGTAATTTAAAATATTACGTATGAGTAAATCTGAAAATTTATTTTATATTTGGATTGAATTAGTGACTTCATGACCTCTCTTTGACATGAATGAAGTGATTAGAAATAAGGAGTATTAGGTTAATTATATCCTGGTTAAAAGTGAAATCGAGTCTCCATCAAAGGAGCACACAAGACATTAAGAGAAAGTGACCCGGGGAAGGATGATTCCCGGGTGCTCCCATGAAGCTTCTAGGAGGCCATCCCCTTTGTCCCAAGCCCCAACATAATCCATTCTCTATATTTTTCCTTATTCAAACTGGACAACTCCCTTCAACTTACGCCCACTCAAATTACCCATGCAGCCATGCCTACCTCCCGTGCATATTAATATTTTCCCCACGATCCTTACAGTACTCATTATAAATTATTTAATGAAGTATTAATTAAGTTTTGTAAAATGCCTATATCAATGAGGTAGCCTGTTCATGATTTCTGGTCGCAAATGCTTTCTTTCATATATATGTGAGCGCGAGCGGGACTGACAACATTCTTGTGGACAATATCATCCACACCACAAATTATATATTCCAGTTTCCCATATTAATTCTACAAAAAATTTGTGTTCCATACTTTCTTAATTTACTGTAACAGTACTCAAAGCAAACAGAACCACTAATTAAACGTAATAACAAGCTTCAGGGTGCTTTCCATTAATTTCCACCTCGCTTTCTGGAGTTATTTTCAAATTCCACACAAGCATATACATTCTCAATGTCTGCATAGGTACTCCCCATGACGGGATTACGTACATACATACATATGTATTTATATGACCTGCCTAGCTACGAAGTAACCTAGGTTTAAATTCGATGCCCTAACAGTTGTGCAATTTAAATTAGAAAACGATGATCTGGTGCTGCATGGAGCACAGTTGTTAAAAATACTCCCAGCTTTTAAGTGGAGCGATCAAATCCTGAAGCCTCTGATACACTCTTGTAGTTTCTACACCAACTCTTGATATTTTCACCTACAAAACACATATCCATCGTATTAGATTTTGATATTAGAAATATATACTTGATAAGTCTTCTCTCAGGCATTATATACTTTTAATCATTCAATTTAATTAATCAATGTAGGATTTCTTATTCTTCGTATTCTAATAGATCGAGATGATGAAGTGACGGCACTCCAATTGTGAAAGAGAAAGCAAATTAAATGGGCTTTGAAATGTATTGAAGTGACCTATTCTCAGCCACTGATTTTTTTTGTTTACCTGGGCATGAACAGTGTGGAATATCTTATCCCCAACGGTGGAAAAGCTTGCGCTCACAACTTCTGCTCCTTCTTCTTCGAGGACGCTAATTACTTCATACAACATGAAGTTTCTGTTCAATCCACTGATGAGCATCACTTCTATGCTGGAACCCAAGTCTCTGAGCTCAAGAAGTGGCAGATTCGAAACCATGAACATGTTCTCCATAATCACCTTGTCATTACTGCTTGTTGTTTCCTTTAATTTCATGGCTTCCTCCTTCTTCCCCTTCAGCTTCTCCAGTTTCTCCGTCAGATTCTTTATGTAGCTCGCTGCTATATCCAGCTGGTCCTGCTGCGATATCATGTCCTGTAATAATTAATGAAATTCATTCGCTATAATTAACGCTAGATGAAGAAAATTTCACAGTTTGTAGATGGAAATTGAGGGGAGCTAGAGAGATTATTGTGGACGACCTTGGTGTGTTTTAAGTAGTGTGAAGGAATAAGAGAAGCGAGCTTGAAGCAAAGAGCTTTCATGTGAATTCTGCGATTCCTTTCTATGGTCTTGCGATCCACTTTTGAGGATGAATCACTACTTGTTTTCTTCATTTTTCTGGATCAGAGTTTCTGAGAGAAGAAGATTTCTCTGATGTCTAGCTTCGTGATCAGAGTTTCTGAGATGCAGGACCAATTTGCGAGCTGTTTATATAATACAAGGGAGGGAGGAGGGCTAGTGAATGACCGAAAAAGCCCATGACAATGACCAATAAACTTCAAATTATTTCAAAATTGGAAGTTCATCTGCATATATTTTCCTTTGTGACCATTATATAGGTACATATATTTTTTTAATTTTTAATTTAGTATTTATTTTATTTTTTCCTCATTAAATCTTTTAATTTTATTTGTTGAGTACCGTTAATTTCTATAAATTTATTGTATTAGTACTATTATCCCTTACAGAAAGGTTAATTATGTTAAGAGAGCGAAATTAAATGATTTAATTTAAAAAATAGTAGACATACTAAATTGAAAATTGTAGACAAGTATTATAGGTATTTATAAAATGGTTTCCTTATAATTTATTTGATTATTGACACTCCTCCATAAGGAACTAATGCTTGTACGTAAAATGATTTATTATAAATTTTATTAATATGTATTGAATGAAGAGAATGAAAAGATGAAAATAATTTGATTTTAGTCAAAGAGAAGGATATTAGGAAAAAAATACTTACATTAGATGAAAGAGGCGAAATTCATTTTTATTTATAAGTTTCTCAAGGATGAGTCGTTCTCGCATGTGGTCTCATCTTATTGTTTTATTTGAATTTGAATCAATAGGAGCAATCATTTTCAAGGGTGGGGCACATTAATTTCTGGATTATATATATACAGGATGGCTGAATCATACTAATACAAAATTAGTATGATAGTGTAAGATTTTGTTAAATTTTTTTAGATTTTAAGTTTAATTATTAGATAAGATATTTATATTTAAGAGGATTATCTACAAATTTTAAAATTAAATATTTTATAATAATATTCAATAAATAGTGTTTAAAAAAGGATGGCTGAATGAATCATTATAACAGGAAAAAAAAAAAAGATTACTGAATTCGTTCACGTGGGTTTCTCAGAAATCAAATGGGTGAAATTAATAAAATCCCCGTCAAGGATCGGTGGGCCCACTTGATTCCTATGACCAGGGGAATAAGTAATGTAGTGTTGTTGTTTGGGAGAGCCCAAGAGGCAAAGGAGACCTAATTAGCTGACTCTGAACCTCGTTTTCGTTTTGACCGTTGGATCTATATGTAAGAAACCCACGCTTTCACCGACCGCTCACTTTGTCTAATGTGTCTGGAAAGAAACAAAAAAACACCTTTACACCCTAATTGTAGATTGGTCTAAGGGTTTATTTAGATTAATTTGTAGAGAATAGATTAAAAAAAATTATAAAAAATAGATTTTAAAAATAGAGATGTTTGAATGATTAATAGCAGAATTATTTTTTATATTGGTAAATTATTGAAAAATATATGATTTGATTAAAAATAAGAGAGAGAAGAGAAGGTAGAGAAAAAAGATGAGAGAGTGTAGAGAGAAGATAGGAGATAGGGTGGAGAAGAGAAATGGGAGAATAAAGATGAGAGAGGGTAGAAAAGAGAGATGAAAAAGGAGGGAGAGGGTAAGAAAAAGTATGGGTAAGATAATAATTAGATAGTCCATAAGCTATTTTACTGTTCTAAAATATAATTTTTAGTAGCTTATTCAAAACAATAATTTTAAACTATAATTTTGTCTAAAATCACTTATGGATAAACATAACTGTTTGTTTAAAAAAATTTCAAACCAAAATTTTACTCAAAATAACTTTTCAAACAATGGTCCCAACCACACACTAAATCTTTTCAACACTAATTTTAATGGCATAATTATTTTTAAATAAAATTAAATATTATAAATTATAATTTTATATAAGCAAGATTTACCTATTTTTAAAATAATTTTTAAATATTAAATATAAAATACAACTATTTTAATTCTTTAATTTTTTGTCATTTTTTTATATCTTATTTTTTATTTACCTCATATCCTTTTTATAATTTATCTATAAAAAATTATTTTAATAATAATTATCAAAATATTTATTTTTTAAAAATTATTTTTTATATAAAATTAATTTTTTAAAATTAATTTTCTCTATAATCTAAATTAAACACGCCACCATAAGGTCGGGAAGTGTTTTATATATCATCACCCGTCTCATTCAAATTAAATATATATATACCAAACCTTATTAAGTTCACACATCAACTCGCTGTGCTTCCTCTTCTTCTTCTTTCTTTTTTTTAAGATTGATATAATTATAGTTGAATCTGTTTTCCTTGTTCCCACCACATCCCTTTCCGTCCTTTTGATTCAATCAACGCCTTGACTTTTGATCTGTTCGTATACTAATATTATATTTAATTTGCTTCGTCTCCAAATTTAACTCTTTCAATATACAGCAAGATATCTTCGATGACCTCATGAAAATTTTGTAATGCTTCATATATTGGCATTTATCATATGAACCCTAAAACGCCAAAGAACGTCAGGCTATGTACTCATCTAATGAAGTGATCATTTCACTTTTATAAAATAATTTTTTTAAATATTATTTTTAAACCGATTCTTGTAAAAATAATTAAAAAAAAATGAGCGGTAGTATTTTATAAATAAGGATAAAATATTTATACCTGATGTACACATAATCGGTATAAAAAGAATGAGCGGTGATATTTTTATAAACAATAATATAATATTTACACCAGATGTACCGGTGTAAAATAAATGAACGGTAGTATTGTGGAGAAAACTAAATAATAGATAACATATAGTGACTGAAAGCTTTGCCTTCGTAACACATCGTATAAAGTTCATAAAAAAAAAGACCTAGATATGCGATGACTCATACCTGTGCTCTTCGTTCTCTATTATTGAAGTCCGTCGTTCCTACCTTTAAAGTTCACCAAAAAAAAAGATCCAGATCTGCGACGGTGGGTGTCTATTTGTTTGTTTCTTTCTTTTTGAATTTTGTTTAAATATATTTCTGATCACTTTTGACTAGGCAAGTCGGAGGAATTGTGACGGCGCTTCTATGATGTCTTTAATTAGGTGATGACATTTATAGATTTTCGTTTTTGTTAATATATTTGAATTCTTGTTTCATTCATTTGTTAGTTCTGTTTAAATATATTTTTGTCTACTTTTGAGCAGGTGACCCAAAAGAGTTGTGATGATATTTTTGTGGTATTTTTAATTAGTTGATGACGTTTATGATTTTTTTTCCTGTGTTACTATGTATATATCTGAGTTTTTGTTTCTTTCGTTTACAGATTTTTTGGCTTTTTCTTTCTCCCTCTTTTTTATTTTCTACTTGCATTTTACAAGTACTTATTCTTCTTCATCATTCTCCTCCTCTTCACATTTATGACGGAGAAGGAAATAATTTTAGTGCCTTAATAGGAAAACTAGTTTAAAAATTTATCTGATTTGAATCTAGAGTTTTTCAATTTTAAATTTTTTATATTATTTTTTAAACTAGTTATATGGAATAACCGGTTTAAAAAAATTAATTTTTTATACCGATAGTATATAATTAGTATAAAATATCAGATTTTTTATACGGACTGGTTTTATATCATACCAAGGTTTGAGGTAGAAATTTATTTTTAACTAACCAGTTTAAAAAACTTATTTTAGCACTGCATGTTGAATTTAAAGGATGAAGACAGACAGGAATATAATATTAACTTAATTATTGGCAGATCCATAAGAAGCTTGGTTACGTACCTGTTTTACAGGATACGAAAGGATATCTATATTCAAATCTATAACTCGTCTACGCAATTTTATTCCCAAACCTTAAATTTTAAAGGACAACTGGGTTACTAGACACTGCTAATCCTCGATTTAGTCACTTTTACATTAATAATATCATATAGAAGATTATTATTGCTACTATCCTCTGTTCGACTTAATATATAAGTTAACGGTTGGGAAAAAAATTACTTAATATATAAATTAATTAAGGCCTGGATTTATGTTCGCGCGCGCGCGCGTGTGTAAATGTGAAACACGAGGCGATTGGCGGGTAATAGGTAGGAAGGCAGGGGCATAACTCTGTGTTGTATTGAGATTTTAGTGTTTGTTTCAACGACACCTCACATGCCTTGTCAACGCTTTATCTCTATTATTCGTTCAAAACTAAATCTTTTTTTTTTTTTTGTCTTCGCTTCGTACACTGAATCAGGGGTTTCATCACATGGCCTACGTTTATATAGACACAGCTGTTTTGTTTAAAGCTAATTTCACACTCGCCGGTCGGCTCTCTGTTTCAACTTGTATTGATTTGTTCATACTACTTTCTGTTCTTAGTGATCGCACACCATCATCGTCACGCCGTTTCTTGAATTCTAGTCATCTTTTATATTATAATGTTTTTTTTATTTGACAAAAATGTATAATTATTTTCTAATGGTAAAAGACTTTTGTTTTTTTAAATAAGTGTACTTATTAACTCAACTAATAATTTATTTTTTACTATCTATTATACCGATTTATATTAGAATTTTAGAGGTTGTGATATATAGATATTATCTTTATATCAATATAACTTAAGTTAATTTGATATGATTTTTATTAATATTATAAACTCTTAACATGTTATTTAATTATTTAATATTAGATTATATTCTAATATTTTATTAGGCTTGGTAGGCTAAAAGCGCACATAGAGTAAGATCTTTTCACGGTTTTGCATTACATGGATCTATATGCATTTGTTGGATTAGTTTCTAATTTAAGGATGAGGGATATATAATCTGTGTTGGATTTGATGAACTCATTTATGTAAGCGCACGTGCTCGTTAATTTTTTCCCGATCGACGATGAGATTGTTACGCAGAGATAGTATAAAGTAACAGATGAATATATAAAAGAGACCAATAGATAAAATGATTCTGTGGACACTAAACTATATAAACCGTACTAACTATATTAAGTGAAATTAAAGGACTAAAAGGAGAGTGACGGTATTCAGTATTAACGGGTGGGTGGGGATGTTTAGGAGTAAGACTGCGGGACCCGCAACATCCGCCCCTTATTGAATAGCACGGGACCCCTCCATTTGAACCACAAACAGATAACGAGACAGTTGTTATGAGAAATACGGCAAGATATTCTTCTCGATAACATATACAAATATATGTTTTGGATAATTTTATTTGTTTTTATTTTAATTTTAGTTATAATAATTTTAAATTATAAATTTTAATCCCCTAAACGTTCAAATAGTCATGGTTTTTATTAAAACCCCAAAGACTAATATTTTGGATATAAATTAAAAAAATTTAAAAATTAAAATTTATAGTTTAAAATCATATTGATTAAAATCTAAATAAAGATAAATTATAAATATCATGTATTAATTAATTATATATATGTATATATACATATATGTCCTATATTTTTAAAATTATGAATATATATTAGATTTTCATCACACAAGCATTGGGATTCAACATCATGACTATATATATACAATGGATTCAGCCTGAATGAGTGTTGTATAAGGACGATATACTTACGTAGGTACATGCATTCATAAATTAAATCCAACTCACCAAGTTAGTAAAATCTCCTTTATTTATAGATATGTGTGTACTAGGGCCGACACAGTTGCTTTCCATAGTGTACTACTAATGGACCGTTGGTTTTGGTGCAGGCAGCTTCTGCCCACTTTCGTTTAATATCTCAAACCTCAGACATGACATCCCATGTCTAGCCTATTACCCCTCTCACGTCGTTGACTCACATGTTCCTTGTACAATAATAATATCTCCTCATTCTTCTTAAATAATTTTTTAAAAATATTCATATAAAATATTAAATTATATATTAATTTATACTTAAATAAATTAATTTTAAAAAAATTATAATTAAGAGATAAATTATAATATAGTATCATATTTTGGACCAATATATATGATGTTAGAGTTAACTATAATTACTAAAAATAATATTATAAATTACTCAAATTTTAAAATAAACTTAATAATTTTAACTATTTTTATGAGTGCATAAATTAATTAGAAAGCTTTTATAAAAGGACAAGGGGGAGTATTAAACGTTGAGCAATCACCGGGGTAAGATAGACATTTGCTTTGAGGGATGGATGTGACCATTTGACTAATTGGGAAGCAAAATTATGTTCACAATAAGGAAATAAGGAAATACAAAATTTAAAACATGTTGGGATAATGACCGAAATGGAAGAGCTGAAAAAGACATCGGATTATAGACGCGTGGAATTAATTACCCTGGAAGTTTACAGGTCAAAGTTCATGCGCATGCCACGTTAGATCGATGGAGAGAGAGGACCTATTACCATTGAAGTGCGAAGCCTATAGGGACGTGAGCTAATGGGATTTGTTCTTGGTCAAATCAGGACAGGTAAATACGACTTTGTCGTTTTGACCGGTCAATCTCTTCCATTTATTTACTTGATTAACATCTATTTTTTTAATTACTCCATGAAAAACACACTCTCCATGTGTTACCCTTTGCCCGTATATATAATTTACTAATTAAAGTACTTCTCTTTATCTACTCAACATTTTAATTTTAGCAATAGGATTTGCTAATCAAGTTTCTATGCTTACTCCTGCGTCACATACCCATCATATATGTAGTCAATTCCTTAACTAATCTTACTTCATTACTCCATGAGAAACACACTCTAATTAAACATCCGTACTTAGCATACCCCATTACACACTGATCGTTGTTTGTTGGGAAGAAATAACGATGGTCTAAGAGATCAATGTTAATAAATATAAAAAATATATTTTATATTTATGATATATTTTCTCGTCATGGAATCCTCTACAAAAAAAATAGGTGTAAAATCTAGATTGTGAAATCTAATTAATTGTTCCTCTCCCATGTAATGTTGTCTATTATATTCTATCGTCTCTTCCGTATATGTTCCATCTTCGTTACACTCATTCGTATCTAGCTAGCCGCTCATGCATGGCTTCCACAACGAAGTCATGCATGATCTCATCCAACCTTTTCCACATACACACTGTTACGCTGCACTTGAACCCAATCCTATATATACAGGTCACTGGATCCTCTGCGTTTCCAGTTTTCCATTCCATGTTCGTCTTTCCAACGACACAAAACTCTATTCTAATCAGCTCTCCTTCAACTTCCAAATCTCATATCGTTCCCTCAAAATTAACATATCCTGAATATAATAATATAATCATTCTCCAAGATGATAGCTAGTAATGGTAATGCATGGATAACGGAGAATATGCACGCTTCTAATTAAAGTCTGTACGCCCTTTGTAAAATATGGAAAGAGGAAGTAAAAATTTGCAAAAGTGATTCAGATGAAGGAATATAATGAATACTTTGCATAGTGAAGATGGAAATCAATAATTGCAAACGCGAAGGCGCCGTGGGCGGCATCATCTAATAAGAAAGTCAAGAAGGGGAAAGCCTCACGTTTTCTGCTTTACTTAAAAAGGGTCAATTCACACCATCATTAAATCTTTACCTTGCATTTCACATACTATATTAATCTCTTAACTACTTCATAATGCTTAATTAAAAAGAGTTAAGCTGTACTTAAAGACATTTAAGCGGTAGTACTACATAAAATAGTACGAAAATATTACTATTTTTTAAAGATTATCATCCAATTAAAGTCAATATATCTGAATTCCTTTCAAAAAATTTATATAATAACCTTTCTTTACATTATACTCATCTAATTCTTAATTTATGATCTATTTAAATTAATAAAATTAGTTAATATGATATTTTTTAAAATACTATAATTAATATTTTTTTTTTATTTTTTCACTCCCTCTCCTACTTGGTTATGATTGAAGGAATATCAATAAAAATAATTAAAAAAATAATAAATATAAAAAATATATTTTATATTTATAATTAAGATTAATTTTTTAATTAAAATATATATTAAAGGTAGGTGGAGTAATTAATAATGTTATTTATAGGAAAAATAACGCTATTAACCTTTTTTGTTCTTACATTTTGAGAGGCGTGATAGAAAATATTCTGTAGTTTGGAGGGAGAAAGATGGCAAAATGCGGAGGAAAGAGGAGGGGTGTTGAAAGAGTCAAGAGGGAAGAGGGAAATGGTCAAATCGAAAGAGGGACGACGCGTGAGTTCAATAAATGTGGGCGGCTCGTCACCGATCGGCTTTTTATATTTTTAAGAGAGGGAGAGGGGTGCGAGGTACAGTCCCCCCCCCCCCCTCCTCCCCTCCCCCAAAAAAAAAGAAGGTAAAGAAGGGCCATTAAACTCGAGACTTCCTACTTGTAAATAAACAAAACTCATTTTTAGCAATTGATCGTAGTATATGAGTGGTATGACAACTTCCTCACTTTAAGAGGCAAAAACTTGTGCGGATTTAGCGAGCACATTTCGTGCTCAAATTAATGAGCACCTCCGAATGAGAATGAGGACCGCGATTTATCATTGCCTCGCAACTTCTTTGTTACTTATCATCAATAGAGAATTACATCTAATTCTCGTAAAAAGAATTAAATTATAAAAAAAAATTTAGAATGATAAAATTATTGAAAAATTTTATTAGATTTGAGATTAATTTTTTTAAATTATAAAAAGATATAATTATCCTTTATTTATATTCTCTTAGCTAGATTATCCTCAATGCTAGGAATAGAGAAAGAAGGGGTCATCATTCCTCATTGTTGACACTCTTCTCCTTAACTCTTTCGTATTTTGTTCTCTTTGTACCTCACCTCCTCGCGTCCTTCTTCTTCTTCACCTTAATTTTGAACAAGCTGTATAGTTATTTTTTTTAACTCTTTTTTTTAACACTGACCTAGAACGAGGGCCCATTTAGTTTTAATTCTAGAGGCATCCTCGAAGAAATAAACACGAAGGGAAGAATAACTCAGATACTCACTCTAGTTGCTATAAAATGTGAATGACAGATCATGCTTTGATATGGGAAGGAACATGAGTTATTATTATAGTAAGCGATAGTTGTTAATATGAGTGATTGAGTTGTTAATAATTTGGATCGATAAAGCAGCAGCTGCTCTTGTTTCTGAACTAGCTTTGATTTCCAGAAAAATGAGTAGTCTATCTTATAGTCATTATGCAACTACATATTATAAATACAGTTGAATGGAAAGCAAGTTTGTTCAAGATGTGTATTTTTGTTTTCTTTTTCAAGAACAAAAATTGTTGAGGAATAACATCTCTCTAACAATGATTTTCAGGGTTAAGGCAGAGTCATTACGGCATTTAACAACTACATAGTGTCCCTTGTTGCCTCCCCTACGGTCAACTCTTACAATTGCATTTAGTCCAGATGACAAAGTGCTTGCATCGACACAGAAAATTGTATTTTCCTCCACCTCCTCCTCCTTTTGCTAATTTAAATTTATTTGTAATTGAGCTTGATTTTTTGTTTGGCATTTTCAGTGATGACCATACCATAAAAATAATTGATTAGGAAAATAGAAGTTGCTTAAGTGTGTGTTTGACATAGAGGTGGGGAATCAATTCTGGGCCAAAACAGCGGTTTGGAATTTTTTTACATAAACAACAATTTTTATTGAGAATCGATTTTGGACAAAACCTCGGTTTAAAATCTAGGTTTTGAATAAGCCACTGAAAATAGCTTTTGGTTTGATAGCTAGTTTATGGATTATCCAATTACTATTCTACCCCTACTTTTTCTTATACCCTCTATCCTCTCTCTTCTCTCCTCTCTCTTCTCTTATCTCTCTTTTTATTTTTCCTCTCTTTTCTCTTATCTCTCTTTTTCTCTCTCATATCTCCTCTCTCCTCTCTCCTCTCTACACTCTCTTCTCTCTCCTCTTTCTTCTCTATCATCTTTTCTCTCTCTTACTTTTAATCAAATCATACCCTTTTTGGTAATTTACCAATATAAAAAGTAACTATACTACTAATCATCCAAACATCTTTATTTTTAAAATCTATTCTTCTCAAAATCTATTTTCCAAAATCTATTCTTCCCATAATCTATTCTCCAAAAGCTAATCCAAACACACCCTAAATGTGTTAATTGGCCATAGAATGACCCCTTGGGTGGTAAGCTTGTCATTTTATTGTTTGCCTCAATTTCTTGCAGTTAATGTAATAGTCAGCAGGCCGAAAAATATATAATTTAATCAGCAATCTGAAACGAGATATTTACATTATAATTCTGTTCAATCATCTAGGAAATAACTTGAATAAAATACTACAGTTGATAAGACAGACTGCTCACTTCTCTGTAAATCAAAGCTAGTTCAGAAACAAAAGTTGCTACTATTTTATCGATTCAAATTATTAACAACTCAATCACTCATATTAACAATTACCGCGTATTATAATAACAACTCATGTTCCCTCATATATCATAACATGCTCTGTCATTCACGTTTTACAACAACCAGAGTGAGTATCTGAGTTCTTCTTCCCTTCTTGTCTGTTTCTTCCGGGATGCCTCTAGGCTAAAGACTAAATGGGTCCTCGTTTTGGGTCAGTATTAAAGAAGAAAAGTTTGGAAAAATAAATGTGCAACTTATTCAAAATTAAGGCGAAGAAGAAGAAAAATGCGAGGAGGTGAGAGGTAAGGAAAGAACAGAATACGAAGACGGTAAGGAGAAGAGCATCGACGACGAGGAGTGGCGACTCTTTCTTTCTCCCTTCTCAGCGTCGAGGATAATTTGACTAAGAGAATATAAGCAAGGGGCATTTGTGTCTTTTCATAATTAAAAAAATAATTTTAAATCATATGAACTTCACAATAGTTTGCCATTTTATGTGATTTTTTTGTAATTTAATTTTTTTATGGGACCTAGATGCAATATTCCCCATCATGAATACATCAAACCAAAGCTAGTCTCCTGTGGAATTTTTACAGTCCATCTCTTTAGTTTTATTTTCTTTCTTTTCTTTTAAAAGAAAATAAAAGAAAGAGTGAGTATCATTCACGATTGGGGTCGCAGACAATACATGTACTGACATTCTTTAATTTAGCCGGTGCCGAGTGGGCCTCATGCTGACATGTCCCTCTCACAAAATATGCAAATTGTGAGGTCCCTCTCAACATATTCATTCTCGTCTTGCCCACCATTTTTTTTTTGTTTTACTCTTGCCCTCCATTGTCCCAACTCCCAAGGGCATCCTCCTAGTCTACCCTTTATTTTGGGTCTTTTCTTCAGATACGGATGGCACAGAGTGTGGGCCGTGAGGTGGCCCGGTGCTTGGGCCCATTTACAAAGGTCAACGAGAGGATTTTTTTTAGTTGCCCACCCATTTTACTGAAATTTTTCTCCGACTACATCTAAATCCGACACGTATCACACACCTGGCTATGGTGGGTGAGTTTCTCAATAGAATTTTGTTGCATACGCTAATGCACTACCTTCCGTTTCTTTATCATATACATATACCCTTCCTTTTTGTTTATCATAAATTCTTCTAAGCGTTTTCTGAATTTTTAAAGTTATATCCTAACATTTATGGAGATCAGTACTAAATTTATTTAATTTTTTTTATAAAAAAAACTCTTTCACACATATTTAACTATTGTAACTCAATATTTCTCCTATATGAGGAATGAGAAAAAATATGCTATAATTGATTAATTATCTAGGGCTCAAAATTTTTTGACAATCAAAATAAAATTACTGATTAGGATTATTGATTGCGGCTTGCACATAAATAAATAAAAAATACTAAGTCGAGTAGACCCAAGTTTATTTTTAACTAAATTGGGTATAACAATATTTTAAAAATATAATTAATCGATTAAGAAAATTAGTTAAATTAATTAATATAATATATTTTTTAAAAATACTATAATCACCTTTCTTAACCTTACTTAATTATTCTGGAGGGAGTATCAATAGAAATTATTTTTAAAAAAATAATAAATATAAAATAAATATTATATTTAAAACAAAGTTAACTCAATAAAATTATTCTATAATTTCAAATCTGTTTTTCGCGTGGTTTAATCTATAATATACCATTCTAACATGGTTTGGACCATTATTAAACCTAGCACATCATTTTAAGTTTTTTTAAATAAAATAAATAGCTATCCAAACATGTTTGTGTTTTATTACATTATATATAATTTATAAATGAATATTTTATTTACTTGTGAATTAATATCTTTTTATTTGACTATTATTTTTTTTAAGTTTATATATATATATAAATATTTTTGTATATTATAATTAAATTATATTATTTTAATTAATAATAATTAGTGTGACTCTAAGTTGACTCCGATTCTAAACAATCATCCTTAAACCATTGGCTCAACAGATTAAGTGATTGGTGCAATTTTCAGTAGTACCTCAGTTTAATCACACACATTAGTGTTTCATTTTTTTCCTCTACTACCGGACTTAAAATTAAGATAAGTTAATCGTATATAAACCGTATGGGTTTAATCACATTGACGATTAAACCTGCATATATAATTCACAGCAAGCGACGGCGGGCTTCTCCCTCCTTCGATCTCCATTGATCTGCTCGTAAAAGTATGCTTGCATGTGAATATGCATGCTGTCATGGGGCGTTAGCATAAAACCAAAACCAAAACCAATGATTTTTGACCAAATTAATATATAGTAATTGTTGGCAGGTCACGAGGTGCATGAGATACGAAAAATGCTGCAGCGACAGGGACATGTGTTACATGAAACATAGATATAGGTTACGAATTTTGAGGAGTTAACACCGTCCAAGCCACATATATCCATCACTTCATATCTTTCTATTCAATTATCTTCCTTAGCTTCCAACATTTACCCATCTATGACTTTATTCCCTAATTCAACGTAGCATTTGTCAATCAAATGATATTATGACGACTCCCTTTCGTCCCATCATCATGCCTGTTTTCCACTTATATCTCATTCCTCATCTTCATTACTAGTCATAATTATACAAGCTTTTCAAATGGCCACAGTTTCATGTTTAACGTGTGTGTGTATCAGCGTCAACAAATTAAAGCGGACAGTTTGGAACAAATTGCCCCAAAACTGAAATTAAACTGAAACCTTGACAATTATATTCGATGAGGCTGGGAGCCGTATATTACTGAAATTGGTGTCGGACGGCAACAACAACGTACAATTCTTTGTTTCATTCCACTACAGCTACCTAGCAAGCCACGATTTTCTTCAGTACTCCCTCCGTACAGTGCAAAATTATTATGTTTACACGAATTCAACCTTAACACTCAAGTCTCATGTTGAAATGAAATCAAACTAGCTAGGAATTAAACACATATATATGTAGCAGAAATTGGAAACATATTTACACCATTTCATCTCAGACTATATACAGAGAGAAACAGATTCGAATTCTGCAGTGTTATGAATTGAAAGTTAAGATCAAAACCCAGGTAACTAAGGCAATCAGATATGGGAGGATTCATGTGTTGCTTCATACTGCATTCCCAGTTTTAAAACCAGCTCACAGCAAGGAATTTTAGTCTAGTGTGTCTGGGGACAAGGCTGGGTCGACGAAAACGACATACTTTATTCTGAAATAACAATATAGGGCTGTTTGAGAAACTTCTAAACTTAAATTTTAAAATAGTTTAGGGCCCAAATTTCAGTTTAATTTTTTTATAAAATAAATAGCCATATTTGTCCGTAAGTGCTTTTGGGCTAAACCATGATTTTGAATAAGCTACTAAAACTAGCTTTTGGAACAGTAAAAGAGTTTATGGACTATCCAATTACTATATTACCCTGACTTTTTCTTATACCCTCTCAGTCTCTCTTTTCTTATTTCTCTTCTCTACTCTTTCTCTTCTCCACTCTCTCTCTTTTATTTTCTCTACCTTCTCTTCTCTCTCATACTTTTAATCAAATCATATATATTTTAGTAATTTATTAATATAAAAAACTATTATAAAAATAAATATCTAAACACTTATTTGTTTAGTACAACTTTTTTTCCATAAGTTTTTTTATAAAAGTCATTTTCTATAAACTATCTAAGTCTTTTTTTTTTTAATTTTTTTTAAATCTTATCCCAACATACATGTAAGAATCATGTCGCAAGACTTGGGGTTGCATGCCGCGTTTTGGTAGCATTGCAAATGTCTAACCCAGGCAACGCCATCTCAAACCTAAAAGAACACAACCACAGCATTGGGCTAAACAGAAATTTATTCAACATGCACACATAACAAACAAAATTCCCTAAATGTCTCAAAAGAGATGTTCCTATTTACTTTCTAACAATATTTTAAATAATATTATCTTTTAATAAGAGAATACTCATATTTAGAAAAAATAAAAGTTTAAAGTTCTTTCACTAATTTGGGCTTTAAAAGCTAGATCATAGTTCAGATTATTTGTATCTGGATTTGTGGAGGCCCAAAACCTGGATTTTGGGCTTCTCCATGGTATTGATAAACTTCAATTTACAGAAAAAACTGTATAACAAATAAAAATTAGCACAAATAATAAAAAATATATTCATATTCTAAAATGATGCGAATTTAATTTTTCCTACTGTTGTGATAAAGAATATACTTGTAAGTTTCTTGTAAACGTTCTCTGAGTCTTAAGACTATACTTTGATTTTGATAATAGATCAGTGTTAAATTTATCTAAATTTTTTTTTATAAAAAAAAAACTGGGTGATTGTTACAACAAAACGGCAAGCAAATTACCATAGGGGTTGGGGGTTAGTAGTATAACGTAAAAAATCAAAGTTCAGTTTTTTGAAAAAAAAAATGAAATGAAATCAAGATGGTGCTAGGGATAAGTGGATAACGCTGGCCAGGCCATACGTCTGACAGCACCGTGTCAGTGAAAAATGAGCATGTTATCTCCCAATGACACTCGCCAAATTTTCCGTCATATATCACTACCGTCCCCTCCGGTGCCGGCGATAGCTCTCCACGATTTCTCCAGGCACATCCCCCTTCGTCGCCGCCACCTCCTCACTGCACTTACCCTCTCCTTCAACTTCATTGCGCCCTTCACAACTTCACTGCCCATTGCAGAGCCGGTCGCCGCCGCACGCGGTCTCTTCCAGATGCCCCCATTTCGTCTCAGCAATCGGTAATTCTATGAAACTCCATAATTCATATCGATTCTAAGTTTGCTGATGGCAGTTGTTGGTGGTGTGGGAAGGTATTTTCTGGTGAGGGCCGGAGAGTCTCAATTCGAAAACATGGGAGTGATCAACACGAACCCGGTGGCCAAGACTTCCGTCGATAGTGGATTGTCTGAAAGAGGGAAGAAGCAGGCGGTGAGAGCTGCTTTTGATCTCAAGGAAATGGGGGCTTGTGATAAGAGTTGCTGGATTTGGCCTGCCATTACTCAGAGAGCTTATCAGACTGCAGAAATTATTGCATCCGTTAATGGAGTTAGTAGAAGGTGTATCAATTAACTTTTGAACTTGATTGCTATTGGTACGACGAGTATACACTGATCTTTTAAATTTCTTCAGTCTCAAATCGAAGTTGTTTTTTTATGATGAAATGCTGCTGGTCCTACCATTGGAAGTTAATTATGGCGTAGAATAACTATATTTTGTAGTACAAGACTGGTTCCGAACTATAAGTAGTATCCACTTGTAGTTTGTTATTATTCACTCCAAATTAATAACTAGTTTTTATATTAATTATAATTAATTAATTTATTTAATCTATAAAAAAAAATCAACTACTCTTAATATTAAGGATCAGGATGGAGGGGGAGTAATATTGATGAACCTTGTGCCAAAGTTTTGGCCTAGGTTGTTTCCCAGTGATAAATTTATCTGTTTTTCTCATTGATACTGTTACACTAATACAGAGGATAATCTGAAATGTTGCTTGTATGGTTTCATCCATAAGAACAATTTTCACTTAAAACTTGCTATTTTATCATAGAGTTGAGCGCACTTGACAATTTCTTGCATTTCAGTTTTATAGTTCCAGAATACAGCTTTCTGGATGCCCGTGGGTTGGGTGCTTATGAAGGCAAAAACTTGGAATCCATATCAGAAGTAGGAATTCTCCCTGTGGTGTTTAACTGCTTTGCATGCATATTCTGTTTAGATCAATGGTGCTATATGTGATCTAAATTTGAATATCATTTGAATTCCCCAGATATATGAATTAGATAGTGTTTCTCCAAAAAGCAAACCACCTCCAGTGGATGATGGAACTCCAAATGAGAGTGTTAATGATGTTTTTGTTCGTGTAACACAACTCATGTCAATTCTTGAAACTCAGTACTCGGGTGATATTGTGGTTATAGTTTCCCCAGATTCTGACAATTTGACAATTCTTCAGGCTGGTTTGATAGGACTTGACTTGCGAAGGTAATTAATTGACCGAACCATTTACTCTATCATTCTACTCTTGAGAGTATAAAGGATGTTGGATCCTTTCACAATCTTCTTGTTTGATATTTCAGGCACAGGGATCTGTCATTTGCGCCTGGTGAAGTCCGTTTTGTTGATGCGAAAAGCATTCCCACTTATAAGCAGCCTGCTTCTGCTGTATATAAATGTTTGAACCCCCCAAATTGTAACTAACTTTTCCCTTCTAATCAATTATTAAAGGATTGTACCAAAAAAAAAATTATTAAAGGAAGAAAACCAAGTGGATACCATGATGGGCTAATTATGATAAACCTTCTTGTTGCTGTTATTTTCTATACTGGATAACTCCTGATCAGATTGGATTCTTGTCACTGGTAAAGTGGCAATCTTTTCTTTTCCCCAGATTTTGTTTTTCTGCTCAAGATGACAAAACCTACTGAAACTGAGGCTGCAAACTCGATACAAAGTTCAAGAACTAAGAATATATTAAGGGTGTGTTTGGATTAGCTTTTGGAGAATAGATTCTGGAGAATAGATTTTGGGTAGAATAGATTTTGGGAAGAATAGATTTTGGGAATAAAGATGTTTGGATGATTAGTAGTAGAATCACTTTTTATATTAGTAAATTACTAAAAAGGGTATGATATGATTAAAAATAAGAGAGATGAAAGATGATAGAGAAGAAAGAGAAGAGAGAAGAGAGTGTAGAGAGGAGAGAGGAGAGAGAAAAGAGAGATAAGAGAGGAGAGAGGAAAGAGAAAAAGAGAGATAAGAGAAGAGAGAGGAGAGAGGGTGTAAGAAAAAGTAAGGGTATAATAGTAATTGGATAATCCAAAACCTAGGTTTCAAAGAAAAAGTTATTTTCAGTAGCTTATTCAAAACCTAAGTTTCAAACCGAGGTTTTGTCTAAAATCAATTCTCAACAAAAATTGCTGTTTGTGTAAAAATTTTCTAAACCGCGATTTTGGCCAGAATCTATTCTCTAACACGGTTGCCAAACACGCACTAAATGTCCTAAACTATTTCAACATTTTCTGGTGACTTGTGGACGGACTCGTAACTTGGGTTTGAGCTTGTAAAATTTATCAAACATGCTTGACAGTGACCATGCCAAACTATTCCTCTTATACTAGTTGATTTTTTTAAATATATTTAAGAAGTCAAATAAATTATTCAATTCTAACTAATATATAAGTTAGTTGATTAATTTAGGTAGATTAAAAAGTAAATAATATGAATTCATATTGAGGGATTGAATTTAGTCAAATAACTTTTATATTAGTTATAATTAACTGATTTATTTAATTTTTTTAATTTATTCAAAAAAATTAATTAGCTCTTATAATTAGGACTGGAAATATCTCTTATCCTAATTATAAGAGCTAATTAACTTTTTTAGATAGATTTAATAAGGTAAATAAATTAATTAATTGTAATTAATATAAGAACTAATCGACTAATTTGGATAAATTAGAGAGTATATAATATGAATTCATCTTGGGGGTTAGATTTGATAATAATTAAATGATTTATTTAGTTTTTTAGATCTATCTAAAAAGATCAACTAGTTTTTATAATTAAGATTGTAGGAAGTAAGAGTCAGCTGATATTTTTTGAGTAGATTAAGAAAGTTAAATAAATTAGTTAATTATGAATAAATTCAAACCTTTAAGATGAATTCATATTGAATACCTTTTAATTTATCTAAATTAGTCAACTAATTTTTATATTAATTATAATTAACTGATTTATTTAATTTTTAAAAAAATAAATAAATATTTTTTATATTAAAGACGGAGGTGTATGTTACTTCTCAAGTAACCTTCAAAAACCAATGCAACATCCCAAACTAAAATAGAATTCGTGACTGTAGCTGTCTAGATAAATTAGGCACAACATGAAGAACAACGTTAATATACCAATGATTAAGTAGAAAACCACCCTCCCAATTTGGAATGTGATCCACTTGTTCTACCCCATATCTTGTTCATGTAACCGGAGGACCATGTTTATTCACCACTCACCACAATAACATAGATAATGCATAACCTGGGTCGTAATTGGATTCGCCTCAAATACACACCAGTTAACATTGCCAAACTGTAACAAGGATCTCTTTTCACGGGGTAAGAGAACTGCAAAAAGCCGGCCAAAAAAAAACAAAGAACTACACAAAAGACTAATGCCCTTTCCCCCTAACATTGATTAGAGCCACATATGTGCAAGTCCCTTTATTTTTCTGATGTAGATGCAAAGAGAGTTCAGTTTTATGTTCAATTTTAATTTGTCTCCGCCTCTGTATTTGCTTCGTGTGTTGATTTTTTTTCCCTATGAAAAAGAGGGTGAGAAATTAATGTAATGAATAATATCAACAACATCAAATTCAATAATCAGTCCTAGATTTACTTCTAGTGCTGATGCTTGAGGCAAAACAATAAATACAAGAATTAAAGGGACAGATCTTCACATTTCGATAATTTTCTGAATGTTTGAGCGTGTTGAGGACATAGACCATTTCTTAACTCAAAAGTTGGGGAGAAAGAAAGTAGCCACATATCGTTGTTTGTAGTACTCAGATTCCAGTATAAAAGACCAAATTAAACAATGGCGTAATAACAAGGATTAAAAAAAAAGTCTTGTAAGAAAGAGGGCAAAGGCTCCATTATTTGGCATTAGTAGGTTGTTTTCCCCAATATTCTTTATATATATATATATATATATGAACGAAAGGGCGATATTAAAGCAGAGACCTTTCCACTTTCCAGCAGACACTTGTTCGGAAAGCTTACTCTGAAAGAAAGTTGATAATTCTTTGATCAATGAATCTGGTTTAAGCTTTTGGCATGGCCCCAGTTCAATTTTCTTTGTATTCATATCCCATTATCTTGTGTGGACATATCATTATGGAGACACCAAAATTTCTACAAAAAGACAATGCATTTCAAAGCCCATCTTTACGTGATGCTGCCTCTGAGTGATCGGTACAAGTGAAAGTATGACGACCATAAAGAAGAAGATGCGCTCCATAAAGAAGATGGGCTTAGGATATGAATTTACTTTAAAATAGTTTGGTGGGATCTTATATAAGATGCACGATTTGATTTTGTCCCCGCAGGCTGTCCACCAATAAAACCATGCCACGTAAAGAGATCTGCATGATTGGCTTTGCGGGCATTTGTTGACCATAGTGGAACCCTCAAATCCACTTGATGGCATGGCCCTACAAGAGCTGAGAAATAATTAAACACCAAGTAATTAAGTAACTAAAGACCCACACTTTTTTCAAACATGTTTCTTCTTCCCAGTTCCCACTCTTTCTCTTTTGGCCTGTATTTTATTTACGAAACTTTCTCTTCCTTTCCTTTTTATGTCTTCATGATACTGAATTGAAGTGCAGAGAACCAATAACAACAGTGAAATGGCAAGCATGAAGCAGCGAGAGTCTCGTTTGGAGCTTAATCAACCAAGTGACACACCAGGGTCACGCTACCATACGGCTCAGAACACACCGGACGTGCAGTGGGATAACTGTCATCATCATCAGGAGCAGCAAGTAGTTCCTCCGCCGGAAGCCGTGGCGGCGGCGTTGAAGAGGGAGACGGTGGCGATGAAGACGACGGAGCTAGGGTTGAGAATGAGCGAGGTGGTGTTATGTCTAGTTTCTGCTTCGATAATGGCCACGGACAGGACCCAAGGTTGGGCGGGTGACTCCTTTGATCGCTACAAGGAATACAGGTACGTACGTATACTACGTTGTCGTCATGAACACAAAATGTTGAAGCAATATAATTAAGTACGTGAATTAATGAATGGCTGATGACAGGTACTGTTTAAGTGTTAATGTGATAGGGTGTGTTTACTCCGGATTTCAAGCATGTGAGAAGGCTTATCAACTCGCTTCTTCTAAAAACAAACGCTCCTCCACTCCCAGCCTCCGATCTCACTTTGATTATCTCATGGATCAGGCAAGTGTTATATCTATATACACATACCAACGTTTAAATGTTAGCGAAAGAACAGAATAAGTTATGGATTGAAGTGTGAATGTGTGTATATATATATATAGGTGGTGGCGTATCTATTGGTATCAGCATCATCAAGTGCAGCGACGAGGGTGAAGGCCTGGGAATCAAACTGGGGAAAAGACGACTTCACAGAGAAGGCGAGTGCTTCCATTGCAGTGGCGTTTCTGGCTTTCGTTGCCTTTGCAATTAGCTCTCTCATTTCCTTCTTCAAGCTCGGAGCTTCCATGTCATCATCTTCCGCTTGATCGCTCCTCTTCTTTACTTTTATTTTCCCGCCTTCTTCCACCTGCTTTAGCTTTTATGGGGGTTAAGGCAATAGATTCAACTTTTGTACAGAAGGAAAGTGAATGCAGCACATTATTTGAGTGTTAATTAATTGATGACTCTTTTTTACCAGTGGATGGTAGGACCATCTCATCTCACAATTCCATTACATATGGTCTCTCCCACGTTGGTTTCCACCATCACCCCATCTTCCTTCTTTTTAATCCATTAGTTTTGCATTTCCTACAATCATATTCAATTCAAGACACTATCAACACCAAATGTGGTCAATGAACTCTGCTTGTTTTTAGTATAAGTATTTTTTTTACTAAGTATAGTACTAAATGTCACTCTTATTGGTTCGCTACGTTTAGTACAAATTATGAAGAGTTGGGACACGGAGTTTTTTGGGCCTAAGAAACAATATGGTTGGGAGCATATTTTTAATTTTTATAAGAAAGTTTAAGTGAGTTAGATTCCAATAATTTATTAGATTTAAGATATGTTTCTAAATTTAAAAAAATACTTAGAGAGATATTTATATATCATCCGTTAACAAAATCTTTATATTAACCGTAGGTTCTGAACTTACAACCTACTTTTTTATTTTTTTTGATGCACTTTTTTTTTATTGCCCACCCGGTTCACCGGAGCTTTGTCCCGACTATATCTGGATCCGACCCGCGTCGCGTACCTGGCTATGGTGGGTGAGTCTCTCAACGAGGATTTTTTTGTATGCACTTACAATCCACTTTTGGAAGAATAAAAGTTGGTAGTGATAATCCAAAATTACTCTTCGGGCCCACTTAATAGTACTTTTAGCCCAACCCAATTTGCTCACCAATAGGCAAAAAGTTTGTGTGATGATATTTATAGATAATTCAGGCCGAGGTGATTCTGATTAATTTTATGAGGTGATTATGAAAATTTTTATGTCTGGCATAAAATTTTGATCTAACAACATAAGAAAAGGTACCAATAGCTAAAAAATGTCAAGAAAATTACCCTCAAAGGGGGAATTGAATAGGTAGATTTATGAATTCAGATTTTGTGATTATGTGAAATAGTAAATGATTTTTTTTAAAAAAAAAATAGTGTACTTGTTGAATGGTATATTCGGCCTCAAGATCCGTTAGAGATTGTATGTTTTTGCCCCTTTTAGAGGCTCTAAAACATACATTCATATGAAGCAACAAATATTTTTTTATTTCTCACAAATAGAACTTTAGAATTTGTGCCATCATGAATCCAAACAAGTTGCTAGATGCTGTGTAGACTCTAACTAAGTATAGAAAGTAAGTACATACATATAATTAAGTTTTTTTTTTAACAAAAATATTTTTGGCGTAGAATAATTAAGGCCTTAATAATGACAAAATGTGGCCAACAGTTATAGAGACTGTTCTTGTTTGGTTGTTTGTAAATTCAAGTATTCTATTCTGTGTGTTCAAAACTGACCAACTCACATGCCATTACTCATTAATTATGTCTTCCATTTTCGAAAATCTCACAGCACAAAAACAAGGAGGACAGTTCCTCATAAATGTTTTGTTTCATTCCTGTTTCATCATTCTTACAGAGTCGTGTTTGAATTTTCTGTTTATAAAAAAAATAATTAATATCTGTATATTATTATTATTATTATTTTTCGATCAATTTATACTGTATTTTTTCTGACAAATAAAGATCCATATTCATGGCTGTGAAGCAGGACGGTGCATGGGTTCATCAAAGAATTGGAAAGCATTCCATTGGAGAATCGTGGGATGCAAGGTCATATTTTTTTAGTAATATCAGAATATCAAATACAGAGTATTCGTGATGGTGTGAGATATATGAATAAATCTTGTTAATAATCAATACTCCATTCAATCATTTTTATGAGACCTTCTTTCAAGATCCTTTATATAAGATTTATTTTTTTAATAAAAATATTAATTTTTTTCTAACTATTTATACTTCCGAACTAACCAATGAAATTCCTAAAAGGCTGACCTAGGCTCATGTTGTATTGAGAGGCCAGCTATAGCAATATAAGTTTAAGGTTGTTGACGAGAAAAGAAGGATAATTCTTGAGGATGATGATTGGTGGCTGAATCTCAATGATTGGATATGACAAATCCTCACACATGTGTGCCTTCCCTCTGTTTTCTCTTCCTTTTATTCATCCGGTGGCGGTACCATAAACTTATTTCTTCCCAAATCTGCCTCAATCCCCTCCATATTTCCACATACCCTATCTTCCCCACCTCTTCATCCCTCAAGTCATCGCCTAATTATTATTTCCACCTCAAAACAGCAACCACATGTATTATAGCACGAAATTATTATATTTTATTAATAATTAATTTTTTATATAAGTTAATGGACAAAAGACCATGCTTCATAATTTTATTGAATAAGACTCTAAATAATTTGATCTGTTATTCTTATTTATGCATTCGATAAACTTTTTTTATATGTATGAATCCCTTTAAATGATTTTTTATCTCTTAAACAAACCGGAAAAAAGGGATTGTATTTAACTTCATGGCATGTTATTTATGTTCTTTCTATCTTTATCTTAAGATGAAAAATTATACTTATTTATCACTAACGATATGAAGTTAAAAGTGTGATTTAACTCATAAAATATTACTTACCAGAGTTTTCATATCATTATGTTATGAGGGGTTGAAAATTTCCTTAATACTGTTTATGTTAAATCTTCAATAATTTTTTGTTAAAACTTAAAAATGTAAAATAATAAAGAATATAAAATATACTTAAATGTTTGTTTCATATATTGAGTGAATTTGTAATGACTAATTGAGCAAAGAAATAGATTTCAGAAACGGCAATGGGATTATTTGGGAGGGAAGGGTGTTTGTTGGGGGATGCGGTGAAATATCCAAAATTTGGTTGTATCTGTGGTCCCCACTCTCCCACAATCACGATTTCCCCCTCCATCCCACGTGGTGGTCCCCATTTGCCCGTCTCTCCTCTTGTGCCCTGTTTGGTACAATGGAAGAGCTGTTATGGAAAATGGAAATAGAAGTAGGAGTAGAAATGGGGATGGAAATGGGTTCTAAAACATGTTTGGTATGATGGTGGATACGGTGGAAGTGAGATATAATTTTTAATTGAAACACGTATTTCTAATATGAAAATATGAAAATACCCTCCATGGAAAAAAAACTTCCCCAACATACAGAAACCATCCTATCGGAAAATCATCCACTAGGGGAGTCAAATTCAGCATCAACAATCAATCAAACTAAGCAATAATCAAATTGAAAAAAGTTCATTCATCAGAAAATCAATCAAACTCAGATTTATCAAGAACTACTAAAAGCTAATCCTATTTTCCTCATTCACATATTCAAAGAAATCAATCAAACTGAGGTCGGAGGTGCGAACAAAAGGGGAAGGAAGACTCTATTTCAGATCTAAGCTGTCGCTGGTGTCGGAGGAGGAGCACCGCATCGAAAAACAAAAAGGGACTCAACTGGAAGGGACTCCGTTCTTGGCGAGATCGATGGTGGCAGCGAAGGCTAAGGAAGGAGAGGAGGCTAAAAAGAGGGAGAATGAGCCGACTAAAGAGTCTTTGAAAACTAGATCTAGAGCAAAGAGGGGGAGGTGTTGACATCGCAGATCAAAGAGGGACGCCGGAGAGGGAGTACGTGAACGGTGGAGATGGACGGGGACGCTGGAGGAGCAGGTGGACACCGGAGAATGCTTAAATCTAGATCAATTTACCGCATTACTCATTAGTAAGTTATATGGGTAAAAAAGGTATGCTAAGCATTAAGATAATGCTAGGGGGAGGGAACATGAAAATAATCGTTAAAGAAAAAAGAGTAAAGAGAGGACCGTATACGGGAGAGGACCATCCGGCTTGTCCCCACCATTTGATGAATCAACCCTAGGGGTATTTATAAAGTCCGCAGCCCGGTATATCTATCCAAATTCATAAAAAAATAGTCCTGTTCAGCCCGATAAATATAGGACATGGCTGGATATCGGGCTACAAAATACAGCCCATACTTTTTTCGATCTGGGCACCGGGCAGGGGTTGCCCTGCCCTGCCCATGAGCACCTTTTTTTATTTTTTTTATTTTCTCCGTAGATACTACACTTAGAAGGGAGAATATGATAGTTACTGGTGACTAAAGGGTCATTTTAGAAATATAAGTAAAATATGTAAGTTGTATCTTTTAATATTTATAACTATATTAATTTTTTTAACTTTATTAATCATAATATGATTATATTATAAATTATAATTATTTATTTTATTTTTTTAGATACTTCATCCTTATCAACATTTGGGAAATTGATGTAAAGTTGTAATTATAAACTACTTAGACTTCAAGGTTTTTTTATATGCAATGAATTTCAAGACTTTAATTATTATCTTTTTGTTACCTTATTTTTAGTGGATTATAGATATTATTTAACTCTTGAAGACATATGGATATGATATTATTTTAGAAGTTTATAATTACAGATTTTTTCCACAACATGAGCATAGCATCACAACTTGGGCATATCCAGCCCGCTCACGCCCATGCCCAGCCCAAAATAGTTAGAATTTTACCGGGCAGGGCCGGGTATCAGGCTGTAAAATACAGCTCATACTTTTTCTGGGCAGGGCACCGGGCAGGGGAATCACCCTGCCCAGCCCTACCCATGAACACCCCTAATCAACTCTCTCCCCCACTTTCTCATTATTTAAACATTTTTATTTTAACTTACGTCTATTGCTACAGCATTATTCAATTTTTTTTATAAAAAAATTTAAATAAATTTAATATTAAGTCTTCCAACAAAATAAAGACACAGAGTTCAAAAAATATTTATAGATAACTTACAAGAGATTATCTACTACAATTTTTTTTACAATAATAACAGAAATTAAATTCATATTGTTTTAAGATATGAACCTGTTGTTTATTATCTATATTAATTTAAATTATAATTTTAAATTTCCTTAACCAGAAAAACTTAAACATTCCCTCAATTTGCTTAACAATTTTAACTCTCTTACCTATTAAATTTTTTTGAATTCTTGACTTTTCCCCGTATCTCACCTTGGCTCTACTAAAGTAGTTTTGAATGGCCCCCTATTTTTTAACAATTTTAATAATTACCATTCTTTACTTTGTAATAAAAAAAAAACCCAAGCAAAATCCACCATTCTTCCAACTCCAATATAAAAAAACTAACCATTGAAGACTAACCAATTAAAAAGTAGTTTGCTTTCACTTTCGTAGAGGGGAGTCAATGTTCCAGGCAGATGTTAGAGACGATAGATGCAGCATTTGCTAAATTGTCACTCCCCCTAATGGCATTCCTACATATACAAGCAACGTTTGCCCACTCATTCCTCTCATTCTCATTTAGTACCCTTACACAATTTGTCTTCTATTTCATCCAACAAATAATTATATTCCATTCATCACCCTTTTAAATACCCATAAAAACTTAAGACATCCATATTTAATTAAATTTTAAATATAATCTAATATTTGTTTATCTAATAAATTAATGAAAAAGGAGCCAAATAAAAAAAATTGGTAAAAAATCCATATTTAAAAATTTTAATGATTAAAATGACTCTATGTTCATACCAGAGAGTATTTTAAAAATTTAACGCACAAAAAATATTAACTGTCAAACTTAATTTTTTTTATAATAATAAAATTTTATGAGACATTTCGGCGATTTTTCCAAATCAAAACCCCTACATGTGAACTACTGTTTGACCACCCTTGCCTGTGAAGGGAAAAAAAGCGAATATTTTTTTATCACATTGAACCCATAAATACACATTGTTGATAGCGAGTTTGAAACATGAATCCCAGCCTCGCAGGCAATTTCTTAAAAATATGGTTATATGGTTAAGTGTAATGGTGAGAATGGCATTGAGGGAAATATAGGACTATAGGAGAAAGATAAGGAGAAGGAGGAAGGTCCCTTTCAGGCAGACCCAGTTTGTCTGCTAACAAGAGGATCCTGGCATGTTACTCCGCAACGTAGACGAGGGTGCGGGTACTGTGTAATTTGCGACTTCCTTTGACCCTTCTGCATTTGCTTTCTCTGCTTCCCTCAATTTCTAGGCCACCTCCTTCTTCACCCACTTCTCCTCCAACCCATTTCTCTTCTTCTTCTTCCTACTTCAATGCCACCGCTTTCAGTTTAACAACGCCACCATACCTTTGGGGTCCCTGTTTTTCCCTTCTTATTTTTCCAAATTAATTAACGGTTTTAACCCAAAAAGGTAAGCTTTTCTCAATTCCATTCTTCATCAGAAACGACCCAAATTTCTGTGTTTCTGCTTTCCCCGAAAATTGTAGACACTCTCTTCACTCCTTTTGGAGAACTTAGCTGATTTGGTCTGTAAATATGAATTATCTGATGATCGTTTATGCAGTTACTGAACATTAATATAAAGTTAAAGTTGATTTATAGTTGGGTCACTGTTCCTAACTCAGGCATCAGAAGAAATATTAAAATGTAGTTTGTTAGGAACAACTTAAGCCAGCAAAATCAAGAGTTCTAGGCATTTCGGGCTTTTTTCTTTAATATATATTTATTTTTCTTTTGGATCTGTACTGGGTTCATCTTAGGGGTTGAATTGAACTTGGGCGATTCTGATAAGAACTAACTCCGATCCCATGAGGAATTTTTGCTGGTCTAAACAAGTTCCGCTCAACCAGAAACTTGGGAGAAGGCTTTCGCTTGGCGAATACAAGCGAGCCGTGTCGTGGTCCAAGTATCTGGTCTCCTCTGGGGCTGCAATAAAGGAGGATGGAGAAGAGGATTGGAGCGCCGATTTGTCCAGGTTGCTCATTGGCGCCAAATTTGCCATTGGCAGTCATAGTAGGATCTATAAAGGTGTTTACAAGAACACCGAAGTGGCAATTAAGTTGATAAGTCTACCGGAGGAGGACGAAGACTTGGCTTCTTTGCTTGAGAGGCAGTTTAATTCTGAGGTTGCCATGCTCTTTCGATTGCACCATCCGAATATCATAAAGGTAAGCACTGATTCTTGAACTTCCTCTGTAGTTGGAATCGGTGGTTTTATTATGTGATAATGATATGAGAAATTTCTCTTGCTTTTGGACGGAATATACTGACTTTGATTCTGTTGTGTTGTCTAAAGTTATGTATCTGCTGGGGACTGTAAAATATGTTAACCAAAAAGGAAAAAAATGGACTAATTATCTGCAAAGACGAATATGAATTTACTTCTTTTGTTCCTCCTATTCCCATAGATGGTGCTAGAGAAGTGCTTGCGCAGCTGAGATGCTGTTGGTACCAAATTGAACAGAGCTGAGATTCATCATTGATTTATGTTATTGCTTCTTGCATAGTCATAAACTGTGATTTGGTATGTCAAGATAGTCCTTATCCGTGTAGTTTTCAATTTTCAGACTGTTAATTGATGTCGTGTCTGTTTAATTAACAAATATCGTTTGGTTAAGTACTAAATGAAATTTGAGTTTTAGTTGGTGATTTCATTTCTTGCTTTGAAAACCTATTATATGAGTGCTGAAAGCAGTTGACAGTGACAGTTATTTTTTGCTGAAAAGAGAAGAGAAGGCTTCATGCTTAGATATGAGAGAAATTGTACATTTTCTAGCAGCTATTGACTTGTGTCTGTCCTGCAGTTTGTTGCCGCTTGCAAGAAATCTCCTGTCTTCTGCATAATTACTGAATATATGCCAGGAGGATCATTGAGAAGATACCTGCGTAACCACAATCCCTATTCACTCCCACCCAAACTTGTTCTGAAATTATCCCTAGACATTGCACGGGGTATGCAATATCTTCATTCTCAGGGGATACTCCATAGGGATCTCAAATCAGAAAACCTTCTGCTGGGAGGAGATATGCGTGTAAAAGTAGCGGACTTTGGAATCTCATGCCAAGAATCTGAGAGCTTTACTACTAATGAATTCACTGGAACTTATCGTTGGATGGCACCTGAAATGTTGAGAGATAAGAATCATACCAAGAAAGCAGATGTCTACAGTTTTGGCATAGTTCTATGGGAGCTTTTAACAGCATTGACACCATATGAGAACATGACACCAGAGCAGGCAGCATTTGCAGCCTCCCAAAAGGTATTGTATCAAAATTCATTTATGGAAATGGCACATTTTCTTATTGTGAAGAATTTGAAATTCTGCAATTGCTTCTTGATAGAGTTAGTCTAATTTGAAAATTTGAAATAGTCTGATTTTATTTTATTAATATTTATTTTAAGGTTTTTATTAGTAATTTTAGGGGTTAGTTTAAGTGTAGCACAAGTTTAGGAAGAGTGGAGTCTGTTAAAATTATTGACTGAGTCAAATATTTTATTTTACATAATTTATTAAATAGGTTCAAGTTAGTCATGGGTTAGTGGGTCTAAATTTTAGGCAGTCTCTATTTATAAATATTGAGTATTATCATATGTGAAAAAGATGGAGAAATTAATTCAATATTTGATTTATCATTGGAGATTCTTTTTAGGCTTCGTTAGTTATATGAGCTTAAGATTCTTACTTATAATCTGATAAAGATTTCCCTTTTTCTTTATTAATTTGTGGAGTTAGATTCCGACTTCATAATTTAATAGAGATTTTCTTTTTATATCTCTCTACCTATCTAGGATTCTATCACTTCCACTCTTACAAATGATTAATCCGCTTGCATATAGACTTCTTGAGAACCATGCTAGCAGCGGCTTGAAAATAATCATTGTTCTCAAATTGGGCTTTATGTCATCACTTGTTTTACTTCTTGGAAGATTGCTGTTTATGTGATAAATTGTTGAACTAGTGATTCTGGAATCTGTCTAGTGTAACTGGTACTATTATTTTGAGAAATAGCTGTCTCGCTTCTTGCTGCTAAACCAGTTTTGGATTTAGTATAGAAGGGATTGTGAATTATCAGAAGTTAACAATCATGAAATCAAGGATCATTTGTTCATTTATGTACATATAAACAAAAACTATTGCATGAATGTCGATGTAAAGTAGTTACAGTACGTGTCTTCATATATTTTATCTACTGCACTCATGCATTTGAATTGGTGCTTTTTCATGGTTAATGTGGACGCCAACGTTCCTGTGTAAAGTAGGCAACAGAAACAAAATTAGGAAATTATTGTGCATTATCTTTACCAGCACGTGTGCTTGTTTGTAATACCCGTTACTCATTTTCAGCACATCAACAAGATATGCATTATTATGGGCAGATGCTAATCTGTTTTTGGCTGACATATAAATGATTCTTACAACTCATAACTCAAGATTATTGACATCTGCTATAGCAGTTATCCAAATCAATGATTGTGAACATCTGGACAATGCATATACAGTTGAATGAATCACTGATTAATTAGGAAAAAATCATTTCATTTGTGCATTTGCACGTCTTTTCCACTTCTGATGCAAAAACACATGGTGGGTTTCGTGCAGAATGTGAGGCCACCATTGCCACCTGAATGTCCATTGGCATTTAGTTGTCTGGTCACCAGATGCTGGGCAGCCAATCCAAACAAACGGCCACACTTCGATGAGATAGTGTCCATCTTGGAGGGCTATTCAGAATCCCTCAAGGAGGATGCAGATTTCTTCTCTAACTTCATACCACCGCCTCCTAATACTAATATCATTAAGGAATACTTATCACAGTGCATTTCTGGTCGTAAATTTGCTTTGTGTAATGCTTAATCTCCTGAACGACAAATATGTTCAAGGAATAAGTACGAGCTGTCCATAATCCTTTTATTTTTCAAGTTTTTGGAGATTTGTTTTGTTTTTGTTTTTGCCCTCCTAGTGTAGGAGAAGAAAAACAGCTGTATCCTTCCTCAATTATTGATGAGCTGATGGCTATGGCCGGTATTCCTAATGCCAAGAATGTGAATTTGTTTTTTTTTTAATAATAATAAAAGCGAGTGTGAGTCTGATTCTGAAGAGTCAGACAATGTTTCAACAAAACTTAGGGTGTGTTTGGATACTACATAAACCATGGTTTTAGAAGCCCTTTTGGGCAAAATTTTAGTTTGGAAAAATTTTAAGACAAACAGCTATATTTGTCCATAAGTGTTTTTGGGCAAAACCATAGTTTTGAATAAGCTATTAAAATTAATTTTTTCAACAGTAAAAGAACTTATGAACTATCCAATTACTATCTTACCCATACTTTTTCTTACACCCTCTCTCCTACTTTTTCTTACACCATCTCTCCTACTTTTTCTTACACATTCTCTCTTCTCTCTTCTCTCTTCTCTCTTCTCTACCTCTCTCCTCTCTCTTACTTTAAATCAAATCATACATTTTTTGGTAATTTACTAATATAAAAAGTTATTCTAAAAATAACTATCCAAACACTTATTTATTCAAAATCACTTTTTTTCCATAAACTCTTTCCTAAAAGTCTTTTTTTCATAAGTTGTTCATAAACCTTTTTTTTTCATAAATTCTTTTTTAAAATCATATCCAAACATGCCCTTAATTTCTGGTGCAGACCCTTTTAACCTGGCCTGGAAATTAGATCTACTTTATTTGTTAGAGCATCCTTTAAGATTCACAGAACTTTACACATTCGTAGGTTTACACTTAATCTCTTACATATAAATCAATAAGTTATTTGAAAATTACCATGATTATTGGAGCATTTGCTAATTTTTAACAAAATTATGGTTTAATCTTAGTCCAACTGTGAATGACTTCTCTAAGAAGTGATATTAATCATCACAAAGGCATATAATTTTGAAGGATGGCATTAGCGTTTGTGTTCCGGGGCGGCAAAATAAATGGGTCAACTGAAAATTTTTATATAATAATATATAGTTAATAAACTTTTGTTTTTTGTTAGAATATAGTTAATAAACTGTAATACGCCAAACATGACAGTTTGGCCGAATGGTCTAAGGCGCCAGATTTAGGTTCTGGTCCGAAAGGGCGTGGGTTCAAATCCCACAGCTGTCATTCTTTGAACAATATTTTTGGCCCGAGAAGGAAAGGGCTTGGTGCTTTTTTAAAATGTAGGCCCTAACCACTGGCCCAAACAATCTTGGCCGTGACTTTACACAATCAGTTTGAACGAATTTACCAACGGGAGTTGGTCCGAGTGGTAAGCGGCTCGGTATCGTTTAAGTGAGGTCTCGAGTTCGAGCCTTGGCGTACGCAGAAAATCCCCGTTGGGAGACTCACCCACCATAGCCAGGTGCGTGACGCGGGTCGGATCCGGATGTAGTCGGGGCAAAGCTCCGGTGAACCGGGTGGGCAACAAAAAAAAAGTTTGAACGAATTTTGTTGTGGGAGTATCATTTTAGTGTGGTTCTAGTCATGGTATTTGGGGATGCATCCTAACTCTTGGGCCCTAGATTTATGTCTGAGATTAATAGACCGCTCGCCCTACCCGACATTAGTATCGCTTAGGAGGAAGAGAGACTTCGCTATAGGATGAGCCCAACCTCTTTCCAAAAATTTTTGTATCAAAGAAAAAAAGTTTGAATGAATTTTTGTACTAAGAGACAGCTCATCTTGCCCAATATTAGTATCGTCTAGGAGTAAATAAGACTTCACCCTGCTTTTAAATTGTGGGTGAGCTCAACTCTTTTCTAAAAATGTTCGTAAAAAAAAAAATTGAACGAATTTCCATTTAGCAATTAATTTGATTTATAAAAAAATGATAATTTGAATTTTTAAATTTTATTAATTTTAATTATTATTATTATTTTAACTTGACTTTTGTATTTATATTGTTTGGCTTTATTTGGCTCCAAATTAATTCTTTCTTTTATCTCGTGTTTCATTTATCATTTTGGTTTCCCGAATTCATATTTTCCATTCTACTATTCCTTTGAAAAGAACACTCATAGTTTACCTTCTAACACTACTAAATTCAAATGCTTAATAAATAGAACAAGTTCAGTGGTGGGTAAAAAAGAAATAACCGGTAAATTAAATTAAGTAGGATGAAAGTCAAATTCATGGTAAAATTGAGGCATCAGATTATAAAGAATAGGAACCAAACTGGTTAGATTAGATTGGAATTAAATAAAAATAAGGGCAAATTGAAATAACGAAATAAAATTAAAATTAAGTATATCTTGGCATTCTTCTTCTTCTGAATGCTAGACAACAATTACGTGATTATTGCGAAGAATACTGTAACCAGATAAGTAGAAATAGAGAAGAGTGAAGTGGGGAACTACTCATAAAAGTTGACCTCAGTGTAAGTGTTGGAGATTGTGCCCTAGAGGCTAATCATTACCTTATGAATATTGTTGATTTATGAATTTCTTAATTATATTATCATATTATTTGCATGTTTACTATGATGACAATCATTGGATAACTCGCGATCTTATCCTAAATGTCCCTGATCGGTCATCTATGCGGGAGCAGAGATGAAATAAGACCAGTATGACTTTGAAGATATATAGAGATATAAATCAAAGTCATAAGCACATGTAAGAGTACAGGGTGTTGGACCGACCCGATATGAGAGAGCTGCATGGGTCAAGTCATAAGCGTCTCTCATATACAAGCCATGTCACTATACCCTTTGACCTGAGATCATCATGGATTCTTACATGACAAACGCTCAGCTTTGACCTAGTCAAAAGTCACTTTTGACCGAGTGATCATAAAGGCTATGCTCGGGCGTAGTGATTTTTCATGCGGAGGAATGTGAATGGTCAAGATGGAATTTGTCCCTCACATTCGTAGAGAGATATTACTGACCCCTCGATGAGTGAGTCTGAGAAATGTATGGCCATACTGGAATGGAAAGGTAGTTCCATTTCTATATTCAGACTACTCAGGGATCGAGAAAGTAACGGTCAGGAACGGGAGGATGACGTTCTCCATGCCTCATCCTTAACCGAAAAATCGTGTGACAAAAAGGACGTGATATGGTTGTATGAAAGGTTACATCGTTTATCGATCCTCATATATTTTGGGTAGTTGTAATGCCTTGCTAAAGACCGCTTACGACTTGTGGGTCAGTATAGTAACTGGGCCACTGTCAACTTCATATGGGCCTATAGGGTCGCACACAAAATAGCCCAATACGAGCTATGATGTCCAGATTCATTGAATCTAAGAGATGTCTAGATTCAATGAATAATCTAGGGTGGATATATATTTTATATATATATAAATTTGTATATATATATTATATATAATATAAGAGATATTTGTAAGATTTAATTTATAAGGATAAATTAAATCTCTATCACTTTTGAATTTGAATTTAAATGGATATGATCTATTTGAATTTGAAATTCAAATTGATAAGATATCTCAAATTTGATTTATGAGAATAAATCAAATATAATTCTGTCTTATCTTTATTTTAAATTAAATAAATAGGTGCATTAAATCTGTGGGACGAATTTAATATAAACCATATTTATTTAATTAGTTTCTTATTAAATTATGTAATATATGATATTGTATTAATTCAGAATTAATATAAGATTAATTCTGAAGCCCGACCCTATTAGAAACCCGATAGCTTCCTATATATTTGATATTAGGGGCTAGGGTTCTACACATCTCTACACACACATTCAGATGTGAGAAAAGGGCCAGGGAGAGTGCAAAAGGTTTGCAGATAAGAAACTGCCGAAATAGAGACGGTGAGGACGGAATCTCTAGAAAGCCCTAGAGGGACAAGAGGCGCTAGCACGTCGTTCGCGATTGGAACGCTGTTCGTGTGGATACCGGTAGAGGAAGCCGATCTGAGCTATCGACTTCTTACGATTGACGAGACACGAAATAAGGTCGCGACCTATTGACACTGAGGTCGCGACCATACGGGCATCTGAACGTCAGAAATCCGAAAAGAGGAGACAGGTCGCGACTTGAAGCTGACGAGGTCGCGATTACAAACTCCAGAGACGTCCGGTCGCGACGAGTAGCAGAGTAGGTCGCGACTAACAACTCCAGAGGGGACAGGTCGCTACTAGAAGTTGAGGAGGTCGCGACTGAAAGTTCCAGAGGCGAGGAGTCGCGACTAGTGGACATTGAGGTCGCGACCGAAGTTCGAATACCGAAGGTAACACTTCTTTCTCCTTGACTTAAATACATTCGGTAGATCCTGGCTGGGAATGGAAAATTTTTTTAAAGTTAATTTTCGCTGCGTGTCTTTCAATTCCCTTCAGTAAGGACTAAAAGTAGTGTTTGGCTGTTTGCTTTCACTTCTTGCCTTTATTCAGTGACTGTCCAAAGGGTGTTGAACTAATTAATTGTAAATATTGTAATTTTTTTATTATAAATTTTTTTAAAAAAGAATTAGACTTACCTACAATTTAAGGGTAAGGTAAAGTCTCTTTCTCTCCTAAGCGATACTAATAGCGGGTAGGGCGAACTGTTAATTACCCTTAAACATAAATCTATATACCCAGGAGCTAAAATACCTCTTCAAGTACCGCGATTAAAACCTAAATAAAATAATATATCTCATTTTTTATTAGTTAAACTCATAGACTATAGATATAAATATTGTAATATTAATATTACAAGTTAGGGTTGTGATGCTTGAAGCTGTGGAAATAAGATGGGATTTGATAATTGTGGCCCAAAAATGCTATGCTGCACAGGTCCCATGATAAATAGCAGAATGTGAAATGAAAATATATTATTCAATAAATAACCGTATCATGTACACCACATATTTATAACCCATACAATCCTAACTTATAATATTAATATTATAATATTTACAATTAATTAGTTCAACAAAAGTGGCTATTTTTAATTCACCAGTGGGGCCTTCTTTCTGAATTATTTACATTATGATTATTGACATCATAAAGTAATAATGCTTTCCATAATAAATTCCAAGGCCCCTCAATTACATAACCAGCGTGCAGGCATGTGCATATTTTTGGTTAAAACGTGGTCGTATCATATTATTCCACCAGTAAATGGCTACAGAAATCACGGGGTGGGGTCCCTTCAATTATTTAGCCTCACGTGCTCTATCGCAGTCTTCCCTGAATGTCCCATCCCCCACCAACATGATCATTCTCTTTCGTTTCTTAATGACATCATACTAACAAGTGATTGAAAAATAGTTCTACCACCAAGGTAGATAGGAAACCAGATATTTTCTTAATACTAAAATCTCATTGGAGTGATGCTCAAGACCTTAAGAGTGGTGCTAAACATTTTAAACAGTGCTGGTTGAAATCCCCAGATCTCAAACGTGTTCCCTTGCGTTGGTATAATTGTTGTCTTCCTTCTTTTTACTGCCTCAAACTCATATCTTAATATATATTCCCAGATTTCCTCAATTTTAAGACTTGTTCAAGGTAAAAAGTCTTGACTATGAATTTGTCGCTATAATTGATTATTACATGCTGTTGGCTTTTTCACCATTACATTTGTTTATCATGATCTCTTTTTTCTTTCAAACACATGCTGATGTTTTCGATCATTCCAAACACAGATGGCATAAAATAGAAGTGAAGAACGAAGGGTGAAACTTGAAAGCTTCCTCATTTGTCTTTACATATTTGCCGGTGGCATAGTTGTCCTTTAACAAACATAATGCCACGTGGCAGGTCGACAGCGTGTTTGACAAGGACCAAATACAGACAGAATGAACCTCTTCAGTTGCAGTCCCGCGGCATTAGGCCCGACGTCGCCCTCCTCTTTGACATTCCAACTCTGCATAACTTTCTCCTCTTTCATTATTTTCACCCCTTAATTTCAAGCTCAATCCTTTCCAAATTCCCCATTTTGCCCCAATCCTTTTCCTCAAATCCATAACCTTTGTCCCCTGTTTCATTCATATCCCCGGGCTAATATGTACATCTCACCCCAAATGGTGGAATTTTCCTTCCAATGACTCTTTTCTATAAATACGCTCCTTCTATCTCTCTCGGAGAACGGGAGGACATAGCCCTCTGGCTCTCATCTTCATGGTGAATTCATTGGTGATTCTAAAGGTATGGCTTCCTATTTCTTCGCTTTTGCAATTCTCCCGTTTTCTTCCAATTCCTTATCTTATCCCATCCAACCAAAACGAAAACACGAAACGGAAACAAACCCTTTTTTTCTTTTATTCTCTTTCTATTTTTACTTTCTATTGTGTCATCTTTAGAGTTCTGGAACGATTTCTTTTTAGGAAATATTTCCTTTCGCTCTCTATGGTGGGTTTGTGTTTCGTATCAATCCAGCTAAGGTTCTTTATGAATAATACAGTAATTTCTGTTTCTCTGAATTCCTCATGATTATATTTAAACTCATCCTGGGAGATCCTGTGGGCTTCCTCTGATTATTTTCGAGATAGAACAGGCCAAATATGGAGAGCTTTGACCTGTTCAATCATGCTTTTTGACCTGAGTTTTTCATGCTTGAACTTTGAATGATCTTTACTTTGCATACATAGTGTGTTAGCAAAGCTTTTCTTGGCTCCCATATTGCAAAAAACACATAAATTTATTCGGACATCTATGTTTTGATAATCATGCTTCTCTTTGTTTTTAGGATCGTTGATCATTGTTTGTTGGATCTGTTGGTGACTAGTGTTTTTAATTTTTGTAGACTTTCTGCTTCTTATCGGTTGTCCCAGCCCGGTAACTTTGGTTCCTAAAGGAATTAGAGATGCCGGGAGTAACTGATAATGGAGTTACTGATGAGGGGAAGGCAAATGAAAGGAATGTAAATCCTTCCCCCTCTCACTCTAAGGAGGCCTCAACTACAATTGAGTCACAGCATCCTGAGAGTTCAGGTGTTGATGGTGCCGTTGACACCTCTATTGACCAGCTTTATGAAAATGTGTATGATATGCAAAGTTCTGATCGGTCACCTTCGAGGCAAAGTTTTGGATCTGATGGGGATGAATCTAGGATTGATTCAGAATTGCATCATCTAGTTGGAGGGAAGATGAGGGAGGTGGAGATAATGGAGGAGGAAATGGAGGAAAAGCAAGGTGGCGATGGAAGTAGCGAAACATCTTCTAGAAAGGGTAGTTTGTCAAATGATAGGAAGGTGGACAATGTGGATGAGATTCAACCTGCGAGTACGAGTTCTGTCACTTCTGAAAAACCAAACAAACCATCAAATGCAAAATTACAATCCAAGACAGCGTTAAAATCAAAACCCAAAGTAAAAAATCCTCCTGTGAAGCCATCTTTTGAGAGAAAGATTGATAAGCCTTTGAAAAAACCAAGCACGGGAGTTGTTAGCTCGAAGAAACAACAAAATGCTCCTCCTCCTGGAAGGTCAGTGTCACAGAGTCGTGCCAAGAATTTAGTTGAACCAGCATCAGATAAGCCAGAGATGGGACCAATTTTGCTTAAGCAGGCAGCGGATCAGATGTCATCAGGGGATAATCCGCATAAGGCTCTTGAATTAGCCCTTCGAGCTACAAAATTGTTTGAGAAGTATGCTGGTGAGAAACCAAGTTTAGAGCTTGTTATGAGCTTACATGTTGCAGCATCAATATACTGCAGCTTGGGTCAATACAATGATGCGATTCCAGTTCTCGAGCGCTCTGTTGAGATTCCTGTTATTGAGGAAGGCGAGGAGCATGCCCTGGGTAAATTTGCTGGTCTGATGCAACTGGGTGACACCTATGCAATGCTGGGCCAACTTGAGAATGCAATTACGTACTACACCAAAGGTTTGGAAATCCAGAAACAGATGTTGGGAGAAACAGATCAGAGAGTTGGTGAAACTTGTAGGTATCTGGCTGAAGCTCATGTTCAAGCTTTGCAATTTGATGAGGCTGAGAGGCTCTGCCAAATGGCTCTGGAAATTCATAGAGCAAGAGATTCGCTCCCTTCTCTCGAAGAGGCAGCTGATAGGAGGCTCATGGGCCTTATATGCGAAACGAAAGGAAAGCATGAAGCAGCTCTAGAGCATCTTGTATTAGCAAGCATGGCAATGGTAGCAAATGGACAAGAAGCGGAAGTGGCATCTGTTGATTGTAGCATTGGAGACACGTATCTATCCTTGTCTCGATATGATGAGGCTATTTTTGCTTATCAAAAAGCACTTGCAGCCTTCAAGGCCAGCAAAGGAGAGAATCATCCAGCTGTGGCTTTGGTTTTTGTACGTCTAGCTACCTTGTATAAGAAGACAGGGAAGATAAAGGAATCCAAATCTTACTGTGAGAGTGCACTTAAAATCTATGAGAAGCCTCTTCCTGGGGTCCATCTTGAGGATATTGCAAGTGGTCTCACTGATGTTGCCGCTATCCATGAGTCAATGAATGAACGTGAACATGCGCTCAATCTACTGAAGAAGGCGTTGGGTATATATAACAATGCCCCTGGTCAGCAGAGCACAGTAGCAGGAATTGAAGCTCAGATGGGGGTTTTGTACTACATTGTAGGGGACTATACTGAATCTTACAATGCTTTCAACAATGCTATCTCAAAGCTTCGTGCGACAGGAGAGAAGAGATCGGCCTTCTTTGGTATTGCTCTTAATCAAATGGGACTTTCCTGTGTGCAGCGTTATGCCCTAACCGAGGCTGCAGAATTGTTTGAAGAGGCAAAGAGTATTTTGGAACAAGAGTATGGACCATATCACCCCGAAACACTAGGTGTATATAGCAATCTTGCCGGCACATATGATGCCCTTGGCAGGTATACACTTGGCATCTTGAGCACTTTGAGTTTTACTCATGGTCAAGTAACTGAAGTAGCCTAGGTCTCTTATGATGTATTATGACTAATTACATGCTTATATCATTTGATTTCTGTAGTCGATTAACAATTTTTACTGCTGCTGAATCAATTCTTGAGACCTGTCTCTCTAACGTGCTAGAAAAGAACAGGTCCCTACCAAATGACTGGCTTGAGGGATAATTACATGAATACAGATGATGGAATTCATTGGTTCTATATGTATGATCTTGATTTCAGGTTGGATGAAGCAATTGAAATTCTGGAGTACGTTGTTAGCTTAAGGGAGGAAAAACTTGGGACGTCAAATCCTGATGTTTATGATGAGAGGAGAAGGTTGAGTGAATTGTTGAAGGAAGCGGGTAGAGTTCGGAGCAGAAAATCCGTATCACTGGAGCGCCTTCTTGATTCCAATCTTTATTCTCTAAACAATTTTGTCATGAGGATGGCTAGCTAGGGCACTCAGAAATACAATGCCTTTACACAGGAAGAACAGAACAACAGGTTGTGCAATTAAATGACTGATGAGGGTAATGATTTGTACCATATTTTTATTGGAAGATATATCATTGTATGATCCGATGTAAATTATTCATGGTCTTCGGATATCCATTGTTTGAACACTTTGATTGCCGAATCGTCTGTATATTCTTATAGATTTGGTTACACGGCTAAAAGTTGAAACTTTTGGTCCACATCTGATAATAATAATTGGGGTGTCCTGCTTTGTGTGCACATGTTCTATGAGGTCTTGTTGATTTGAACACACTCGTCGTTAGCTGTGTTTTTTTGGGCATTGGATGTTGCATGGATACAGAATCTGAGAAAGCGTGACAGTAAAATTGGAGAAGATGAAGAATGAGAGATTCAGAATCAAAGAGCTGTTTGTTCTGTGGAGGAGGACCACCACTCCACCAGAGCATTAAACCCATAAAAAAAATCATAATTCTGTATATATAAAATTATAATCGTGACACAAGCTCAAACATGCATGTACCTTGAAGTTAGGACCTGACTAATAAACTATGAAATTGCTGAGGAAATGAAGATAGGGTGGGGACCAACTTTATTTGATATTTCAGAAAGGCAACGCAAGGTATGAGATTACAAGCTGTATCGAACCCATCACTAGACTACAAGTCCTTTGACAATGCTGGCATTATTTATCAAGACATAATAACATAAGAGAGAAGCACAGCATGCAAACAAGTGGAAGTAAATAACACGTAATTAAGAGAGAAAAGCTAGCAAGCATGGAGGGTCGCCAGTCACTTGGACGCAGGTGGCTCAAGCTCAATAGGAGGATAAATGATTTCGATCGGCGGAACTGGAACAATTGGGAGCGTAATGGCTTCTGTCATTTGAGCTTCATACTTCCACAGCTTGAACTCTCCTTTCACAAAGTCATAGTACCCTCCGTACAGTCCCAACTTCTTGTTCCTCATCTGTCTCTGCACATATGGATATGTCTGCAGGTTCACCAACGAGTTGTTCACCGATTCCTTCTCACAGAATTTGCATAATTCCTCAAAACTTGTGTTGCCGGGATCGTGCTCGCTCTTCACCTTGGTTTTGGCGGGCAAACCAATTTTCACCCACTCATCTATGAAGTCACTGCATGCATTTTAATGTTACGTTTTGATTAATTTGCTTTTTCACCAATGATTTAACTAGATCGAGCCAAATATAGTTCAATAACGCTTTAGACTTACAAGGGAGGAGAACCATCCTCTGGATGTTCCATAAGCCTTTTGATTCCCCCACACTTGCTGTGCCCAATCACCAGAATGTTTGGTATCTGTCGAATCATTATTTCCCATTCTTGATTATTAATCACATTTATATTTAGTATCACAGCCGTGATGATATATATTAGACTTCTGGTGGTCCTTTATAATGCTCTAATCTTCCAATTTGTTTTTTTTTTTAATTTTGATCATTAGATTCTACAGTAAATTGAGTGATGTTTTTGATATCTTATAGGGTACAAAATGATGCAAATTTTGAAATTTTTACCATTCTTGAAAGCAAAAAACTCTGAAATGGGCGGTTTTAATTTATTTGTTTGAAAAATTATAAGAAGTTGAAGAGTGCCTCATTTCATATTTATAAAATATCAAAACGTCATAGTGTTTTGGATTAATTTTTAGAGAATAAATTTAAAAAAAAATAATTTAAAATAATAAATTATAAGTAGAATAGATTTTATGAAGAAATGATTTTTGAGCTAAATTATTGCAAATTGTTTATTCTAATCTATACAAAGCCACGATCTTCTTACCAAAAAGTGATTGTGAAAAAATACTAGGGGTTGGTTTGCTCCCAAAATCATGGTTTTCTATCCAAAACCATGAGTTTGAGAACCATCCAAACACACTCTCTCATTTTCCGGTAGAATCAAACGATGAAAAGAAAAATATGTATTTAACAAGTTGAGGTATTATAAAGGGCATTAGAGAATATTATTAGAAGCCCAGGGCCCTATATCTTTATGAATGATGATGTGTATGTACCTTAAGTGCTGTGATACCATATTCAAGGACTGCTATATCTTTATGAATGATGATGTGTATGTACCTTAAGTGCTGTGATACCATATTCAAGGACTGCACCAACTCCGCTGTGCCTAAGCTGTAGGTCCACCACGAGACAACGTCAAAACTTTTCTCGCGCACATGAAATAATGGATCTTAATAGTTTAATTGAACGGAGATCAATATATAGGTATAAAAGAGTGGCCGAGCGCCAATACATAAGGCTTCTGTCAAATAAGATTAAGAGAGTTGCATATATAAATGAAGAATCTGTTTCATTTTCAAAATTTAAATTTTTTATTTTTAGATTACATGACAACAATATTATCGTTGATATTTGAGGCTCGCCCTAATTAAGCTCTCTCTCTATATATACTCACACAAAAATGAATTAATAAAAAAGATGACCTGATCGAAAGGAGGGACCATGTTAGCAATGTTGCGGACCATGAAAGCTTCTCCTGCTTGAAAGTTTAGGATAAGATCCGGACTCACTCGTGAGTCTGAGCATGCAAACACCAGAAACTACCACCACACACCATAATATTAGATTAAAAAGACAATGAAACACACGAAATAAAGATTATATATATATATATATATGACGATCAGAATCAGTGTGCATGGTTATATAATCATCACCTTGGGGCTCTGGGCTTGGGCAAGTTTCTGGAACAGATGTGGGTTCTTGCTGCCATTTGATAAAGTATTTATATGCACGCAAACCAAACAAGTTAATTAGCTAGAAGAGAAACTGCATGAGTAGAGTGAGATTTAGATAGTGATTAACATATATATATATATATATAGGTTAATTTACTCGAATATGTTGAATTTGAAGTGGTTGAAGCCTCTGATGATCCTATGAACAGGTGGATCTAATGGATTCAGATGGATTCCCTGCAGCTCAGCTATTAGGTTGCCGATCTTTTCCGCCGCCACATCCTCCAACTCTTCCTTCTCTCTGAAACACACACATATATACCCCATTATTAGTTTATTACTATCATCATCATCATAACGCTAATTAATAATGAATAGTTATAAGTTTATTACTTATTACCTGACAAGTTTCTTAAGATCTTCGATGGCCAACTCGGAGGACTGCTTCTTAGCCATTGTTCCACCTGTAAAGTAAAAAGTGTAGATTAAAATGCAAGGTAACACTAAACACATGAACTGGTAAAACAAATTTGCCCATGCCTAATATATTAGAGAACTGAGTTCTGACAAGTAGCTAGAAAATATAATGCTCAAGTTTCGTCAATGAAAAGTAGATACCCAATGCAACGAGAAAACTAGATGACACCAAATTAAACTGGATTATTAACAAGCTATCTATAGCTTGCTCACATTGCGGTGCTTTGCATGCATGTCCTATTTATACCTGAAAATTGTTACTTATTCTAATATTTTTTTTTTTTAAAAAAAAACTTACTTTTAGCATAGTTTCCACGGGGATAATTCTAGGTTCACTTGTTCTCATGGATCAGTATGATGAGGAGTTTGAAATCAATACGTAACCTAAGTGCCCGTTGTTTTCACGACCTTGTATTTTTCCTTAGATAATATAGATGCACAAAAATTAACGACCAAGAAACACTGAATATAATATAAAAGGCGCATAAAATGTTTTACCAATAAGAAAAGCGCACACGAAATGTAAATGTTATGCAAAAACATAAGATCAAGGCACGTTCAAAACGCTAACGGTACATGGGTGCTTCATTTGAACGAATAGGGTCAAATTTCTTTTATGGTGCTTCCAAAATATATAGTAGTAACAACATTTTCTTTGTCCTTTTGCAATCAGGTAGGAGAGCTACTCAAAATTCCCGGCTGGTATAAACTTGGCCATGTTTCATATGGAAGAATCTCTCTTTGTTCATTTTTTCTTTCTTTTTTATTTATTTCTGTTGGGGCGTGCAGCTCGCATTAAGTTTATGGCCTTTTTATGATTTATATGCATATTTCTTAATCCAATATGTCATATGAGATTCCTCCCCCCCCCCCTTAACTCCCAACAATTCCATTTATTTATTTGTATCCTCTTCTCTTTTAATGTTTAAAATTTCCTCTCACAACCCTGGTCTTTTCGTATGATTTCTTGCAAGACCTAGAAAGTTTTTTATGTTTGAAATGTTAAGAGTTAATCTAGTGGTGTAAGACCCTGCTAAATTTCTTTAGACCTTAAGTTTGAGTTTTAGATAAGATACATATGTTAGGAGAAATATCTACAAACTTAAAAATTAAAGTAGTCAGTTTCTTAAATACTTGGTAATACAATTTAGAAAAAAATATCAGATTTCAAATCTAAAATGCTTTGGGTGTTCATTATTTTGTTGACCACACAAAATGGTTCTGACAATAGGGATTTAACTAAGACAAAAAATAATGTATGACAGAAAAGAAAAATAAATTTGGATTGAAACAAGTAATGCAGAATGAAATATAATCGATTATCACTTTGATAATACGTATGTATGATACTAATTATTTTGGAAATTGTAATGATTAGTGTTAAGCAAAGTTTCTGTTTATATATTTACCTAAGTTTAAGGAGGCCATGACATGAGAGAGACAAAACATGAAGGTAAAGTGTAATGGAGAATCTGATTGATTAGGAACATTTGTGTATACAGTAACATTTTGTTTTTTAGATCTGCGAATATTAGGTGATAAAGGGACAAACTTTTAGGTGACAACTGCCACAAACTTAACCAAATCACGTTGTCCTTTGTTCTACTTTTCCACCCCCCTCTATGATAAAGGTGTGATATAGAGTTGAAAACCATATGAATCCTTCGTATTTAGAGATATAGCCTTTATGTTCTTCCATCTCATCCTACTTTGAATTGCATGTGTTTCTAACTTCAAACGTTTAATTTGACTTTCACTCATTACACATTTGTCCGACTATGCCCAAAGTGAAGAATGTCTGATTTCTCCTAAATAACATATCAAATATATATATATATATATATATATATATATTAGAAGTCGTCAAAATTATATATACTTTTACTTATACTCCATTTCATCCTTGCTATTTATTACCTCCCGTCTTTAATGTAAGAGCTAGTTAATCTTTTTAAATAAATTAAAAAAATTAAATAAATCAATTAATTATAATTAATATTATAGCTACTATTTAACTAATTTAAGTAGATTAAAGATTATATAACATTAATTTGTCTTGAGGGGTTGAATTTATTTATTTGACTTCTTTAATCTATCAAAATTAGTCAATTAACTATTATATTAAGGATATATAGAATAAATTAGTTTCAGATAATTAACTAAAATGAGAAGTCTTATTAATAACAAATAGGCTTTTTTACTCATACACAGCTGAAAAAAAGTATTTCAACACCGGTTGAAAATGGCATTCAACATCGCACACACAACCGATGTAGAAACGGACCGTGTAAAAAGTCATACATTTTACACCGGTCCTATAAACGGTGTAGAATGTATAATTTTTTACACCGGACTACATTTTAAATCGGTTCACATTTACATCCGGTGTATTATTTTTAACATCTGCACCGGTTGAATATTGGGACGGTGTAGATTTTTCAAATTTTTAAATTTTTAACATCGGTTGAATATTGGGACGGTGTAGATTTTTCAAATGTTAACACCGGTTGAATATTGGGACGGTGTAAATTTTTAAATTTTTAACACCGGTTGAATATTGGGACGGTGTAAATTTTTAAATTTTTAACACCGGTTGAATATTGGGACGGTGTAGATGTTATTAAATTTAATTTATATATGTTCTTACTACACCGGTGGGTATGTACCTCCGATGTAGATGTTATTAAATTTATATTTGATAGATTTCGTTGGCCTGAAGCTTCAGAAGTAAACTGCCCAAATGTAATATATGACTCAATCATCGATCATCATCATTTCAAGATGCCAGAGACATATATAATTCAATTGCTCATTATATTATTCATTGAATAAAACTCAATACAAAAATGATACAATTTGAACAGAAAAATGTATTCAGTGAAAGACAAATACTATTGAGAAGGAAGGATTTGAACAAAAAACTCTGCCCACCGATTACGCAGGTCCTCAATATCTTGGTCAGGAAATGGATCAGGTTGTTCAAACATCTGAAATATGAAATCAAAATCAAAGAAATTAAGGCATTACTAATTTAGATTAGATTGACAATTAAGAAATATGAAATCATTCAAAATATAATTTTACCTCCCCACTTAGGTCAATCCTATTTGCCAAGATAATATTGACCATGTGTCTGACTATGTAGAAGCCGCACAAGTTGCTTTCTCTGGGTTGCCTTCGACTCTGTAATGTTAACAAGAGAAAAATTATTTCTCATCATCAAAACGGGGAACCTAGCTAACACCTAATATATACTTTTATTACCATCGGTGTGATCCATTCAGGGTCCCTCACCAAATTAGCGTGCTTAAGGCCCCTTGCAACTGCGAATGTCCTCATAGCCCTATGACCAAAGTTAACAAGTTAGTAACCCATTTATCACACAGATCATTGTGTATAGAAGAGAACTCACGTACGTGTTCATGATCTTCCTAACATCCACCGAGGGCTTGTAATGGAGGGAGCATAAGAAGAAAACTTTATAGCTATGCTTACATAGGATGACAAGTTGCCAATGATTGCTGTAGAGATTAGTTAAAAGAAAATGAGTATTATAATTAAGTAACTACAAAACTAGTATATATAAAATAAAATGAAACATTATTATTCTTACTCATGCATATATGGTGCGAAGAAACAATCAATATCGGTTTCACCGAGCCTCTCTGAAATGTATGCAAGTCTCGAAGATTGAGAGGTCCCTTTAGCATAAATCTGAATTGGGCATAGGAATCCGAACTTTTTTTGTTTGCCCTTGGAGGAAACCAACTCAGCTTGCATGTACCTACAGGCAATGCATGCACGACATTAGTTGTAAGACTTGAACTTTGTTATTACATATATTTACATTTAAATTATACTTACATCAAAAACACTTGGATGCAGCCGGAGGTCAGTTCTTCCTTGGGAGTGATCAGAGATTTGACGTCCGCATGATCCAGGAAGGCCGGTGCCCCCATGTCGCCCACAACTGAATCCATAGGCAACGCGTCCACATGGAACGTTTTGTCATATGCCATTAGGATCACACGTTGCATGGCATTCAAAGCGGGAGGGGTGGGAAGTTGGTCGGGGGATGAGGCGACGTGATCCGAAACAAGATGCTTTGGCCACAATATGAAAGTCCCTTTTGCTTGGCTCACTGTCTTCACCTCATCAGTGGGAATTGGGACAAGAGCATCTCCAATTAGCACGGCTTCAACTGTCACCCTTAATTGATCGTCCTGAATTTGGACGTGGTGAACAGTAGTTGCCCCTAGGCTATGGATGGAGCCACGTGCCACTAAGCGTCTAAGAGGATCCTCAACATATAGATCACAATGTTCTGCATCCTCTGACAGCGGCAAGCAACAACTCCCCTTAGTGCTTTGACGGACTGCAGTTGAGGGCGGGAGGGGATCAGTTGGCTCTTGCTGCCTTGATGTCATCATGGACAATATTTCTTCCTTCATCTTTGCGAACCCCTCTTGTAATCGCGCCTCAATTGAAGCTTCTGCTTGTGCCCTAGCCTCTATCCAAGCTTCTTCCTTAGCCTCTGCCCTTATGGTGGAGAGCAAGGATGCCAACTCTGCCCTCGGCACCACATTGTTGGAAATCGTGCCCTAGGGGCCAATCATTGTCTTATGAACATTATTGATTTATGAATTTATTAATTGAGTTATCATATTATTTGCATGTTTACTATGATGACCATCCTTGGATAATTCATGATATTATCCTAAATGTCCCTGGTCGATCATCTATGTGGGAGCACAGATGAAATAAGACCAGTATGACTTTGAAGATGTATAGAGATATAAATCAAAGTCATAAGCACATGTAAGAGTACAGGGTGTTGGACCGACCCGCTATGAGAGAACTGCATGGGTAACGTCATAAGCTTCTCTCATATACAAACCATGTCAATATGCCCTTTGACCTGAGATCATCATGGATTCCTACATGACAAAACGCTCAGCTTTGACCTAGTCAAAAGTCACTTTTGACCGAGTGATCATAAAGACTATGTTTGGGCTTAGTGGTTTTTCATGCGGAGGAATGTGAATGGTCAAGATGGAATTTGTCCCTCACATTCGTGGAGAGATATTACTGGGCCCCTCGATGAGTGAGTCTGAGAAATGTATGGCCATACTGTAATGGAAAGGTAGTTCCATTTCTATAGTCAGACTACTCAGGGATCGAGAAAGTAACGGTCGGGAATAGGAGGATGACATTATCCATGCCTCATCCATGACCAAAATATCGCGTGACAGAAGGGACATGATATGGTTGTATAAAAGGTTACATCGTTTATCGATCCTCATATGATTTGGGTAGTTGTTATGTCTTGCTAGAGACCGCTTGCGACTTGTGGGCTAGTATAGCAAATGGCCCACTGCCAACTTCATATGGGCCTACAGGGTCGCACACAAAATAGCCCAACACGAGCTATGATGTCCAGATTCATTGAATCTAAGACATGTCCAGCTTCAATGAAAGATCCAGGTGAATGTATATATATATTTATTTATATTTATATTCGTATATATATAAATTCGTATATATATATATATTATATATATGAGATATATGAGATTTAATTTATAAGGATAAATTAAATCCCTATCATGTTTGAATTCGAAATTCAAATTGATAGGATATCTCATATAAGAGATATTTATAAGATTTAATTTATAAGGATAAATTAAATCTCTATCACGTTTGAAATTCGAAATTCAAATTGATAGGATATCTCATATAAGAGATATTTATAAGATTTAATTTATAAGGATAAATTAAATCTCTATCACGTTTGAAATTCGAAATTTAAATTGATAGGATATCTCAAATTTGATTTATGGGAATAAATCAAATATAACTCAGTCTCATCTTTATTTAAAGTTAAATAAATAAGTAATTAAATCTGTGGGACGGATTTAATATTATTTTATTTAATTAGTTTCTTATAAAATTATACAATATATGATATTGTATCAATTCGGAATTAATATAAGATTAACTCCAAAATCCAATTAGGTCAGGGGTAAAAACGCATAGCATCCTCTATATCTGATTGGAGGAGCTACGTTTGAAAATAACACAGAACACAAAAGGCCGAACGGAATCTGCAAAAGGTTTGCAGACAAGAAACTGCTGAAATAGAGACGGAGACTTGTGAAAGCCTTGGAGGGACAGGAGACGCTAGCACGTCGTTCGTGGTTGGAACGCTGTTCGTGTGGATACCAGTAGAGGAAGCCGACCTGAGGCGTCGACTTCTTGTGATCGGAAAGAGACCACCGTCCGCGGAGAGAATCTGTGAAGGTCGCTGAGGAACACTCCGTCGATTTCTTGCGATCAGAAAGAGATCACCACCCACGTAGAGAAGCTGTGAAATTCGCTGAGCAGAACTAAGGGTAATGATTCTTTCCACTTGACTTAAACACATACGGCAGATCCTGGCAAGGAATGGAAAATTTTTAAAGTTTATTTCCGCTGCGTGTCTTCCAATTCCTTACAGTGGTATCAGAGCCATGCCGTTTTGTGTTTAAGTTAGGCTTGATTTGTGATTTATATGATATATGTTATTAGTAGCCGATCATATAATAAGCGTTGTATGTGTGACATATATGGAATCCTTGTTGTGTATGACATAAAAGGAATCTAAAAGGAAATTGAAATCGGTGGTGATGCTTTTTGATTTGATCAATCCGCATAGATGGGGTCTAAGAAAACCGAATTCGAATTTGTGATTATTTGTGAAAACCGAATTCAGATTCGTGATTATTTATGAAACAAAAACAAAAAAAAATTTCTTCCGGGGCGCTGCCCCAGAGACCCCGCCCGCTAACCGGCTAGCGGGACAGCCGCCCGCTAACCGGCTAGCGGGACCGCCGTAGCTACCTGTTCGTAGCGCAACATAACCGTAACATATGTTACTTTGTAAATGTTTTTTGCCCTTCGATTAGATCTGAATATTGATTCTTGAATGTTTGGGTATGGTGAACAATATGGCTCTAGATTGCAAGTGTTGTAATTTTAAAAATACGGCCTGCGTGTCGTGCCTTCCTCTATATACTCTCAATGTACCTTCTCCTCTCATCTCACTCCCCTCGAATGTTAAAAGAGGTTTCTATATGTAATTTCTCTTTTCTTACTAGAGAGCTCCTCTCATTGGCTTGAGGGGACTTAGGATAGGTGAGCCATATTGTATCACGTTTGAATTATGCATCTTATGATTAGATCAGCACATGCATATTACTTGTATGAGATACGAACTGAGAAACATGCGTTTTATAAACCAGATAGTTAAATTAGGCCCTCTAAAAGAAATCTTAAGTCATAATGCTGTCAATTTATGAACACTTGTCAAAACCTTGATCGCTCAATTGTGGACTCCACCAAAGTGGGTGCTTTTGAGTTATCTTGGGGAGATAAGCAAAGAGTAATGGTGCTACTCTCATAGGTTCATTATTGTTTGACTTAATTGAGATTAACAAAACGGTTTTGGATCTCAAGGCATTAGATGGGATTAGAACATGCCAGATCATATGATGATAGGATCCCATGAATATCTAAGAGTTACATTTGATGTAATTGGTAAAGGTGTTACCTACCTAAATAACTTAATCTAAGCGTCCTGCCAAAGCGGACTTAAGTTTGAGCCAAATATGGATCTTAGCCCACTAACTATTGCATTGAGGGTTGTTTATTTAGTGGGAGATTACTAATTACATTGCATATTTTAATTGTAGAATCATGACGACTAGTAATACTGCTACATTATCGCTGCGATCTGTCCTTGAGAAGGACAAACTCAATGGGACAAACTTTCTTGACTGGTTTAGGAACTTGAGAATTGTTCTCAAGCAGGAAAGAAAGGCGCATGTCCTAGATCAACCCATTCCTGAGGAGCCAGCCGCCAATGCTCCCAGAGCTCAGAGAGATGCTTATATGAAGCATAAGGAAGACTCTGTCGATGTGGGATGCTTGATGCTAGCCACCATGGTTCCGGAGCTCCAAAGAGATCTGGAACACATGGAGGCTTATGAGATGATTGTGCATCTCAAGGAAATGTTCCAGCAACAGGCAAGGCAAGAGAGGTATGAGACCACTAAGGCCTTACATTCCTGCAAGATGGCTGAAGGTGCATCAGTCAGTGCTCATGTCTTAAAGATGAAAGGGTACATTGATCACCTTGAACGGCTTGGATTTCCCATGAGCCAGGAGTTAGCTACAGATTTGATCTTAAACTCACTCCCGGAAAGTTATGACCAGTTTGTTATGAACTACAACATGAACAACATGGAGAAATCTATTTCTGAACTGCATGGGATGCTTAAAACTGCTGAGCCGAGTCTTAAGAAGAAACCCAGTAGTGTTTTGATGGTTCAGAAAGGAAAGGGTACGAAAAAGAAAGGCAAAGGCAAGGGGAAGGGTCATGGCTCATCAGGTAAGACCAAAGAGTCAGGCAAGCCCGAAACCAAGCCTGCACCAAAGAAGGCAAAGCCTCCGAAGGAAGGAGTCTGCTTCTTCTGCAATGAACCGGGTCATTGGAAGAGGAATTGCAAACTCTACCTCGAAGATCTGAAAAAGAACAAGAAGGATAGCGGGGCTATCGCTTCAGGTATTTATGTTATAGACATTCATCTTTCTACTTCCACCTCATGGGTATTAGATACTGCATGTGGTTCTCACATTTGTACGAATGTGCAGGGACTAAAGGACAGTAGGAAGCTGAAAAGGGGTGAAGTTGACCTACGAGTTGGAAATAGAGCAAGGGTTGCTGCGTTAGCTGTAGGCACTTATGAATTAGTTCTGCCCACTGGGCTTTTGTTAGTTTTGAACAATTGCTATTATGTTCCTGCTTTAAGTAGTAACATTGTTTCACTTTCTTATTTGGATAAGGAAGGTTTCACTTCCATTGCTGGGAATAGTAGATGTTCTATTTATCGTAATGATGTTTTCTATGCTCATGGTGATTTGCATGTTGATCATTACATATTAAATTTGGAACAACCCAATCATGGAAATATCTATAACATAACCGCCAAAAGGGTCAAACCAAACGATTTGAATCCCACATACCTCTGGCACTGTCGTCTGGGCCACATAAATGAGAAACGCATTTCCAAACTCCATCAAGATGGATTTCTAAACTCATTTGATTTTGAATCATATGACACTTGCGAGTCTTGCTTGTTAGGAAAGATGACAAAGTCACCTTTCACTGGGCACAGTGAGAGGGCCACTGATTTATTGGGCCTCATACATACAGATGTGTGTGGACCGATGAACACAAATGCCAGAGGAGGTTATTCGTACTTCATAACATTCATAGATGATTTCAGCAGATATGGGTACATCTATCTAATGAAACATAAATCTGAATCTTTTGAAAAGTTCAAGATATTTCAAAATGAAGTACAAAACCAGCTTGGCAAAACAATTAAAGCCCTTCGATCTGATCGGGGTGGTGAATATTTGAGCCAAGAGTTCATAGATCATCTTAGGAATTGTGGGACACTCTCACAATTGACTCCTCCAGGGACACCACAATGGAATGGCGTTTCTGAACGGAGAAATCGAACACTATTAGATATGGTTCGATCCATGATGAGTCGAACAGATCTTCCACCCTCCTTTTGGGGCTATGCCCTAGAGACAGCTGCGTTCACACTAAATCGTGTTCCATCTAAGGCAATCGAAAAGACTCCGTATGAGATATGGACTGGGAGGACGCCTAGTTTATCTTTCCTCAAGATTTGGGGATGCGAGGTCTATGTTAAGCAACAAGCCTCAGACAAATTAGCGCCCAAATCCTCAAAATGCCTTTTTGTGGGATATCCTAAGGAAACCAAGGGATATTACGTCTACAACCCTGCTGATAACAAAGTGTTTGTTGTCAGAAATGGTACCTTTCTTGAACGAGAATTTATCTCTAAAAGAACCAGTGGGAGTAAGGTACAACTCGAAGAAGTTCGAGAGCTACAAGACACCACAGAACTGCAGATGGAAAATAGAGAAGACTCACAACAAGTTGTTGAGACTCCTCAAGTCACGCAAGGTCCACGAAAGTCTAATAGGACACGACTTCAGCCTCAGAGATATGGATTTCTGATTTCTGATAGTCGTGATGTGTTGCTCATTGAGCATAATGAGCCGACTACCTATCGAGAAGCTATAGTGGGACCAAACTCCGAAAAATGGCTTAGTGCCATGAAGTCTGAGATGCAATCCATGTACGACAATCAGGTTTGGACCTTAGTCGACCCGCCTGAAGGTGTAAAAACCGTCGGGTGCAAGTGGGTTTTCAAAGAGAAAACTGACATGGATGGCAATGTAAATGTCTTCAAGGCACGACTGGTTGCAAAAGGTTTTACTCAAACTCATGGTGTGGACTATGATGAGACCTTTTCCCCAGTAGCAATGGCCAAATCAATCAGAATCCTCTTTGCTATTGCAGCATATTATGACTATGAAATATGGCAGATGGACGTCAAGACAGCCTTCCTTAATGGAAAGCTCCTTGAGGACGTGTACATGACACAACCTGAAGGGTTTGTGCGTTCCGAGGACTCTGGTAAAGTGTGCAAGCTTCAAAGGTCCATTTATGGACTAAAGCAAGCCTCTCGGAGTTGGAATCATCGTTTTGATGAAGTAATCAAAGAGTTTGGATTTCTTCAAAACATTGATGAACCTTGTGTGTACAAGAAGGTTAGTGGGAGCACAGTTGTGTTTTTAGTACTCTATGTCGATGACATCCTACTTATTGGGAATGACATTCCTACCTTGCAGATTGTCAAGTCTTGGTTAGGAAAGTCTTTCTCGATGAAAGACTTGGGTGAAGCCACCTACATCCTAGGAATCAGGATCTATAGAGATAGATCTAAAAGACTTCTAGGACTCAGTCAGAGTACATACATAGACAAAATACTGCATAGGTTCAGTATGCACGAATCAAAGAGGGGTTTCATACCCATGTCTCATGGTACTCACCTCAGCAAAGATCTGTGTCCTAGTACATCTGATCAGCGAGGTCGCATGAGTAAGGTTCCATATGCCTCGGCCATAGGATCTATCATGTACGCCATGTTATGTACTCGACCGGATGTCTCGTTTGCCTTAAGTATGACTAGCAGATACCAACAGGACCCTGGTGAGGGCCATTGGACTGCTGTCAAGAATATCCTTAAGTACTTAAGAAGGACTAAGGACTTATTCTTGGTCTATGGTGGATTGGATGATGAGCTCTGTGTAACTGGTTACACAGATGCGAGTTTCCAAACTGACCAGGACGACCAAAAATCGCAGTCTGGATACATATTCCTCCTCAATAATGGAGCAGTAAGCTGGAAGAGCTCTAAGCAGGGCACTGTAGCAGATTCTGCAACGGAAGCTGAGTATATAGCAGCATCTGATGCAGCTAAGGAAGCCGTTTGGATCAGGAAGTTCATCACAGAATTAGGGGTGATACCTACCATCTCAGATCCAATAACTTTGCTCTGTGACAATAGCGGTGCTATTGCACAGGCCAAAGAGCCTAGGTCACATCAAAGGACCAAGCATATACTCAGGCGATTTCATCTCATCAGAGAAATCAACGATAGAGGTGATATAAAAATATGCAAAGTAGCAGGAGAAGATAATGTTGCTGATCCTCTAACAAAGCCGCTTGTGCAGGCAAAGCATGAGCGTCATGTTAGGTCAATGGGAATTAGTCAAATTAATGATTGTACCTAGTGCAAGTGGGAGGTTGTTGGAAATCGTGCCCTAGGGGCCAATCATTGTCTTATGAACATTATTGATTTATGAATTTATTAATTGAGTTATCATATTATTTGCATGTTTACTATGATGACCATCCTTGGATAATTCATGATATTATCCTAAATGTCCCTGGTCGATCATCTATGTGGGAGCACAGATGAAATAAGACCAGTATGACTTTGAAGATGTATAGAGATATAAATCAAAGTCATAAGCACATGTAAGAGTACAGGGTGTTGGACCGACCCGCTATGAGAGAACTGCATGGGTAACGTCATAAGCTTCTCTCATATACAAACCATGTCAATATGCCCTTTGACCTGAGATCATCATGGATTCCTACATGACAAAACGCTCAGCTTTGACCTAGTCAAAAGTCACTTTTGACCGAGTGATCATAAAGACTATGTTTGGGCTTAGTGGTTTTTCATGCGGAGGAATGTGAATGGTCAAGATGGAATTTGTCCCTCACATTCGTGGAGAGATATTACTGGGCCCCTCGATGAGTGAGTCTGAGAAATGTATGGCCATACTGTAATGGAAAGGTAGTTCCATTTCTATAGTCAGACTACTCAGGGATCGAGAAAGTAACGGTCGGGAATAGGAGGATGACATTATCCATGCCTCATCCATGACCAAAATATCGCGTGACAGAAGGGACATGATATGGTTGTATAAAAGGTTACATCGTTTATCGATCCTCATATGATTTGGGTAGTTGTTATGTCTTGCTAGAGACCGCTTGCGACTTGTGGGCTAGTATAGCAAATGGCCCACTGCCAACTTCATATGGGCCTACAGGGTCGCACACAAAATAGCCCAACACGAGCTATGATGTCCAGATTCATTGAATCTAAGACATGTCCAGCTTCAATGAAAGATCCAGGTGAATGTATATATATATTTATTTATATTTATATTCGTATATATATAAATTCGTATATATATATATATTATATATATGAGATATATGAGATTTAATTTATAAGGATAAATTAAATCCCTATCATGTTTGAATTCGAAATTCAAATTGATAGGATATCTCATATAAGAGATATTTATAAGATTTAATTTATAAGGATAAATTAAATCTCTATCACGTTTGAAATTCGAAATTCAAATTGATAGGATATCTCATATAAGAGATATTTATAAGATTTAATTTATAAGGATAAATTAAATCTCTATCACGTTTGAAATTCGAAATTTAAATTGATAGGATATCTCAAATTTGATTTATGGGAATAAATCAAATATAACTCAGTCTCATCTTTATTTAAAGTTAAATAAATAAGTAATTAAATCTGTGGGACGGATTTAATATTATTTTATTTAATTAGTTTCTTATAAAATTATACAATATATGATATTGTATCAATTCGGAATTAATATAAGATTAACTCCAAAATCCAATTAGGTCAGGGGTAAAAACGCATAGCATCCTCTATATCTGATTGGAGGAGCTACGTTTGAAAATAACACAGAACACAAAAGGCCGAACGGAATCTGCAAAAGGTTTGCAGACAAGAAACTGCTGAAATAGAGACGGAGACTTGTGAAAGCCTTGGAGGGACAGGAGACGCTAGCACGTCGTTCGTGGTTGGAACGCTGTTCGTGTGGATACCAGTAGAGGAAGCCGACCTGAGGCGTCGACTTCTTGTGATCGGAAAGAGACCACCGTCCGCGGAGAGAATCTGTGAAGGTCGCTGAGGAACACTCCGTCGATTTCTTGCGATCAGAAAGAGATCACCACCCACGTAGAGAAGCTGTGAAATTCGCTGAGCAGAACTAAGGGTAATGATTCTTTCCACTTGACTTAAACACATACGGCAGATCCTGGCAAGGAATGGAAAATTTTTAAAGTTTATTTCCGCTGCGTGTCTTCCAATTCCTTACACACATGTGGGGAACGTATTTGAGATGCTCCAAAGTAATCTCTTATACCCACACCTCTTCCAACTCCCCTGACACGGCCCCCATGTTCTTGTTTCCCAGTGGCAACAGTCAAGATGTCATTCCTACCATCTGACTTGAAGGATCCATGGGACTCTTGTTGTTTAAGATCACTCTATAACATAGAAAGAACAACAAACATAAGGAAAATGATATAATTATATATAGTCTACTATCACAAAATAATGCAAGTAGTGCTTACAATTTTTTCAGCAATCATGCGAGCATTGTCGCTTGTAAAAGCTCCGCTCTTTCTTTGGCGAGCGTACAACCATTTTTCTTCGCGACGTATCGGAGAGGGGGGGTCAAGAAGAACACTAGGATCCGACCCAGCACTTTCTTCTAACCTCTTCCTCTTGGCCCCCAATAACTCTCTTTCTGCCTTCGCGTAACCCCCTCGAGACATTGTGTGGGGGCAATCATTCTTGAGGGCGTATTCAATCGCTTTTGCTCTTTTTTCCTACAAGACATGAAGTATTTAAAATCAATACATATGATACTCTGATACGTTTTCTGCAACCACATACAAAAGGATACACTCACCATTGCTACTGGCGTGGTCCGATTCCTAACAAATTGTTCCCACGCAGCTTCGTCAATGAATTGATACTTGCTGAATGGAGAAGGTTGAGGATGACCACTTCTGTCCTGTCCATGCAGATACTGACGAGCTAGTTGTGTCTTGAATGCCCTCCAACGCTCACAGCAATAAGACAACGTCTTCTTCTTCAAGAACTCATTGTTGGGCACATCGTAAGTGAGCTGCAATGTTTGCCATTGAAAGCAGAGTAATCAACAAACAGTTGTGTATTTGGTATTGCTCTGCATGCAATATTAGATAGTTCCTATACCCGGATAGTGTCCCAAATTTGATTCTTCACGCGATCATCCACAGCATCCCAAGTCAAATAGGTGATGCTAGGCTTGTTGCGTGCTAGGAGGCTGACAAAACTTACGTACTTTGTCCTGTGTTCACCAGTTGGGTTCCAGTTTCTGTCAAACTCTATCGGAAGCAGTTTCCCCTCTATCCTGTCCTTCGTAATGTCTTTCAAACGAGTCGCACTTCTGCCCTTCCTTTGCTTAGTGGCGCTTGGAGCATCGCCAGCCTCAATCTGAGTAACTCTATCCTCCATATTCCTATGTACGCAATAACAACATCAAAAACATTGAAAACAGACTTAACCCTTTTTCCCTCAACCCGTCAGAACACACAAAACTTGTTCCTTTAGCAGTTATGAATGGAAAGATGTGCCAGCATTCATCAGGAAAAATAGAAAACCTAGATTAAACGAACATAAAAACGGCATCGCACGTACACAGGGAAAAAAATGCAGAGAACACGTACACTTACGGAATAGCAGAACGAGAGAGGTGACAGAGAAGAACGACTGACCGAGCACGGAGAAGCCTCGTGAGAACCACAGAGCACGACGAGCGGCGATAAAAAAGAGTATGTGAGAAAGGAGAAGATTGAAGGTCATCGCGCCAAGAGGCGGGTTAAAAAAATGAATATAAACATTTAACACCGGTTGTAAATAATTCTAACCCGGTCAAAACATAAACGACGTAAAAGTGAAACATTTTACACCGTCTAATTTTAACAACCGGTGTCAAAAATAAACATCGATAATTATAACACCGGATAAAGTATAACCCGGTGTAAAATCGAACAATAAATTATTATTAGACGTGACCTGTTACACCGAATATCACTTAAGACCGGTGTTAAATGTTGTAGTTTTTTTTTAAAACTTCACCACCTTATAATATCATCCCATCCTTAGCGTCACAACATTCTTATCAGAACAAGAATCTGTCTCTGTTATTATTACATCAAAATCATATACGCAATCATTACAAGAAACTTAAAATTGCATGTTTAGACTAAACAAGAAACACATAGAAATTAATCAGAATCCACTTCTTCATTTAATTGTGGTAAACCTACTGAAAAAGAAGGGATCTCATAAAAAGAATCATCATTGTCAACAACACTTTTCCCTTGGAGCGCGACAGACCATCTTTCATTCTGAGGATCAGTGATAAAGAACACTTGCTTTGCTTGGTCTGCCATAATGAAAGGCTCATCCCCAAAACTTATATTATTCAAATCCACCAGTGTAAATCCTAACTGATCGACCATAACACCGTTGTTTACATTAGCCCACTTGCATTTGAATACGGGAACTTTGAATTTGGAGTAGTCCACCTCCCAAATCTCTTCAACAACGCCATAATAAGGGATGGCTGCTAATTTAGGATTGTTGTCTTTTGAACTAGAGAAATGCATAGCTTCAGCCACTAACATAACACCACTGTTTTGCACGCTACTTCTATCATCTAGGGACTTCGTATAAAAGGAATACCCATTGATATCAAATGAATTCCAACAGATCACATTATGTTCAGGACCACATGCCAACCATCTAACTGTATCAGAAACACAATCCTCATTTTCAACCTCCAATTTGAACCAATGTGCAAAAGATTTGGTGTGTTCTCTAATGAGCCTTTGCTCTGTCATCCTATTATTTGTTTTCCGGACAAGATCTTTATGAACAGCAATATAGTCTTGAACTTCATCAATGTTATTCAAGATGTGTAAGTGTACTTGCTGCAGTTCATTACGATCAACACTCCTCACTGACATTCCGCGTTGACCCCCCTGTGTGGCAATGGGTTTGTGGAGACCAGTAAGTCTTGCTTTAGACAGGTATTGTTGACAAAAGTCCATAGCTTCTTCGGCCACATATTTTTGAACAATGGATGCTTCGGGCCGACTTGGATTCTTCATATACATTTTAAGGATTTTCATGTATCTTTCAAATGGATACATCCATCGTAAGTATACAGGGCCACACAGTTTTATCTCTCGCACTAGATGAACGATGAGGTGTACCATGATGTCAAAAAAGGAAGGAAGAAACTGTTTTTCAAGCTGGCACAAAATAACATAACCCTCATGCTCCAATTCCTCCAACCTTTCAGTCTCAAAGACTTTGCCACATATAGCATTAAAGAAGAAGCAAAGTCGGGTTACAATGTGTCTCAACTCATCTTGAAGGATTCCTCGAACAGCCACTGGGAGTAATTGTTGCATCAGTACATGACAATCATGAGACTTTTGGCTACTAATTTCAAATCTTTCATGGACACAATCCTCTTAAGATTAGATGAGTACCCAGAGGGAACTTTGATTCCTTGCAAACACTCACAAATACTTCTTCTCTCAGCCTTGGACAAAATATTAGTCTCTTCAACATGATAGCTCCCCTCACCATCTGGCCTCGGATGTAACTCCTCCCGTATTCCCATTTCTTCCAAATCTAATCTTGCCTTCAAACCGTCTTTGGAACTACCATGTGTGTTGAGAAGTGTTCCAACAATGCTGTCACACACATTTTTCTCCACATGCATCACATCAAGACAGTGCCTTACATGAAGATGTCGCCAATAAGGAAGCTCAAAGAACACAGATCTTTTTTTCCATACATTTTTCTCACTTTTCTTGGTAAGCTTACCGAAAGTGACATTGATGTCTCTCACCTTTTCATAAACTTGTTCGCCAGTCAATGGCTTTGGAGCATTTTCAAATTCTTGGCCGCCATAAAATTTCTTCTTCAGTCGACGGTATGGGTGGGCTTGTCTTAGAAATCTCCTATGACCTAGGTAGACCGTCTTTCTTCCATGACGAAGTTGATAGTAGCAAGTCCCTTCCTCACAAATCGGACATGCTTTATGGCCCTTAACACTATACCCTGACAAATTTCCGTATGCAGGAAAGTCATTAATTGTACAAAAGATTAAGGCCCGCAAATTGAAGACCTCCTTCTTAACAGCATCAAAGACATCCACACCTTCCCATAGCTTCTTCAAATCTTCGATCAAGGGTGTTAGGTAAACGTCTATGTCATTTCCCGGTTGTTTTGGTCCTGAGATCAGCATGGACAACATTACATACTTCCGTTTCATACACAGCAAGGGAGATAGGTTGTAAATCACCAGAAGGACGGGCCATGAACTATGGATACTACTAAGGCTACTATAAGGGTTCATTCCATCCGTACTAAGTCCAAGCCTTAGGTTTCGTGGTTCATTGCCGAACTCGGGAAATAAGTCATCAATCTTCTTCCATTGCAAAGAGTCAGCAGGATGACGAATCTTTCCATCATTAATCCTTTCATTTGCATGCCATAACAATTTCTTTGCATCATCTTCATTAGAAAAAAGTCGCTTAAACCTTGGTAAAATTGGAAGATACCATAACAACTTGGCAGGAGAGTTGTTTGATCTGTACCTTGGTGTCTTACATATTGGACACTTCTCCTCATCTTCAAACTCTTTCCTGTACAATATGCAATCATTTGGGCATGCATGAATCTTTCTATACTGCATGCCTAAAGGACCTATTATTTTCTTCGCATCATAATAGCGTTTGGGTAAAGCATTTTCTTCAGGAAACATGTCCTGTAACAAGTCAAGCAATTCTGAAAAACTACTGTCACTCCACCCATGCCGAGCTTTCACACTTACCAATCTCAACACTGCATTCAACAGGTTGTATTTTCTGCACCCTGGGTATAGAGGCTTTTCTGCATCATTGCACATATTACCATATGCGTGTGACCGCATAAAAGCATCTTCTCCAACATCACGAATCATGTCCTCTACTCTATCATCAGTATCCATGTCATCGTCAAAGGTATGTTCCACCTGTTCACCATGCCATACCCATACCGTGTAACTCTTGCAAAACCCCTCACAAATTAGATGAGTGTAAATATCAGCAGGACTTTGTTTCCTCTCATTCAAACAACTCACACAAGGACAATAAAACCTTCCATTGTCATCATCACCATTCCGTTTAGCAAAATCCAAAAACTCCTTCACCCCCTCAGCATACTCAACACTTGTTCGTTTAGCATTTATCCAACTACGATCCATATTTGTGGAAGACTATAAGAACTAGAAAAGCAGAAAATAAGAAATTAAACCATTACGTTGCAGCTAATGCATGGAGAGAATAAATTTTCAGTTCGCGAGAGGAGTTCAAAACAAAACTCACCGTCCGTGAAGCGCCGAGAAGTCTTAACGCGCGAACCAGGGAAAAATGAAAGATGGAAGGTGCGAGAAATGTACCAAATAAAAGAGTATTTGGAAAAAAATAAGAAACTATACACCGGACAAACTGTTACACCGGTGTAGATATAAATATAAAAGTTGTATTTATAGTATATTTTACATCGGACAATATATATGGACCGGTGTAAAATATATCAGTTTATTTATAGTATATTTTACACCGGTCAATAAATATGGACCGGTGTATAATATATCAGTTTTTTTTTTCCTACATCCAGAGTCAGCCATGTCATCAACTTTCTCCCAAAAAAATATATACATCAGAATATATAAAAGTTGCAATCTTTCACTACTCATCAGACTCAGAGTTTTGGGAGTCATCAGATTGGGTGAGATCAACAGGATTAAAGAAGCTATCACGGGGTTGATGGCGGCGAACTTCTGAGCGAAAATCCCTGAAACTTGCTTTCAGTCTGTCAACTTTGCGATTCAGTTCTTCCACAGAGTCCTCCAGCCCATTGAAGCGCAGTATGAGTTCCTCAAGCCTCTCCATCAGAGTCACAACCAGGGGAGGAGGAGAAGGAACAGAAGGGTGAGGATCAGGATGTTTGTCTTCAAAGTCGTCTCTGTTTCTTTTGTTGGGCGGAGAAGGAGGCGTGCGTGAGGAAGAGGCCATTGGAGGAGTCAGATAGATGAAAAGAAAATAAAACAGAAGAATGGTATACATATATATATGGTTAACGTTCATGATCAATAAGAATATAGAAGAATGCGCAATTGGCCTTCTATCATAATGACTACAAAGTATAAACGTTGGGAACCCAAGAAGTGAAATGAAAGGTCTGACAAATAAAGAAGCGAGCGGGAAATCATAGACAGGAAACTGAAGAGGCGATGAAGCTGCACCGGGTGTTTATATTTAAATCGGTTAATTTTAAAACCGGTGTAAACATTTAATTTTTTTATAAAACAGACACCGGACTATATATTTCCACCTCGGTCAATATAAATACGCTGTAGAAAGTAAAAATCTAAACCGGACGAAATATTTCCACATCGGTCTCTATAACATCCGCTGTAGAAAGTAAACATCTAAACCGGACTAAATATTTCCACATCGTTCATGAGTAAATACGGTGTGAATATTTCATTTTATTTACAAAAATGCCACCGCTCATTTTTGTAAAACCGTCTCCGCATTGACCGGTTTAAAAATGGGGATTTCGATTGCCCATTTTCCACCAGTGATAGGGCCTGTTTGGAAAAGAATTTAGAAAATTGCTTATAAAAAAAGGGCTTTTAGAGAAGAGCTTATGGAAAAAAATAGTTTTGAATAAATGAGTGTTTCAATAGTTATTACTAGAATGACTTTTGTAATTGAAAAATTATTAGAAAGGGTATAATTTTACTAAAAATAGGAGAGAGGAGAGAGGAGAGAGGGTGTAATAAAAAGTAAAAGTAAAATAATAATTAGATAGTCTATAAGCTCTTTTATTGTTCTAGAAACTAGTCTCAGAAGGTTATCCAAAATTTTTAATTTTAAACGATAGTTTGGTCCAAAAGTCTTTTTAGATAAATATGACTGTTTATTTAAAAAAAATAAACTAAAATTTAGGCTAAAAACTCTTTTAAAATTATAATTTTATTTCTTTCTAAATAGGCTCGTGTAATAGAAACACTAAACAAATTATCAATATCCCATATGGTAGAAAGTAGTTATCAAAACTAAATACTACACTCAAAATCGTCGCAATTACGAGGCACTTGTCCTGGTCAAGTACCATTTTACCATTAACTTTGATTTCCCCTGTTACACCATCTTATCATATTTTTTGGAATAAATTTCTTAAAATTTTAATTTAATATCTGTGTATTTTTTTTCTCTTAATTAAATATTTAATTTTACTCTTTTAACACTATTAACTCCTGTACAGAGTGAACAGTGCTAATAAAATAAAATTACATGAGTTAATTATACTAACAAAGTAAAATTAAATAATTTAATTAAAGGAGAAAAACAAACAGCTATCAAATTAAAGTGTTAGGGCATCTAATATGGTTTTCTCTATATTTTTTAACAAAAAAAGTAACAAGGGTTGAAGGATCTCACCTTCTCTTCTTTCATTCTCCCTTCTCTCCTCCCTTCTTCTGTTTTCTTGGTTCTTGCTGTTCACATTCGTCTTCTTCAGCTCCAATAACAATATATTACTTGCTGATCTATTCACAGGTTTTTAATTAGTTGACTTTTTCTTTCCTATATATATGTCTTCGTTCGTCCGTTGAGAGATGTTGATTCAGATGTTTAGGTCTTAAGCTTTACAGGTGAATAGAATGTGAGTTTATGTTTTGTTCATGTGGAGAAGCCAGAACCATAAAACTTGAAAACAAATTAAAGTTCGTTCCTGTTGTGAACCTTATTGATAATAGAATAGTATCAATAATAGAAAGAAGAAGAAGCAGTAAAAGAGAAGTGATAGTAGAGAGATAGAAATGGAAGAAGAAAAGGACGAAGTAACAGAGTGGGAGATGGAGACCGAAGAACTGCTTCCACTTGTTCATCAATGGCTTCCATTCTCTTTCTGTTCCCACTAAAGCCACTCTCCATATTTATTCAATCATGTGTAACCCACCCGTCCTTTACTTAAGCGAATTCTTCACCAGCAAATACAAATAAAAGGGAAACAATGAGCTCGTTGGGATTGGCTTTTGGATAAGAGTTTATGGAAAAAAAAATAATTTAAAAGTAATTTTAGATAAACTCTTATAGAGAATAACTTATGAGAAAAAAATGATTATAAATAAATGAGTATTTAGATATTTATTACCAGAATGACTTTTGTGATTGGTAAATTACCAAAAAAGGTATGAGATGAAAAAAAAAATTATTAAGGACTGTTCATCATCTTCATCCCGTCCCACGTCTACTTCCTCCCGACCTCCCTCATGTCTTCTTCACAGATCTTCAGTGATGTAGACCACAAGAGAAGAAGTGATGATGACAGCGACATAAGTCCTCTCTCTATGACTTACCGCTGTAGATCACTTCCGCGATACCCAGTGATGTAGACAGCCTCCATGACACCCATCAACTATAACTCCCAGGGGACTATGAACAGTGAACTCACAAGCCAAGACGTGAACAATGAGGACAGTTAACCTTCCTTCACAAATCTCTGTTGCTGGCGAGTTGCAGAGCAACACGAGATGACAACAAAAATAGCAGAGCAGGCGAACCAACTGACAATGAGGAGAACTAGTGGTGACGGCAAGTGTTGGATAGACGACTGAGTGTCGGCGAAGGAGGACAGTGAAGGAGAGAGGAGAGGGGAGATGACGAGCTGTAGAGAGAAGAAAGTGCATCAAAAAAGTAGGGGTAAAATGGTTTTTTGATAACCATAAGTCATTTTTCCCATTTAGAAGTTATTCTTAGAAATTTATCTAAAACCATAGTTTTGAACTATAATTTAGCTCAGAAACATTTATAGACATTTAAGGTTGTTTGTTTAATTTTTTTTTATATCATGATCTGAGCTAATTTTTTTTTTAAAATTATGGTTTTCATTATATCCAAACACCCCACAATAATCCGTTTAAAATCCTACTTTGACAGCACAAATTTCACTTTGAAACAAGTAACGTTGATGTCAGATATGATAAAGTTAGTAACAATAACCTAGAAAGAAATCAAAGTTCATGATAAAATTGTCAAGAACGAGTTCCTCATAATTTTTAACTATTTTTTGTCTAACTGACTTTAATTGTAGTGCTTTAGGAAATACTCTCCACCACATAGAATCTTGGTAATTTGTTTTTGTTTTACTTTTTTTATAGTATGTGAGTAAAAAAAACTAGCAAATATGCGTTGTGATAAATTTATTTGCCTCAATAGTCTATCCTGACATTTAATGTGATCTTTGAAAATTAAAATAATTATTCTAAAATATAATTAACTCACACAAAAGAGAGAACATTATCGTCCTTATTTAAATTTAATTTTCTCTTGGCCACATCCTAATCCTATCCCACTCTCATCCATTGCCTATTATCCTCATCTCAACTAACCTCATATAGAAATTTAATAATATTTTTTATTTCAAGATAATTCAAATTCTAAATATCTAGCAAGCAAATGCGCCGAGAGCCGCTCCATAATCCATTGAATCTTGCAATTCTTACTTTTTTTGGTACCAGGAATCTTGAAATTCGAAAAGTTGCTGACTCTTTTTTTTTTATACAAATTTTTTTTAAAAGGACTTGATCTCATCCACGATCTAAAGATATGGCGAAATCTCCTTTTCTCTTAGACGATATTAATGTCGGGTAGGATGAGTTGTCTATTACTCTCAGACGTAAACCTAGGCACCTAGGAGCTAGGATGCCTCCCCAAGAGCCGCGACTAGAACCACAATAAAATAATACTCTCTAGGGATCGAATATGCTCTAAATAGTTGTATGTCTCACCCTTTCGTCAGTTGAACCTACGAACGATGGATAAGTTGCGGACTCTCTTCCTCTCAAACTCATTATTAGTGAACTCCTTTGGGCTACAAATTAGCCCATTCAATTTAGACAACTGGGCCCTCATCAAACCCATAATTAAAGGTTTCTTTTCGGCCCAAACTAGTTTGGTATGATTGATGAAATGCATTTCCTGTGACTAGCAACATCTGTCCATATGTATCAAAAAAAAAAAAAAAAAGCAACATCTGTCCATATGATATTCGGACACTTGTGAAGAAAGATTGTAAGGAATTAAATTCCCCTCTAACTTAGTTTATTTTTTTTTGTTTTGAGGCTACCTTTTATCTTGTACCGAGAGAAAAAAACAAACTTCTGCCATGTTCTTTCTTTGTTTGGGAAATTAGATTAATTATTAAACATTAGTTACGAATATATAGCTTTACTTATTTGATTTTTTTATTTAATCAATAATATAATATCTTTCGAGGTTTATAATATGAAAGATTTTCATCACTCAATACAAACATACAAACATGCTTCTTTTATCATGAGATTGCTTAATTTTATTTGATGATTATAGTAGCATGTGAGATGTTTTTTTATGTAATATGTATTTAGGAAAAGCAAAAGAAAATTGCAATATTATGCTATATTTGAATATTTATTTTTTCAAAAAAATATTTATTTAATTTCTTGTTTGATTGTGTATATGAATAAATTAAGGAGATCAAGTATTATATGAAATCTGTTTTAATATGAATAATCAGGCATGGCAAAATTAAAAGTGATTTTTTTTAAAGGATTCAAATTTTCAACCACAAATATTTCGAACACATATCCACTCACACAAGCACATGTTAAAACTTATGAGCTCCCAGCGAGAAGGGAGGACTTGAGCCACTAAACCCAAGGGCATTTGGCACAAAATTAACCATAATTCACCCCTCCTTAGATTAATTTCCTCATTATTTTTATTAGAAATTAAAATTTTAAATACCTCTGTTATTATTTTGATATAGTTAAATTTAAAATAATTATTATATGATCACAATATCACTAACCATAAATAGTTTTATTAAAAAAAATAATGATAATGACGATGGTTCGCCCCTATCGAATTATCGGCAAATCTGCATAATTTGATATTCTTTGGCAGGAGCTGTCTCAGTGCCCCGGGCCTCCGATAGCGTTGCATACGATTCCAGCGGAGCAAAACCGAGCATGGCTACACAATCGGCTGCTCCTCCAAATGCTTCGAATGATAAACTCCGAAACCCAGGCATGATTTCCTTTCTATCGCCCCCTCTTTCTAAATTAGTACTCTGGTAGGTCCTGAGTTCAATAATTTGACCGGCTGTTTAGGAGCTCAGGAACTGGGAAAGAAGCTTGATAAATAATATATGATTTGATTCTTTTAATTGTTGACGTATGCGTTTATTATGTCTTCAAGCTAAATCTTTAAACTTGATCTCAGTGCCAACTTTCCTGTTTTCTGATAATTCTTTTGTGCGAGAACTTTCATGTCTATCCAATTATACTTATCACTAAAAAGAACTTCTTTTTGTTGTATTCTAAGTGCCAATTGCCAACTTCTTTACAAGATAAAAACGTAATTTCCTTATGATTTTCTTATCTTTATTGACTTTCTAATAGATATTTCAACATCACATCATTTTATTGTTTTGTTGCACCTATGAAATTTATTGCCCCCTCCCTCGGGTTTATTTTCTTAGCATTCTTTATTTCGTTTCTTTTCTTTTTGGTTGGGGGTGGGGGAGTACTTAAATGCTTGACATGCTGTTTGGATCTGAATCGAAGTTTTTGGAATTTTCATGGGGCATTGGAGAATGGATACCTGTAATCTGCATTTGAGTTTTTCTCATAGGGAATGTAGTTAGAAAATTCAAGCTAATCTTTAGATTTTTTATCCCAGATGGTCCTTCGTATGGAAGTAAAATTAAGAGGGAGAAGGGGAAGGGGTTAAATACGGTTTAATGGGTACATATAGAAAGTTCGAGTCTTAGAATTTTCAGGAAGGAAATAAATTTTAAGACACATTTAACTGACATGATAAATCTAAGGCTTTAATTTATTCTGAAACATTTACATTGTCTGTTTGAAGAACAACTAACTTTACTACCAACAATATTAGATGCCTTTCCTACACTGTTTTATTCCATTTTGTCTTGCTGAATGTTGGCACACCTGATTGGATGAGCTGGCAGAATGTTTTGAATAAGATTTAAGTTATACCAACTTGGGTAAATGATAAAATTGATTTGCTGGTTTTCTTTTGGGGGTTTAGGTCCTGAAACTATTCAACCAAATGTTGATCAGCCCCAAGAAGAGCCCATAAAACAGAATTCAACATCAGTATTTGTGAACTCACAACCTATGCGGGAAGAGCAAGTACAGAATGCTGTGAAATTTCTATCACACACAAAAGTTAGAGGCTCTCCTGTCATATACAGGAGATCATTTCTGGAGAAGAAGGGCCTCACAAAGGAAGAGATAGATGAAGCCTTTCGCCGTGTGCCAGTAAGCTAGTTATTTGGTCAATTTACTCACTTTTCTACATTGTTCATTCACTTGATCATGTATAACACAGCCAATTTACATTCTCCTTTGGTTTGGTCTTCTGTTGTAATTCTTGCTTTCCCTGCAAATCACAGGATTCACCTCCAAATGTGATGACATCTGGTGAAAATAAAGGTGAAAGGTCTAATATTGAAGCAGCAGTTGGGCTTCTGTTTCTTCTCTTTCATTTTTGAATTCAGCTAGATTGCCAGCTAAAGCATCCTCAAGTTTTTATGTTTAACTAACGCTGGACTGATTCTTGCATCACTTACCTTCCTACATGACTTAATGTAACATTCACAGATGGGCAGCTCAAGACATCATCAAACGTTCAGCAACAAACTGCGCCACAGACTTTGCAGCAGGGTGCATCTACTTCTACTGGTACCATCATTTCATATCGCAGATTTCACTGGTCCCAAGCCATTATAGCAATTGGATTCCTTGCTGCTTCAGGTGCTGGAACAGCTTTACTAATAAAGGTATTTGTCTGTGACCTCTGTATGCTATCTAAACTAGTATCCTAAGGCATAAAAGCAATTTGCATTGGCCTGTTCACTTTTTTAATGACTCATACTTTCTTGTACCTAATGTACTGTTATATGCTTAAATATTTTGTCTTTGGGTCTGAGCCTCCATTCCCTATCTGAAAGCAATTGTGGTTTTATAGAATTCGATGATTCCTCGGTTAAAATCATGGATACGTAAGGTTGTATTAGAAGATGATGAAACATCGAAGAAAATAGTCTCAAAACCGTCGTTAGCAGAAGAAACAGCACTAGCTGCAAAAGCTGCTGCTGCCGCAACTGAAGATGTGGCAAAAGCAAGCCAGGAAATGCTGATTTTACATAGTGAAGGTGGCTTTAATTCAGCATAAATTAGGATGATAGTTTTTTGGATTTGCTTGTCTGGTTCCACATTAACTCGACATCTTTGAGTTCTGATTAGTGATTTTGTTTGCTGCCGTATCTGGTTTTATACTCTGTAGAGAAGAGATTCTTTGGAGAACTTATGAGCCATGTAGATAATCAAGTACAAGAGATGAAGTCGATGACTAATGCAATAAGAAAATTTGAAGGTACTTTTGGAACTGGGATTGCCTATTTCGTCTATAAGGATACATGAACAATGCAACCTACAATATAAGATTTAACAAATAGTTTGGTTTTAAATTCATCAATTCCACTTGTATTGGTATATCTGTCAGGAATGCACGATTTTGTGCGATAGGCTAACTTATGAATATAAAACTCACGGATTTTACCAAGCTCTGCACTAATGTTTATGCTTGTTTGTAGATACTCTCTGGCCAAATTTTGGTAGCTTCCAGGCCAGTGTTTAGAACATTGATTTTATTGATTATCATCTGTTTCTGTTTTGCCAAAAACACTAGCTTCTAGTGGGGCCACACTTTTGGAGCAAGAAGACCACAGAGTCTCTCAAGCAAGTTCAAAGGTCAGAAATATCCAGGCATAAATGGCTATTTTTTTTCAGGATTTCTAATGAAACTTGGGCATGCCTTCTTTTATCTTTCGTTTGAGTTGTCTAAAATAATTTGTGTTCTGACTGCAATATTTTCCCCCTATCATCTGGGCAGCAACTGATTGCGAATGGCAAGTTGGACTATAACATGCATTCAGGTTAGATACATTAACCGAAGTCCAATTGCCTTTTTTTTAATACTTTATTTTAACTTATGATTTCTGAAATTTCACCTATAATTAACAATTCAATTTGCAGGGAGCGACTCATCAACACCTGCTTCTGCTGGACCATCTACTGCTCCTCAGCCTAAGTCATATATGGAGGCAAGTCATTATGTTTTTTTCCTATTTTCCTTTTGTTTTCGCCTCCTTTTCTTTGAGGGGTAATATCTGAATGCATGCCGTTTTGAATCATTTCATTGAAGATAATAACTGTTTTGGTAATCTTAAATGAAATTTATACTAAGTAAATACTTTGGACTTTGGCTCTAGATTCAAGATTGTTATTATTTTTATTTTTCAATGTTGTACCGTGTATTTTTTAACTAGTGCTTTGGAAAATGACCAAGTCAACACTGCTAATTAGGCATGCAGGATTAGGTTATTCAACTAGCTGTGCAAACTAAGTTATTGAAAAGGTTCTGTATCTGTACTAAAACGTTATGTCCAATATAAAATTATATCTCAAATCATCCTAATATATTGATCTTGTATGGGTGGGCCTACAATGCCACAAACCTTGATTGAATACACTTGTTGAGAACATTTTGAAAATTAAACCTTTGCAGGTTTGGCTCTCAGAGGTGTCATAACTATGCTTATCTGATGTGAAATTTGAATGACTCTAGTATGGACGTCAAATTTTAAATTGAGCATTTTGGCTTCCCTCAGCCTCTCCCTGATTTTTCAATGTTTAAGCTAAAACTTAGCTTAGGCTTTTTTTTTAAATGAAAAAAATTCTTCATGTGTTGTCTGTAATGTGAATTTTGCAAGGAAAGAATACAATGGAATGCACTTTTGACGTACAAAGCTGCTCGTCATCTATTAAGACTTGACTGTTGTGTACCTCAGCTTTGATAACTCCCTAAAATTTAGTTGTTCAACGATTAGCTGCTCTTTTCTTTTATTTTCATATTTGATGTGATAGATTCAACAGATATATGTTGTAATTCTTTTAATATGCCGATTCTCCTATACTTTTTCATTGTATTTTGCAGATAATGGCCATGGTCCAGAGAGGGGAGAAGCCTTCTAACATTAGAGTATATTATCTACCCTCTGCATTGCATTAGTCTAGTTGGACACTTGACTTTAGCCTTTCTCCCTCGTTTCCACATCATGGATTTAATTCAATTAGTTGATTGAAGTGACATATAATAAGATATACAGGAGTAGTGGTACTTAAGAAAAATGATGTCAGTAATTGATATTATTAAATATTGGGTTTAGCATTTTTGTTGTAGTCATTGTTATTATTTTTTCCTTTTTTGTTTTTTAAAAAAATAATTTTGGTTTTGATGCAGGATATTGATGATCGTCCCCCCAATCCAAATCAACAACCATCAAATCCTCGCATGGCGCCTAGAGCCAAGGTTTTTTCTCCCCAAATATATTTCTTTCTCAACATTTTAGGTTTATGATTTTATTTTAAGAAAAGAACATTATTTTTACTTCTCGGCAGAGAAGAGAGAGATGCTGATAGAGGAAAGAGAAAATAGTATTTGACTTCATTCAACAGAACCAAATGAAGTACATGTATAGTATTTATACTGCTAATCTACTTGCATATTCTGCTGCACTTCAACAACACAAGTAGTTCAAGTCTTATACTGACAGCTAAGCCACTTGCTCCAGCCGTTATTCCTATTACCATGTAACAAAATATCTGAACTTTATAATGGTTTATCTGTGAAGAGTAATTGTCTGAATACCCATTGGCAGAAGTAGTTTGATTGATGACTGATGACCATTGTGAAGATGGTATATCTAGCGATTGGACCATCAGGGATATTACTTTGGAAATTTCTCGATTGAATTAGTCATCACGCATCAGTTATATTTTATTTTTAATTTAATTTGAGGCAGGATCGCTACAGTAATGGTGAGGTGAAGTTCTCATATATTTGCTATGAAAGGTGTCGTGGACAATGGAGCCATATTAAGGCAGCTTTTAATTAATCCCATAACATAATTCGTGGGATCTCTTTGTTATAAAGTAGAAACTAAGTAGAATTCTCAATATTCCTTTCCCAGCATATAAAACTACACGTGAAACTGACTACTTGTTTCCACTCTTCTTGTGCAGCCTTGGGAGCTTAGTCAGGTGCAAAGCACCCATACCCAAATGCTTCAATCTCGGGTCAATGGCGAAGACTTGAGTTCCAAGATTCAAGATGCCTCCATTGAAGTGAATAGAGACACTCCAGTTCCCCGGTGGCAAAAGAAAAATGTTAGAATCAGTGAGATGCATAACGGCAATGAGCATGATACAGCACCTTACAGTGCTCCATCTAGTCAGCCGCAGCCATTAAAACGTGCAAGGGTTCCTCCTCAGCCGCCTCCGATGGCAATGCCAGAGGCTGCTGAAGCCATTAGACGGCCCAAGTCGGTGGATCAGAAGGAACAGGTTCAACATGATCAGTCATCAGCCCATTCTTCAGACATGTCTGGTGAGGTGCAAAACGTCCCAAAAACATCTGAATCTGAAAGCGCTACAGATGACAGTGGACTCAGCTTAATGCCCAACTCTGGTGAGATACAAACGGCTCAGGAAGTCAACTAGGAAGAAAAATAAAGTCAGTAGTACTAGCAGTTGTCCAAAGTTCAGGATGAGCTTGAAAGAACCTTTGTTTTATAGTCATACCTAGTCTGAACTTTTGGCCAATCATCAATACAAGATACATACATATCTTCTTATGATGGAGTAATATTGTAATTTGTATTCCTTATGGTTCTTATTAGATCCTCCTAACTAATTCACACAGTAAAAGCATTAAATTTATCATAAAATTCAAGTTATTCTAATATTACTCTTATTAATTATACTAAATTTTACTATCATATTAATTTGTCCTCACTACCCTTATTAAATGTGGGTATATATGAACTAAAATATTTAATGCTTATTAAAACTATCAAAAGGTCATATAAAAGGGACTAAAAATATCTTCTAGAAAGGGTCTTATAATAAAGACTAAAGACTAAAGACTAGAGAGAGTAGAATGATCTATGAATGTTGCTGCTGACTTGTAGTCTGAAATCTTGATTACTCCATTATCGATTCGTTGCCTTATTCCTATCAAAGCTGCAGGCTTTTGCAGTGTGTGTGAAGCCTGCAGGCTTCTCTATTTGAATTTATGATTTTATGCTTTTTTTAATAAGAGAGGAACCGTCCGTCCCTACGTCCCCATGGACATTCTGTAGCAAAGGAGTCAACTGTTAATCAGTTGGTGTGTGTGAGCATATCAAGGAATGAATCACAGCATTGCTCTTTCGATTTAGTCAGAGACCAAACATAAGGTGGAACTGCTGGCAACATCAATGTCATCGAATTAGTTCCTGACTGGAATTCTAAACACTTCAACATTTTTACTGTATCGTTGAAGGAATGTTTTTTGTTTTGTTTTTTAGTTACCCACCCGATTCACCGGAGCTTTGCCCCTACTATATCCGGATTCGATCCGCATCGTGCACCTGGCTATGGTGGGTGAGTCTCCTAACGGGGATTTTCTGTATATATCAAGGCTCGAACTCGAGACCTCACTTAAGCAATACTAACCCGCTTACCACTCGAATTAACCCCTGTTGGTTGAAGGAATGGTTTTGATTTACGGTTTTGTAAACCTTTTTGGGTCACTTGGCCCTATGTTGATTTGGTTGCATGGAAAAGAAAGAAACATACTTTAGGGCAGAAGAAGGGAAAAGGGGAATGAAACTTAGAGATTCGAACATTTCCAATGGGGATTGGGATTAAGAGTAAAGAAAGAATAAAGAGGGCAAAAGACATGAACGTTGTCTGCCACTGCCATTGAATAAAGAGCATAGCACACTACAATACATACAAGTGGGCCTCCCATGCCATTAGCAATTTCATGGCAGATGGATAAGGTTATCAATATTAATTTCATTTTGGGAATGATGTTTCTGAAGAAGTAATAATCTGATTTTGATTTAGTGAGAAAATAAGACAATGTCATTGTCAGTTAGTGGAATGAATGAAAATGACAAAAGGGAGAGGATAGTGTTGTCCATAATGGGGAGTAGGGTGGGGACGAAAGAATGCTTCTTTTTTCTCTTCCAAACAAGCCCTGGCTGGCAGTATGCAATTAACCCTGGTTAGCTCTAACCTATCCTATTACTAGTCATTTATTCTTGGGGATATCCATTTTAAATCCCTTTCAAATACTAAAATTTCAAATTGACCTACTGAATTTAGCAAATCTTAAACCAGTCCATGGGACCAATTTGGGATTCATGAGTGGTGGGTGTTTTATCCCGTTGTCTCTGACTTTTCCCACTAAAACCACCTCTTTATTTTTCAAAGCCACCTTTGCTAGCGATTCGACGTCGCCCCTGCCAGCAGTTAGAGAACGGCAACTCATTGTAAAAGTTTTGCGGTGAATAGCCAATAGGAACATATGAATTGTTGAATTAAACTTGCTAATTTCTAAACCTGTTTGTTGAAGAAGATAGCAATTTTATTGTAAGAGTTTTATTGTGAATAGTTAACAGAAATTTGTGAATTGCTAATTTTTAAAGTGAAGTTGCTAATATCTAATGCAATCGTTAGAACTCTAGTTGCCGAAGTTGTTGGAGCTCATTGGATTAGAAGGTGGTGGATGATGGACGAAAGTTTACTCTTTGTACTCATTAGATTTGTACCTCTTTGGGTCTTGATTAATATAGTTTCAGTATTTATTCATAAAAGGGACATTCCCCTTAAGCCACACCTCCAATTCCAAACATGGTGTGCCTCTCTGTCTCAAATCTCTCAATCTTCTCATCCACATGGTACTGATTGGGAAATGGGAATGTTCATCAAAATTTCTTTCATCTATTCCATGGCGGACCAATCATCTTCAGCCACATCCTCATCATGCATTACCCTTGTACTGTATTTTTCCCACTCTCCTCACCTTTTTCTTCATTCATTTTTTGCCTGGGGTCCCTCGTAATTTGAATGTATATGCTTTGTTTTGTGACTAATCTCAGTGCAATATTAGAAACTTCCAATTAATTGTGGGATTGACAAGCTTGTCATTAGCACTTGAAACGGGAAAAATGGAAGACAACAAGTACCTTGATCCCGCATTTTACGTTGAGTGTGTCTGGAATTTCTTAGATATATCATCACCTTCTTTTTTAATTCTTCTGCTTATCAGAAAGGTACTAAAAGTTCAAATTTAACTGACCAAACAAAACTCTTTCCACTTCTTGTCTGTCAAGGAACAAAGTTAACGTTGGTTTGTGTTGTAAATAAGTCGTGGTTTTTAAGATTTTCTTAATTTATATTTTCCTAGCTGCTTGTTCCAAAAGGAAAAGTGTCTGGTGTGGGCCCCTTTCACTTTCAACTTTTATGCCAAGTTTCCAAAACTTGGATTGCTGGGAAAATTCCACAAAGGGACAAGACAAAGGAGGCCTCAGAGTCTTGGTTAATCCTAAAACACAAAGGCCAGAAAGAGGAGACCAAGATTATGTTATGTTTTAATGTAGGCCAAAACTGAAGCACCCCACATTGCTCCACTCATCTCCTTCCTCAATAACAAAATTATGAATTGCAAACAGAAATTGATAAATAATTGATTCATAACTCAGAAGGATTATAAGTTTAAATCGCGTTGTCAATATTAATAGACGCTTTCTGAGCTTAGAAATATGTTTTGACTCTAGTAAGCACACTGACCCAACTCCCTCAAGACTTTTTCTTAATGCTTTTTTTTATATATACAAAACTTTTTAGAAAGGGGTTGGGCTCACCCACAATCTAAGGGCAGAGCGAAATCTTTCTTCCTCCTAGGAGATACCAATGTTGGGTAGGACTAACCGTTTATTACCCTCATGCATAAACCTAGGTATCCAAAAGTTAGGATGCTTCCCCAAGCGTTGCGACTAGAATTACAATAAAGTGGCACTCCCCAGAGATCAAACACGCTCTAAATAATCGTATGTATCACTTCTTCACCAGTTGAACCTATGAACGATGGGTATTTTCTTAATGCTTTTAAAACTTCTCAACAAGAAGGAGTGAAAACATAAGCCCAATAATTTTTAAACATGTATCTACTCAAAGTCCACTATATTTATTTTTAGGGCTCGATGCCCTTTCTTCCCAATGCACTCTAATATAATATTGTTTGCATATGAATTTAACAAACATATGCATGGTAATTATTATAAGAATCAACAACTAAAAGTCTAGATAACCAAGCGCGATGCACTATAACTGTAAGAGCCTAGATCTTAAATAAAAATAATAAGAGCTATATTCCTTAAATTGTTTTTCCTCTTTTTTTAATATTATGAGAATATGTATTTCAATTTAAGGGTTGAATATCGACATAATTTCTTACGTGTTAGATATAATGGTTGATAATTAAATTTGTGATAAATAAAATCCAAATGATAGGATGTGACAGAAGAATTATAAGAGTAAATAGAGTTAAGTTTTATAAATAAATAATTTGTGAGTAATTTATATGTCATATTTCATAATTCTCTCTGTCTTCTCGCTGGCCTTCCACCGCGTAAAGTCGTTTATCCACAGATAATCTACGTCTAGAAGCACTCCGTCAACTTTGTATATATTAGACTTGTCGTTCCCAAACAAAGAGAATTGTCAACTCCTCAATATATATATATATATATATATATATATATATATATATATATATATATATATATATATATATTACTCTTGGATATATATGATGACACGTAATAAAAGATGTAACAACGGGAATCTAACCAACCCAAACAAAATTAGTGTTACAAAGAACATCGACTTTATCATTAAAGCAAGAAAAACAAGATCACTATTATTATTATTATTATTATTATTATTAAATCAAAGTCAAATAATTAACTGAACACTCAACCCACCATATTCATTAATAAATGGATCCTGTTCGCCACAAATTCCTAGACATTTCTATTTTCTACCCACGGGCATGCCGTGTGAGACCCACACGATTCCGATGCCCCCTGAAAATGTCCATATCACTAGGAACTTGGAAGAAGAAGATCAAGTGCATAATTCATTTATACATTGGATTTGTGCTTCATATCTTCGTTTACTGTATCTTGATTAAAAGCTCATAAAATTTATAACATTTAATTTCAATTTAAAATGTAATAGTTTTAGACTTTAGTTTGGAGTTACACATTCTTAATAACATGTTTGGTCACTATGGTAGGCTTTTTTTAACTAAACATAAATACGAAAATACTTATACTTAAAATATTATCAGATATTAAATACGTATATTTTTGTTAACAAAAATTCGAGTGTTAGATGAATTAGCCTCTTCTACTACTTTTTGTTGCCAGAATTCGTTCCCTTCACTTATGCAATTTTTATACTTTGATTTGGTTCAACAGTGTTGATTTTTGTCTGCAGAATTCAGAATTTGTTTATTATATAGTATTAGAAGAGCGAAAAGACAAAAAAGGGGGCAAATAAATAAATAATTGAAGAACTATTAAATTTAAACTAAAATCATGCACAATTGGATCATCTCATCTCAATCTACACAAAATCCAACCTAATCGGTATTTTAGTCTAATTTGAAGAACGATTAACGTAGAAATTAGATACAATTTCTCAGCTTTCAGAATGGATGCAAATTCCTACCAAGTCCATTCACATTACTGAATATTCCAACCAGTTCTTGCCTATACCGCAAGAACGACTTCTTCTTGGTTTGCTCCCCTTCCTTTGTCGTCCCCTTTCTCATGTATTCCAACGCTTTGTGTTCGTCGCCAGCGCCGCCACTGGAGACTGGCTTTGCCACATCCTGAGACACTTTGCTGCTCCTTTTGATCTGACTCACGAACACCATCTCTTCCTTCCGTCCACTGCCCTTGCTTCCGCTTCTAAGAAGCATGTCCCTCAGCCTCCATCTCTTCGACGACGATCCCGTCGATGCGTTTTTCTTGCTCGTCCTTCCCGCCGATGCTGATTTTGGACTCCACACACAATAGGTCTCCGGAGGTACGCCTCCGACGTTACTTTCATCAGCATCGGAGGCAGAAGAAGAACAAGACAGAGTTTCTCGCTCCTCGAACATGAGCTTCCTCAGAGGAGGTCGACGATGGCGGGGAGCCGGCCCCGTTTCATTTGGCGGGGCAATTGAAGGAACGGAAGCGTCTGAGACAACGACTCTGTTCGACGGAGCAAAGTGAGGGTGGTTGAACAGCAAATTGGTGTCGAAGATCGGGTACATGGGCTTGATCTGGCCATTGCAGAAAATATCATCCGCGCATACCGGCGAGGAGTTCGGGTCAGCGCAAACCAAAGCGAACTCGAACTCTTCGTCGTTGTTTGGATCTCGGACGTCGTTGAGAGAATCATGGTAAGATTGGGGACAATCGAGAGTTTCCCATGAGTCGAAAAGCAGGTCGTCGTCGGAGACGGAAAGGGGGGCGCTACTAAACTCATTCAGAACTCTGGCGGCAATCTCGGCGAGTGTCTCAGAAGAGTAGCTATTGAAACTGGGAGAAGAAGCCGATAGTTGACAAGCCATGGCTTCCGTCGCCTGAAACTGTATCATGCACGCCTCTTTTCTTTACGGCTTCAAAATGATCCAATTCGGGGAGCTTCGCTTTTCACAAATACAGATATTGATTGAAGTGGAGCTACACGAAAGGAAAATGAGGGAGATGAGATATATAGGGGAGTGGGAGACGCTGATATTTCTAATTTTCTTGTCTTGTGAAGGGATTTTGTATATTTAATAATACAGGTATGGATGTTGTTGAACTATGCTTGCTTTGTACGTATTTACCTATTTTAATAAAAAAAAATTACGGAGACTAAAATAATAAAATCTATATATTATATAAAAAATAATTTTATTTAGTTATTTTGTCCTCTATTTAATATTAAATTATTTTAAATCTTAACTACCTATATATAAGAATATTTTAGATACCAGTAATAATTGGTGTAGTTCTTTTAAAAGCATAAGCTAAAGCTATTTTCATTATACTCAAAGTTTGTTGTGTGGTTTGTTTTGGTTATACACGTTAATTTAATTTATCTTCTAAATTTATATTTTTTTTTAATTTTTTTTTATTAATTATATATATGAAGAAATTTTTTAATAATAGAATAACTTTTTATATAAATGATTAAAAATAATATTTTAAAAAAATAAATATGTAATTTTTATAAATATTTTTTTTAATTTTAACAAATTATTACTTAATTTCTATATTTAAGATCGGTACTTTGAAATTTAGAATATCGCATACATTTAAGAATAAAATAAAATAAAAATCAAAATAAATAAATGTGGATGGAGGGCGTGGGTAGGGGTGCTCACAGGACGGGTTGGGATCGGGACAACCACGTCCCGTGTCCCGTCCCGCTATAGTACACGGGACGCAAAATGCGTCCCGTCCCGATGGGACCGGGACGGGACGGGAATTCCCGATTTTTTTTTTTAAAATATTATAATAAAATTATCTCAATAAATTATTCCATATAAAATGCCATAGCAACTTCCTCTAAATACCAACATTATTCCATAATAGAAAATAATAACTTACCCATATAAGAAAAAAAAATAATAGTAAGAAAGAATAAAAATATCAATATAAAAATATCTGTATAAGAATAAAAATATCTATATAAAAGTGAGAAAGATAGGATAATGTAATATTTAAAAAAAAAAATACTTCGGGACGGGACGGGATTCCCGAGGGACGGGCCGAGACCCATCCCGTCCCGCTCCTCCTTTTGTCCCGTCCCGGTAGTGTCTCGGATCGGTCCCTTTTGGGACGGGACGGACCCGTCCCGAAATCATCGGGACCGGGTCGGGACACCTCGGGACGGGATAAAATAGACACCCCTAGACGTGGGTGCAAATGTAGAGAAGGAGATAAAATTGGGTGGGGGAGGCGCAGAGTTTGGTAAGTGTGACTCCAATGAGAGTGGGGCAGTGTGGAGAAAACAAAGGAAAAAGGTTAAGGTTGGATGATGTGAAAGCCGAAAGGGTATGATTAGGTGGCCTGGTTGACACGTATAACAAGTAGAATGGAAGATTGAAGGGATTTTAGACGGCAGAGGAACGGAGGGAGCGACGCTTGTGATGTGATCCGATCCCTTCCAGAAGGCTAATGAATGCGATATGAGGGGAATGGCTGAGATAAAGTCAAGTGGCGTCATTGCTTCAGTCAGTGATGCAGATTGATAGAGGCGTAGAGATGGACCAACCCCTTCTTAATGTAGTTGGGCCCCTCCTCACAACTTACTATTCCTAATTAAAATTCCGTTCAATTAACCACAAGGCTTAGTATAGTGGAGATTTTTAACGTATAGTAAGGGATTCAATCTAGTTTGTACAGAGAGTATCTCATAATTAGTAATAAATCTCTTTTAAAAAGTTTACAGTGCAAAAAAATTAGCCATTATTTTTAACAGTAGATATCTTAATTTACTTAAAAATAAATTTCGTTCAATTTACTAATAGGGTTAGATAAAATAAAAGGGGCTAATTACTTATAACGTAGTAAATTAATATTTAAATATTTATTAGGAGAGATATCAATATTTAATGCCTGATAATATTTTTAATAGGATGATATATATATTTAACAAAAAAAATCAATCTAATTTACTAGTAAAGTTAGGTATATCAAAAGAGGATAATCTATCACAATTTAACAAATTAAATTTTAAATTTTTATTATGAGAGATGTTCATATTTAATATCTCATAATTAAATATGATTATCTCTAATAAAACATAGAAGGATATTGATGTTTTAAAAAAAATTGGGTTCAATTCTAAGCTCACAATATCAATGAATATGTGATTCATTTTTTGACTTTGTGAGAATTCTCCAGAAAAAATAAAAAAGAAATAACCAATTAAGAATCAACGGGACCCAAGTGTTAAGGAATTTCTTTCTATATGAAGCTCCTGTGACGGTAATATTTATAGGAAAAGGTAGAAAACAACAGTAAGAAGCCTTAGCCATTACTAGTTACTACGGCTAAGAACGAAGGTAAAAGAAGAGGTGGGTGATGGGTTATTAACGATGATAATTGTGGGGGTGCCTATAATAGGGTTAGAGTAAGGGCAGCCGGCGTCTACTAGCAATCCAACCAGCAGACACAACCATAACTTCTTTTTAATTTTTTCAATGCAACTTTTTACTGCGTATTTATGTCTCCTTTGACTTCTAAAATTACTATTACTACTTTTATTAAGTTCAAAAGAAATTAATTAGAATGAACCTAATAAATTATATTATGAGGGGAATAATAATGCCATTCATCTTAAACACATTATCTGTTTGAGTGATTTATTTTAATCCTGAACTAATTATAAAATTTTAAAATTGACAAATCTTACTTATATTTAGAGGCAATTTTGGTGCATCTAAATTTTTGTTGATTTTACGTAAAAAAAAAAAACAAGAAACTGTGTCCAACATTAGCTTATATAAAAAATTGGCTTATATCACAGTATTTTTATCAACATAACTTATTATTTATTTTATTTATATAGGCTCTATAATAATTTGGGATATATTATATTCTTTCTTTCTTTTTTCCTTTTCATCTCGAGAACATACTCACCATAAGTGATTCGCTTCAAATTAAGTTTATTTTGTTTTCTTTCATGCTGTATAGATTAAAGGATAAAATAGGATATAGTCAATAATAAAATTTGAAAAAAAGAAACAAAGAAAAACACGGACTGACGGACGGGTATAATTAACTTGTTATACACGTATTATACCAGGGGAAAAAAGTTGTTATACTCGTAGGTTGTGGATTATTAAATTGTGTTGGGTTACATGTTGGGTAAATTTTCAAAACACAAAAATAATAATACCTCCATTGTAAGAGTTGAATTTTTATAAATAGATCTATAAAACTTAATAAATTAATTAATTATATATAATATAAGAGTTAATTAATTAATTTGGATGGACAGAAGAGTATATAATATAAATTAATTTTGAGATATTTAATTTGATCATAATTAATTAATTTATTTAATTTTATAAAATTATTTAAAAAATTAACTAGTTTTTATAATTTGATCGAAAAAGAGAGGAAAAGGAAGTCGTGAATGGTTAACAACAAATATCCCATCCGTAATCAAACATTACAAGGTTTGTGTGTTGAAAAAAAATTCTTTGTTATCAGACAATGTTTTTTTTATCATAATTTTTTTTAAAAAGAGTAGAAATTACTCACGATTTAAAAATAGGATAAAATTTTTATTTTTTTTAGGTGATATCATTATTAAGCAGAGTAAACTGTCAATTATTCTAAGAAGTAAATCTAAATATTTAGAAATTTAAATATTTTTTTAAATACTATAACTAAAATTATAATAAAATAATATTTTTTATTAAATGAACTTGGATGCCTCCTATGCCATATGTGACAAAGTTTTATGAATTGGTAAGAAAGTCTTAAAAGTGGATTGAGGGATATAATGTGGAGTATAGCGTATAGAGAGCAATGATATTTAAAATAGGGAAAAAAGTATTTTGTTTTTCAAACAATATGTATTTTGTATTTTTAATGGTATTTATTCATCTATGTGCATCCATATAGACTTGTGCCTTTTTTTTCCCAGTGGAATTACTCAAAAATGTTATACAAAAGTAGTTATAACCAGTTAAAACTACAAATATATTAAAGATATAATTTTATTTTCAGAAATAATTTTATTTATTTAATAATGATACCAGTAAAATTGACTAGTGACTGATTTATTATGAGAGAGTATAGAAGAAAAGTTTCAATAAATGCATTAAATAAATGATTTTTTTTAAAAAAAAAGGGTTTAAGGGAATTGGATCTGGGACAAATGATGCTTGCTTATTGCAATTAAGATGAAAAAGAGACATAGAATTTTCTTATAAGAAAGACTTTCTTAGTCACTATAAAATGAAACATAAATGCATGAGATCATTATGAAAACATTGTCATCATGTGGTAATTAAAGCAACGAAATTAAGTATAGCAAGAAAAGAAGGGAGGTGAATTGGTAAAGAGGATAGAACAAGTCCTCGAAATGATGGATGGATGAGGACGCAGCCAAATATGAAATGGTATCAGAACCCAAAAGGATATGAGCTTGGGGATTGGCCATTCCTTAATTGCTTAATTGTTGATTCAAATTGCCTATCAAGTAATCCTCTCACTCACATTACTTAGGCTTCAAGTTGGCTTCTCCTCCCCAACGCCTCCCCCCCCATTATTATTCTCTACATGTTTACTCCTCCTATCTTTGGCCTTACTATAATTCACTAATCACTACTATATTCAAATTTAACATGCACCACGAGAAGCTATCGAGAATGTCACGCTGCTGCGCTCACCTGAGTCATGAGAGACGATTTTTTTTTCTTTGGGTTCTAACTTCTAAGTTCTAGTTTCGCTTTGTATTTTTCTCAAAATAGATACTCACGAGTATTACTTTTTCTTCCTTACCAAGGAAACAGAATGGTCTTGCAGATGGCTGGATTATCAAGTACTTCAGTTTTAGATAGTTGTCCGACTAATCTTAGTACTTTGCTGCAAAATGGTTGTATGGGATTTAATCCCCTTTTAGATTAATTATTTTCTAGCTCTGGGCACTGCCCTCTTTTATACTAAAACAAAATGTGGGATCTCCAAAACTTCGGTAATGGATTCTATTCCATCTAATTTGAGGCACTTATGGTACAAAGGTTGTATGGATCCAATTCCCATTTGGTTCAATTTTTTTATTTAGGCATTAGCCTTCCCTTTTAACAAAAAACAAATGTGGTCTGAAGTTTAGGACCAACCCAGGAGCAAGCCCATAAGCCCTACTCGAGGAATCAGACTCATGTCCAACCAACCATTGCGGGTATCATCTAGTCGGGCATAAATTTGTTGGCCAATAAAGAAAGCAAAGCAAGGGTATGTATGTATACAATGTACAATTGTGAACCATTCATGAAAAGATGTGAGTCAAATATAGCCCTCAAGCCTCAACTTGTTCTCATATTTGTTTTTTTGAAAGAAAAGGTAGCCCTATACTCTCAAATGGAACGCTGATCTCATAGGCAACTGTATCAAAAAGGATAAAAGCCGTTCCCTTCCCGCCACCCCTAACTCCCACCTTCTCTGCCCTGTTGCATCCTCAACCCAACATTAGACATGCCATTATTAGCAGCTGCACCTCATTACAACTTATATCTTCCTCCCAACCTCCATATTACTCTATCTGCTGTCTCCTTCTTTGACCTTCTTTGCTCCTGTTCTCTGCACACCATAACCACGCGTTACTCTCTTTCCATTAAATATTTTACAAATCACACACTTGAACCCACAACGTTGACTCAAGGCAACTTTTCATACCACAACCTTGCCTCAAATATCTAACTCCGCCTTACCATCATTATTTAGCTACCCTCCTTCCACCAAATATTGTTCCTTTACGTTGTACTCTTCATTAAGAAATGACATCAAACTAAGAACCAAAATCATCACATTTTTAGGATTACCTTATCTCTAAACGACTTTATCACTCCAATCAACAACTTGTCCCCCGCAACTTGTCTCACTTTCTGTATCAGACCGCGTCGTGAAATACTTTTCCCCTGCAAATCAGAGAGCAAGCTCAATCAGTGATGCCAGTGCAATTGGATGCCATGCATATTCTTTAACTAAAACAAAACAAAACAATGTCTTGGACCCCCACAGTTAATTCAGAACACCACTTACTCTGTGATCTTTATGGTACTTTGATATCAAGGCAATATCAGCGGCCGGCAAATACTTGGAAAGCACAGAAATTAGGGTTGGAAATGGCATCCATGGGGAAGATGGCCTCCTCGACGGCTCCTCAGTCTTCGCAGACCCTAAAATAGCCCACCATATAAACAAACTTATAAATACATCATCCATCTTCTGAAACACAAGTAATTCCCAAATATACCACTAAAGATTTTCACAAACCTTGAGGAATTCTGAAACTTATAACATATTCCGGCAAGACATGGGTGTTCATCCGACTACAACTAATCACGTACTTGGTAGGAGCTAAAAGATTATCCACTCCAGAATCGTAATCCTCAGACCTGGGATGGCATTGCTCAGAACCAGGATGCACGAGCTCTGTTCTCCCCAGAATAACACGACACAGTAACAAGTGCCGTACACCGTCTTTGTCAACAGCACAATTCTTCACACTACCCAACAAAAATAAAGTACCAAAACACAATTAACCAACAAGAAGTTAATGATTAGTGTGAAAGGAATGAAAGATAGAGAAAAGAAATTGCATACCTGTCAAGAGGAGAATCATCTGGAGAAAGATAGAGTCCACAACCATAAAGCTTATTATTGTTATTCTGTGATTTCCCACAATGACCAAAGCCGTGTGAAGTGATCTCTTCCACCTCTTGCCTACCAGAAGTTCCATACCAAGCATACTTCAAATTGGCATTACCATTACGCCTCTTCTGCATTGCTTCCAGATAAAGCTGAAACGATTGAACTCTGGCCTGTGACATAACGCCAGAACAAGCATTTCTATGAATCGCGACGACTTTGGTTTGTGCGCCAAGCAGCCCCAAACTCAGAATGAACCTTCTCTGAATAAGGTCATGAACCCTGTCACCTTCTATGAGTTGTACAAAGCCTTCATCGAACAAACTACGCTGCACGTAGTTACCTCCAGAAACACCACTTTCGCAATCGGAAAGGGTGGAATTCTCGTTGCTTGCTGGCTCCCAAACCGACTTCTTAACATTCATATCATTTGACCCATCCCCAGAATCGTGCTCAGTTGCAGTGTCGTCGAATTTGAACTTCGACACAGGCCCATCGTGAAGAAAGATTGCTCGTTCCATGATTGCAATATAACCAGGAGGAGGAGGAAGCTACCTAGGCTACGATCAGATCAAAATCCAGAATAGGAAATATTTACAGATTAAAAAAATTGGAAGAATCATGACGAACTACTAGGAATAAAAGAATGTAAAGAAAAAATTACAATCCCACGCACACCCAGAAATCAAAGAACCAAGATATTCTGAAACTCAACAGGGTAAGACTTGATACAGGGGAAAAGCAATCAAACAGTGTAGTCCATGTGGTACTAAAATGACTTGACTCCAAACAGTATTATACCCTACAAAGAGGCGGTTACCCCAGAACCCATAATTAGAAACAGAGAGAAGAGATCAAGATATGTTCTAGAACAACTGTAGTGCAATGAAAAACATTATACTAAGATGAAAAAGGGAGGGCCTAGTGTATAATATGTATGTATCTATGTATTCAACCTGGGACCGCCAGAGGAATTGCAATGGGCGGCGAAGAAGGTGCTTGCAGGAGCTCGTAGTTTTGAGGCCTGCCGATTCGGAGGGGGGGGGGGGGAATGGCGGTACTCAGGGCAGAGAGAAGATTGGCCGCAAATTTGAAGAAAAGGGAATTCTTCTGAAAATTGGAAATACATGTTCGTCATTCTATATAAATACATTTTTCTTTTCAATATTAAATTACTTAATTGACACGATATCTCCATACGTAGTCGGTGACAACAAGCCATGCCTATGAAGGATAGAGTTGGAAATTAAAATATTAAACACTGTTTGTATACAATTTGAGAACCTTCTTATATTTTTATATCTCTTGTTTGCATCCCAAGAAAGTTCAAGAGAGCCAGTTGAACCTCGTTATTTTGATGACACTGAATCTGGCGGTGATTGTAGCCCCCAACTTGAATTATTTTATTGAATAAATAAGTAAACCATATAACAAATAATTTTATCAATAATTATAAATTATTGTGAATCTTTATCCTTTTAATTTTATTGTTACTGTTTGTACTCTTTAATTTGTTAAAAAATTGTTTATTTTTAACTGAATTTCTGATTTGTCTTTTTTGACCCAATTTATTTGTTTTCTAATAATTATTTGAAATTGATAGTGTTAGGGTTTATATTTACTTCTTTTTTTTTAAAAAAAAAAAAGGGAACACATTAGCATAAAAGAATTAAAACACGAAAACGAAAACGAAAACAAAAGAAAGATAAGGAATCATCAAAAGTTGAAGAGAGAAAGATTGTATTACCTTAAGAAAAAAGAAAGGATTGGCATTAGTTATTGTAATATGAATAAAGATAAAGCAAGAATAAATGCTGCATGTGTTTCCTTGTTATTTTTTCAACATTGACACGATCGGGTGTATATATTTATTTCCCAAAAGGGTAGGCTTTTGATGTTGGAGAAGAAAAGTTAGAAAATAGAATGATACGAAGCTTACAGACGAAGAGAAGGTCAAATTAGGACGCTTGCCTAATTACTTGCTCCTCAGGTTTTCTTCAACTCAAAACCCGCTTTTCTTGTTCCTCCCTCCCATAACATTCCAGGCTGAGAAACTCCCTCCATTCTCACTGATTTGCAGAATTAGCATTCAAAAACATATATTACATACCTGATCTGATCACGAGTGTCTTAAAGATGATCATCCTATATATCAGTGCTCCATCGAATATTTTGATTTAACTCTAGATTCTATTCTCACCAACTGTACTTTGACGTTACAGAGCAAGATATTTTACAACCTGAAAATCATCAAAAAGCACCACTATGATTGCGTCCATTAGATCTTAGCACTCTGATAGCTGGTCCGATCAAGAAAATATCTCGCAGGCCAAGGAAGAATTTGGGGAGTGACGATTGAATGCGGAATTGAATGAACAATCTGATAAAGTTTTGTTGAGTTGGATTATGAAGATTCACGGGGCATGCCTTCGGTTACACAGCTACTTAGAGACCGTATGCAACAAGATCTTTCCAGTAGAATTTAAACCTATAATCTCATGAATTATGGGATAACTCCTTATCGGTCAAACTAACTTTTGTTAGCAACTCCCTCCGTATTTTGCCCAAGAGAAAATATGGTGAGAATCCGAGAGCTAACTTTTTTAGTCGAAGTACTTAAGGAGAAGTTGATTAACAAGCAACAAAGCTAGGGGAGAAGGTTATATAACATGCAATGAGTTTGTCAAGGATAAAGCTTCTTGTTTTTTTTTTCTTTTTGCTACAAATCAAGGATAAAACTTGCTTCCAAAATACCAAACATGGCTTAATGTATTATCGTCATATGGGCTCGGCCACAATAGCCCAAAAAATAAAAGCAAATGAAGAGGAAACTGTTGAATTAAGTTTTCGGGGCAATAGAACTTCGACCCAATTCAACCCATCAAGCTATTTTGCCCACCAAGTTTAATACTTTGTGATCCTGCTGGCACTTGATTCCCGCCTAACTAAAACAAGTTATTCCCTGTCGGCAGCAGTATGCGGATAAAAGATTTTAATTGGCTTAGGATCTATAATTAAAAAAGATTATTTTTGAGTCTGACTTAAAGAATGTTAATTATGGATATGCTGGAGAACCTGAATATTGATACCTACAATCTAATAGTGATCCAGATATAGAGATTTTTACACTTATCATAGGATATCAAGTTACAGTATGTACATAAAATTTAAAATAAGATTGTAGATGCTTTTACTAAAGAGACATTGAATTATACAAAAATATTATGTTTATCTTCCACGTTTAGAATTTATAGTTCTCACTAGGTATTTTTGATCAAATCTTTTTATGATATAGTATTATTTAGTTCGGGGTTTAGCCCTCATCTATACTTAAAAAAAGGTTATACCCTGTGATATCTGTATAAAAACTTGCTAGGCCAGTTTGACATTAATGACGATTCTGGTTGAAATCAAATTAAATTGTTTTCTGAGTTTGCACACACATGTTATGTATGCATGGGAACGCGCCGTACTTGTTTGAATTTTAAGCAGGGTCAAAATAATTATGCGTGGTCAAAGTCTATATAACCGCTATATATAATCATGTTTAGCTTTGAAAGGGTCTCCGTCCGTCAGCAAAGTACAGGAAATAATAATCATTAATTCCTAATCATGTGTGTTATTATGAAATCTAGGTCAAGAAGGGGACAAATACAGAGGTTAATTCACTCGATTTTGTGCTCATCAATCCCAAATTTATATGATTTTATAAATTGTTTTTTTTTCATATCAGGATATATAACCTATAATTAAATTGTTACATTACTCATATCCCACTTACACTTTAAATTAGTCCCTTAAACTATATACCCCTTACTTTTACTTTTCATTTTGAAATCAAATTAAAATTATCAAAATTGTAATTATACAAAATCAATAACAACTTATATAAAATATATAATAAAATGCACTATATTCATGATCAATGGATAGTATGCTTTATTTTTCATACTATATATAGCGCATGGAGAGATTCCACCAAATTTCCTTGAAATTTGCTGGAATTTATTAAAATACACACACACAAGTTCTTTTTAATTTTAAAATACACATAAACTATCTAAAAAAAATCTGTATAATTTACTTTTCATGGTACAATAAAAAAAAAGAAACATATATATAGCGTTCAAAAAATTGCTACAAAAACAAGTACATATCTAGTTGTGTCTCTTAGGAATATTGTCAAGGAATAAAAAAGACTTCATTAGTAGAAACAAAATCCATTTATGTAATCCCCACATCTTAAAAAGGGTTGGTTCTTGATTGTCACTAATATCTTAGTACTAAAAAATATATATCCTATCATTGAAGTAAAGATCTTATTATTAATAAATAATATGTAAGTACTTTCGTAAGAACTCTCATACCTTTAAAACATACATATCAAGACTCAACTCGCTTAAATTTTATTGTAATAAAAAAGCACGCATCTAATTTGAATTGGACAAAACTTAAGGACAGCTAATTAAGCTCCCATAAATTAAAAAAAGGGGGGTAAACCCAAGTTGACATAAGCCCTGTTTGGGAAACCCCAAACTTAGGTTTTAAAAGGATTTTTGGCCTAAATCTCAGTTTGAAAAAATTTTAAAACAAACAGCCATATTTGTCCAAACCTCGGTTTGAACCAAACTATGATTTCAGATAAGCTGATCAGAGTAGCTTTTGGAACAGTAAAATAACTTATAAACTACTCAATTACTATTTTACCCTTACTTTTTCTTGCACCCTCTTTCCTCTATCTTTTTCACTATCTCTCATCTCTCCTCTATCTTTTCCACTATCTCTCATCTCTCTTCTATCTTCTTCACCATTTCTCCTCTATCTTTTTTACCCTCTCTCCTCTCTCATATCTCATACATACCCTTTTTAGTAACTTTCTAATTACAAAATTCCTTTTAATAATAATTATCCAAACACTCATTTATCCAGAACCACTTTTTTTTATAAGCTATTATCTAAAAGCCATTTTTCAAAAGTTATCCAAAAATATTTTTTTTTATAAGTTTTTTTTTAAAATTTTATCCAAACACATGCGTAAGTAAAAAAATACCTCAGGCGATTTACCCCGTTTTTCATCCCAAAAAAAAATGTCCAGTTGAACGTAAAAAGCCCTACTAAATATAACAAGAAAGCGTTGGCCGATAGAGATAGTGTTCAGCGGCCGCCCTACTATAAATCTCAAGTTTATACTTGTTTATGTTTCCCGCGACCGCCGTAGTCACCGGTGGCTTTGTCGGGCATATGTGCCTTCAACTATATATATATATATATATTTAAGCACCCATATCCATAAATTAGATACTTTCACTTCTCTCTCTCATCATATATATATAGTTCTCATAAATTATAGCCCATGTAGTTTATATACAGATTCACCAAATCAGGGTTCATGCACCAAATCCATTATTTCACCATCTACTTACTTTCTCCTTATATCTCTTTCACATGCACAATTCCAATATAATATTTCATGTGTGTGTTTATATATATACCCCTATTTTTGCTTCTACTTCCTTGTGGCATCCATCGCATGGTAGGGCGTACTTATATTATACAGGTCCAAACTTTTAAATGATATAACGTCGGTTTCTTCAGTTTTTTTTTTTAATTTAGTGAAATTTATTCCTATTTTTTAAGGCTTATAACATAAATAGTTTTTATCTTTCATAATAAATATATTTTTTATATTTAAACTTATATTCTTTTTTTTTTACAAAGCGAAATTTGTTTACTACATCAACTAATAACTTAATAACTTAATGGATATGGCTTTTGGTTCTTCATTGGGGGGTATTTGTGTCTTGCACACATAGCATATCAATCAAGTAGAACTAATGAATAACATTGGTCTCTATTACTATTGAAGATCCATTTTGAAAGTTTAGGTGATATAAATTTCTCCAATTGCTCCTCCAAAAATACTCTAAGGGGATAAAAATGCATTATAACTCGGTCTAATTGGGCTAAAAAGATCTCACAATTTTTAGGGTTAAAAAAAAGGCACGTCCAACATTTTCCCGCTTCAAAATGCCTCGTGCTACGTATTGGCCTTTTACGAGCTTTGATCGATTAGTTTTGATAAAAGAAAGGAACAGCAAAAGCAGAAAACAAAGTAGCTCGATTGTAGAAAGTAATTATAAGATCCTTAGCTTCAGAATGAAGGTTGGTCGTATCGCAGTTTTCAAATCTCTATCAACAGGCTGCTGTTATGGGTACTTTAATTTAATTGATCATTGGCTTTCTTATATATACAATATACTACTACTTTACAAGCTAATAATTGATCACACAGAATCCTATGCACGCATGACAATAAACAAGAATTTTAACCTTGTTCAGAAAAATCATTTATGGTGAAGAGTTGAGTATTGTATATTTGCGTATTGAAAAGAAAATGATAAATGATCAGACATCTATAAAGAAAATCATTGGATATACTGGTGCATAGGGCATATCAAGTAATAGAATTATTTAAAAAGAGGTAGATGAATATTGAAAAGAATACTCAATGAAGTTCTTAAATATGATCTTAGTAATTAAAATATCATGATAGTGCCATACAATCTGACCGATCGACAGAACAGATCCCATATAGAGAAATAAGTTCTGTTGTCGTTGTTCAGAAAAAGGTTATATATTTATCTTCCATAAAAGGTCTAAATTAAAAATATACTTACAAAATCATTAAAACTGATTTTATTCCTCTGTATCATTATCCCCTAAACACATGATTACACTAACCGATTAAAACGTACGTAAAGAACGAAATCAGCGGTTACATAGTTAGCTCCCATGGATGATTATATATAGTTAGCAAAGACCAAGATGGAAGAAAATAACATTAATGGAACTACAAATTGAAATGAAACACGCACACACAAGAACCATACTTATGACTGAAATAAGAATTCGTGTATCAGCATATCATTCAAACTAAATAATGCTCATTACAAATTAAAGTATGAACTGAAACCTATACGCAGTACGGTGGGGTTAACGTGGGCACAGTACAGAAGCAACTTTATTCTCCTGACATTCTTCTTTGTGTGCTTTAATTAGTCAACAATTAACAAGCAAACTTTCGTAATTACTGGTGTTGATTAAAGCTCATGTGTATATCTTTAAGGATTAATTAATTTCTCTAAAAATGTTTGAGCTTTGAGTGAAGCTAGTGTGATGGTCACGCCAAGTATCTCTCCCACATGGTGTTCTTCCTTCTGAGTGGATATAAAGCACCCTCGTCTCTCGTTTCGCTTTAAGGTGTCACTCTTCTTATGAAAGCTTTTCTGAATATTATTCCCTCTCTCATCGCTTCGGGAATATAGCTAGGTTCCAAAGTTTGAATTTATTCAGCACAGCTATTTATGGTTTTCAGTTTCAACTGCTTGTGCCACCAGCATCCAAGAAACTTCCGATACAGTTCTTTCATTCTTAAATAGCGTTTGACATATATATGAAGGATATAAGATTTTTAATTCATGAAATGGTAAATTATTGCTTCTAAGTTCAATCTTTTTTCATACACTGACCCCTCTTCTCGAAAGGTCGATAGAGGGTAGGGGTATGCATGAATTATTCTAATGAAAGAAGAAATAAGACACGTCATCCTCAAAACGATGCATGCACGAAGGAATTCGAGGAAGAATATTGCAGGATGGGAGATGACCACGAGGACGTGGGGGTGGGTCGCTAGCACCATCATGATTTATTGAATTTGAAAATTTGCATAACGAGTTAATTGAGAAGTTTATTTTAATTATAAGTATAAAAATTTAGTTCATTATGTTCTAGTTAGAAATTTAAAGGGTGAATTTTGATCTTAAATGTAATATTTTAATTTAATTTATCTCTCATATTTAACCTAATTTATTTAACTTATAAAATAATATATAATCGTCTAATGTTACACACAATTATTTTTTTGGAGATTATGTCACATAATAAATAATTTATTTATCTTTCTTAATTTTTTTAAATTAAATAAATAGCTTTTACACATTTTGGAGTAGAGGAGTAATTGTTTTTTTCCAAATTATTCCAATTGCACATATTAAATAGGTGTTTCCATATGGGATAGTTTCAATTGCAAATGATTATAGGGGTATCTTAAGAAATTCAACATATATTTTTTTATAAATAACTAACTCAATTAATTTTTTTAATCTTTATAAATTAGTTTTCTAATTCATATATTTAAAATAAGAAGGAGAACAATTTAATTGAAACATTAAACCAATTTATTTCAACTTTAAAATTAATAGAAAAAATTGTTTAAAATTATTTATTTAAAAATTTTATTGATTAAAAAAATTTAAATTTAAACGAAGTTAACTCTTTTTTAATTTTATATAACATAAAAAAGTTATACCTATTAAAAATAAGTTACACCAAATCTTTCTTAGTGTGTGTTTGGGAGCCCGTTTCAAAATTAATTATGGGCCACAACCGCGGTTTGGAAAATTTTTACACAAACAGCTATTTTTGTTGAGAATTGATTCTTGGCAAAACTTCGGTTTGAAACCGCGGTTTTGAATAAGCCACTGAAAATAGCTTTTGGTTTGAAACCTAGGTTTTGGATTATCCAATTACTATTATACCCTTACTTTTTCATACACCCTCTCTCCTCTCTCCTCTCTTTTCTCTATCATCTCTCCTCTCTCTTCTCTTATCTCTCTTTTTCTCTTTCCTCTCTCTTCTCTTATATCTCTTTTTCTCTCTCCTCTCTCCTCTCTACACTCTCTTTTCTCTCCTCTTTCTTCTCTATCATCTTTCATCTCTCTTACTTTTAATTCTATCATACCCTTTTTAGTAATTTATCAATATAAAAAGTGATTCTACTACTAATCATCCAAATATCTTTATTCCCAAAATCTATTCTTCCCAAAATCTATTCTCCAAAATCTATTCTTCCCAAAATCTATTCTCCAAAAGCTAATCCAAACACACCCTTAATAATAAAATTTCTACCCAAATACTCTTAACTAATTTTTTCAAATTAAATAATAAACGAAGGAAAAAAAAGAGGCACGTGAGGGGCGTGTGAGAGAATAAATCCCTTGCTTGTGGGAGGAGGGCGAGTGGGCCCCTGAAGAAGAGTGCTTGAGGGGATGATTTCTTTCATCGAGGAACCCAAATATTCTCTCAACTTCTTCTCTCACAATTTACCAAAAAAAAAAACTTCTTCTCTCACAGTCTCATCTCACTCCACGACAAAATCAACATCGTGACGTATGTTGCCGCCACCCCTTATCTCCCATCCAACGCTTCTCATTCTTCCAATGCTGACCATCCCCACAAATCTCCCCGTCCCTTCCGTCAATGGCCCTCAAATCCAGTAGGCTCACTGTGCGCCCACACACAAACATGTGGGTTCCACCAATCCTGTCACCGACACGACTCCTTTCTCAGCCTTCTTATTCACTGCCCCTCCCAACTAACACACACAAACCACTTCTTATCTCACTCTCTTATTAATCCTTCGCATTCGCATTGCATTACGGTGCCTCAAAGAGGTTCAGACTTCAGACACAGAAGGGTTCAGTGAAAGCTGATATATATATCATCTCTCATATCAGATCATTTGGGTCGTGCTCCAATTATTGAGAATGGATTTTTCTCCTCTTCACGAGCACGTCTGCATGGAATCTTCAGATCATTGGCTTCAGGTATATATATATATATATATATGTAATGCCTCTCAATTGTATTTGCTTCTGATCATTTTACGTAATTTAGGTCATTATGTTGCAGGGAGCAGTTCAAGAGGAATCTGGAGTAATGGATTCTTCGTCTTCGTCTCCGCCATTAATGGAGAGGAGGGTGAGGCCAGCACCAACGGACCAAGCTTTGAAGTGTCCGAGGTGTGAGTCGACAAATACCAAGTTCTGCTACTACAACAACTATAGTCTGTCTCAGCCAAGGTACTTCTGCAAAACTTGCAGAAGGTACTGGACCAAAGGAGGCACATTGAGAAACATCCCAGTAGGTGGAGGTTGCAGAAAGAACAAGAAAGTCTCGTCCAAGAAATTCAACGACGTCGTTCACAACACGCAGTCGTCGTCGTCGGAACCCAAAGATCTTCTACTCACATCAGCTTCTTCCAACTTCCCAGATCATGCTATGCATTTTCCCCACCCAGTGGGACTAATGCTGGAGAATTCCAGCAGGCTCATGGAAGCTAAGTTCGGAGGGATAAATAATGTTATGATGGGAAATATTGGCGATACAGCGATCGCAGGTCAGATAAATTATAGCCACAATGGGTCGTCGTTATTGGCACAGAATTTCCAGGGTTTTGGAGGAAATATGTGTTACTTTGATGACTATAACGGTAATATTGGTGGGACTTATAGCACAATGGATTCTTTTTACCATGGTATTAATGAGGATCATCAAATTATTCATGATATGAAGCCAAATCCTAAGTTATTGTCTCTTGAATGGCAAGAGCAAGGTTGTTCTGATGCTGGCAAAGAGCCTTTTGGGTATATCAACACTGGTTTGGGATCATGGACGGGCATGATCAACGGTTATGGACCCTCCACAACGAACCCTTTGATCTAAAGTCTTGCTGCTGATGCATATTCAATTTACTAGTCGGGTTCATTAATAAAAGCATAACAAGTAAATATTATTTTTACTGTTCTGTCTCACACAGTTATGTTTTTATTAACTAAAATCTGCAGGAAGTGACCGCTTAATCATGTATGCTGCTCAGGTGTTCATCTGCGTATGCTGGGGTTGGTTAATTTGAGCCATGACCTAATCAATCCCTTTCCTCTAGGATATTAATATATTATGCATACGCCACTTATGGAGGAAGGTAGCTCATACATATATATATATATATATGATCATTTTGAGGTTTTTGTTTCTATTAAGGTGATCTCTTGGGTTTCTTTTGACCTCACACGAATATTTAAAGAGAGTGTGAACGAGAGGCTGCAGGGTCCAAAATGGAGGGCTTCCTTGGTGCTTTTCTTTTGGTTTTATATATATTCGTGTCTGTGTCTGCAACACATTATTTGAAAGGTTTAGGATTTTGATTTGTTGTAAAATGGAGGAAGATATATTGTTAGTTCTCTTTTCCAATGAAAATGAGCCTTGGCCATCTGGTACCATTTTCTTTCAAAAGCTCTTGTCTCAGTCTTTACAGTGCACACAAAGAAACGAACACAAACGCAAAGCTGAAAGCAACACTCTATTAGTTGCCCACTTTTATTTGGCCCTGTGTAATTATGATGTTGCTGGGCAAATTAAAACCGAGTACGTCTATTTTCAACGTATAAATGCACTCAATGAAAATCTGGGATCAAGGACAAAGCGAACATACGTAACAACCGCAAAAGGGGTATTTCAGTGGGGCGTTCCGAGAATCGAACTCGGGACCTCTCGCACCCAAAGCGAGAATCATACCACTAGACCAAACGCCCTGGCTGATCGGTAAAATATGATATATTAAATATAAACAAATCATTTACTTAGCTGATGAACAAAACGGGATCACCATCAAGGATGATAATTGGATTACAGATTTTATACACCCCATAAGCCCTTATAATATCATTAAAGCTGAACAATGGATAATTTTTAAAAAGTTATTTTTGACATGGGACATGAGTCTTAAGAAAATTATGTTAGAATATGATACAAAAAATATAGTTAACACTATTTGATAAATTAATGATAATAATGTACATAGCCTTCTAATAACATAGATCCATTCTTTTTTAAAGTGTAGATGGGATATTTAGATTATCTTCATTTCAATGAAGCATAATCAAGTCACTGATGTATTAGCTAAGTAAGCCTTATCAAGGTCTTCATTGTTAGGGAGCATGTCCCCTTTGCTTGGAGACATTAGTTGTTAAAGAGCGTTTAGAAATTGTTTTTCCTTAATTAATGTTGTTGTAATATATGTATATATTTCTCTCGTAATAAAAAAAAATAGCAAGATAATACAACACAATCACTAGCAGATACTAATCATAAAAAAATCCTATAAATATTTCTTAAAGTATTTCCTCCGATTATAATTATAAAAATTAGATGAGAGGTTAAGTTTGTTCTTAAATATAAGACTCTAATCTATTTTATCTTTTAAAATTATAATTTTTCTTAATGTATCCCTATATAATTGCACATATTAAAAGGGTATCTATTAAGATTAGTTCAAATATAGATAAATAAATGGGATATTTTAATAAAACTAATATAAAATTATTAACATTAACTAATTAACCTAATTTTTTAATTTACTTAAATTAGTTAAGTAGATTTTATAATTATGAACGTGTAGTACATAATATGTGCTCTTTATTTATATAGGTACAATTTTAAAACTTTAATTTTATCAAAATCAACTGATTTGACAATGATAATAAGAGATATTATATGATAATAGAAGATATAGAAATTCATACAATTATTATATTCATAACACTATTCTTATTTTATGCATTAAAACATGCTATTGCTACTTATTTATTATGGAATTTTTTTATAATTATATTATTTTATTATAGTAGTAAGAAAATACTAAATCAATATAATATATATTAATTGTAACTATACAGTTAAAACTGATATGATATTATTAATATATGCTAGAAAATGGGTCAATTCATTTATAATAGATTAGGTCTAGATCCATAAATCTGTACAATGGAAAGAGCAGTTGTGGATACAGGCTGAAAGAAAAAAACGTGAGAGAGTGGGGAGTTATCACAGAACCCACTCCCCCTCATTTTGTCATGCACACATATTATTCCATATCGAACAGAGATGAGTGGTGTATATTCGAAACATATTTCCTCTACTTTTCTCTTTCAGTTGCCTCGGTTCCATTGCTCTTCCTTAATGTAATTTATTGTGCAACGTAACTGTGAGCCTGCTAAATATACTCCAATTTCATGTGGATTAAAACGAGGATTCCAGATATACCTAAAACCTAATAATATATAACTATGATACATATAATTATATTTTGTAATGTTTAATTGTTCATATTTATAATATATAACATATAGTATGTGTGTGCGAGTCATATTTTTTTTTTATTTTCACAAATACAAATTTATTTATTTTATATATTTTATCTATTTTTATCATATATCAGATTTATGCATATATTAATTTTATTTGGACAATATTCTATAATAATTATCTTATATATAAGATTATTATAATTAAGACTTCCATACAATAATTAAATTAGGAAATTCAATCCATTCCTAAATACTTTGGCTTGGGTCTATGTATCTGGAAATTGTGAAGATAAGTATAAATTATTTAAGTTAATATTTTGGAATTAAATTTGAATGATCTAAACATTTTAATTCTAATATTTGTATTTTTTAAGAAAAAGAAGCAAAATATAAAAATTTGTAAGGGTTAACTTTTTTTTTTTTTTAAATACCATTTTAAATTTATTAAAAAAACAACAAGGAAAATGAAATAAAAAATTATCATACCATTCTCTTATTTTTGTCAAGGCGAACCCAAAAATGATTATCTGAAAGAAACAACTAAGCAGAAATCTAAAATCATGAAAAATAATAGATCCGTCTGAGAGAGAGACTTACAGTCGCGGTAGAACGATAAGGGCACCATGGCTCTGGTTGGTAGATCCCGTTCTCCCTTGTTTTTCTTTTTTTTGATACAAAGATCACGTTCTCCCTTTTTGCCAGGTCACATCCTCTGGTTTCCCTTTATTTTTTTTTAGTTACCCACCCGGTTCACCGGAGCTTTGCCCCGACTATATCCGAATCCGACCCGTGTCACGCACCTAGCTATGGTGGGTGAGTCTCCCAACAGAGATTTTCTGCGTACGTCAAGGCTCGAACTCGAGACCTCGCTTAAGCGATACCGAGCCGCTTACCACTCGGACCAACCCCCGTTGGTTCTGGCTCCCCTTTTTTTTTGTTGCCCACCCGATTCACCGGATCTTTGCCCCAACTACATCCGGATCCGACCCGCGTCGTGCACCTGGCTATGGTGGGTGAGTCTCCCAACGGAAATTTTCTGCATTCGCCAAGGTTCAAACTCGAGACCTCGCTTAAGCGATACCGAGCCGCTTACCACTCGAACCAACCCCCGTTGGTTCTGCTCCCCTTTAAATGCGTCTAAGAACCCTACAAAGGGGTGTTTGGGCTTAAGGCCCACTGAGCGAAAGAAGCCCATGTTAACAATTTTCTTCGCCTAGCCCAAACTATATAGACATATTAACCCAGGGAAAATGATTTCTTTACCTGGGTATTAAGACATTCTATTTGTTAAATTGTTATCTCATTTGATTTGTTCAGGCCTAAAAAATATTATTTAATTAGTTAAATTGCCTACATTTTTTCACAAATCAACATTAAGATATTTTATTTTCTAATTGATAATGATGGGACATTCAAGTCTTGAATATTAAATTAAGGAACCATAAGTTTCTCAAAATTCAACTTTAAACCTCCAAAGTGAAACAATATTAATGACCAACCAGCAAATAACATAAAAAACATTTATGAAATGGTCATAATTTTTTTTTTGTCACAACTCGCACACGTGACATACACCCAACATTAACTCTATTTTTTAGAATAATTTAATTGCAAATCATATTTTTAATGAAAAGTCTAGAAACTATTAATGTTTTAAACCAAACTAAAAATGCAAAAAAGGAAAGAAAGAAAGAAAGAAAAGGAAAGAACGAATTAGAATTTAGAAGTGTTCATCAATTGCGTACAGGTAGGCACAGAAGTAGTAGAATGATGATTGACGACCAAGATCAAAGAGAAGTTCATCCAAGTATATAGGGAAATTAATATTCCTTATTCTAACAAAGTTCCATCCCAAGATACGACATGAGTAAACTGTACTCCTATTAACATTGCACAAGGGAGCTCAATTGGCAGGCTCATATTTGCAAATGCAGTCGTATAATTTGCCATTAATCAACTTTTCAGCCAACCTCTGGTTTTTCACCATTGCAAGCTGCTCACAAAGTTAAAAAAAAAAACACCAATGAAAGTGAAAGTGTGTCAAATTAATGTAGAAGTGCGTCAAATCGAACATCTGACTAATACAATAGCTATAAAACCAGTCCACCCTACCTTCAAGGCATCGCACTTAAATCTGGCATTGAGGTTGGTATGAAGAGATCTACCCATCCCTTCCAAAATTATCTGCATATTACAAAAAAACCTTGATTAGAATATGATTTCCTTGATTTTCTCTGACTTTCTCAAAATAGAATGAAGGAGCCTCTCACCAAATCAGCATCCTTAGCAGCAGCAGCCAACTCAGAGCTGACCTGTCTTAAGTCTATACAAGGACTCCCGCACCCATTCTCAACAACCATCAAGGGAACTGAAGTTGAACTTTCTTTTGAGCTGTTTGAAGGGTTAATCATTGCATCCACGATTAAGCCTCCGGCTTCGGCGGCTCGCCTAAGAATGTCACAATGCTGTAGGCTAGAAAAATTAGTACTAGGAACAATATTGGGATCTTCCAACAAAATTTAACCAGATACAAAAATACAATTGAATTTTATAGGGGTACTTTGAAAGTCACAGATTAGAAATTGAAGTTCATGAAGACAGACCTTGGCAGCCTCAGCTACAATGTCAGGAAGTTCTGCTGCAGTTGCATCATTTATTGCAGGAAGGGAATTTGCCACCAGAACCACCTGCAAATATACGCCCATTCAAATCTTCAAGTTTATCACAAAATTCAGAAGCAAAGAACCAGGTGATTGGAAGCAGCTGAATTGATGGACAGAAAACATTCATTATTATTTTCCACTTTATTATCAATTAGAATTGCCTGCCTTCTGCATTGTGAGGATAATTAAACTTGAAGATATAGAAATGGATGATACACGGTAAAATAAAATAAAAAGACATGAGAGTGCTGTTTAGAGACACTGTTAATTGATGTGACCTTAGAAATAGTTATCTACAGTAATAAATCGTGCCAAGTATATTTCATTTACATATATAGATCATAGTGGAAAAACTGAATCACAGAAGATTCATACAAAAAAAGGATTTTAAAGAAAATGTCAAAGATTGGGATCAATACCATCAGTTGGGGGATTGATTTATGTCTTTAATTGTTAATTGTTCCCTTTTTTAACCTCCAAATTTTCTGCTATCCCTTGTATTTTGGGATTTGACTAAATTAGCTCTTTATTTCCTTTTCTATTTTCTCTTAATGTCTTGTGAGATTCTCTGTATCATAGAATGGACATTAATAGAGTGAGAATCATTTTTCTATCTCCTCAAATTTCAAAATATAAAATAAGGGTTAATCAATATATGTCTACTACCCATTTATTCAACCAAATACCACTTTGTCAGGATCACTAAAAGGAAAATTATCAAAACAAATATTCCTCCGATTCTTAATATAGGACCTAATTGGAAAGTTAATCTTGATCCTAAATATATGACCTATTTCTTATATTTACTAACTTTTTCCAAAATTATCCCTATTGATATCCCCTCAACAAAAATCAAGAGAGGGAGAGAGGGAGTTAAGGAAGATGATTAGGGTGTTTGAGAAAAAATACCTCATGTTAACTAACTTAATCAACTTTCTTAATATAATCAAATTAGTTAAATAAGTCATATATTAAGAACCGGAGGAGTAGTATAAAATATTATTGAGGAATAGAGAGAACTCACTTCAGTTCCACGCCGAAGGAGCTCCCGGGCCAGGGGAATCATCCCTAGAACAACATCAGCGCCTGAATTATCCACAAACAGCAAAGCTCTTTTGTGTGGGGTAGGTTTTCTGTTCCCAGTCCCTAACATTCTCTCTTTGAAGTCATCAAAATTATCCACCTAGATGCAAAAGATCGGTTAAGTATCCTATCATCAACTATTAACTATGATAAATAAATTCAGAAACCAAGTACGTTCATCAACTGCAATCTAAATCCACATACCCGCCAAGGTCTCTGCATTTTATTGCGGCTCATTCTATAAATTTCAATAATTGTTCCTTGATGATAAAGATCCACGCATGCTCGAGATCCCCAATCAAAAATGTTTGCAGCGAGAACACCCTCAATTAGCGCAAGTAGTCTTGTTTCCTGAAACAAAGGATGGTTTTAGATTGCCTACAAAGCCAATTTATGAGGCTAACTCATCTTAAGCATGCCACAAATACTAGATAACTAAGTGTTTGCAACTTGTCTGAGTTTTAGACTAAGCATTGGATCTGATTAGTCTAACTTACTTATGCATATTTACATCTATACAATTTACTAATATGTCAAAAATATATTTCCTTCAGGGAGGAGTGAATTGCCAATGGGATCAATCGATCATAACTACAAAAAGATTTAATTTAATATCAAACTCCTTACACCTCCCAGCATTTCTGTTTAGAGGATTATAATATTATTTAGGCATACCTCATCCATACTGTCAAGCTCCATCAACAAGTCAGGTAAAACAGCAAGTGAAGCTTCATTTTCCCTGTTATATATACAATTTGAAAATAAAAAATATAGATTATAAACAATAAGGAAATTGAGAGAATATAGACAAACAGAAGCAAGATAGATTTTACTGGCATTATATACAAACTCTTTTTCCTGCCTTTTCAAATATATTCAAATTCTACAATAAAAGCTTGCATTCTTGCAAGATGTCCTTCAAGGAAATAACAGCCTGAAAGAATATCCATATTTTCATAACTCATCTACGATTGTGATTGGATATATAAAATTCAAATAAATCAGCTTAATGACTTTAATATTTCTGTGAGGAAAAAATTCAATATTGATTAGATAAAGCGCCATGCATGCATTTCAGTGCGCCGGTATTGCATCCTATTTCATGTTTAAATGATCATCCAACTTGTGTTGATCTAGGTTGGTTGCCTGAGAAGCTTTTGCATATGAAACATGGTGGCTAAAGAGAAAGTTAAAGATAGGCAAACTCCAAGTAAGGATCTCAACTTTACAGCTAGATGATATAAAAATTACCTCTGCTTTATACTTCTATAGGCATCAACAAACTGGAATTCTCTCAAGCACTCTTCTCTCATTTCCAATAGATTGGCTAAGCTTAACTTCCCATATGCAGCAGGTTCCTCCATCAATCTATTTAATAAACGTGGAAGTTGATCAGAGGAATAATTGTAAGCCATGTGAAATCAACAAAGTTTAAAAAAAACAAATTAATAAGCTTAATCAATATTATAACAATAATAAGATCAAAAAAACCTAAATTACATTGTCACACGACAAAGAATAAATAACTTGGCCACAACTAAAAGAAAGAAATAAAGAAAAAGAAGATTCCAACACCCAACGGTTTTGGAAAACTCAACCAGGCTATGGAAAGAAAGAAAAAGTAGCACGATGACATTTAGATAGCATAAACAGGAATGCAGCTGATAAAGTAAAACTCAACCAGGCTATGATCATATAAAAAATCAACATGTTAACACTGAACACAAGTTATCAATAACTAAAAATGGCTGGTTAATAGTCATAAATATTATCTATTAATTCCTGTTTTTGTCACCCAAGTCTCTATATGCTTCTTAGTTAGTTTTGTAAATCAAATGCATAGCTTCTTAGGAGCCATTTCTCCGAAGGCTATCATTGGAAGAAGATTAATATACTAAATATTATGATTTGAAATATGGGTTGTGGTGGGAGAGGGTAAAGAGAAATCAAATAACTAAAGATTATCATTTTAATTTAGCTATATATTCCAAATACACGCAAGATTTAAGAGCATTGTTACTAAATAAATACAAGGAATTCGGTAACTCAAGTTGCTTCTGATATGGAAATGGTAATAGGCTCATTTGAGTTTCTCCAAGAGCCATTAATTACTCGAGCGAACAGCTTGACCAACCAAAAATGCTTTAATAAGTAAGAACTAATCCAAGCAATTATTCATAAGAAAGATCATATACTTTCGAATGATTTACAAGTTGGCTTGAGTAAGTATTATCAAATAAGAAACCTATGCTTCAATGATGAAAGTAAGCCTGAACAGGAAACTCATGCCAAGCTACCTTGCCAAGTGAGCAGAAAATGCACGAGCAAAAGCATCACCCCTTCTTTTGGCATCATCAGTTCCACCTTCACTTGCTACAGCCTACCATAGTTTCCAACAAGATGGGCAAGAAAGTACAGTAAAATGAAAAGCCAAATAAGCCAGCAGTTTTCATCCAGTCCGTTAACTAAGCTCAATGGATTACTGTAAAACTTCTACGTAAGTAACTGTTATATGCTCCTTCAAATTGCCTAAAACACATGAAAGTCAAAACTTTTACGATACCAGCAACAGGGGGGAAACCGATATCTTAATAGAATCTAAATTTACAGAGGACACAAAGTTCTCTCTCCCATGTGTTCCTCAAATTAAAAGAACAGTAGCCATTTATTACCCTGTACAGCTATCATGTCATTAGATATCTGGTATAGAATCTTTGGCATTTCAGTGAATCTTGGAGTTTCCACGATGCTAAGAGCATCTACTAGTACAACATTTCTGAAATTTTAGGGTGGGTAAAGAAGTCAAAGTTCTCAGGGAATGTGCAAGGAACTGGTGTCAAAACTCTCATTGTCATTTGTCCTGGTGTTTTATTTTGAATTCTTTCTGGGGAACTATGAGTCCTCAGCTTTTGTAATAGGATTAAACAGTGGTCATAATGTTGATTTCAGCTACCATGTTATGAAAGTTGCCTAGAAACTGATATGAGAAAACTGCAAAAAATTGATATATGTAAAATTAAAATGCTTAAAGCTTTTCCTCTAGTTTGTTATCGCTTTGGTTGATAAAATTGATTCTTATTTTGAGAGCAGAACCTGAGAAGGACGGAAAATGAAACCTCCAGCCTGGCAGGCTTTGTAAATACCACTGCCATTCAAGATCCAAGGAAAGAGAAAGCCGGGCCAGGTGCTATTAGCCCAAGGGATGAATCAATAGAGTTGGGCTAGGGAACTACAATCAATTACTCCACCTCTTTTCAAGAAAAATTGTGTCTAAGTCTCCTATGTGCATGGATATCTCTAATTGTCTAGTGTCATCAACATTCACATAAATACAGGTTGGCATATGCACAAACAAATATAAAGACCACACATTGAGATCAGGAGCATCTAGACAATATGATTTACCTTGTCTACAAGATCGGGCAAGTGCTCTAACAGAATATTGAACCAATATCTACATTACAGACAAATTTCACAAAAGCAATGTGTAAGCAAATCATGGGAAATTATTGAATATCTGCTTTAAATTAAAATGTTTCAATATAGAGCTAGACAACAACAGCAAGCCTTAGATAAGTTGTTGTTCTACTCACTCAAATTCACTGTGATCTGAGAGATCAATAGTATTAGGCTCATACCTGTAGACATGAAATAGGTTGATCAAGTTAAAAGAAAAAATGGTGATAACAAATAAATACCATAAAAAAACAATAATAAATTGCATGACAAGAACTCAAAAGAAAGTATAATTACTAACAACAAACTTGTCCTTAGTTTCTAATTATAATGTTGGAAGCACTAAGGCTGTAACAGTTGAAAATTTATTTCCAAACCGAACATTTTAGTAGGAAAATAATTTCTTTGGCTAGGAGCAAGGGGGAGGGTAAAAACCCTTTCCTGCTGCCTTCCAAGATAGTCACTAATCAACAACTCTATGCACATGTTTACATGAACAAAATTTCCAATATTAAAAGGCAATGTTATTTACAAAAACATAATAGCATAAAAGCAGCAAATAAAGATGAAGATTTTTTACTCTCAACAGAAAGTGTCGAGTAACTGTGCATACGTTTTAGGGTCTGCTAATAATGGAAACACCTCCAATGTCGGTACTAGGTGGAGTACACCAACATTTAGAGCACTGGCATCACATCGCAGAGTACTTCCTTTTGACAAAGGAACTTCAAAACCCCCAAGTCCAGTAGTTCCAGGTTGAATCATTGGCACAGGTGCAGTTATCTCAGTTCCCTTTTGCAAGAACTTCTCCATCCATGAAATCTATATTGGAACCACTAAAATCTGAGTGAAATTTATAAATAAACATATAATATCCTAATGGATCAAGCAGCTTCCATATAAAAGTAAATAACTAAAAAGTAACTCAATCTAGAATATTTGTATCCCAATCATTCTTCTCAGCTTTTACTACCACCAACACATACACATTCAATCAATCAAGAATTCAGGACAAAAGCATGGTTTAGGAGACATGCTCAGGAATATCTCAGGTCAGGTACAATTTAGGCACAGCTCTATTTTTCTTTATTCTAGTTGAAAATTTGCCAGCAACCAGTATTTTATTGCTCTTATTATTCAAAATATCATTAACCAAGGAACAGTTGCAATTCAAAGGAATAATAAAATAGCCCTCACTAATTTAATTATTAACACAAGATAATCAAGCAACTGAGAAAAGAACACAAAAGCTGATTGAATCAATGCGCCCATTGCAGTAGGCAGGAAATAGGGGAGTTAGGCCCTTTTTGCTTGTAGAATGGGGCCCCTTGGAAAGGGATATAACAGTCCATTCTCTTCATAATGCACTTTTAGATGGCTGAGCCAGCCCATATACGGTAGCTTTCATGGGGGAATGAGCTTTCATCCATACGAATGAAAAGGAAAGCCTTCAGCGACTGGAAGGAAAGATGGGAAGAAAGACCAAAATGATCCTGCAGCTTTTATACCCAATCATCCAAAGCCTCAAAGCCCCAACACGTAACCTAACAATTTGAAGGGGGTCTCAGCACCCCCTGCCATCGCCAGAACTCAGCATCTTCGATCGTTCAGGAGGTTTGCACTAGATCCAGCCATCAAATTTTTGTGGGTGTCAGAAATGAAGGCTTTCAATCAAAAAGGAAGACCCATCAATTTTTGATCAAGCTGTCAAACTCATGTGGGGGTCAGAACACAACATCTTCGATTACCAGGGAATCACTTTTGGTGCTGTTTTTTGGTCAAATATAAATGTTTTATTTTCGGAGGGTAGTACTGACATTTCAGTCTATTCTCATTCTATCCCATCTATTATGAAACCAAACTAAAATAAACATAAAATTCCTATTCGTTTACATGACATACCAAAAATGTCATAGTTTCCTTAATTCCTTTCCATTCATTTTCCCTGTTTCTAATTTTTTCCATTAAGCCTATTTCCTACAAGCAAATGAGTCCCTAATTGCTACATCTATGCGCAGGAGCATTTTACATGTTCATCTTTTAAGAAATCTTTACATATATGACAAGGATGCCACTCTGGTTAGCAACCTTCACTTCTCTCCTTCTCATCCTATTACACTATTTCATATTATAAGATTTGTACATTATTCACTTCTGATTCCATACTTACCTTTAGTAGTCATCCAAGTTGGTGTAGGAAATCATCTCAACCAGATTGAATATGAATCCAGAGAATCTCAATAATGGGTAACTTTTAGCAATTTAATTATTGGAACCTCAAAACAAATCTTTGAAATAATTAAGTGGGACGTCTTTGATAGTTTTAGAGCTGATAGCAGGGGACAACATTCCTAAGTTGACTTTCAAGTTACTCATTTCTGAGAAAATAAGCAGGAAAACCAGAAAATTTGATCCGTTTATCTCTAGCAGGATGCTAGCACTTGCCTTCTCGTTCAAATCACCAAGTGGAGGGCCATGAATCTTGCCTCCAGTATATGGTGCACCCATTGGGAATCTTTCAACTAACTGATGCACCATGAGGTCATCTAAACCATGCTTTTCGTAGCTTATAAACGCACCTAATGCTCCTAGGAATCCTTCATGTCGCAAGAACATTGCTTGTGCTGTCCCCTTAGACCTAAATCACAAGTAATTCAATCTAAAGACTCGCCAAAAGAAATTTAGGTAGCAAGTGAAATCATCAGTAATTTATGTACCAGAACTGAACTGCAAAAGAAATAGTGTCCATGGTATATGCATGACCCCGTATAAAAAATCCTCCAAAAAAGATACGCTTCAGCCCAAATCGCAGTGCATTCAAGTAAGATATCTACAAAGAAGAAAAGAAAAGAATACAGATTAGTTGGGTACTCTCGGAGAATAGATATTGTAATATAACATGAAAACTACTGAAGTTCAGCTGAAATTTTTTGCCAAAAAAATTGGATAAAATCAAGGCTTTCAGCCCACCTGGCCAATATTGTATGAAATCATTCGTAAAAGAGACAGCGAGATATCTTCAGGTCTATAGTCTTCAAGCTCCTTTTTTTCTGATATAGTCTTGCCAAAACTTGAAGCTATAGTTGAAGCAGATAGGCCAATCTAGAAATATTTAATATCAGTGGGCATTTAGTCACACCGATGAATCAAAGGATTAAATGATTCAAGTCTATCTAATCTAAAAATAAAGTTGATTTGAATATATTTTCTTAGTAGGATTACACAACAAAATGATCAACCCCAAAATTTACCTTAGAGTAGTCCATACCACCATAAATATCCCCAACAAGCATATCAATGGTCCTATTATCGCCTTTTTGACTCAGCTCCAGCAACTCATCAAAACTGGAATTCATTCCAACAATTACTTCAGCAATAATACCAAAATAACACTAATCAAATTGAAATTAAGCAAATATAAAAGATAACCTCTTGCACTTCGTCAAAAGCCTTCCCAAGCCCCAATATGTACCACCACCAACATTTGTACCACTAACCCTCTCAAATTTCCCATCCCCATCAACCTATGCAGGCTCAAATTTAAGAAGTAGATCACAGTTCATTAGTATTTACTACATCTAAACTAAAGAGATAAGAAGGTGATAAAATGAGGAAAGAAGGGGGCAAACGTACCTTGATCATACTAACACCAGATCCGATATTAACTAGAAGATAAGGAAACAGATCATTAGGGTCAATTTGAACAAATTCTTTTTGGCCCTCCATATGGGTGAAAGCTTCATGACGAATTGCCTACTAAGAGGCAGCAGAACTTCTGATCAGCAATTATTGATTGCAATACACACACACATGGATAAAGCATCAATAACAAATTCATAGTATTAGCATATGCCTTTCACATGTTCCAAATTGAATTGAAAGAAGAACAATACAAGTTGCCTTCTTTCATTGGAGACATCTTAACCGAGAGCTCAATCATAGTTAATGGAAAGAAACAAACTATGTCATGAAGAAAAAGGTAGAATAACTCTGAGGAATAGATAACATTCTAAATCCAGGCTTTTCCTTCGAGCAACTTTTAACAAAAAAGAGCATCATCAAGCATATACAAACTCAAACTATATACTGGCTATCCATATTGGAAGAGATTTCATTCAAGTGCTGACAATTTACCTTCATAAACAAATAAATTGACAAAAGAAGCAGAGGTCAAAACCATAGAAAAAATATTTTCTTTAAATTAGAGATAAAGAAATGCTTAAACATGATTAAGATAACTCTTACATCAGCTCCATCCAGATCAGTCAGAGGCTTCATATACTGGGCGATTTACGCAAAAAAAGAAGATAACTCTTACATGATGAAAAGACAAGAAAACCTGACATATATCTTTCTACAGACGTGTACAACTCAGAAAATGCAAAATTTCAAGGTGACATTGCGAAAAGATGCGAGAGAAACATATTACTTGAAATTAAGGATTTCACCTTAAGCAGGAAATTTGCTCCTGACACAAGACAAGCCATTTCGTCCTCTTTTTCGATACTAACCCCAAGTCTTTCTTTGAAAAGGTCAGCAAACTTGTATGCTCCACCTCCTGTAGCCTTTGTCACAAAATCATTGCATTAATTATTTGTAGTTGCTGATTAAAAAATCATTTTGACAAGACTTGGTTGGCAAACAATTCATAAAGTATATCGATTACATCATTTCAAAACTATAGGCTCATGCATTCAAATATAAAAAGTATTAAAATAGATATTTCATGATAGTATATAATCCATACAACAACAATAACAACCAAGCCTTATCCCATTAAATGAGGTCGGCTACATAGATCATACGACGTCATTGTGCTCTATAAAAAACTGAATCCTTGGTTAAGTTATTGACTAAGAGATCCCGCTCAATGACCTCGTTGAGCATTCTCTTTGGCCTTCCTCTAGTCCTTTTAACCGGGCTCCATACTATTTGATCCACCCTCCTCACTGGCGCATCCCTTAGCCTTCTTTGTACATGTCCAAACCACTTAAGACGGCTCTCTACCATTTTCTCCTCAATAGATGCCACTCCAACTCTTCCCCGTATTTGTTCATTACGAATCTTATCTTTTCTTGCATGCCCACACATCCATCTCAACATCCTCATCTCAGCTACCCCAACTTTATGCTCTTGCTGTCCTTTTAAAGCCCAACATTCATTTCCATAAAGTATTGCTGGTCTTATAGCAGTGAGATAAAACTTTCCTTTTAATTTATCTGGTACTTTCCGATCACATATAACCCCAGTAGCCTTTCTCCATTTAAACCACCCAGCTTGAATTCTATGATTAACATCCTCCAAAATTTCATCATTCTTCTGTATAATTGATCCCAAATATTTGAACTTATCTATTTGTGGAATAACTTGATCTCCCAATTTGACCTCCAAGTTATTTCTAACTTGCCTCTTATCAAAATTACAATGCATATATTCAGTCTTACTTCTACTCACACGAAAACCCTTCGACTCTAAAGTACTTCTCCATAACTCAAGTTTAAAATTAATCTCTTCTCTTGACTCTGCCACAAGAACTATATCGTCTACAAAAAGCATGCACTTAGGGATTTCTTCTTGAATAGGCTTGGTTAGAACATCCACTACTAGATTAAATAAATAAGGACTCAAGGATGATCCCTGATGAAGACCAATCCTTATGGAAAAATCCTTTGTTTCGCACTCAGACGTTCTTCCAGTAGTTGTTACCCCCTCATACATATCTTTTATTATCTTGATATATGCCATGCGCACACATTTTTTTTCCAAAGCTTTCCAAAGCACCTCCCTTGGTACTCGATCATACGCTTTTTCTAAGTCAATGAAGACCATATGCAAGTCTCTTCTTTTGGTCCGGTACCTTTCCATTAACCCCCTTAATAAATGAATCGCCTCTATTGTAGACCTACCCGGCATAAAACCACACCGATTCTCAGAAATATCAGTTTCTAATATCAACCTGTGTTCAATTACCTTTTCCTACAACTTCATAGTGTGACTCATAAGCTTTATCCCTCTGTAATTTGCACAATTTTGAATATCCCCTTTATTGTCCATACAGCAACAGAAAATTAATCCAACTTCTAAAAATGCTAAGATCAGTCAGCAACATAAAATTACCTTAATTATGCCATTCTGGTCGGCCACATTATCAGAGTAACGTGATTCCAACCCTACAGGTAAGAAATAGCGCATAATTGAAATCATAGTTAAAGTAAGATGTGTCATTATACTGAACCCTTTCACAAATCTTAGTAATAGATGGATGAACGTGCAGGAGTTTACAAAATTGTAGAATGATAGCCAATTGAGTGATAATTTAGAATAATGATAATGGCAATAATACCATACCACCACAGTGAAGCTGCTTTGAATAAATGAAGTCTAAGCACTCGTTAACCTTGCTTGTCTCGAACTTCACAAAATGAAGTCTCCCGCCGAGAATAGGATAGCTTCTCCTGTTGACATTAGAAATTCCCAGTCCCTCCTTCGTATTCTTCTTCCTTTTATCATTGACTGATTGATTTTCGTGTCTTGAAAAATACACCAACTTTATCAAAGATCCTGCACATCAAATAATATTCATAAGTCTTTCACGTATTTCAGATGCTACCAACCTATGTCTTCGTATTTGTAAGATGTAATTGAAGTGTTACATGTCATTGAATTGGAAACAAAAAAACCGCATCCACTACAAGAATTGCCTGGGTGGTTGCTGTAAAAAAGATCAAATGTACTTGATCCCAAAGAACTCCATAAAACAATGACTCAATCCCTTTCTTCGTGACAAACAGAAGAACAGAGAACTTCTCAGGATTGGAAAGAAGGAGCAGCAGATCGCAATTGTCTTGTACATTGGCACTAAGTAACTGATACAAACATGGTAAACTAGCAACTCCCCCGAAACATAAACAGCAGATGCGTGAAAAGATGATAAATTGGAAAAAAGTCTCAGACACCCCCACATCTTGCTTCCGCCAAAGTTACTAGGAAAAGCCAACAACTTCAAAACCAACAATAAAAGCACGACTCACTCTGAAACAGGGACCTTAATTTTACCTCCAAGATCAAGAGCAAGGTGAGATATATCATCAGATTGGTTGGGTAACAGAATAGTGGGATACTTCTCCTCAACATTCGCTTGGATTTCAGCTTTACTGACATCGAGCTGAGGCCTTGAACTCGAGCGGTGAATTGAGCTGCCTGATGTGGGTGCCATATTATTCTCCCCTTGACTAGCACCCTCCTCGGAGGAGACCACGGGCTTCTGCGAGCGCTTCTCCTCCTCCTCGGCCTCTGGGTCCTTTATCCTACTAGCCCCTCGACCTTGATCTTCAGCCAGACCAGCCATATTTATTTATTACAGAAACGAACAAGGTAGACGCCCTTGGTTCCGAACCACACCAAATCTTCCTCTAACGCTTCTCTGGCTAGTCCTGTGCTGTGCTGAGTGGAATATAAAATACTTTTTTATTCTTTTACTATTTCTGATTTCCGATTAGAAAAATCGTTAATCACCGCAATAAGAATGATCTTTTCAGAGTCAAAACAAATAAATGGGGCCCCATCAATTCATTTTTTAATATAGTGTGTTCCCCAGCTTCAACAACCACCAACAGTGACGCGTTAGTCATACTTTGTTCAGATAATTTAAATAAGAACATAAAAATAAAAGAAATGAGAAGAAAAGGCAGAGCCTAAATTGCTCATTGAAAACTACGCAAGAGAAATCATAGTGACAATGGGTGAGTTTTGTGTGGCTCGAGGAAGCTTGTGGTTACTGGTTAATATCAGCTGGAAGGCTCCTCAAGATGGAGGGATCAAACTTAATTTCGATGGTTCGGCAAGAGGACACCGAAATGCAGATAGTTGAGGTCTGCTGGGAAGAGATGGTGGTGGTTTGTAGAAGAATCTTAGAACCCGCTCCGCAGTTAGATTCTCTTGTTCATAAGTTACTTCCAACCATCTTTTGTAGAACTAAAAATAATTTTAAAAATTTATTAATTTTTTAATTTTATTTCTATTTAAATAGATACTTTATCTCGAGGGTACTACCAAGTCTATATAATATATAGATAAGAAACAAAATTACGTGTTTATATAAAAAATTTAAAGATATGACTTTGATTGAAGGATGATAAAACTAGTGAAATCTTTACACACTACAACGTAAAGTTTGATTGTTAAAAGTGATTCAGCTGCACAGTAAGTGCGAGCTTGTTGAAACTATTGGAGAGTAAAATAGCTAGGGGACATAGCCCTGTTTAGGAATCTACAAAGATTTTATTTAGGAAAACTATATATATTAGAAATATTTTTACCTTTGTCAAAAATAAATATTTTTAAGTTAAATTCTTCTCCTCACATGTTTATCTTCGTTTCTAAAAAATAATCCAAACATATCTTTATCCCCTTATTATAGATCCTCCGTAAAATATTCTAAATACATGTATATTGAGATGAATTGTCTTGATGGTCAAGAAGATGAATTATCTTACAAGATCTTTCGCCAAAAAATGAAAAAAAAAAGTTTAATATATAAATTTGATCTAAAAAATTTTACTCAGATCGCTAAATATCTAAAAAAATTGTATGAGTAATATTATTCTAAAAATTTTTAAATAGTAGCAATATCGCATTGATCATCAACTAGAGTTAAATTTGACAAATATACTGACATGACATCTATATAATTTATTATTTTAGGTTAAAGTATAAATTTATCTTTAAAGTTTTTACTCAAGACCACTATATATCCAAAAAAAAAATTTTAGTTCAATGTTGAATCATCCATTGTCCAAATTTATTTTGATTATTAATTCGACCAATATAATAAACTGATTAATTTACATATATCTACTAGTTCAAATTTATAAATAAGAAAATATTATAAAATATATTTCTCTAAATTCTGTCGTTAATAGAGTATCGTTATTAGAATATTATACTTAATTTTTGTATATTTTTTAGTATAAAATATAAAAAGATATAGAAGATAACACATATATATATATATGAGTAGGACTCATGAGAAATTTTTAAAGTCATGAATGACAGGTCAATTTTAAGAGTAACTATGGGTATAGGTTAATTTATGAGTATAGAAAGATAACATGTGTACCATCATATATTTTTTTTAGACGTTATTAGAATATGATCTACTAATAGTGATATTATAATAACGAAATTGATGCACTTTTTTAATTTTCCCCTTTCTATAAATATAACTTCAAAAAAAATGGAGTTGATGACATGTGTATTTATCAACTTATTATATTTGGTTAAACTAACGATCAAGTTGAACCTGGATAATAGTCAAGGTGATATTGAATTTAAAAAAAAAATTCGAATGCTCAACGCTCATAAATTAAAACTTCTTAGGTAAATTTTCATATTAATTTAAAATAAAAGAAGGCATAAATGCCACGTCACGGTTAAACCCAACTTTAGATAATATCATGATATTGTTACTATTTAAAAACTTTTGATGCAACATTACTTTCTTGAATCAAACGTGAGTAAAAATTTTCAAGATAAATTTATACTTTAATCAAATCAAAATTATTTTATACCAATATCCAAGGACTATGTAAGATATTTAAATAAATTGAAGAAATATCATCATTTACAGTATTTTATAAAAACGTTAAGTTTAATAGAAGAAGCTAGTATCTCATTATATGATAAATTAATACTCAAAATTTCGCTAGAAAATATATATATATTTGATACTTAACTAAATTTTTGTATATAATTATCTCTAATATAAAGATATTTATGTGGATCATAAGTAATAAAAAAAATATTTTTTCTAAACCCTAAAAGAAAAACCTTAGCTCTACAACATCTACAAATAAAAGTTCGGAGAGTGGAGGTAGGCACACGTGGCTAACTTCACCATTAAATTAACTTTCAACCGTTTTTTATTTATTATTCTATAAAAATATTACTATAATATTAAACATTAATTTATAAAAAAATAGATAAATTTGTTTGGAACCAAGGGGTAGTGAGATCAAATTCAACCTTAACCACCTTGCCTAAAAAAAAAAAAAGTCACAAGCGTCATAGCTTTGATAGTATACTGGTGGTAGCCGTCTTTATTGTCGCTGTTGGAGTTTTGACGGCCCGTCGGCAAACATATCTTGGACAAGAATAGTTGCACTTTTAAAAATAAAGATACAATTATAAAAATACAAACATTTACAAAAAATTATACATATGACCAATTTAGAATTTTACATATTGGACTCACATGTTATTTTTCAAAATTTAAAACTGGGATTTTTTATTTTTATTATGTGAGATTTTTTATAATATAAAAGGATTTAACTTTTATTATTTGTAAACAAAAGTACTCTTATAAGTTAAAACACAGAACAAAGTTTTAAATTTAATATCGCTGTAAGAAATTTTAATTTCAATTTTTTGATGTCATTTTTTTTATTTGTAATCACATCCCTGCGGTTGAAAAAAACACTTTCTTAATATACGATTTAATTAAAAAATTAATTTTAATTTTTAAATATAAAATAAATTTTATATTTTTTTATTAATTTTTACTCAAATTATTAATATTAATTTTTATTTAATAATAATAAAATAACAAGAAGATAAAAGGAGATAAAAAAAGATAATTATAATATTTAAAAAAAATGTCATATTAACTAATTTAACTAATTTTTTTAATATAATTAAATTAATTAAATATATTTTATATTAATAACCCGATGAGTAATATGTTTAAACAATAAAAATAATTCAGTTAAAATGATACTCTTTTTATCTTTAATATATAACATGTTTAATTAATTTAATTAAATTAAAATATTTAATTAAGTTAGTTAATATAAAATATTTTTTTTAAAATACTCAATCATCTTTTTTAACGGACAATCTCCCTCCTTTTTTTATTTAATTATTATTAAAGAAGTATAACTGGAATAATTTAAAAAATTAATAAAAATAAAAAATATATCTTATATTTAAAAATAATCTCAGCTCTCAAATTAAATTTTATAAGATTAAAGTACGTCTAATACCTTAAAATAATTTAAATAGTGTAATTGATATTTTAAACTATTTAAGAATATAATTAGTAACTTAAAATAATTTTTTAGTATAATCAACAACCTCTCCTAAATTTTGTTAAAGAAGTATTTTTTATTTTCTACCTTATTATTTAAAATCTATATGTGAAATATATTTCTTTTAAAAAAGAATGCATCTCAATAGAGAGTTCAGAAATTGGAAGGTGACGAAGACTAAGCAAGCATATAAGGGCATTCACGCATTGAACGTCGATCCTGGAAGCCTTACGATTGGGAATGGTGGCGGGTAAAGGAGGGACGTCATCATCTTTCCATGGTGGGAAGAGGGGTGCAGAGAAAACGTGGGGTTCGAAGGTGGCGGGGGGCACAAATAGGGGGTGGTGGCCGGAGTTGGGGGAGCGGGATCAGCGAGAGTAAGGAACAAAGGATAGGAAATGACTGAGTGCCAAGATTTGCAGACGTACCTGGATCAAAGCAGAGACTTCGAGAATAGATTCTAGGTAAAATAAAGGATAGGAAATGACTGAGTGCCAAGGATGTGTTTGGATTAGTTTTTGGAGAATAGATTATAAGCAGAATAGATTCTGGAGAATAGATTTTAAAAGAATAGATTTTGGAAAAAAAGTAATTTTAAAAATTAGAGATATTTGGATAATTAGTAACAGAATTGATTTTCTATTGATAATTTATTAAAAAAGACATAAATAAAATTAATAATTACGTAAAGTATATATTTTTATTTTATTGATTAAAAAATAATACTTACAACCTATTTGCGTTTGAGTAGAATAAAAATTAACCCTATTCACTTTACAATTAGTGATTAATAAAAAAAATAGATTTAAAAAATATTCAATATTATATAGTTTAAGAATAAAGAAAATCAATTGTTAATATATATATGTTATAAAGAGGATTCCTTGTTGGCGATATATTTTTTAAAATTGAAATTTTACCTTAGATTGTCGTTAAATTGCTCCGTCTTCGTCAACTTCCAATTTCTGAACCTTCTCTTAATCTTCGATGCCCTCTATTTTCTATTTTCTGAACCCTACTGTCTTCTTCGTTGCCTTCTAAGCTTCGTCTCCGTCACCGTAATTTTTTGCCCTCTATTTTGATGCATTTTTAAAAATATATATATTTCGAAGGTAGATTCTAAATAATGAGATGAAAAATAAAAAAAATATAAGTAGACAATGTTTACCGGAAAAGTTAATAGAAAGTACAGATTGTACCAAAAAATTATTTTAGAGTATGAATTGTAACACTCAAATTAAAATTTAAGGCGTTGGTTGTAATTTAGCCGAATTTTATATAATGATATCAAGGACGGAGTAGTATGTTTTTTTCCTACATTGCAACAAAACCCCTGGTCACACATACCCTCCTTAAACCCTAGTTTTCTCAAGGGAGGATACCATGAAAACATAACCGTGCCTAACTGATTCTCGCGGAAGCTGATACGAAGCTGCATCAATGGAATCCCTTTCATTGAAAAGAAACTACCGTCGCGTCCCCTCTATGCAGCAGTTCTACACTGGTGGACCTTTTGCTGTCTCCTCCGATGGCTCCTTCATCGCCTGTGCATGCGGTGAATCCATTAAAATCGTCGATTCGGCTAACGCATCCATAAGGTCAACCATTGAGGGCGATTCTGAGGTCATCACGGCCTTGGCCCTTAGCCCAAATGATCAGTTGCTTTTCTCCTCGAGTCACAGCCGGCAAATTAGAGTTTGGGATTTATCTACGCTCAAATGCGTGCGTTCTTGGAAGGTAATTGCAGGGTGCTTTTGAATTGGGCAGCTTGTGTTTCTGGTTTATTCATTTATCTGATGTACTGGGTTGACATCTGGGCAGGGTCATGATGGTCCGGTTATGTCAATGGCGTCCCACCCATCTGGGGGATTACTTGCTACAGGAGGAGCTGACAAGAAGGTCCTTGTTTGGGATGTTGATGGTGGATACTGCACTCATTACTTTACGGGTCACGGAGGAGTTGTTTCTTGTATTATGTTTCATCCTGATCCAGAGAAACATCTAGTAAGTCCAAAGCTTAAAATATTTCAGGGTGTCTGGAACGAATTTACCATCAAACCTGTTTATAACATGCAATTATGGGTTTTGATGCCTTTCACCAATTTCTGCAGTGATAGTAGATGATAGTTATTCTAACTGGGTCACTAATAACAATCAAGTAATGCAAATTGATACAATTGATTTCCTTTCAAGTGTTTAAATTAAAACTTTTCCTCTGCCAATATGGCGTCTTCCACCATACTCGTCTATCATCAATAATATCTGCCTTTCATCCCACCTTAAATCGATCATACTGATGATGAGTTTGATCTCCACAGCTTTTTTCTGGGAGTGATGACGGTGGTGATCAAGCGACTGTACGGGTTTGGGATATTTCCAAGGCCAAGAGGAAGAAATGCATTGCAACACTAGATAATCATAGCTCAGCTGTGACTTCTTTGGCAATATCTGAAGATGGATGGACGTTGCTTAGTGCCGGAAGAGATAAGGTAGGCTCCGCATGGCTCAATCTTATTGTGTCTCATGATGTAACAAATAAATATGAACTATTGTAACATCATTTGATATATGAATTAATTATTCAAGCATAATAATATTGATCATAATAATCAAACACACCATTGACGTCGTACACACACTGACACACATATTATGGTTTTGAACCCTGTATATGTTATCAGAAATCAATTTCACGATTTCTAAATTGTGTCAATCTAGGAGTTGATCAGAAAATTATTCAAACGCTGTGTATGCTTATGCTGTCTGTTTTCTTTGCCCTTATATTGATCCTAGGAAAGCTGTTTCTATATCTTCCACTCCCTCCCTCTCTCTCACACACATTTTTCTTTTCCTCCTTTCCTTCAAAAGTATGATTGATGATATTATAATATTTGGCCCGATCTTTGTCCTGTGATAAGGGCTTTTGTTGCCATTTCCAGAATTCTCCCTATTAGTACTGGTGGTTTTAATAACTTTAGACAACAAGACCTGTGTTATTTAGCTTTGAGCATCCGTCTGTTTTCTGCTAGTTTACAAGTGTGTTTTGTATCAAGTTCGTTGCTTTTTGGTTTTTGTTCTGTTACTACTTGCTATGGATAAATATGTATTTTAGTCGTTTCTTCAATCCTCTCTTGCAATATCAACTTGCAACATATTGCCGGCCAAATTGATCAGCAGAATGTTCTCAGGTTGTAACATTGTGGGACCTTCATGATTATAGCAACAAGAAGACTGTTGTCACAAACGAGGCAGTTGAAGCTGTATGTACAATATGTCCTGGGAGCTCTTTTGCTTCATCTTTGGATTTATACCATAAACAGAGTGCAAAGAAACAAAGTGGTTCACTGGCAATCCAATTCGTTACAGTTGGTGAACGTGGAATTATACGGATTTGGAGTTCTGAAGGGTAATATAACTTTGTCAGTACTTTATGTATTTTGGGGTTTAATGTAGGATTTTTACGTGATTACATCTAAAAAATGCATCAATTAAAGATGGAATGGTGCAGTGGTTCATGATACTTTTTCTACTGACAGTGCAGTTTGCTTGTTTGAGCAAAAGACTTCAGATGTTTCGGTCAGCACTGATGAGGATGGCTCACAAAGGGGTTTCACTGCTGCTACTATGCTCACCTCAGATCAAGGGTTGCTTTGTGTGACTGCGGATCAGCAGTTTCTTTTTTATGCTCTGGAATACAGCAACATAAATTTGCAATTAAACCTAACCAAAAGACTTATAGGGTATAATGAGGAGATTGTGGATATGAAGTTTTTGGGGGATGATGAGAAATTCCTTGCTCTTGCTACCAATCTTGAACAGGTACTGAATTTTGCATTTGCTATCTAGAAATTTGCAAACTGACTGCATCCAGGTAGAACTGTATTTTGTGTTTTAAAAGAAGGTACAACTGCATTTGTTTATCAACCTAGTGGTAGAATTACATTAATTTTCGATCCATTTGAAGTAGAATATAACAGTGCTGCAAAGACTAAACCTTCCTGAACTAAAGGATATTGTTTCTGCATTTGATTGCTTATTCTTATAGTGTTTAACTGTTTATTTGTGGCCCCATCTAAAGTTTTGCGATGCAGAGTATCTATCAATTAATGTACCTGGTGATGTGTGGCATGAAGTTCATGTTGATGACTCTTCTAATGATGTAAATGTGATTTTCTAATAAAAATATTTTGCAACAAATTGAATAATGCCCCCAATATAATTTTACAGTGACAATTAATGATAATAGCTGTAGTGTTTGGGTTTTGATTCACCCCTAAATGTGTATTTCTGTGTTAGGTCTATCATATTTGATGTCTAAGGGTTTCATATCTAATGGATACCCAACTTGGAATGCAGGTACGGGTTTATGACCTGGCATCCATGTCATGTTCATATGTCTTAGCTGGTCATACAGAAATTGTTCTATGTGTTGATACCTGTGTATCAAGTTCTGGAAGAACACTGATTGTTACTGGAAGTAAAGACAACAGTGTAAGTTCAATTTCCTCTTTAATTCCAAGATTATTGTAAAGAGTTTTCACTTTCTTCCATTAAGTTCATAATATGATTTCAGTATACTTGTGTTGAAGTATTTTGTATTAGGGTTTTTAATCAAATATGCATATTGAAATTTTTGTATGCTCATTTCCGGTGTAGGTTAGGTTGTGGGAATCAGAAAGCAGAAGCTGCCTTGGAGTAGGCATAGGCCATATGGGTGCTGTTGGAGCTGTTGCCTTTTCAAAGAAAAAGCGAGACTTTTTTGTTAGTGGTAGTAGGTGAGTGTTCATGCATTTATTCTGAAAAGACATAGTTCATCTAAACTAACCGTCTGTAGCTCCTACGTTCTAGATTTTCTTTTATCTCTCTTTTGGCTGAAGCTATTCTATACAAATGTGATTAGAAATGAACTTTAAAATATCCAAGAAACTGTATTATGCTAATTGTAATGGGTTTAACTTGAGAAGTGAAGAAGATAGTAGGTAATTTGTGCTCTATGTACATATTATATCCTACGATTTTAAATTGTTACAATACTTTGCTTCTCACAATAACATTTTATTTAGCTTCATTAAACAAAAGAAAAGAAATCCTGGGCTTAACCGGGGAGACAGTGTCTTCAAGAATCTTTTTTAAGGTTGATTAATGTCCGTTGTTTAGGAAATTTCAAGTCACAATCCTATTCGCTGTGCTGCAGCTAGTATATTGTGTCTTTACATGGAGAAAAGTGCCTTATAATTTTGAGGAAATGCTTTGATCCTGGATTTTTACCACGGCTTAAGTGTTAAAACTCAGTCCTGGGGAATGTTATCTTGTGGTTTAGATAGTATCATTCAAAAGGAATGAATGTCAATCATGTTGATTATCTTAATTACCTGCTTTCTGCCATGTTAACTGAAATATGCAATTTGTTGCTGGAGTTTAAGGCATATTTTTTTGAAATATTTATATAATAAGCTTTTTTGCACTGTATCTTTATACATAAATTTATCCCTTACCAACCCTTACCAATCGATTTCACCATGTTTCACTTCTTAGTGATCATACTCTAAAGGTGTGGAGTATAGATGGCCTCTCTGACAGTTCGGCATTGTCTATCAGTTTAAAAGCAAAAGCTGTTGTGGCAGCTCATGACAAAGATATTAATTCTGTAGCTGTTGCTCCAAATGATAGTTTAGTATGCAGTGGTTCTCAGGTTTGTACTATTCTCTTATGAAAACTTTTTTGGGCCTTTGAATAATCACATTTCTTACGAAAAAATAAGACAGCCTCTTTAGTTCTTTATAGTGTTTTTTATTTCAGGTTTTTTATTTCATTTTCAGAAAAGAAAATGCAATAGCTACTGGAGTTATTGCTTTTATTACTTTTCATTTTTTGAATAGAAAAATTATTTAGTTGCTGCTTCAGTTTGCCGTAATTTCCTTTCTTGTTCACACATCAGGATCGCACAGCTTGTGTTTGGAGACTTCCAGATCTAGTATCAGTAGTTGTTCTCAAGGGGCACAAAAGAGGAATTTGGTCTGTAGAGTTTTCTCCAGTGGATCAGTGTGTCCTAACAGCATCTGGTGATAAGACAATAAGGATATGGGCTATATCTGATGGCTCATGTTTGATGACATTTGAAGGGCACACTTCAAGTGTGTTAAGAGCATCATTTCTTACTCGTGGAACACAATTTGTTTCTTGTGGTATGAATCCCTCTGGAACTAATTTGGTTCTCTTCTAATCATTTTGATAGCATTTTTCATGTATTTTAATCAATATTTCAGGTGCCGATGGTTTAGTAAAGCTGTGGACAGTAAAGAGTAATGAATGCATTGCCACTTATGATCATCATGAGGACAAGGTGCTGGCCAATCCTTTATTATATGTTTTTGTTGAATTTGTTAACCTTTTCACCTTGTAGCTTGTAATCAGAGTATTTTCGGTTCTGGAAGCGTTAATTTTATTCCAATATTCACACAGTATAAATAGGTACAAGCTCTCAACAAAGATGGAGAGTTAATGCCATGATTCTAGCCTAAGATACATCAGAATTAAATCAGAATCAAATCCCATGAAATCTGGAATTAATTCCCAGATACGAGGGTCACAGAATCAGGAAATAAATCAGGAGTATTAAACACATGAATCTGCCAGAATATTGGGGAAATCAGCTAGGATATTAGGCCCATATCTGCTCCAACACACCTATATAATATTTTTCCTAGTTTTTTCATCTATATACGTTATATAGTGGAAAATGTTTCCATTGTTTGTATTTACGCTTAATATTCTCCAAAGGAAAGGAGTTCTAAATTTTTTTATGATCTTAAACTATGGTCTATGCAGCCCTTAGCCACTAAAAAAATAAATGGTTCCAAAACCTAAGTTTCATAAATACCCCAATATCTATATAGTTCTTTTCTTTCAAATTATGCTAACCGTGATCACCCTATATTTAGAAAGTCTGAAACAAATTCTTTAATAAATTGCTTATAGAGTGTCTTTACTGACTTTATTGCAGTAGCAGTGCATATATAGTTTTTTATCACCAAGTCTGTGTGAGTATCACTTGGTGCAAGAGAAGGATCAAACCGGTAATCCTTTACCCGAACCCCGCTTATTCAACAATTTGAGCTAACCTCAAGGACCATCCCTTTCTTGTTGACCACCAATTTCATTAAAAATTTCACCTGGTTGAATCTTTGCAATTTCCCTGATTTGCTAAGTAGGCTCTTTATACTCCATTATATTCCAAGATGCTTTCAATATTATGCTTGATTTCTCCGAAGTGCAGCTCTATTCATAGTTGTCTTTTTTGATCCTCTAATTTTCCTTCTTCCCTCTAGAAATCTACATAAAGACATATTAGATTTGGAATTTGTTTGTCCTATACCTTTTCTGAGCAAATGTGACCTGCAGGTTTGGGCCTTGGCTATTGGTAGGAAGACAGAAATGCTTGCAACTGGTGGCAGTGACGCTGTTGTCAATTTGTGGTTTGATTCCACTGCTGCTGATAAAGAAGAAGCTTTCCGTAAAGAGGTGAGTCAAATCTATCCTCTATTTTGGTGCCTACAGAGGTTAAATCTTGGGGAAATTTCATTGCAGTGATTCTCAACGCTTTATGTTTAACAGCATGAAGTCTTTTTTTGCCTATTGTCAGGAATTCAAGTTTAACGATCAAAACCAGTTACATTCTACAAATTTGACTGACTAGAATATTAATCAATCAAAATGTTGGAATCCAAACAAACAATCTAGAAAATACAAGAGAAATGCCAGAATTTATAGAATTCGGATAGCAAAAGCAAAGGCAACTGACAACCTGCCAGATAATGGCAGAATGCCTTTACAGAGAGAAAATGGTAACATGCAGAAGAGATAAAACAATGGGAGGCCTTCAAGATGCTAGCTATATCCCAAACCCACTGCATAGTTTATTCTATAACCTTTTGCTTTCTCTTCCTTCACTCTTTATGGAGCATTTCCTGGCTAACTTCTAGAAACACTTACCCCTTGCTCCATGTTTCCTTACCCTTTGCATGTATTGGGGGGCTCATCACGGAGTTCAATATTTCATGCAGTTTGCTCATACTTTCACGAGTCTTAATGTTCTTGTAAAAAGTGGAATAACTAACAATGCATTATAAATATGTAACGGCAAACTTTTTGGTATGTTCCATACCTTACTGCCATCTGGAGGTTGGAGATTAAGTGATTTATCCCTCATTATGCTTGTCCTTGTTTCCTTAGTTTATGTTGGAAGATTTGAATTTAGTTTACTCTTTAAAGTGTTGGAATAGATCTCCAAGTCATTGCAACCGATGAATGGCATTGCCTTTTTGTCTGCTCCGGCTTTACATTGCCAGAGCTAGCAATGCTAGTATTTGGATATGGTCATTTATCTCCCAAATGTCCCTGCTTTATCGTTAGATGATTTCTGATGTTGATGCAGGAAGGAGGAGTTTTGAAAGGACAAGAACTGGAGAATGCTATCTCAGATGCTGACTATGCTAAAGCAATCCAAATTGCTTTTGAATTGCGCAGGCCCCACAGACTTTTTGAGTTACTTGCAGAACTTTGCAGGTTCGCATTATCTATCTCTTTTTGTTGCTATGTCATGGATGCATAAATAACATGAGTTGTGTGCAGGAAGAAAGAACCTGAAGATCATATAGACAGAACCCTTAAGGCTCTAGAAAAGGAAGAGTTGCGCCAACTTTTTGAATATATTAGAGAATGGAACACAAGACCTAAGCTATGCTATGTTGCACAGTTTGTGCTTTACAGAGTTTTTAACATCTTTCCTCCAACATTTCTTGTTCAGGTTGCACTTCTCCATTTTCTATTGCTGGTTTTTTCATCCATTAATTTATATGTGCATTTATTGTGATACTGAGAACTGAATTGGATGATCAGCACAAATTCTAATTAGTTATATATTAGTGTTTTGGGCATTGAAAAGGCAACAAGCGCATAAAATTGAGATGGTTATGTGGTCATACCGAAAAGGTCAGATCTGTAGTTGCACGAGAGGAGAAGTCGATGTAGTATCTTTTGAGGAGAAAATGGTAGAAAATTATTTAAAATAGTCTGGTCACGTGCAAAGAAGGCTGATGGAGGAATGAGTGAGGAGGGTTGAGCATATAGTCTTTAATCCTATAAAGAAATGTAGAGGGGGATGAAGAACACTTAAGAAAGTTATCAGTCAGGATTTATTGGGGAATTTGTGAATCAAGTACAATGGTGTACCCCGCTCGGTGGTATGGGGCTTCTTGTTGTTCTTGGTGTTATGTTAGTGGTGTTGTTATGCCTATTCAGTCATACCCCCCAAATTTTCATCCTATTATAAAGACCTTGATAATCTAAAATTTCTGTTCATTTTCTGACCTCTACAAGGTTAGATCTAAAGCTGTTTTCTTGTAAATTGTTCTCTCTCCCTCTACCTCTCATATATACCATGTACAAGAAATTAGAACATCCTTTGCTTGACTGACTTTGCTGATTTGGATGATTCAGATGAAAGGCATCAGGGAACTTCTTGAAGGTCTCATTCCGTATACTCAAAGACACTATAGCAGGATAGACCGGCATGTTGGAGGCACATTTTTGTTAGACTACACTTTAACAGGAATGTCAGTTCTTGAACCAGAAATTCAACAGACAGAACTGAAAGACAATCCTTTGTTGCATTCCCAAAACAATCATACAGATGAACGTGCCATTGAGGAGCAAGATCACACTAGAGAAAAAGCTTCTTCCAAGAAAAGGAAATCAAACAAATCGAAGCAGACTTCTCATAAGAAACTCAAGGGCGTATCGTACATAAAGGTCGGACCTATCGAAGGACAGGCATGATATGAATGCGTTCATCTACAGTTGTCTTGGATGGAGTGATCAATATATGGGTTGTTTTGGTCAATTCTAATTTTAGTATGCAGCTGCCATTTTCCAGCGTAGCATTGGAAATATTGTGGCTCCAGCTTCATTCTTCCGTGTATATTGATAAGTTTTGCTCTGTGAGAAAGGTTTCTTCAGCTTGCCCAGAAACTGGTCAAAGGAATGATTTATTCATTATTCTGTTATATTCAATTTTATCATGAACGTTTCAGCCAAGTTTTGGAGTTATTGGCTGCACTATTATACCACACAAGGCAGTGTCATGATGTTGAACAGTTGGTTTTTGATCTTTTTGAAACATTACTTGCAACCTTTTGACTCCAAGTTAATTGTAATATATCACATCAATTTTAAGATGCCACGCAATTCGCTGATCAATTGCGGAAATTAAAAAAAAATGAATTAGTTGAGACTGATATTTAACTAATAAAGTATTAAGTTATTCTTCATCACGATCTAACGTTATAATGTTACACTCTTCAAGATTCAAACACTGAATCTGTTCCAATGCTCCCAACTAATATCTCTTAGTGCGGTCATATTGTTGAAAATAAACTTAAATAAATAAAATATAAAAATTCCACGTTTTAATTTAATTGAAAGCGAGTACATCCTGTTAAATAAGTAAATCAATTGAGCGAGGCTATTAACAGCTCTCTCCAGAATGGCGTCCAAAATTTCTGGATTCTTCCATTACATCTTAACTTGATGGATCAGTATATATTAATCACTATCAATACCAAGTATAATTTACAAGTCGTGAATATTCCATATAAAACAAGTGTATCTAATTATATTTTTATACTTCATGCGATCAACATCGTGAAGATCCCCAGGCAATTGTTAATTCCCTTCAGCCTAGCAACTTAAAATAATGCAAGATACATTAGCAATAACGCATCATAGGTGCAACTAGAATAAGGATCCCTTATACAATATCAGAGGTAAGCCAATATATCGAAGACTTTTAACTTTTGGGATCCTATATATTCATTCGCCAATTACTGCATTCAATCTGGGTTATTTCATGGCATAACAAAAGTCTCTGTTGATTCATTCATGCCTGCCTTTTAGTCGAGCTGTTTTATTTATAGGCGTCGAGTTGAATACTAGCACAACGCCGAATTAGCCAGATCCCACATACAGATATTGAAGTATAGACAGCACAACATTATTCACTATATTTAGATTAGCTCCGAGCCTCCAGCCAAGAAACTCAAGACCTTGTCATCCTGGAATAATCAAACAGGGGTGGCCTTCTCTCCAGAAGCTGAACCTTCACTACCATTTCCATTAGCACGTTTAGTTTCATAGTCTTTCACAGCTGCTTTAATGGCATCCTCAGCCAGCATGCTGCAGTGAAGCTTAACTGGCGGAAGTGAAAGATGCTTCGCAATTTCACTGTACAACATCAGTCATTTGGATCATTTCAATTTTCAACATTAAAACAGCACACCAAGAACCACTAAGAGGGGGAAACAACACAGCTAAAGATAGAATCAAGATTCATGATTATTTGAAGGTCCAAAACCAACTATCACAATCTCCCGCATTAACAGAAGTGAATACTTATAATGTATTTGAAGCGATATAAAAATATGATATGAAGGGTATACTCTTTATGAATGCAACAATGTATAAATATAGATGATCCAATTTCAAAACCAACCAGGAGACGATAGTAGCAAAGAAAATTCAGAAAAGAAGCCAACGACCAGCGAGTAAATCATAATCACAGAAACCCTCAGATAGCAATAAACTAAAAGCAGGTTACTTTCAAATTTCATTTGATGACCACCACCCAGTACGTTCTATGTTTCGTATAAAGAGAAATACAGGTGAATCTTGAAAAGGAAAATATGATATATTTCATATCCTTTCTAGAGGTCGGTGTTAGACACTTACGAGTTTTTAATGGATAGAGCTTCTTCCACTTGCTTTCCCTTTACCCATTCCGTGGCTGAAACGTAAGAAATTCAAAAATTAGAAAAATCTTCAATGAGGATTACGCAACAATAGGATAAAATGAACCAAATCAATGGAGGTTTATGAAAGGAAAAACCTAAAACAAAAAAACTACAGAATTCCGGAAAGAAAACATCATTCAACAAGGTAGTGTCCCAAACCACAAAAACAGACTCCTTTCAATTTCTCAATTATACCGAAACTCTACAGTGGAAAAGAAAGTTCACAAGAAAACGTACCTAGAGAGGAAGAGGCAATAGCGGAGCCACAGCCGAAGGTCTTGAAGCAAGCATCAGTAATCTTACCGGTCTCTTCATCAACCTTAACCTGAAGCTTCATAACATCCCCACATGCAGGTGCACCGACAACGCCTGTACCAACGTCGGCGTCATTCTTATTGAAGGATCCAACATTCCGGGGATTGTTGTAGTGCTCAACAACCCTCTCGTGGTAAAACCGAGGCAGAGCCTGGGACGTCGGCGCCAGCCGCGACGCGATTCCGACAAGTCTCTTGGAAGCGAGCCTTAGCATTTTGTCGTCGAATTTGATTCAGCGTCTTCAGCTAGCTTCACCGTTCCCTACCCAATCCCTCTTTCAAGCTCCGTGCCTCCGTGAGAGCAGGAAACAAGAATAATATATAGGGCTCCTTCAATGGCGGTTCTACTCTTCCCTTCTCTTGGGTTTGGGAATCTTCTGGGCGCGGCTACGTGTCAAAATCTACAACCGATTTAGTATTTATATATATTTAAGAATATAGATAAAAATATAACATATAAATATGTACGAATGTATAAGAGGGGAGTTATGGAGGCGGACTAAAATAGAGCGTTATTCATTTTAAGGTTGCTTAATGGTTAAAATTAAAATTGATCAAAATCAAAATTTAGATTTAAAATTATCAAATTATGCTTCTTAATGTCTAGATTACTTAAGGATTTTCTATCCTTCAAAACTTTTCCTGTTTTGACTCGGAAAACTTATCCAGATCTAATAAGCAATTAAAGGAAGGGAAAATCAAGGGTGATAATAGGGAAGGGCTCATGTGTATCGGATAATAATTGATTAAGATTTTAAATATTTCTAATATTTAGTATTTTTTTAATATAAGAATTAATTAATTTTTTTAATAGATTAAAGAAGTTAAATAAATTAGTTAATTATAACTAAATTTAATCTCTTAAAATAAATTTATATTATATATTCTTTAATCTACATAAATTAGTTAACTAATTCTTATATTAATTATAATTTGTCAATTTATTTTAGCTTCTTTAATCTATAAAGAAATTTAATTAATTTTTATATTAAAATATATATATAATATTAATAGGGAATATTTTATTTTAATGATAATTTAATTGTAATATTTTATTATTATTTACATTTAATTTTAAATTTTAGAATATTCTTTCTTTAATCCTAGGTTAAGACATACATATTTATTTTTATATATATTTAATAAATTAAATAATATATTGAGTATTAAGTTTTCCCCTAGTTTTGTCTTGCTGTCATTCCTCCTCTAGTTTCGGTTCTCCTCCCATCACAAGCTATCTCTTTATATTATTCAGGACTCCCATGGCAAACCATAATCATAAGCTATCTCTTTCTATAATTCATAGAGAAATAGTATTTCAAATTCTTAATCAATCGTTTATCATAGAACAATCCCTGTTTGCAAACTCCACAAATTCAATGATGTAAAATATTTACCGATCAGGTGTATCATTCACAGATAACTTACACTAAAATAACACATTACCCTTTGTCTAATTATAATTATCATTGTTCAGTTTTTCCTTGCAGATTTCATTCTGCTGATATATATATATATATATATATATATATATACACGATTCCTTTTACAATTTCAACATGTATATTCGCGTTCAAAAGGTTGGATAAAAAGTTTAGAATGGGTTATGTTATCATGGTCAATAAATCTCCATTCAGTTCAATTTTAAACTGTTACAAGCTTTCTGCTTTGGAATTCAATTGCCAATGTCAAGGTTGGATCAGTAACTCTCCGTTATGTTTAAGTTTGAAGGTATTAGAAGACTCATGCTTTGAGGAAATGGCAAGCAGCAGCAGAGAAAATAATTGGTATAGGATGATGTTGGTTGATTTTTCCCCTTTTGGGCTTCTTTTTTCTTTTGATAGATATTGTCCTCCGTATGATAATTAGTTAAATTTGTTAGGTGGACTAAAAAAAATTAAATAAATCAGTTAATTATGATTAAATATAACTCCTCAAAATAAATTTATATTATATACTCTTCAATCTACCTAAATTAGTTAATTAGTTATTATATTAGTTATGATTAACTGATTTATTAATTTTTTTAATCTATCTAAAAAAATTAACTAACTCTTATAATTATGACCGGAAGTAGTAAATTGCTTATTTTTGTAACTGATTATAAATTGTACTATATTTTTTTATATATTTATAGGGATATTAATGAGTATAAATGTATAATACTGTTTTCAATATCAATAAAATGGAGTAAATTTTGTTAAAAAGATGGGAAAAAAACAAGACTGCTGCTTTGCGAGTGTTGTAATATCCTGCTATTATTTGTCAAATAAATATGTGTCACTTTTTTTAAAATATTATTTTAAATAAATATACGTTTTTCTTTTTAATATAAGAGATAATTAAAAAATTAATTTTAGTTATAAATATAAAATATCTTTTACATGTTTATCTATTTTTTTTTAAATTATCGATACTCCATCAACAATAATAAAATAAGAGCCGTAGGGAGATAGTTATAGTGTTTAAAAAAATTATATTATCTAACTCCTTTAATTTAATTAAATATATTTTATATTATGGATCAGATGAATATTAAATATAAAATAAAAAGTGAAAAAAATTATAAAATGAACAAAATTAAATTAAAAAATATTAAATAAAAAGGACACGTAAATAGAATTGAGATTTCTCACTTATTTAATATAATTTTTGCTTAACTAATTTAATAAATTTAATAAATTAATTAAATTAATTATTTATAATAATTATATATTAATTTTTAAAAATATACTATTAAATTAGATATATTTTAACTACTTTTAATAAAACCTTCCAAAAAAAATTATAATTTTGGGATTGGGATAGGATCAAAGTAGATAATATGTACCTCTTATACTTGGTACAGGAGAGGGTAACTAATACCCGGAACGTTTTGCGCATTCGGCTCTTCAGACCAACTAATAATTGTGGATTGATTATCAGTTAACTTCATCTGCAGTGCAAGTTAGAAATCTGTTTCACAATTTTTCAGGCGTTTGGTTGGTGATCAAATGGCGGGCCTGATTGAGGAAGCTTGGGCACTGGAACTTACAATGAGGCCTCAGATCGTGTTGTTCGGAGATTCGATAACGGAGCAATCCTTCCGACCTGGTGGATGGGGTGCTGCTCTTGCCAACTCCTATTCTCGCAAGGTTTTCTTTTTCTCTTCTTATCTGTTTTTCTCATTTGTGCTTGGCCTCATCAGAGATCCAAAATTGTCTTCTGGATATGCTTCAGAAATTAATAATCTTTTATATTCTCTCATGGCGAAGGCTGATGTTCTTATTCGTGGATATGGTGGATACAACACCAGATGGGCTTTGTTCTTGTTGCATCACATATTCCCTCTGGTAATTTGCTATCTTCATCTTTATTTCTTCACTAATTTGTATGTTTAAGTCTTAGTTCCAGCTGTTATACTGGTATATGGCTAGGCATGATCATTTTGCCTTACATATGGACCATTAAGCTGCCATTTTTGGTCAGTACTAAAATTACTTTACTCAAAGTAGCATGCATTCATTTGTTCTTTTTTGGGTGCTTTTAAACATGGTCGATCCCCTTTTTTTTGGTTGCGAATGGAAGAAAATTTTTGACTTGACATACAGCTCCGTTAAGCATGAGACAAAATGAAAGGCTGATTTAATCAATGGGCTTCTGCAGGCATTGCTCTGATTATATAACTTCAGTAGCCTTTGAAGATTGGGTTTAAAGATTCAACAATCTGCTAGTTTTGACTGTGTCATAGTGATGTCTTGATTCATATTGGACCTTCCATTAACTACCGCTTGATTTCACTTAGTTTTTTGACACTTATTGCAGCACCAATAGTGAAGTTATATTTCCTATTGATGCATAGTTTGCCTAAATTTTTCTTAGTTTGTGATACTGCAATGCAGTGCTTGATAATATATTCATGGCTTGGCAAATCGCTACATTAATGGTTGAATTCCTAATGTTTTAGTAGCGTGACTTCTTTTTCAGGACTCAACCAAACCTCCTGTTGCTACCACAATTTTCTTTGGTTCTAATGATGCAGCTTTGTCAGGAAGAAGTAGTGAAAGGCAACATGTACCTATTGAAGAGTACAAGGAAAATCTTAGAAAGATTGTTCATCATTTGAAGGTCAAATTTTGTTGTTTCATTTTTCAACAACGTAAATCAGTTTGTTAAAAACCTGTTCAATCCTTTCAAATCATTATCTGTTTGTTAAAAACCTGTTCAATCCTTTCAAATCATTATCTGCTAACTTGTGCCCCTTTGGTTAGATTTTGCCTATAATCCAGGATAATATCATTTAATCTGGATTTATGTTTATCCTAATTTCCACAGATGGTATATATTATATCTATGCGTTCCCATTTCTTGTTTTAGATATCCTAATATACCTGTTCAAAGTGTATAAGTTGGAAACTTGCAACAATATATGGCAATGTCTTGAAAGAATAAGAATATCAGGAATTGACTCACAAGAACTGTATTTTATTGCAGCGTGAAGGATTTTTTTCATTGTACAACTTTAAGATTTTGACTTCTGGGAATATTCTGTAAATTGAATTCCAACTTTTAAAGTACTTTTTGCCTTTTCACCCCTTTGAATTTCTTTCCATTTTGTTACGTGGCCTCATTGTGTTCAGGAGTATCCTAATGTTGATTGTGAAAACAATCGGGGAATAGTGTGAATCAGGCCTGTATTCCATTAAGTGCCAATCATATGGTGTTATAGAAAGAAGATAGAGAGATTTAGACAAAAAGAATATTCATGAACCATCATATCTGTCCTCCTAACCCGTTGGTACATTGGTATATATTGAGGAAGTGGGCAGGCAAACAGCTCCAAGGAACTACCACAGTAACTTCCTAACTAACTTCTCATCTATTCATATCATATGATCTAACCCTATTTCATCACTGGGCAAAATATTGCAGGAACGCTCACCAGCTATGCTAATTGTGCTTATTACTCCCCCGCCAATTTGTGAGGAAAGTCGTGATGCTTATGCAAGGTATGATCAATTCTATCTCTTTTTAGATTCAATATCCAAAATCTTCATTCTTTTTTGGTCACTGTCTTACTGTATCATGCATGTGTATTTGCTAATTTTAACAAAAGCATTGGATGGATCTGTTCCTTGCGACATGTATCTTCATACAATTGCTGGAGGAAAAACCAACGGGTGAACTTTTAATTTGTAAATTTTTTGGCCTCTAGACTCGTCGGTCCATGAAATTTGAATGTTTTAGTAGAGCAAGAGATTCATGGGTTACATAAACTTCCCATCATTTAAATGATTGTTAACTTGATCTTTGATAGGCTTTCACTGTCTTGCAGATCGTTATATGGCGCGAATGCCAGAAAACTGTCAGAAAGAACAAATGAAGTAACAGGTGAATATGCAAAAGCTTGTATTGAAACAGCTGAGGAATTAGGTGTTCTCTTTATCAATCTCTGGTCCAAGATGCAAGAGACAAATGGCTGGCAAAAGAAATTTTTAAGGTTTGTGATGTTTACTTCCTGGACACTTGAGAGAACAGGTGAATATATTATTTAGGTTTGGTTCTGCTCTCTCGTTAAAACATCATGGATATTTTTTTTACATTCTAGTCTACTTGTGCTGCAACAAGAGGGTTAAAATCTTATCCAAGGGGATGCCATTTTATTACATCATATTCTTTAGGGGAACACTCCAGGTAAAAGTCTAAAAGCAATAGGCTTGACTAAATATCATAGGAGGAGGGAATTTAGTGATGAAAAAAGTGAGGACAACCTTAACTATAATACACACAAAAAATGAAATATTTATCCAATATGTTCCTGTGAAGAACGAAAATTAAAGGTTATAAAAAATAATTTGAGATTCCTTTAGATGCATAATTTCGGGGTCAATTTAACTTGACATTGCATTATCTTTAGCCATATAAAGATTTCTGCATTTCTGCATTGTTGTTTTCCAGTGATGGCTTGCACCTCACACAAGAAGGAAACGAAGTTGTGTGCCAAGAAGTCATAAGGGTATTCAATGAGGCGGGGCTTTCTGCTAAAGAAATGCCATACGATTTTCCTCACCACTCCCAAATTGATGGCAAAACTCCTGAGACTGCTTTCCAGCAAAATTGTTTGTGAATTGCGATATGCACAGACACTTTGGGGGTTGAACTTTCGCTATGTTGTACTGTGCTCAGGTTGGTGGAATTAGTTGGACTTTCTTCCTGAACTATTAACAGAACAAGGTTGAAGTTTATTCCTGACTGAAGTTGCACCATTAAGAAGCATTTATGAAATGGGCTGTTTAGCTGGTCTTTCATATTCAGATTTCTTTTTATTAAGGATATTTATCCTTTTAGTAGTGACAATTCTATTTCGAGGCACTCTCGAGCGCTAAATATGAGCACATTTTCCTATGGGAATTTAAAATTTTAGTTCGTCATATTATGAAGAATTAGCTTTTTCTGTTAAATTCAATCGCTGTTGGTTTTCATATTCAGATTTTAGAGCTGCTAGTTCCATAAGCTATCTAAACGGGCTCAGTGGTTGGCTTAGGTGAGGCTGGGTTGAAGTTGATCTATTCATTTTATACATGGGTTTTTAGCCTATTCCATCATAGTCCTAGGGGTGGTTGGTTCATGTATAAGTTCATACAGTAGAAAATTTTTATAATTTGTTCAATATAATCCTCAGTGTTTTAAAAATGGTTAATTGCAATACTTTTCACTCGAGTTGATTCACTCGTTAAAACTCGCACAATTTTCACTTTGAATTCATGAAGATGGAACTTAAAAGTGAATCAGACTGAATGAACACAACTTATTTTCTCCCAAAGGCATGAATGAAATGAACGCTCCCAAACAATTCTCAATCCCTACCATTTCTTTTCAATCCAAAAGGTTAAAAAAATTACTTTTTCCAGCCCCTATTTTGAAATGAGAAAATGACAAAAAAAAAAATTCTAGAAAATAATAAATATTAAAATAGGATAATTATCAACAACATATCAACATCAAGCATTACTAACATAATATCCTATTTTGGCATATATCATTTTCCAGAGTTTTATTTTCCCTTTTGAAATTAGTAGAGTTAATCTAAGAAAACTGAAAGATAAAAATAAGTTGATTTAGAAAATTAATTTTAAGTATTTTATGATATGATTTTTCAGAATTATAGTACTCCCTCTTATCCATATTATATGAGTCCTTTTAGAAGAAAATTTTAGTCTATATTATAAGAGCCTGACCGAATCATTAATGACTTTTTTTAAAGTCCACCTTTAGTTATAAATATAGAAAAGAGTAAATTATAAATATAGAAGAGAGATAAAAAAAAGTTATATTCTTAATTAAGTAAAAATAGATTTGAAAATTTTTATTATTTTATAATAGATTCAATGTTTTAACTGTCATTTCTTAATCTATATGATTTAATTAAAAAACTATTATAATATAAACAAGAAGGTATCAATAAATTAGGTTGTTGATTTTGGTGAAACTATTTTTGGTCTATTACCCTTGTTATTCGTAAACAACCAAAATCAATAAGAAAACAATCACTTAATCAACCTTTTCTTTTCTTGAACATATTATTAAAGGGGAATATATTTTATTTAGTTACGCTTTATCTTGACTTTACGGTACAATGCCAATTAAGGAGGATTTATGGCTTCAATTAATCAATTAATCTTAATAAGAAGTAAACACATTGATTGTCGTCAAAGTATAACGAGCGTACTATTAAATATTTTCACTTAAGAAGAAAAGAGATTTCGCCGTACCTTTAAATTGTAGGTGAGTTTAACTCATTTTCAAAAATTTTATAAAAAAAAAAGGCCTTCCTCGGACAAGTTACAATCGTTAATTAACTCTAGGAGACTGACATCGTTAGTATCTAAACTGATAGTAGTATGCTCTTAAATAGTTTTATAGTTACCATTTTACCCTTTCCCCTAGTATCATCTCTATAGTGCTCTGGTTGAGGAAAAATATCAAATGAACAAACAAACAGAATGATATCATATTCCACCAACAAAGCCTATCACAATTGATTAGATAGTTAAGTCTTTTAAACATAATATTTTGGGTTAGAATCAGGGTATATGTATAAAAAAAAATTTGTTGAGAGAGACGAAACTCACTTCAGTGATCTTTACACCTCACGAAAATTAGTCTCTAGCTATCAGGTTGAAAAATACTAGATGGGCTCTATCAAAAAATAAAGATATTCAATAGTGCAAAATGGAAATGTATATAATCCCTTTTATTTGTTTTTTTTTGCCAGATCATCCCTTTGATTGTTTTTTTTTTAATATCACCTTTACATAAACATAAAATTATGCAGAAGTATATATAAAGAAGAGGCTTCAAGGCTACATGCATATCTTTATCCCAGAAGCTAGGAACGAGTCACATCATCAGAGCACGATCCTTTTTTTTTTCCTGGTTGAAGAGATCAAATTACAATCTTTATTTAACTATGCATATCTATATGTTAAATAATTCGCACGATTATTATTTTCGGTGTATTATCTTCCCTAGATTTGGATATTCTTAATCTGCAAACTGCACTTCTCTTTCATGGTGCTCGTGCTTCTGAAACACACCTACCGACTATCCGTCTCTGTATCATCATCATCCTTAAAAAGTTGTAATTCGTTTAATACAAAGATCTAAACACATCAAAGAACATCTCTGATCTGAGACATCATCTCCATCAAATCCATCTCGTCCTTAACTTCCACCTCCACATTCTGTGAATCAAACTGATCATCATAATCATCATCCCCATCATCAAGATCAATATTATTATTATGAACAACGACATCATCGCCACAATATTGAAACTTTGCTTCAAAATCGTCCCCTCCATGCACAGTATGATCAGAAGCACAAGGCATATCATCAAGGAAAGAATCAAGATTGTACCCCTCTTGAAACAAAGTTGTGTTTTCATCATCGAAACAGAAGTCTGGGACCTCGTCATATGTAGGAACCAATCTGTCATTGTCGGGACAAAACTGCGCACTTGCCGGTGTTGCTAATGATGCTAATTTCCTTGTATTGCTGTTGTTAGGGTTATTAGCAGAAGAAGAGGATCTTCTGCTTCTGCTATAATCTATGGGAGGGTTTTTGTATGAGTTCAAGCTCTTGATGTAATCCTGAAGAAGAGAGGGTTTAGGGAACTTTGAGCGACACTTTCTTTTTGAATATTGTCTTCTCTTGGTTGCATTCCAATGGTTTTTAATGGAGTTTTCAGTTCTTCCAGGTAACTTCTTAGCAATCTCAGCCCATTTATTTCCTATCTCTCCGTGTGCTTCGATCAGCATCTTATCCTCTTCATTACTCCATGTGTCCTTCTGAAACAAAAGGCCGGCAAAAAAAGTTGACGACACTATCGGATATAACTAGATTGTGTTTCCATAATGCTGTCCTACTTTTTATAGTATATATATTAATTTTTATAATTTTAACATATGAATGTTATATTATAATTTGTAAAAAAATAAAATAAAAATATTTACAGTAAGTTATCAATAAAAAGATAAAACAAAATTAAACTATTATAATTTTCTTTATTCAAATTAAAAATCAATTTGTATCTCCATTTAACCAAGATTTTTTTTATAAGTTTTTGAAATGTTTTAGAATATTTCATAATATACCAATGCATTTTAAAACGTATCAAGCTGACATAAAATTTAATGATACAATGCCAAAATACAATACAAGTTACAAAAGCACGGCAGGAGTTTAACATCGTACTCGTGATTTAATAAATATTACGACTTTCTATAGATATATTATATATATACATATTGATATCAAACAAGTATATATTTCATATGAATATTTTTTTTAGAGACAATATGAGAGAGAAATTAGAACCTTGATGGTAGGCCTTAAATGATTGTGCCAACGCTCTCGACATTGTTTGCTTATTCTCCCAGGCAAACTCAGAGCAATATGAGACCACTCTCTCAATCCGTATTGTTCAACCAGTTGAACTAGCAGCCTACAATAATTATCAGAAAATGCAAAAAAGTATCAACATGAAGAAATCAAAATAATAATTTGCTTTGGGAAAAAAATAATATTTTCAATATATATACACCTATCTTCTTCCGCCGTCCATTGTCCCTTTACTACGTTGGACTTGTTCCGAACTTTGCATGCCCTTCTGATTGAAGTTGATAACCTGCCATTCTTATTGTTCAAACCAACCCTTCTGAGAAAACTGTGATCTGCAGATATTATTGAGACTTCATCATCTGGTACTTCAAAATTCATAGGCTTGGTTTCTTGAGAGTCAAACGGCAAATAATAATTGCTCAGGTCTGCATAATCCACCATTTCCATTTGATTCCTTTCGTGAGAAACGTTGAGGCTATAATTATTATTACCTCCGAACTGGAAATTATTCTCCATAACAACATGTGCATGCCCTTTATTGCCATTATTAATATTTTCAGTAATTGGTTTTGCCTCAAAAACATCAAAATCTGGTGATGAACAGCCAAATGAGAAACTATCAAAAGGGTTAACAAAATTTGCAGTTTGGACCCCAGTAACTGATTTGATGAAGACCCATATACTTGAAATGGATCTATATGGAGTAAATCTTGCAAGAAATCGCCCTGTGATGATGAAGGAGGCTCGAGATCTTTTACGTTGGATTTTGCATTCATTTCTTGCAACTGAAGCATGGGCTGCTGGGAGATATAGTTTTCTCTGATCTTTGTATCCAGATCCATGGCAGAGAGTGAAACATAAAATGAGGGAACCATCTTAATATCTTATTAACGTTTCACTTTCAAGGACATGTTCTTCGCTGGTCTTAATTTATAGTGGAGGGTGTTCATTAAGATTTGAAGCATCCAATGGTTGGGTTACTTGGGTATAACCCATTTTCAAACTTCAAATGAGTTAATTAACCCAAATCAAGATTTCTTTATTTTCTTTTTTCTTTTTGCTATGCTAGTAACTGCTATTAAGATTATAAATGAAGTTGAAGAATATATAATACTTCCGTTATGTTATTTATGTAGTTCATCATTAATATTATCAAACCGAATGTGGTTTCTATTTGCTTTATACCAGAACTTTTATTTTCTCTCTACTGTAGTTCTAGATAGATCCGAACAATTTTAAAACCATACATTTTTTTTTATATTTCAATATCAAAAAAATATTTAAATCTAAAGCGGAAGTGATATAAAGAGACAATACACTGGAGAGAAACCATGCTCTTGCCAAAGCCTTTGTTGGTTATGGGGGTTAAAAATATTGAAGATTATTTACTAACTGCTATTGTAACATCATTTATTTCAGTGAGTGTGTAACCTTCATGGTTGATACTTGATAGGGGAGCAATTTTACTCCTTGCTAGCTTAACTATTCATTGTTCTTTTATTTTTCCACTGATATGTATTCGCCTATATATGCATTTTTTGTGGACGTAAACTTATAATTTGGTCAAGGGGAAACTGGTTAGCTCATTTTGAAATGTAATTGATGCTCCTCTTAAATTATACTTACGAAAATTGAAATAGAATTTTAGCACAATGTACTCCACTCCCTGTTTCCACTGCAGTTCTAATAGAAAATTTAGTTTCAAGTTCTTTTTTGGGGAAAAAATTTTATCAGTCTTAATCACTTTGGTTTTGACAGAAGTTGCAAATGAAGAGTTTTTCTTGGTTATGTTGTCGATTAAACAGAGAATGAAGTAACCTAGAGCGAAACTAATAAATATGAAATTCCCTCCAAAAAATCTTGACGAGTTTTGTTTTTGGTATCTTATATGTTGTTTCATGTAACTGAATGCAACAAATAACTCCACGTCAGCAATTTGTCAATCATGTTACTTCAAACAAAAATTAAAATTTACCTTCAATAACAAAAGTTGAATGGTCCACAAGATTTTTCTATGGTAAGCTACTAAGGTGATCAACTAGCTTTATATGATTAAAAACAGAAAAAAATATACTTTTCAATTATATCAAATCAGCAATACAATCTGATGAGGTTGGTTGTTGACATAATCTTCATAATTATTATGGTTCGTATTGCTTATAAGAAGGAACACTAGTGATTTAACTCGGGTATTAAGACTAGTTAGAGAATAAACACCCTCGATTGATTAGGGTTGATTTTTTCTTCAAATATGGATGAATAACTTCTTTTTTTGGCCAAATATGGATGAATAACTTGATTTCAAATTAAGAAGCAAAATTACGTCATCAGTACCCTAAATTTCATCCCGTGGCATCGTCTGCATTTGCCACAAGTAAAATAGTAATGACTACTATTTTCTTGGTCCCAGAAAATGGGAAAAAGTTATTAATGAATGATTGGATGGTAGTGGCTGGCCAAGCCCCAACACGATCGTATAACCATAAATTCTCCTTTCATATCTTTAGACCTTGCCAATTTCCGAAGTTGGGGAATGGAGAAATGGATAATTAATTTGTGGACGCACATTGTGCAGCACATCCCCTAACAAATCAACAGGACTAATTACATATATTCAATCGTGCAAGTGACATTGCATTTGCACACTCGAAAAAACACTTGAAGGTAATTCTTAAGCAGACGAGAGATTTTCCTTGCAGCAGAACAACCAGGTTCAATTCACCTTATAAACAATGAGATTCACTAGGCAAGTGGGAAAAATCGGAAGAAAGGTGTGGGGACAAGAATGAGAACACACAAATTAACTGCCTAACCTACAAAAAAAATTATAAAATGTAGCCATTATCCGGCTTTTATCAACTCACGGAGCAACTGGCACAATTTTATCGAATATTAAGCTGTCTTCGGCTTTGGCTTAATTCGCTTTGCCCTTGAATAAAGGAACACTCCGGCAAGAGCTATACCAGTGCCTGTAGAAAAATAAGCACATGACAATCTCATCACCACGGGTCTTGGTCACCAATTAAGCTGAAGTTAACAAGGAGCTTTAACTGTCGCGGAATGAAACAAGAATGTAAATTTTTACCTAAAGCGTTAACAGGTGATACGGGTGTTTTGAAGAAGAGGACAGAGCTCACAATGACCACAACCCGCTTCACGCAGTTGCCCACGGAGTGGGTAACAGGTGATACCCTCTGCAATATCATATAAGAAACCTGCAAGACCCATTCATACAGAATCCTATTAGCGAGCATTAAGAAACACAGAACCGTATATAGACGATAAAGTGAGGCCAATAGAATTACATGCTTTCCATGAGACCAACATAAGATTTACATGTAGCACTCAGAATGCCCTTCCTAATTGGCATGACATCGCGTCTCTTAATTGTTTCAAAATGAATTCCAACTATCTCAAACAAGGTTTTAGTGCACTATGAGAGATTGCCAATCAGCTTAACCACTAATGGGGAAGAAAAAACAATTCACGTCAAACCATTGGTTTCTTTTATTTCAGACATCATACTTATGTTGACATGACAAGATCGATTAGTGGGAAAAAAATCTCTAGTTATGCATAGAAGAGGAAAACTTACTTGTTGATATGCATGGAAACAGAGTGCAGCAATAAGAGATCTGGTGTATAATTGTTTAACATTCAACCCCTGTTACAAAAAAGACATGATTACAGATTAACAAGCTCAACACCAGAGAACATATTTTGACTTATTCCCTTAATAAGAGAATATATATATATATATATATATATATATCGATTTTAATCATCAAGATACTCACAGCAGATTGCAGGTATGCAGGGGTAAATTTGACGCCTTCCATGAAGATAGCCACTGGTGCTAACAAAAAGAAGGACATGACAGTTATTATTGAGAAGAGGTTTACATTGTCCATTGTTTCCTGAGAAGAACAAAACACTTGTTATTTTTCCCCTCTTCCTAAAAGATGCAGAGTAAGATAAGAGTGCCACAAAATATGATCTAATGCAAATAATTAATACCTAATGAAATAGATTCAACACTCTTAGGAATGTTCATAGAGCAAATTACCTCTTTATTAACCATGACCTTCTTGCTGAGAACATTACGAGACTGAAATGTCAAATTAGATGCCATTGCACTCCCAAATCCAGCCCTTTCAAGTATTCCACAGAATGAGCACCAAATTAGAATTCAAATCCCAATTATTTTCCTCTATAATCATGATATGCCTCCTCTCCTTCTCACCCCCTTTAGGTATAATAACTGAAAATAAAGATCTTACCAATTAAACGAGGCCTCAGTAATAGATGCCAGTGCCACTCCACCAACAATAGGCAAAAGTGAAGTGACCACCAACGCAGTTGGCATCTGTAAGACAATGAAACAAGCTACTAAGGTTCCCAAAAGTTTGTTCTCGAGAAAATTCATTTCTTCTTCAAAGGAAATCCTCACTAGACTTAAGTAATCAAATATCAGTAAATGATAACTACACCGGTATGCTACTGGTGATTAACATATTACCAACTATGACCCATTAGACGGTTACATAAAATGCCAATTCCCTGACTATAAGAAATCATAATACAAGGCATCATATTATTCAAATAAACAATATCAGGGGTCAACATTTAGAAAAGAAAAGAAACCAGGTGCAGCAATGTATTATCACCTCTCCAAGGAATATGGCAGAAAGGACCACTGAAAAGAAAGGTTCCATTGCTTTGATAGTATGAGTGAACGACACGGCTACCTTTCCAAGACTCATGTTAGTGAAAAGGTTCCCTAAAGTATGTACCATAGCCAAAGGCAGTATAGCTGCAAGCTGCCAATAAGTTACTTAGAGTCAATTACTAAACACACAAACACGAAAAAAGGCCTAAATAATGATATATAAGACAGAATAGATATGATTCAGCACAAAGCCATATACCAGGGAACCACTCATTTTAGGCCTTTTATGGAGATTAAAAGTCCATAAAAATAAGACAAGGACAGTCCCGACAGCAAATTGAATTGCAGTGACAGTTACTGGAAACTGGTACACCTTCAAGACCTGTGCGCAAGGAAAACACTAAAAGTTTAAATTCTATTCCAAAATCTCGGGGAACAGATACATCTTTTAACAACAAGAATTAATCCATCATTCATAAGTTTATCCAGCGACCGCCATTTGTAATTGGAAGCTTATGGATTTCAACTGCAAGCCTCTGAAGACTAATACTAGATGTCAATGTCTTCCCTCAGACGAATATTAATTGATAGTATCAGAAAGTTTTTCAAAGAAGAGAAAATTTACAATTATCACAAAAACAAAAAGATGGTTGACGAACACAAAACCACAAATGGGAAACATTACAGCATATTGGAATCCGGACTGAGACGTTGAATTAATATGGCATAATTCGAAAGTTCAACAGCACCGATAATAACACGTGACGCATTCTCAGCAGTTCGATCGTGCACCAACAATGATTCACAATTGTATAAATTTTTGGCGGCTTAATACCAAAAGTGATGAAAAGAAAAACAATAATTCACCGCAAAATCTCCATAATTTTTACTCAGGTATCTTAAAATGATAAAATAGAAAGACCAAAGTAGTTCTGAGATAGGAATTGAGATTGAATACCTACTTATTGTAGATATTAAAGTATATATTAAAGAGGTACCAGAGGCCAAACAAGGATCCAAGCTGCAGAGTTTTGAATAAGGCGTTGGAACTCTCATCCGCGCTCTCAGGCACAGAAGTGGCCAGAGCCTCAAAGCGAGTGGCATCAGAATCAGAGGAAGCAGGAGTGAGCGAAGATGTCGAGGGCCTGAACTTAAAAGAGGAGGAGGAGGAGGAGGAAGAAGCAACGGACCAATATCGGCGATAGAACGAGGAGGAGCTTTCACAGGGCTTGGCAGAGGAAGCAGAGAGAGAGAAATGTGTAGAATGGAAGCGATTGGAGGTAAAAGGTCTGCGAGGTTTGTGAAGAGTAAGCGAAGGGGAGAGAGTGATAGCTGTGCTCTGCATTTTCGAAGTGCAGCGACAGATCTAATTAGCGAACACTCTTCTGTAGAAAGGGTGAGAGGAAGAGGAGGTTAGATTGCAGAGTAATAACGTAAAGGCGCAGATTTTTTGTCTGAACTCTCGAGTATAAATGGAACTAATGGCTGCGGGGGCAAATCGTGATGAATCTATATTCCAATATGCTGAATATTCCACTCGTAGGTGTGTGCCTTTTTTGGATCTGGGGAGAACGTGCGAATTTTGATCTTAAGATACACTTGTAAGTTCTAACTACTTTATAAAGATTTAAAAAGTCATTAAAAATAATTTATATCATTAAAATGATCAAAATTATTATTTTCTAATATTAGCCTCCAATTAAAATTGATATATCTTAACCATTTTTAATTTCTTTATTGCATAATTTTAAAGTGCTAAGTCAACTAAAAATTAGTTTAAGATACTAGCAAAATATTTATATATAACAAAAGCTTCTAATTCTAGCTTTTAAAAGTGAATTGGAATAACATTTTTTTATTTAACGAGAATATATTAATGGTCTGAAATTAGAAATTACAGACCGCAACCTCGCTTACTTGCAGCCTAAAGGTAACTGAACATGAGAGAATCCTCACTAACACTACTTCAAAAAGAAAATTTTAAAATACGTGAAGTTTGATCAATCCCCCAGAAACAGAAATGGATCACTCATATAGTGAGTTTAATCTGAATACCTTTTGTTATTATTACAAGAGAGGAAGATATATAAAAAACAAAAACAAAAAAATGAAAACGAAAATTGTTTAATTAAACCAAATCGTGTCACTAAGGAAAATACCCTGAAAGAAAGATCTCATCATGTGCACGAGTTTGAAGAAACACGCCATCTTACATTTTAGCCACACGCGTCCATATCACTAGGCAACTTCAAGGGTCTGTTAATGCCGGATCATCACAATTGCACGCAGATACATAATGATATGCCTCACTAAAATCATATTCCTATGACATAAATACCTCAACCCTCGCCGTCTTCATGATCCCGCAGACAGGGCATACATCAATAAATACTTCACAATCCTTACACAGACACAAATGTCTGCAAGGCAACATTAAAATGCACACTTCTTTGACTTTGCAAGCCCTGCAATTCATCTGCCTCTTGAAGGAATTTAAATCTCCAGCATGCTCTGTAACTCCTTGATAACCTGTATTGGAACATGAAGCTACCTCCTCTATTTCTCTATCGCCATGAGCTTCTTTTCCTCGCATGACACATTGTGCCATGACTTGTTTTAAGTTGTTCTTCAACGCGTTAACGACAGACTCGTTATATTTCGCTCTGTACTGCCAGGATTGAAGTTCCATGCTAACTTGCTTTATCTTCACTAATAGTTCTTGGTTCTTGTTATTCATATTCTCTATTTCTACCTCTTTTTCATAAAGCTTCCTGCTAACTCCTCTCTCAATGGCACTCAGAAAAGAAACCATGTGTCTTAGCCTAAGTCCTCTCAGACCTCTGATGGTGTTCTCCTCCTGTTAAATATGATCATAGTAAGATGTGAATTTTGCATTCTGCCAGCTAACAGAATCATCAATCTGGTCGCATGCTAAACAGTAAGCACTAATTTCCATATGGATGGCTATACATACTACGTTGATTATAAGTTTACATCAGGAATCCAATACAAGATACCATATTCCCGAATAAACAAAATTAAGGTTCACTGTCTATTCTTGTTATTGCATGGCAGCAGCAAACAAGGTTCCATTCAATAAACTTATTTGGAAAAGAATGAAACTTCTGAAATCACTAGGTTCAACATTGAGATTTAGTTATTTTGCAGGAAGTTCTACGCCACAGACCATACCATAAAGGAAATAAATAAGGAATGAAGAAGTTCCCTTACCTGAAACTTCATATAACAATCAAGCTCTTTTTTCTGCTGATCAATTTCAACCTTTAGATTATCATCAAGGGACAAAACTATGGGAAGCGTCGCTTTAACGCCTTTGCCAGCAAAAGTGACGGAAGAATTGCGCTCATCTCCCTCATAAGAAAGCCTCAGACCAGTAGAAATCACATTCGGGGCATATCCAGAATGTCCAACATTGTCTTGGAAAGATTTATTATTAAGAGATATTGGTTGCTTGCACTCTCTGGACAGTGATCCTACTTCTACAGCTTCTTTCATTGTTTCCATAAGAGGGTTATGCTCACCTTCTCCACAATTTAAGGAACCAATGTTGCACCCAACTCGACCTGTGACAGAGTTACTATGGTCTTCAGCAGACTGAATAAAGACACTAACAGAGATAATTGATACACAAGCACCACTGCCATAATCAGTATCCCAGAAAAGGAGAGTGATAAACTCCACCATACTCCAAACTTCAAAGTCTAGAAAGAGAAGATACAAAAAGAAAATAATAGTTGATGAATGTGAGAGTATATGACCAAAATGTCAGAAGCAGGAGAAAATATTTCTGAGAAAATGCAGGGTGCGACTAGAAAGCAAGAAAAGCATGCAACAATGCAAATAAAAAATGTGAAGTAAGTTTGTGTGTTGCATCATGTAAAGCATGACACAAAGCAAAATATAATATGTGACAATCAAATCATGCATATTACAGAGGTACAAATTGCAAAACACATCAGATTAAGAAAGGAAGCAACAAAATCAGAAGTCAGCCACTCAGAAATACTTACAGTCCCCAAATAACTGCAGCGGAATGCCATTGGTATCATACTGCAATCTTTTTCCCCCAACAGAAGAGGAGAACATGGGATAAACATTGTCCCCTTCAAACATGTTCCTATAAAGAAAAAGACCAAAATGAAATATCAGAGTTTAATACATCTATCTAGCCTAGCAAAATTGTTGTAAAACATGATTTAGGATTTTCTTGTTTTGAAAAATCAACAGGCACACACATTGCAGATCAAGAATATACATATTTCAGAAGAAACCAGTTTAAAACAGCAAGATTAAAGCCACCTCCGCATATTTGAAATACCATTCCCCTTGTAATATATGAATACGTAGACCTCTACTGAATGCTGATAAATCCTATGAAAATTTAGCAGTTTACCACCAGCTCATCAGTGAGAACCATAGACAAACGAAAGAATGAAATCAAACAAATGAGACGTCTATCTTTCTTCGAAGGTTTCTCACAGGCCAACGGAGTGAGCAATGATAAAAATAAATACAAAAAATGATTACGCAAAGAACAGGCCGTCTGCCATAACCCCATAGAACAAAGAAGCTCCTTTTACTAAATCAAATCCCATCGGAAAATCCAATGACAGGTTTATGAATCCCAAAAACAAAGAGGACAAGGGAAACAACAAGTATCTCCATTTGACGATTATACCAACAAAGTAGCCCGCACTCAGATTTGTGCAATAGAATCTAAAGTATTGGATATTTAGAAATTAAGAAAACAACACAATAATTTAAGACAATCCCGAAACATTCGATCATCCAGAACGAAAAGAAAGCTTACACTTTTTGGGCATTTTCTTGGAAACACAGGAAGATCGGGATTGGCGGAGGAGGAGATTAGAAAAATGGAGCAGAGAGGAGCATTATAGCTACCATGGGTAGTAGTCAGAAAGTGCGTTAGAGTTTCACGGTAAGAAAGGTGTTGATGGAAATAGAAATGCGAGTAGTTGCAGCTAAGAAAGCGGATGATTCCATGTGTACAAGTAAATGTTGGTGGTGTTGGTGATAATGGTAGCGTTGAGATACTAATCTTGCCCATCATCGCCTTCATCAGCTATCTTTTCGTTTTCCCACCGAGTCACATTTTTGCTTTTCTTTATTTTCAGTCGCTGCCTCCTGAATCCTGATGTCGCTCTGTCCTGCGTTGACTAGATGGTCATTTTGCTTCCTTTGGAATTTTCAATGGCGGTGCCAGTGGGACCATTTGGGTTGGGCCTAAGATGGAGCTTTGAGGTGGAAGTTGGACCACTAACCTAAGAGGCTTAGAAAAGTTGGTTAAACTTTTTGGCTATTCTCCCTAGTTTAATTTCCAAAAAAAAAATTAACTAAATTGCGGACTTGTAGATTATCAATAAGTTTTAGTCGCGACGCTTGAGAAAGTATCTTAATTAAATTTCTAAGTATTTAGGTTTACGCCTTAGGGTAATAGACGACTCGCCCTACCCGATATTAATATCGTTTAAAAAGAAAAAAAATTTCGCCCTGCATTTAAATCGTGAGTAAACCTAACACCTTTCCAAAAATTTATTTATCAAAAAGCAATCATGACTAATAAAAAAGCATAATTTTTTTATAAACTTTATATCATATATAGATATAGATTTTGATTTCAATTCTTAGTCTAAATCCTATTTAGAAACAAATTTCTTATTTGCATATGTTTGGTATGACAGGAAGTTTAATTTCACAAAAAAATGCCTTGAAGTTAGTTCATATTCTATTGATGATGGAATTGGTGTGAGTCTTATGAATCCATATTTTTATGAAACTTTCCCCTTTTATGACATGTTTGGTGGTTTGATTTGATTCTGAGTATAACCTAAACTTAATCAAACAACTTGATTCAATAAAAGTTAAGATTGGTTAATTTCAATACTCGGATGTTTTTATTTGATTTGATTGGTTTGGATCGTACTAAATAAATTTATTTTTGTGAAATATAGGTTATGTTTAACAGGTTAAATTCAAATTTGTACTTCTTTGGTATAATATATGAAAATTAATACTCTTATTATTAAAATCATATTTTTATTAAATTTGTTATTCTATTTCCTTCATATGTTCCTTGGAATATTACATTTTTCAGTTGGTTAGTTAGCAAGAATTAGTCATTGACCATTCAACTGAGATTGTTATCTATGCTCATCATTTATCATATTCACTATAGTATGAAGGTAACAAAGATTATACTACACACTTTTTTTTTTACACAAATTTTTTTAAAAAAAGTTAAGTTTACTTCGAATCTAAGTGTAAAGCGAAGTTTCATTTCCTCCTAGGCAATATTAATATCGGACAGAGCGAGCCGTCTATTACCTTTAGGTGTAAACTTAGGTATCGAGGAATTAGGATGCTTCCCCAAGCGCCATAACTAGAATCACAATAAAGTAGTACTCTCTCAAGATCGAACACGCTCTAAAGATTATATTACAAACTAAATTTTATATTAAAGATTAAAAAATATTAAATTATCACTGTAGAATGTGGATGAATGAGACTGAATAACGATTACAAAAAGTACTAGTATTGGGCTAAATTTAATAGGCTTAGTTCAATTTGGTTTCCAAAACACTTGGGTAAATCTAAAAACCGAAACAAACTTTAGTTGAAGACTTTAAGTTAGTTAGCATGGGTTCAATCAAAAGTGTAACATCAACGGTAGTTAATTTAAGTGATAAATAACTCGATATTATTTAAATGAGGTCTTAAATTGGAGTTTTGACGTATATAAAAAATTTTCGTTGGGAGACTTACCCACTATAGCCAGGTGCGTGACGCGGATCGAATCCGAATATAGTCGGGGTAAAACTCTGGTGAATCGAGTGGATAAAAAAAAATGCAACATCATCTTCCTTCAACCCCACGGAAAAATGATCTTGATTTCTTTTTATTTTAAAATAAGCAAAACATCAAGTTAAAATAATTTCAAAATTTTAAAAAATAACAATTGATAGTAAAAAAAAAATGATTAGATGGTCCAATGATAAAAAAACAAAGAAACCAGGCTCCATATCTTATCATCAATGTCAAAGATCTTGATCAATTCCCTCATAATGCGCATATGGGCTCCTTCATCAATTCTGGGAGTGGACCACCTTCTATCCATTTGATGTCTCCTATCTTGGTTTCTTGATATTAAGATACATACTTGTAATATCCTAATTTTTGTACCTTTTAAGTTAATTAAGCTAAATTGAAATATAAGCGTGTTTAGAAGGTCAATGGACAAAGAAAAACTATGCTTAACTAAGTAAATTTAAGCCGTAGATGTGTTAGAACTAATTTTCTTTATCATATATTAAGCTTCTATGAACTTTCTTGAAAATTGATGATTTTCAAATAATATTTTTTAGTGATTTTTTTTACATGAAAAAATAAACATCCCAATAACTTTCCATAGATTCCAAATTCATAATTTTTTAGAGACCCGTGAAATTAATTATAAACTAAAAATAAATCTGGACTAGTATATGTTTAAACTACAAATTTTGGTTTGGCATCCCTCTTCTCTAATCTTTTTTCTTGAAAACTTGACTTTGATTCTTTTTTATCATTTAGTAATGTATTATTATACTCCTCTAGTTTTTAATATATGACACGTTTAATTTATTTAATTATATTAAAAAAATTAGTTAAATTAGTTAATATAATATTTTTACTAAAATACCTAATTAATTTTTTTAATTATTATTATGATATGATTGACTTTGAATCTTGGATTTAAATATTTTCCATCAAACTAACGCTGGTGAGGGCTTTGCTTGCTTTTGTTTAGCCATGTGAATATACTCTTTTGAGAATGCATTTTACACAATGTTTTTGACCCCACAAGCTTCTCGGGTAACCTATGGAGATATTTATTTTGCTTAACTCCATACTTGGTCCTTTCGTTATCAGCGACATTTGCAAGCTAACAAGGTCTTGTAAACCCAACTCATTTGGACTTGAAGGGAACGAGAAAGGTACTTTGGATGATGACCATATATATATATATATATTATATGGGTATATTAGCAAAAATTCAGTGACGCCTCACCAAACATCTTTAAGTAAGCTTGCTGCTGTACTTTTCCATTTCATGGAAAATGCAGCAAATCCGTTTCCCATCAAAGTTTTATGCCACACGATGATCTCAATGTTAGCCTTTTCTAGTGCAGGTGGCAAACCACTTTCCTCCATCAGCACACTCGAGAATCGAGATTTTCCCATTTTGGTTCGACTTCAGCTTTCAATAATGGAAACCTGCATCGGCAGGCAACTTATTAGGTTATTCATCTAAGCAGAGAACCCAGTTACGAATTCCTGATGTGTGTAATTTATGTATGTAAGACAATTGAACGATACCAAAAGAACCATAAGATATTTTAAATATATTATTTCTGTGTTTTACATTGATCACTTGTGTGAGATATATATGATAGAGAATAGAATTAGAGGGAGATATACATAACAGATTTACAGGGATTATAATAAAAAACAGATTACAATATAATTATATAAGGATATTCATATATTTCCCTATAATATATCCACTGAATTAGCGATTATTTACAATAATAAAAAATAAAAATCTTTTGAGATATGCCAATAATGGAAGCCAGTGGCCGAATATAAATATCAACAGCAAACTCCAATCCGACAGAATACCTTTTTCTTTTTCTATTGGACCCCAGCACAAAAAAATATCTGGCTAAGAATCTTCTGCATTCATCACAAATTTCGTCGTTTCAGACACGACCGCTTTAAATCCTATCTTTTGTGGTTTTGCCCTCGATCCCATGTCTTGTTCAGTTCATTTCCGCCCTCCCTCTGGTCTCTGGATAATGCTAATAATAATTCAGCATCCAGACGCAGAAAAACACTGCTTTAAACCCGTCGCTGTCCAAAACGGAATACCGCGCAAAGGAAGACACGTGCTTTTTTAACAGACCTCTAACCTCCCACTTCAGTCTTGTTCAAAAAGGGAAATAAAAAAAAATCTATTTTAATCTTGATCTTGATTCGACTGGATTAGTATCTGTATTTAAAAGTTGCTTACGCAATTTCTGTGAAAATTCAAAATTCTCATTGTGGCAAGTGTAACGGGATAGGAAAATGCAGTCATTAAGCGTTCCGAGTTTATTGGATTTGCGGGTTCTGTGTCCCGGAAGCTCGGGTTTCGGAGAATCACAGGCGGTGTTGAGGGTGCAGTGGGTGGATTCCAGAAGAACCATCAGGAGAAGAAATATGATCGCCATAGCGTGTGCTGCTGCAGAAAGGGATGGGAATGGCCCCAGAGAGAGTCGGAGAACGAGTCAGAGTCAGAGTCAGAGTCAGAAGCAGAAGAAGAGTCAAATTCCGACGAGCTCGATTCCCTCTTTGTCCCACTCCTACGCCCTCTTGAAGCAGCAATTGGAAGTAGCTGCGAGATCCGAGGTTAGAGTTCTATGTGAAATCAGTCTTCCAATCTGGGCAATTTGAAAGGAAGATATAGAGAATAGAAGCATTCTATGTGTGTTGGTTTAGATTCTTAGAATCTTTATTCTCAAGGTGTGGCGATCGTGTTAACAATTTGCGTTTAATTTGTATAGGATTACAAAGAAGCGGGAAGGATTCGAGACTCGCTAAAATTATTCGAGGAGGAGGAACCAGTTCTGCATCTGCGAAGATTGATGAAGAAAGCGATTGCTGATGAAAGGTTTGAGGTACCTAATTTGCTGATGTGGTGGTTAATGCGAAGTAATTAGTACAGAGAAGACTATCCAATTCGATACAGAATGGTTTGATTTTCAAGTCCTAATATAAAATTCTCGTGTAAATGTTTATATTTTTAACAAACTTGTTTAACCTTTTCAGGATGCAGCTAGATACCGTGATGAGCTAAAAGATATTGCCCCCCACTCTCTATTAAAATGTTCCAGTGATGCCACAACCTTGGTATGTCTCCTAAAATTGTTATCGGGACTAGAACGAGTTTACAAGTCTCTCAGATACTTTCTTGAGGGATTGATGTTCAATAAAACAAAAATGAAGCTGCTTTTATAAAAATGTTTTTCATGCTAGTTGGTTCAGATCCGTGAAGCTCCTTTTCTTCAATTGATTTCTCTTGGATTTATTCAGGGAATAAGGGTTCAAGTTAGGAGTGCTTATATAGAGGGCAGAAGTCAACCTTTGAAAGGGATGTACTTCTTTGCCTACAGAATAAGAATTACCAATAATTCAGACCGCCCCATTCAACTTTTTAGAAGGCATTGGATTATAATTGATGCTAATGGGAAGACAGAAAACGTGTGGTAAGTAAATTGTACGTCTTATAGAGCTTTTGCATTTTGGTCTTTTAGTATCTTTTATGTTTAGGGGATTTAATTTCAATAAACCTCTGTACTTTGTATTCCTTATGACAGGGGGATCGGGGATGTTGGTGAACAGCCAGTTATACTTCCTAGGACTAGTTTTGAGTACTCTTCAGGATACCCATTAAACACCCCGAGTGGTAGAATGGTAAGACAGCTTCTTTATTGTTCTTTTGATCAGTTGACACTATTGATTAATAAGAGTAAATTTAGCTTTAGTGCCCTTATGCTATTGTCGGTGGTATATGGTAATTAAGATTAAACCTTTTGCATTGATTTTCAAACACTACAAATGGCTGGTCATAAAAATTGGGGCAGGAAGGCAAAAGAAAAGGCCTAAACTAAGGCCAATGAGCGTACAATGTTCACGGTTTATTTGATACTGTAGAAACTGCTATACTGCTATGTAGTTCAAGACCGAAATTTGGATGCTTCTCAATAGTTTTAAATCCATGTTACATGTGCTTTGTTTGGTTCATGATTGATATCAACATGTGAGTTCCATTATAATGCAGGAAGGTGACTTTGAGATGATCTACGTGGATAGAATAGGCTCATCCCCATCATTTAATGTGGCAATCGCTCCCTTTTCACTCTCTCTTCTCGGAGATGATGACGGTGTTACCATTTGAGATTATAAACCTAGCTTCCCCAGCATGAAATGGGTAGTAATTTTGTCAAACGTTCCTAAGCAGCTTAATTATTTGCTCTCTGTTTTTTTGGCGATAATTATTTTGCGTTACTTAAGTGTGAAGTTATTTAGTTGTGGGGAACAAATGCCTCTGCAAATGTTAGGCCGAGACTGCTAAAGAGGATACAGTCAGATTGTCCTGCAGTTTCTACAAATTGGCTGCAGAAACTTTTAAGAAATGAAGAACAAGTCCCCTGGAAACGATCACAGAGGGCAAAATTACGACTGCAGCTCTTCACACGGATTGTATATTAGTTGTGAATCGTGGTTAGTTGTTTTTTATGCTGTTGATCCTTGAACAAAAGGAATTGTATATTACTGGAATGATTTGTTGAAAACTCAAGGTTGAAATCAATTGTAGATGTTGGATTATATTCTATTCCGTATTTCCCTCTACCTCAACGAGAACGAATTCATTTTTCGAAGGTTGGTCAAATGCCTGTGTCAATCCATGCTTATAAATTTAACATATTTCCATCGTATAAGCCTAGGGTAGTTGTCCACCTATATTCAGGTAAGACTTCTAACTGCATTTGAATTGTATAATTTCTAAATCCACATATGTTAAATTCTCCCTGTTGAAGGTGGCCATCTATTTGCCCTCAATCAATAATCACATGTTTTCCTGCTAAATGATGCAACTTTGAATGCTCTGCTAAGTTTCTGAATTCAATTTCATTTACTTGTTCACTTCCAATGCATAAATATATCAAATTTCTCACCTGAACTGGTTTGTCCATCTTCAGCAGTTTCCTTGTTTTTAAAAATGCTTCATTTTCCAATGGACACAAACAAATGTGCTTCACCAGTGAATGATTCATGCTGAACAGCCAAATAAATGGTAGTCCCATCTGAGAATCTGATAAAAGCTAGAATTTTATTCAGTAAGGAATTTAAACAAAAAAGACGAGTGGGGATAAAAATGGAAGCTGAGATACATAAAACTGTACATAAATTTTTATGTTGCAAAGAATAACAATAACAAAAAAAAAATAATGACTGGGTGGACAATTCTGATAATCGAACAAAATATCTTGAGATGTAACAATTCTGATCAAGATGAGATATAGACAGAACCCATCAACGTAGTGGTGTTCATAGAGAAGTGCTTGGTAAGGAACCCATCAAGATAATGTTTTCATCTTTATGATCCCTGTTCTTATGAGGATCTTCCTTTGTAAACAAGCCAGATAGGAATCCGGATGACAACCCAAAAGACAAACCCCTCCCTAACAAGCCCGAACTACTTCCTCTTGCTTTATCTAATCTGAGGAGCGCCGCACATGTACAACTGGACAGCTTTCTGAAGCATTGCTTATGGAATACTGACTGACAAGCTTTACATCTTTCAATCTCATCTTCCTGCTGATAAATTTAGAACAAATTAGGACGACACTTTTCAATAATTCAGAAAAACTCAAATCCATGACAAAAATGAGATAAAGAAAAGGTTAGGGGTCCAGAGAAGGAAAGAATCGATAGGACTAACTATTGAGCTCTCAGCAAGATAAAGGAACACCTCGATGAAGAGAAAATGAGGCATACATTCCAACGAATTTTCACTGCATGTATAATTTTTATACAAAATAGAGGAAATGGCCAGATAAGAGCCTCAAAGAGCTGTAAAACAAACACTGACAACAGGGGCCACTTACTCGTTGAGAAAAACATCCAAAGGATCTCTATTTACCGCCTTTACATGCCAGAATTCTAAGACAATAACCACAGAAAAAAGGCCTTATTTTGAAACAATTTAGATCCCTTAAGAAGCAATCCACACTATAGCTGTTTAGTTGCTTGCACTTCATAAAAATATCTGAATTGATAGATTTTTCAGACTACCTACCACACTCATTATCTAAAGCACACCCTGAACTTAGGAGGTGCCACATTACGATCAAAAGATAAGCAATTTCTTGCAAACGCACATGGGATATTTCATTTCTGGAGACAAAAAGGGATTTTTTTTTTTTTATACTGTCCAGTATTACCACGGCTACAGACAGAGACACACCTGGAAAGGGAAAATGAGAGAAGATGGATCGCTGCAGTCTTGCCGGGCACCGCATGGAACCCCAACATCACAACATATGAGGCATTGATCAGTGATGTGTTCCAGGATTTTAGATGACAAGGTTTCAACCATAACTGGCAGTGCTGCATTAACAGATTATTACATCAGGGACACTAAATGCAACAAAACCGCTTCAAAACTAACTATTGATCAGGTAAATGATCAACATAAAAATAACTTCCATTAGAGTCACAGAAAGCAGTTAGTCAAGTAAAAGCTAACCAGCAAAGGCTCCTTTGGACAGATCAATAAGATCTCTTAGAGCAAAAAAGTCATTGCTCTCAACAAGATATCTCCGAGTTCCAAGTCCCCCGTAGATAGACCTCCGAAATGGGCAACGAACAAATGGAAGAAGAGTCCTTATTTTTTTCCTGACATTCATAACATGAAGCAAGGCTGGGACCTTTGACAAAAGGAATGGATCAACTGCAGTGACGCAAAGCATGGGCTGCAAGAGAAAATTTATTTAGAATATTTAACATGCCCAGAAACAAAAGCAAGAGAACAATACAAGTAAAATGCAGGACTGCTTCTGCGTAAAACATGATTTTTTTTTGGGAGGGCGGGCATTCCCTCCCCAAAACAGGCTCTACATATACAATGTAAATAGGTGGAAAAGATTTTATCTATAAAAGTAATTAGCATTGATGTCTTAATGTAATGGCACCTAATTACTGAAGAAGATATGAATAAGCTTATTAGAGTTGAGGGCTCTATCAGAACCTCTGATATAAACATATGCCTGGCAAATAAAAAAGATGTTATCTATAAAATTCAGTTGACAGTTCTTAATGTTACCTGGTCATGTATAGAATCCAGATAAGATTTTGCCAGCTGAGAAACAGGATACTGAGTAAAATCCCATTGATGTAAAACTCTTGCTGGTAAGACAGCAGTGTCATTTGTATGGCAAGAAGAGCAGAATAATTTACCACTGTACTCACAAATTCGGGGCTTTCCCCATCCAAATGTCTCTACAAAACCCCAAATCAAAGTTTTTCCGTCATCAAGATGCTTATGACATCCAGCACACATGTTATGTTGTGCTTCTAACATCTGTTTCATAGATTTGTTTAGTGGAATTTCAACTATAAGTGATATCGTCTTCCCTAATGTGGAAAGGTTTCCATTTTTTGTCCCTCCCATTATAGAATACTGAGCCACCGGTGGACTTGATGCAGGCGGACTGGGACATGAATCTTGAGGGGACAAAAACCAAATTAATGCACTTGGAGGGCTTGAATAAAACCTGGTGTGGAGAATGGATTGTAAGCACTCTTGAATGAGAACACTTCTCTGCACAATAACATCAGGAGATACACTTCCAAATATCTTCTTGGATTCTTTTTCAACTGAATACCACGGCAAAGGTAAAACCCATCCGTGATCAGCAAATAAGGTTTTTATCTGACGGTGGAGAGTGAGGAAATCACGGTATCGTCTTTCAACCTCCCACTGACCTTTGCTGCTCCACACTTTTGTTTTATAGACAGTATATTCCTTCACCCCCAACAACCTTTCACTTAAAGAAACATCTCCTCTCTTCTGCCTGGCACCTACCACTTCAATCCTATCTATTCGCACAGGGTGCTGAACTAGAAGATAAGCATCATCAGTACCAGAAGTAGATGCTGTCAACCCGCCATCTCTTAAAGGCATAGAAAACTGCGGCTCATGATATCTATTACCCTGAGCAAGCCTAACCCCAGGAGAATCAATAGAGTCTAGTAAAATTTCTTCCATTTCATGGACAACCTCATCATAAAATTCGTTTAGTTCAAAATTCTCTATCTGCAACATTCAGTGAAACATAAGACCCATGTTATAACCATTTGCAGAGAATAATTATTGCCCAAACAAGCAAATGTTGACAAGAAAGGCTTGAATTTTCAGAGGGTGAAGAATTTAAAAGAAGCACATATGCATAAAACAAACAACTCCAATTCCACTGACAAATCTAGAAATACTAAAGTATTCTGAACCCAATTGAAGTGACAACTAAATAGATATTGGCAATAATTCAGGAAAGTGGACGATGATCAAATGATAGATAATGGCACTAATTGCTCACCTGAGATGTCAGAGGACTTCTCTCCGAGAGATTTGTTGAGGTGGAGAAGCTCTCCTCTATTGATTCCTTCATTCCATAATTCGAAGAAATACCAATTCGTTCTAGATTCTTTGTGGAATCTTCATTCATATTCCCAGGTTGTTCGGTTGAACTGGGAGGTCTATGTTCAACACGGCTTTCAGAAAAATTGTCAAACTTGAACTTAGATTTATCCAGCTCTGGGTTTTCTACGTGTTGAACAGCACTAATGCCAATAGAATTTTCAGTGTTCATGTACTCATTCTCCTTCACAATTTTTCCACTATCAGTAACGTTCAAATTCCTATGCTGAGGAGCCTTGTCTTCCAGTGGGTCCAAATCAACTTCAAAGGCCTTGGCGCTTGAACCAGCTTCAGGAAAATTATTTTTCCCAACAATAATCTCTCTCACATCTTCTGTATGCGATATGACTATATTCAGAGACTTGCATGAGGCATTGGAAGAACTTTCTGCTGTGTTAGTAACCTTATCAACTCCCTGAACTGGGCAACAGGCTGCAGGAAAGTCTCTGGCCACTTTTACTTCTTTGGGTTCACCAAGATCTTTTATCTCGTTAACTTTTTCTGTAGATATGACCAAATCATTCTTATCTTTCCCTTTTGGATTTTGACCAGCAATTGAAACACCTGTTGATCTCACAGAACCAAAATTTACTGCATTTTTGTCAATTTCAGGATTCTTTTCTTTTTGACTCTGAAGTACATTAAACATCTGGGGAACTTGACCATTTCCCACATTGTCTAGCAAAAAATCATCCAGGTCTTGTGAACCAAAAGCTACAGAAGAGTTTAAAAGGAGGGGATTCTCATGTTGTACTTTTGACTCCTGATGATGATAAATACGTCTTGATGAACAATAATCATTTTTGTTGTCATCATCGCCACCATATTTGTACATTGAGTCCTCACCCTCTGAATGCTCACAATTGGATGAGTTCCTGTCTTGTTCCCTTTCTGTCTCCCCTTCATTTTGCAACTTAGATTGAGCATCAACACAGTCGAATTCACACTTTCTATCAGCTGGACAAGATAAACCACCTTCTTCAACTGTTATTTCACAACGAGAACCCATGTCATCCCCATTACTTAATGTATGCGTCTGAGTATATCCTGCATTATCATCTGCATCACTAGACAAGTAATCCTCAGTACTTTCAAATTCATTACGTCCTTTAAACCCTTCAGAAACTTCTATAGCATGACGGTGAACAATATCCAGGTCCAAATTCTTATCTGACTGGTTGACCCCCATGAAATTTGATGCATCTAGCATAGTCATAGTAAGTTCGTCATTATCATCACCGTAGAATTCCAATCCACTGGAGCCGCAGTTTGAATTCTGTTGGCTTCTGATATTCTCACTGCCAGACCCAGTTCTGAAATTTCTCTTAACATCCGACACACTTGGAATCGAAAGCCTGTCAACTTCACGATTCATCTCAACTCCCTCGCGTAAATGGAAATTCTCCCAGCCATTACCACCCTCCGAATAATTTTCTAATTGGTTAATCTCCATTGAACTCGATGCATCAAGCATAGTCATAGTACGGTCATCCTTATCAGCACCGTAAAATTCCAATCCACTTAAGCCGTATTTTAATTTCTGCTGGCTTCTGATATTCTCACTGCCAAGCCCAGTTCTGAAATCTCTCGTACCGTCCGACACACTAGAAGTCGAAAGCCTCCGATCCCTATGATTCATCTCAACTCGTTCACCTAAACTGAAACTCTCCAAGCCATTATCACCCCCAATCCCGAAACTTTTTGCGGACCCGAAATCATATTCTGGAAAATCGTTGTAAACTGTGATCGCGCTGCACATACTCGGGGTGCCCATGACCGAGTTCGCGCTACAATAGCAGTCGAACTCGGATTCTCCGCATGATGAATAACGTGATGATGGAACAGAAGCATCACCGCGGTCCGATTGCCAAACCCGCAAGGGAGGGAACGAATCTAACGGATCGAGAGAGGTGGCCTCACGAGTCCCCTCCCCGTTGCTCATTTGAAACTACACTTATCATATAATTCGAAGCTCGAAAACAAGGATTAAGAAGGAAAATAAATCAAACCTCCAAGATGGCTCCGGTTCTCTGAAATTCACGGAAGCAAAGAGCAAAATTCGAAGGATTCAATCGAGATTTCAAAATAGGAGGGGCGCTCAAAGTTCCTGAACTGTAGGCAGCTACAAACACAGAAGTGAGAAGAAGGAGAAAAAAAACACAGGATGACGATGCAGACGAAAAGGGATTGTGAAACTTATTTTAGTTTTTTTTTTTTTTTTGTCTGCGTTTAACATGAGGGAAACTCAGAAATTTTCAAAACTACCATTAATAAAAAATGACGATCGTATTGCTTTCGCATAACTACCAATCAACCCCCCCCCCCCCCGGCTCCCCTTGCTTGTCTCAAAAGTCAACAACATTCCAGAAACACAGAGCCAGGATAAGAATTATTTTAAGTATTATTGAGATGCCCGCACGACCAATTTGTCTTCACGAAAACACACATCGACGCATATGAATTCAAATCCAAATGAATAACCCATCCACCAAACAAAAAAAATTGGTCAATACTTCAAACAAAAAAATCCGTCAAAGAAGGTAACACTCCCTTGTTAAAGTTTTGATTTGAATAAAAATTTCATTAAAAATAGCAAGATCCAAATTTAAATAGTAAGAATATAAAAATAAAATTATGAAAAAATATATTTTATAAATTTAAGATAAAATGCTTCAGAAGTAGTATATCAATTTACTGTTAGCTGTTAGCGGATTACATTGCTAAACTCTCCCACAATATGATAACCACATTTTGCATCCTTAATTAACCTCCACCTTATCAAGAAGAGGCGGAGCTTAACGAGGGAAGTTAGGACTGTCAGTTGTATATTGTTGCTTTCTATTATATGACTGAATGAAATACAGGTATTATTCAAAAGAAAAAAAAGTATATTAATTTTTTTTTCTTTCTTTCTTTGTTGTTTTTCTTTTTTTGCCACAGAAGTAGTATATCAATTGATTGATTCGGGAGGGTTAGAGGATCCCATATTTTTATTTATGAAATATATGTATCTATAAATTAGTTTAACTTCGAGTCATGATGCCCTCCTTTGGAGGGAGAAACTGAGAAAGGCATGACTCTATCACAGAGAAGCTCCATTAATGTATGTCCCTCACCATATTCGTCGAGTCAATTATAATTCATAATTATGAACCTGCCCTTCATCTTCTCTACATGATAACCCAAGTGGCCTTTCATTATTTTTCTTTGTGAAAATTAAGAGTATCCCCAAGCTATTTTATATTTGAATATAATCTATAACGAGTTAAAAATATTAAAATTAAAACTCTCCTAATAAATATATTTTTTAAAATTTAAATTACTGTTGTTATAATATCAAACCACTTACTATATCAATCAACAACTTATTAATTTATCTTTCATTATTTTTAACTAAGTAGAAATGGGAACAACAATAAAAAAAACGAACTTTAAGGTTGTGTTGAAATTGTTGTGAGAATCAATGTTAGAGACTAATTAAAGGCTTAGAAGGCTGAGGCACGTGGCTGGTCAAAAATGCATTTCGTCACCCGTTTATAAGATAGTTCCCTAAATTTTTGTTAAAGTTTAATAGTAATAAATTACAAACTTGTATTTTGTGTCCAAAAGGGTTATCCAAAATGAAGCGTGAACGCATGAAGAACTAATGAAATTAAATTTCAATTGCTATGTTGTTTTATCCTTTGACTTCTTTGCATTGTCATGTATTTGTAGTATTTTGATTTTCATCCTCTTCACCTCCCAATTCCCTGATTACATCCTGGTTTTCATCTTTCAAGGCAAAACTATTATATATTACCAGGCTAAGACCATCATTATCCATAGCATCAGTCATCATCCATATCCAATATAAAGTTTGTAATAAAACTCCTTTTTTTTTAAATCATATATAATGTGACTCAACCTTCAAATTTCAATTTCATCCGTCATAAATTGCCGAGCTAGAAAAAATTGCCACTATTTTTTCTAAGTATAAGTATATTCTTATTAAAGATAATATTATTCAAGACATTGTTAAATACTAAATAAAAATATCTCTCTTAACAGGAATTTAAATTTTATTTTGTCATATTATAAGAGACTGTTCCTTCTATTAGACTCAACTCCTGTTAATTTTTTATTTTTTTTATAAATACATTATCCTCTTATTGAAGATAATTATATATTAAATATGAATATATTTCCTAATAAAAAATTAAATATTAATTTGTCACTATAAAAAATTAGTACCTTTTCTGCTGTAGGTAAAACTGCCATGAATTGGCCTCACTACATAGATTCGTAACAACTTGGGCCTCTTTTGGTTAGTTCTGTAAAGATATGGGCCAAAGGCCCGAAAGAAGAGACGAAACTACCAATTCACAGAAGCCTAGCCTGAAGGATGTTCAAATTCCAAAAGACCAGTTGCAAGGTACTTTGTAGAAGGATTTAAATTTTGGATGCTTCAGCATCACCCTACTTCCCCGTTTCTAAGTTTATAAAATCCTTTTCTTAGCACCGACGGTTCTGTCTTCCTTCGTGTCCTTAGTTGCAAGCTCACCCTTTAAATTTTGAACCTCTTCACTGCCATAGTCATCAACAAGCAACATTATAATATTCGATTCTAAAGCACCCTAACCAACAAAAGCTATCACTATCACCTTAAAAAACTGATTCTTCCGACACAACATAAAGTTGAAGGAGAACCCATAAACAATTCAACCCAGATTCCTCAACACTAGCTGCATCATGCATGAACACTTCTCTCATCACCAAATTATTTATAACCAAGGCAAGTATATCTTCATTTCCAGGCAAGCTTACGTTCAATACTTAGTACTTTAATTTCCTTTCTCAATCTCTGCCAGTCATGCCCATATTGTTCCTCCTTCTTCGTCTCATCTTCTTATCGTATCTAATCCCGTTAAGCTCCGGTCATGCTCACTCATGCCGATCATATTGTGGAAACATAACCATAGACTACCCATTTGCACTCCGATACGGATGCGGCCACCCCGGCTTTCGAGACCTTCTCTTCTGCATCAATGACGTTCTCATGTTTCACGTAAGCTCCGGATCTTACAGAGTCCTTGACATAGACTACGCTTATCAGGCTCTCACTCTCCACGAGCCTCACATGTCAACATGCGACAAAATCGTGCTGGGAGGTCGCGGCAACGGGTTCTCGGTCGAGCCGTGGCGGAAGCCCTACATGAATCCGACAGCCGACAACGTGTTCATGCTCATAGGATGCTCGGCCGAGTCACCTTTGTTCCAAGGTTTTCCAGGGAAGAACTTGCCATGTCGAAACGTTTCGGGGATGAGCTGTGAAGAGTATTATGGGTGCCCGGCTTGGGACATGTTGGGCCACAAGCGCGTAGGCCAAGAATCGTCGTTCTTTGGGTCAGGCCCACCGGAATGTTGTGCGGTACCGTTTGAGATGATTAAGGCTATAAATCTGAGCAGGCTTGGGTGTGAAGGGTATAGCAGTGCCTATAATCTTGCACCATTACGAGTTGATGGGCCTAAAGGGTGGTCTTATGGGATACGTGTGAGGTATTCGGTTCAAGGGAATGATGGGTTTTGTGCAGCGTGCGAGGCGACCGGTGGCACGTGCGGGTTTGGTTCAGACGGCATCAGGCAGATTTGCATGTGTGGGAGTTCCAATTCAACGTCCAACTGTGATTCAGGTCAGCCATATCCAACCTCCTCATCGTTCTCGTTAACTGTCTTAAAATGAAAGATTTTCTAATTTTATTGTAATATAGAGAAACATTACAGTAAACTTCAAGTCTCCTCCTCTTAACCAATCGTGAAAGTGGTACTATGTGAAAAAAGTTAATATGATGAAATGACCCCCCAAATGAAGCTGTATTTAGGACTATCAATTCCTCCTAAAAGATGAAATTTGAGAGATATTTTATAAGAATCTGATTTAGAAGAGTATTCTTTTTTCCGGGCGATTTGTTTTGATAATTGGCTATTAATAAGTATAGCATTTACAGTCAGCTTATCTTCGTCGGACACAGCAAGGCCTTTGATGATGAAGATGTTTGGAGGTGAGCATGTAAATAATAGGGAGGCTAGAGTGGTTGCTTCATATTTTAGCAAACTATCATGTGGCTCTTATTAAGTGGGGATCTTTGTTTTCTAATAACTTTTGCAGGGCCATTGGCGTTCATGCTGCTATGCATGACAGCGATCTAGATCTGGATTTGAATACTGTCTTTTAAAACAACAGGAACAAAAATACCAATTTAAATATTGACCCCTACATGTGAGTATTAACAAAAGTGGAAATCATAGCAAGCTTTATGAATAAATTTTTGAGTGAAGCACATGAACAGAGAATAGGGTGAGCGAGAGTGAATTGTACTTTGTTTGCATTTTCTTTATATAACCATGAATCAAATTTAAGTATTACTAAACCCAATTAGAATAACTTATACTTTGTTTTGCATTAACTGTCTTCATTGTTGCTTTGACTTGCCATTCTATCTGTTGCTTTTCATTAGTTGTCTTCCTTCTTCTCATTTTCCTTCCTACCTACCTACCTACCTACCGCCACAATAATATTCCAAAGTAAAACACACGACAGAAGCTAATCTGGAACAATTACTATGCCTCGATTCTTAATATAAAAATTAAATAATTAATTTATAAATATTAAAAAAAATTAGTAAAATAAATTATTTATAACAAATTTATCTTAGAGGAAAATTACCCTAATAATCAAATTAAATAAATAAATTATTTATAACAAGAGGGAAATTACCCTAATAATCACGTGATTTTAAACTATTTTTTAATTAAGAGCCACCTTAATATGTGTAATCAATATGAATATTTTGACAAAAAAATTATATAAAATAAATTAGAGTTTTATATTTAGGACCAAATTGAACTCCTTATCCTCATATATTTAAAACTAGAATGAGTACTTTATATTTACCCCAAGAATAAATAAATAGATTCAACTGACTTTTATTTTGTTAAAATCACAAAAATCTCTTCTATTTTCAAAATCTAAACTTAAAATTTAAAATAACTATTCGAATAACCTACTTCCTTTGCCTAAACTTCATATTTAACGCTTAAGACATCTCATGAAGTCAAGCAGAGGAGCATCATCATCCTCCATACGATTAGTTCAAACAATCTGTAACTTCTCCTCATATTTCACTCTCTGCAATTGTGAAAATGTGTTGGGCAAATGAAATTAGCAATATGATTGTCATGAAATGAAAATAACAATAAAGATAGGTTTTGGTCAAAAAAATATTAAGGATCGGTTTACTTACATCTGAGACATCCTTCCATGCGTTCAGAGTCTTTAGAGCCTTTCCAGATTCTTGTGTTTCACGTGCCAAAGCCACTCCTTCGCCCAAGTTCTTTACATGGCCACTCACAAGGAGAGCCGCTGCTGCATTGAGGACCTGGGCATTTTTTTTTTTGGGGGGAATAAGGAAAATAAAATAGATTTTTCTGTTCATGTGCATTCAGAGTTCAAGATGAGTATCAATGTAGTACTAGTATATAAGAGAAAAATGAAAAAGGACATAATAAAGAATCAACGTTTACTTCAACGTCAATATAACATTACGCTGGAGCAAAGGTGTGAACCATGGCGGAAGTTCGAGGAAATGTTTATGAAAGAAAAGCAGGTTTCCAACAAATTACGACGATCTAATTTGTTTCTCTCGTTAACCTCCATAATTTCTATAGTGAAAATGTCAGGGGAACATTTCTAAAAAGAAGAATCCACCAAGATAAGCTATCAAAAAATTCCAATGGTACGATACATTTTTTTTAAAAAAAAATCAATTAGGGAGCCAAGTTTCACCACCTGTTGTTTCAGAGCCATGAGAGGAAAAGAAGGCTAAACTCAAAAAATGTGCAAGAATTTTGAAACTAAAAAGAGAAAGGAGCAGACTAAGACCAGATGCAACAAATTCAGCCTCAATAATAAGAATCTAATAAAGAAGCTTGAAGCTTGTGGATCATACATACATACATATATATATACACACATACATACATGCGCGCTCACATATATATAAATTTTCTAGGTTAATGATCAGGAAAGTAAAAGCTACTCACAAGAGCATCAGCTATAGGCCCTCTCTCTCCAGCTAGGACACGCTTCAAAACCTCTGCATTGTATTCTGGGCCACCACCTCTCAAGTCATCAAGGGTGCACCGAGGTATATCGAGCTCCACTATTCCAGGGGGGGAAATGGTTTTCAGGTATCAGTGCATTCTACTATCCATTGTAAATAAAACATCTCCAGTAGCACTCATTTAGTTGCTAGTTTGGTGTATCAAAATACTTCACAACAAATAAGATGTAAAAAGCCATTATATATCATATGCTTACATGGATCAAATTGGAACTTATCAATCTTTTCTGGAGTGACATCAAGTATCAAACCAGGACCTGTGGGAAACACATAAGAATACCAAAATATAGATGTCAGGAAAATCTGATTCAAATACCTACATCTACCAAATAAACAATCTCCAGAATTGCAATGAAAGCAAGAGGTTTTACCAAGGGGACTCATTTCATCCAAGCCTTCAGAGTGGACAACCAAAGCTCTTTTCATGCCAAATCTTTGGAGTACCTCAGCCATTTTGAAGACCTACCCAAAAACCCAAAACAAACAAGTTATTAGATGCAGTATGTACGGAAGAATAGATGCCAAACCCATTCAGCGTATATCTTTAGTTCCTGTACAACTGTAAAAAAGCAGTAACTACATAATCCACCAAGTTTTACTGTCAACTCACTAAGAAAATGTTTTTATATACTCAGATTGGTGTTAGCTGTTAGTTAAAATCATGGGCTCCTCTAGTTAATCTAAATCTTTTAGTTTGATTTTAAAAAATCCCATGCATAGATATTAACCTTGAGTGAATCAGCCGGTCTTGAGTAACGCTCACCTTAGAATATAATCAATACATTACATAGTACCCGACTAAACATGCTTGTAATTCTACCTTACTATATGGGAAGATATGAATTCAAGTTTGTGAATCAGTTGTTTTAGATGCCAGTTTTTCTGGAACCAAGATTACAAGTCGACTAAGATAGGTTGACACTTGGAGGGGCAAACAAGTTGAATTGATTTTCAGGGTGATGCATAAGTTCATGATTGATAAATCAAGCAGTTTTGCCACTATTAGTGTTAGTTTTGAAGATATCATGAGCAAATAGAATTCACACATTGTACAATTTCATAATCAGGCATACTAAATATGCACCCAAAAAAAATTAGGTGAAGGAAAGATTCAAATAGTTTTCTACTATATGTAAATGATGTAGCATGCAATGAATTTAATTTTCAATTAGCAACAGTAAATAATGAATGAACTTACCAGATCTTCTGCATATACTCCAACAACTGCATAAGGTACTCTTGCTGGATTTAACATGGGACCCAAAATATTGAAAACAGTTTTTACTTTTAGCTTTCTTCTTACACGACGGACAATCTTCATTGCAGGGTGGTACTTTGTTGCCATCATGAAACCAATTCCAGCTTCATCCATGCACCTTATTATTCCCTGATTTGCAATTACAGAAGAGAACGATAAAACCAAATTACCATACACATTTGTCATTATCAAGATTATCTCTTTGCTTCATTTTATTAACTAAATAAAAGTACATGAGGTTCAAAACCCTCCTTCACTCTTCAGTAATCCATACTTTGAAATGGAATACCTTGTCTACTAAATAAAAGTACAGCTTAAATAGCTTTCTTTATACCAAAGATATACAAAGAACAATTCTAACACTAATCTATCAAATTCATGACCAGAAATACATCCAATTTCCGAGACAAAGTTCCTCTCATTTGATTATTAATATATTAACATTACTGCCAAGTTCTGTTCATAGATAATTATTCCTCAAATGACAGAGAGCTAAAATGAACTGATACCGAACTCAAAATTCTTAACTAGTCTAAAATTACCACCCGTATACTTTGCACAAACCTCAGGATCCATGTCAATACCCACTCCCAATGCTTCTAGTACATCAGCACTTCCACACGCAGAAGAACTTGAACGGTTTCCTTGCTGCAGTAAGAAAATAATAAATTCCATCTCGATACTCACAGGCTCTGTTTGGTAGGATGGAAGAATTTTTTATAGGAGTGGAGGGATAATTAAGCTAGAAATAGATTTTAAAAGTTTATTTAGTAGGATAGAAATAAATATATAATTGATATATATTTTTTTATAATTTAGGATAAAATAGTCTGAAATATTTTTTTTATAACTTAAGAAAAGTTAAAATTATCTAAAGAATTTTATAATTAGGATAAAATAGTCTAAAAAAATTTCTAATTCTACCATCTCAATTCCTAATTTTTTTTATAAAACTGAAATAATCTAAAATATTCGAATAAAAAATATAAAGGAATTCTATGCACTACAATGCGTCTTCACCTTTGCAACTTTAGCACCACAAGCTGCAGCAAGTATCGAAGCCCCAGTTGAAATGTTTACAGTGTTTGCACCATCGCCTCCAGTTCCAACTATGTCAACCGCATCAACCAATCCTTCAACCTCCAGGGCATGTTTAATCATCGCTCTTGCTAATCCCACAATCTGTTTAGATAATAAATAATAATTAAAAAACACATAATTCTTAGCCAGGGAAGAACTCAAAAGCAGCAGTTGAGGGGACCTAAAGTCTAAACTCCAAACCAGTCCTATCACCGATCCATTAGCAAGGGAAGAACCAACCAAAATCAGCAAACTTACTTCTTCAAAAGTCTCTCCTTTGACTCTCAAAAGAACAAGAAAGGCGCTCATCAATGCCTCATCCTCTTCATTCAATATGAAGTCAAGGGAAGCTTCAGCTTGGGCTTCCGATAAACTCTCCCCATCAATCAACGATTCGATCAACTGCACCATTCAGGGATGCAAAATAATCGACGATAGGAAAGAATGAAATGAAAAATTTTACATCAAAGAAAACCCAAAAATTCAACGATGAAAAAAAGACTTAATAGCAAACCTGGCTGAACGACTTAATTGACGAGCCTGCACTCTGATCACCGTTGACCTGAGCAGCAATCACCGAGTTCTTATGCTTTTGGGGAAGGATTGGATTTGGAAAAGAACAATGTCGTGGATTACGGGTCAGAGAGAAATACCGATGAGTGAAGAAAGGAGGGGAGGCAGAGGAGAAAGATGTAGACAAAATGCTAGCCATGGCTATTGGCTTGGCTCTGGTCTGAACTCGGAACACAGAGGCACTGAATGGTTGGTGAGCTTTGATGCTACCTCCTCAACAGAAAATCCGAAGAACATTCAGAGTATATCTGTTTGTTTTTTTTTTAACCAAAAAGAGAGCGTTTGCCCAACGTAAAACACTGAAACTCAGAGAGGGTAAGATTGAGATCCCAAGGTCTCTTTCTGCACCGGAGCCCGCACAGTACGAAGGGCCAGGTCATATAAGGTTGTATCAGTGAAGCCAAGCTTAGCAAGCTCATCCGCAACATTTGTATGGAGCCAGTGGAATTTTTTTAAGATAAAGTGGGAAGTGAAATAAATTAAATAATTAATTGATTAATTTTAATAAATTAAATAGTATATAATATAAATTTATATTGATAAGAATTAATTATAATTTATTTAATTTTTTTATATCTATTTATTGATTTTTATAATTGGGAATGATATAAAATTAAACGTAAAAGGACAAAAAAACGGAGAAGGAGTAAGCGGTAAAATCTTTTTGTTCCAAAAATAGCCATAGCTACTCCGGCACGCCTGCTTGACGCTGCTGGTTTTTTTCCTTTTTCGCCTGACGCCGCGGGTTGTTTGGTCAAAAAAGGTTTTTGAGGCGATTATTTTTAAATCTTTTGGGGATTTTTTTTTCTAAAGTTAATATTTTCATGTCGGGCCGGAAAGGTCTACATATTTCGATATTCGTGTAAAAAAAGTTGCCCTATTATTTTTCTTTTTTTAATACTCGTACTAATTATTTTATAATGATATTTTTATTATTTTTATATAATAGATTGATCTCATGATTATCATTTTGATTTTTTATAATTTCAAATTTCTCATCTTATTTAAATTTTAAATTAATTTTTTAACTTTATAGTTTACACAAAGAGTGGTTAAATGTTAAGCGTATAATTTTTTAAAAATGATCACTCTTAATTCAAACATCGTTTTATTATATATGAGTATATAGAATAATTTAAAAGGGTTTAAAACCTTTACCCACGCCCCACCCTTACCATTCTTCCACCATTATTTTTGAATTAAATGAATTCAAAACAATAACATTTTTCAGACCTGAGTTTGAACTTTATTAATTTTTATAGGGTTAAGATATAAATTTACCTTATAAATTTTTACTTAAGAGCAATGAGTAATTGAGCATCTATAAGTTTTTTTTAAGAGTAATATTATTTTAAAAAAATTTAAATCGTAGCAATATCTCTCTGATCGTTAATCAAAGTTAAGTTTAATAGTTAGTTAACTAATATACTTATATGGCATGCTATGTGGTATCCATATCATTTTTTATTTTTGGTTAATGTGTAAATTTACTTTAAAAATTTTTACTCATAAGAGTTATATATTCAGAATTTTTTTATTAGTTCAATATTGCTCCAACCGTTATCCAAGTTTAGTTTGCCAATCAGTTTGACCAAATATACTAAGCTGACTAATTCACATAGTATCCACTTCTTTTGAACTCAAATTTATAAATAAGAACAAATTATAAAAATATATTCCTCCAAATAATATAATATCATTCTCAAGAATTCTTAAAATGAGTGAATGATGAGGTCGATTTTGGTAATAATTACGAAGTTATGTTAACTTATAAATATAAAAAGATAATACATAAGACTATCATATGATATTTTTTGAGACGCTGTCAAAATATAGAGCGATACTCTAATAATAAAAGAGTTTGGAGGGATACTTTTTTTTTAATTGTTTCCTTTTTCTTATAAATATGACTTAGGAGAAAATGAAATAGATGATATTTGTACTAATCAACTTATTATATTTAGTCAAATTAAATTTGGATAATTGTCAAAGTAACATTGAATCATAAAAAAAAAATCGGATACGCAATGCTCCTGAGTAAAATCTTCTTAGAGAAATTTATGCCTTACCCTAACATAGAATATCACGTGGATGTCACGTCAATATATTAGTCAACTAAAGATTAAATTTAACTATAGATAACGATCAATGTGATATTGTTACGATTTGAAAATTTTCGTGATAATATCACCATTAAAAAAACTAATGAATAATCAATGCATTTGAATGAAAAATTTTAAAATAAATTTATATTTTAACTTATATTTTAAAAAGGACATTTGATAATTGTTTTAGATTTATTTCTCTGTTTCAATCCAGGAAATCAAACCAAATCAAGTTCAGCAAAAAAGAGGGCAATGATGGAGGTATTAAGAAAGAAAATAATCTAACAACTACAAAAATATGTAATGATAAATTTTAATATAATAAATGATAATAAATTTATACTATTTATTTATTATTTAAATTTTTAAATAATTAAATATCTTCAATTCACAGTCATTTCAAAACAAATTATATAAAGTGAAAAATCTTAAGAGTTAATGGTTGGATCCCATCTTTTTAATATTATTAAGTTGGTTAGATGCCTTATAAAAAATTCAAAAGAGTATTTATTTCTGCAGACATGAGTAAGTAACAACGTGGAACCCTCTGCATCCAGCAAAATTGGGATGGCACGTGTATGTAATACGACGGATCTGATGCATTTATTTTCTACATGAACCTCGTCAAATCTTGCATATATTAAAAGTAATGCAACATGTATTAATTATTAGAGTCCCATTCTTTTATCTTATTCTATTGCATATATTGTGCGGGTTTGAATTCACCCTGAGCTCTAGAATAAAATAAAACCAAATACCCGATATTTTCTAAGATCAAATTTTTACAAAAAATCAATAAATTGTTAAGATATTAATTTTGTTCTCACAGTTATTTTTTCACAAAAACTAATAAATTATCTAAAAAATAATTTTTTCTACAATCAATTTTGTTACTAAAACTAAAAAATTATCTAAATATTAATTTTTTCTCACAATTAATTTTTTATTAAAACTGATGAACTATCTAAATATTAATTTTTATTGACAATCTATTTTTCTTGGACTGAAACTATAATTTTAGTATAAATTATGAGGAACAACTTTTAATGTGTTTAAATTAGCTTTTGAATAATATATTTTTTTAAGAAATAATAAATTTTGAGTATAATATATTTTATAGAAAATATATTTTTTATTAATGTGTTTAGATAAGCTTTTAAAAAAATATATTTTATAAAAAGATTGTTAGAAATGGTTACCCTAACTTTTCTAAAATCATAATTTTGGTTAAAAAATACCTTATACTGTGGGAAAAAAATTAGGTGAAAAAGACTTAAAAAATCATATGAATTTTAAAATGCTAAAAAGAATATTTAAGTATGTAAAAAGATAGATTGGGCACAAGTTCCAATCTATCCTTTCAAAATTTCGGGAGGGAAATGAAATTACCCCTATAAGCACAAGTAATTATTTTAGTCATTTACTACTCTTGCAATAGTATTTATGATTTGAGTAATATTTTGATCATTTTTGCTAAGATATTTATTACTCTTTGTAACAATTTAGTTATAAATAATTGATTTGATCATTTACTACCCCTACAATAGAATTTACTACTTAAACAATAATTTTGATAAATTTCGCTAATACATTTACTACTCTATGTAACAATTTAGTTGCAAGTAATTATTTTGGTTATTTACTACTCTTGCAATAGGATTACGACTTGAGAAATAATTTTGACTATATTTGCTAAGATATTTAGTAAATTGCAAGTAATTACTTAGGTCAATTACTATTCGTGTAATAGGATTTATAACTTTTGTAATAATTTTATCACTTTCGCTAAGACATTTACTACTCTCTTTAATAACTTAATTGCAAGTAATTACTTGGATCAATTATTACTCGTCTAATATAATTTGTAACTTTTTTAATGATTTTTACCATCAGATTATACTAGCCATTATGCCCTCCTTCTCACTGTTAATCTTCTTTTTCACTGTTTATCAGCTATCAAATATTATCCATCGGATTATCGTCGTCATCTTCATCCAGCGACCTCACCCATACATTCACGGATACCAACCCTTCACCGCTCTTCCTCTTTTTGTCACCATCTTTATAGCCTTCACCCTTTTTCGATCATCTTCTCCAGCGACTTCAATACTCCACTTCCCTCCTTCTCTCTATTCACATATCCACTCTCTCTCTATATATATATTTTGAAGATGAGGAAAACAGATCTACAACAACGATTACGAAAACTCTGGCGTGCACGTTAACGATGGATGAAGAAAAACAAAAGGGAAGGTCAACGATTGATAGAGAAAATGAAGAAGGAAGAGAGAGAAGGAGAAAATAAGAAAGACCATTTCGTCTTTTCCCTCCAAATTTTGAAAAGACAGATTATGACTCATACCCAATACATCATTTTACATATTCAGATACTCTTTTTAGCATTTTAAAATTTAGATAGTTTTTTTATGGTATTTTTCCTACAAAATCAGTGTTTAGATAGTTTTTTAGTTTATCGATTTTGATAAAAATTAATTATGAGAAAAAAATAGTGTTTGAATAGTCTATTGGTTTCCGTGAAAAAATGATTATAAAATATATAATGTGTTTAGATTATTTGATCCAAAACTATAGTTTAAATTAAAAAAAAATTATAAAAATCTATTATACTCAAAATCTATTCTTCTAAAATATATTTTACCAAAAATCTATCTATTCTTCTAAAATCTAATCTAAACACACCCATTATGCTGTTTCAACAAAATTTAGAGAGAGAAAACAAATTGTTTCGAAATATGAAAAGAGTATACAGCAATGCCCAATTTGATATATATTACACATTTACACGTCCTTGTTGGAGCACTTAAACATAATATAGAGTTATGGCATGTTATTTATTACCCTTTCATATTATACAAGCAAGCATTCTGCATGGCTGTTTTTCTTAGAGCTGAGCAGAGTTATTGGCGATGGCACCAGCACCATTCAGAAGCGGAGTAAGTTGACCTGTTTGGTGTTTCGCCATAACAGCTGCAAGATTAACGAGATAGAGTGTTAAAACATGGAAGGAAAGCAAACGAAATATGAACATGCCCAATAGATGCTTTCGTCCTGTTGGATAATCATCTAATGGGATCTCATGGATAGAAAATTATATATAAAAAGGGAGAATCACTCGAAGATGCCATAGAAAAAAAGTATATATAAAAAGAATGCAGAATCACTTTAGGGTCTAAAAAAATGTCAATTGACGAACTGACTTTTTTTTAATTAAGATTATAATTCTTTTCGGGATTAAAGTATAAAAAGTTTTATTTTTTATTTAATCAAGGCTAAAAAATAAATGTTCCAATAGAGGTGCAATAGAATATGAAGAGGTTATTACTTATATGTCAATTGATGAACTGACCTTTTTTTTTTTACAAAAATTTTTGAAAGGGAGTTAGACTTACCCATGATTTAAAGGCAAGATGAAATTTTATTTTTTCTTAAATAATACTAATATTAAATAGGGTGAACCGTCAATTATTTTCAGATGTGAACTCAAACACTCATGAGTTAGGATGCCTCTTAAAGTGCTATGACTAGAACCACAATCAAATAATAATTATTAAAAATTAAATACATTTTAAATAATTATATATCTCATTCTTTTACTAGTTGAAAATTGCACCCATAAATTTTCAATCTCACCAGGGATTCGGCTTTGCTTCTGGGCTTGGGTTTGTCCACAAGACCCAAATTGCTCTAAGGCTCTGAATCTCTCGTAATGGGATGTAATCCCAGAAAACATCATCAATGTGTAAGATGAGGTCTTTTTTTGTTACAAATGTTTATTGAAAATAGGTTAGATTTATTCAAGATTTAAGGGTAGAATAAAATCTTATTTCTTCCTATACGATATCAATATTAGGCAAAACGAGCTATCAATTATCTTAAGATATAAACCTACGTACTCAGGAGCTATGATGTTTCTCTAAAACTGTAATCCCAACAAAATGGTACTCTATAAGAATTGAACACGTTCTAAATAATCGTATGTCTTACTTCTTCATCAGCTGAACTAACAGAAGATAGGTGTGTAAGATGAAATCTTGTTAGGCACAATTATCCTTCTATAGGAGTCCTGTTTAAGGCACAATCAAATATTAATTATAGATATATTTTTCAAGGAGAACTCAAACTTTATTTCGTAACATTGTAAAGACTATGCGTTTAGCCCAACCCCATTGGTAGATCTTATTTTTTTTGCCCACTCGATTCACCGGAGTTTTGTCCTAATTACATCTGGATCCGACTCGCGTCGTGCACCTGGCTATAGTGGGTGAGTCTTCTAACGAGAATTTTCTGCATTCGTCAAGACTCAAACTTAAGACCTCGCTTAAACGATACTGAGTCGCTTACCACTTGAACTGACTCCCATTAGTTATAATTATAGTAGATCTTGTTTTAAAAATATAAAGTGAAATTATATATATATATATATATATATAAAGCTATCTATAAGTCCAAAAAGAAGTTATGTGGCATGTAAATTGAAAACTGAGCTAAACTACAATAACACTCTAGTACAAGCTGAGTCATGGGAACTCGATCTGAACAGCAGTGAAGCGCAGGTACAGGAAAAGAGAAAGAAAATAAAGGACGATATAATTATTCATTGTGGCAGGAATGGGGCACCTTTTGTGGGCTTGAAAGAACCCACATGATCTCTTAGAGACATGAACTCGTGGAGAATCTGTTTTATTCATTGAAAGTGACTTGTTTTATGTTTTAATCACATATCTGAACTATCATTCGGCAGTCTCATTTATTTAATCGCTTGCTTTTCCTCCAACATTGTAAGTGTTTCTCACATTTCTATTTTCCAATTTGATCAAAAGTCTCCCTTGTAATGCCAAGTATTTGCATCCTCGTAAAATATTTATTGACTTCCCCCATTGACCCTTTTAATGATTTCATTTTGATGCCCCACTCAGTTTTTATTTTTCTAAAAACACCCATCAGAAGATTGAGCATTGGGGGATCTTTTTTTTATTTGTTTGGAACTATATAAAAATTAAATATGATTTTAGGTATCGTTATATGGGTTTACGTATTAACCCCTTTGATGCTAAAAACACATTTAATCTCTATATTAATTTCATATCACTAAAACTAATAAAAAAAAATTATCAATTTAAGTCAACGTGAGTGATAGAGGTTCTTATCTGTTAAATATGTATATATGGCAAACCTAACTGAAAGGAGTCTCTCATCTATTCTTAGTTCCATGAAAGAGATTAGTTATTAGATATAGATGATATATATATATATAGAGAGAGAGAGAGAGAGAGAGAGGCTTTGGTTCTGAGTTTTATTTTCTGCTTCTTCTTGAGCATGATTTTTGGTTTCATATCAATTCACGGTCTCAGGTCGCCATGACATTTTTAGTATTTGAATATAATTCAAAACCCAGCGCCCATGCATTATGCATAAAATGCTAATATTATTTTTATTCTAATTCTTTTGTAGTTATTTTTCAACAAAAATTAACATATTCTATCAATCCATGATCACATATGCTCATTTTGCTTTGCCACAATTAGTTATCTCATGGCAATTTCCCTTTATCCCTATCAACAACTTTGTACGAAATAAAGCACATCGAAATGATCCGCTCTGCCTACCTTTCTCTTTTTTTTTTGTTTCCACTGGCCCATGATACTCATAGTTAATTACTTGGCACTGGCATATGTAGTTCACAAAAATAAATATAATTTTTTTTAAAAATATCAACAGAACAAATATTTCATTGGACAGGACACCCTTGTAGAATTTATATTATAAAGCCCTCCAAGGGCATATTAGCTAATTAAAAAATAGTTTGTATTATAAAAGGCAATTGAGACTCGTGTAGCAATAAAGATGAGAAATGGCCGTGGTGCGGGTAAAAATTAATGGGGGTTCAAACTATCCTTGTATAACAAAAAAAATAATTATATTCTATATATAGAATATCAATATATATATAATTATAAATTCAATCTGTTTAGCATAATGGAATTAAACTAGAATGTGAACTCGTAATTTATATAACGTTCAATTAGATTGAATCATACTATTTATAATTTAGGAATAGTATCATAACTTCCCACGCCATGATGCATTCATGACATGACAAGTGTTCGAAATATAAAATTAATATAATTAAATTTTATATTAGTTATAATTAATTTATTATTTTTTAATTTTTTTTAAAAAATTAATTATTTTTTATATTAAGAATTAATTTTTTTATTAAAATTGTGATAAGTTTAAATCTCACTATATAAATATCTTATTAGGAAATAATTTGTAAACATACGTGACAAGTGTTCTTTGAATTTCAATGAGTGTTCGAAATTCATATCACTTATTTTTTTGTAAAATAATAAATCATAACCTTGTGTGTTTAATAATTTAGCAATTAGCTTGTGACAGGGGGAAATTTGATACTTATTGCTTTCCCATATCCTTTTTATAAAATTAAAAAAACTTAGTTAAAATGTTAAATTTTGACAACTTTTTAATATTCTTCTTTGATTCCGATAACTCAATGGGAGAGGGATGCAAAAACCGCTATAAAGGGATAAATATGTTTTTTTAAGATTTATTATAAATGGAATTTTTTAGGGAGAATTTTTTAACACACATTCGCAAAGTTTTGTTATTACCATCCTGAATGATTTGCCCTGCAGTTTGCGGAGGCGTCTTTTGTGGGGAAAAGCGTTGGACTGGGTGCATTTCTGTCTTCTCTTTCCACCGCTTTGCTAGTTGGCTTATCGCACAATTCTTCATGAACTTGAATTTCTTGTCTCGGACATAGAAATGGAGAATCCGTTTGACTTCCACTTTACCGTCGGTTACTCTGAGCAGTCACCAATGGCTCCATCATTGCAACCAACCGGTTTCCCTGAGGAATTCACGTCACAGTCTCACCACGTAGTTCCTCTAAGCTGGACATCATCAATCGGACCGGAGCAATTAGCCCGCTCCAGTTGTTCTTCATCGGCGCCACCAGATGCTCCGTCGCCATTGATGGTGGAGGTTCAGAGAGTGGAAGCCGGACTGGAGGAGTATGGGGAGGATTCTAAAAAACTTCGCGCTAAAATCTTCTGCCATCCTTTGTATCCTAAACTTATGGATGCCTATATCGATTGCCAAAAGGTATAAGTCACGTGAATGAGAACAGCTTTTTTCAGCCGATTTTCGCTCTCTTCAAACCTCGCTTGGCTGCCTTGAAAACGCGGAATATGTAGAAGTTTAGAAATCTCTGTGATGTTTCTGGTTTGAAAAGCAAAGAGAAGAATATCGTGTGCATCCTTCTGTTTTCTCGTTTGCCATTGTAACGAAAGCACGTTTTGTAAAGCGGAAGCGTAATTTCTGGACTCAGTTGCTTCTCTCCGTTTACTGTGGTTTTCAGCTTAGAGTTTTATTTTGTTTTAGGCTGAAATTCCTTAATTCTTGCATTTTCAAAATTTCCACACCTAATTTTCCCGCCTTCCGCTATTGTTTTCGTGTAATCTGAAAATCAGAAAATTGAAAATTCATATTCGCAGTTTGTTGTATGACACTGAAAAGCTCAACTAACTCTGCGCGTAATCTGAAAGCTGTGTTTGGATGAAGTTATCGCGTTGTTTATTTGGATTGATAGAGCTGAGAGGAAAAGGTCGTCTTGTATTTATATATGTTTTTGGATTGATTTCAGGTCCATTTCACGAAGTAAATTTTTCTTTCTACTTTTGCTCTCTCAATTCCAGGTTGGAGCACCGCCGGAGATAGCAAAACTGTTCGACGAAATCGGACGAGAGAATGGCGATCTATGTCAGAGATCTACTTACTTGGGTGCCGATCCCGAGCTCGATGAATTCATGGTCTCTTCTTCGGAAAACACATGCTTATATAGAATTCAACAGTTTCAAACCCTAATAGTGGCCTTTCGTTTCTTTTTCTATCACTCTTCGTTTCTTCAAACGTATTAATGTGTTGTGCTTTTGTTTTTGGTTAAACTGAAGGAAACGTATTGCGATTTACTGGTGAAGTACAAATCGGATCTCTCGAAGCCTTTTGATGAAGCAACCGCGTTTCTCAACGACATTGAAATACAGCTTAACTCCCTCTGCAACGACCCTTACAGAAACTATAATTCTGGTTTTTCTCTCTGCTCCATATATAATCTCTTCTCTTTCTTGCTGATTCGTGTTTGATTATTTTGATTTAAATCCGATGCCCCTGGAAAACTCGCTTTTGTTTTTATCTGATTCATGAAATAGAGACGATAGCTTAGAACTTGCAAGTTTAGGTTTAGATTTCGGAGTTCTCCGTCTAGAAGCATTCATAAAGTTTTGCAGAAAGCGTTCATAAAATAATAAAATAATGTGAAATTGAAGTCCGCATGTTTGCTGGTCTTCCTTCCTTCATTGTTTGGTCAGTCTTGAGGACACTGGAGTCTGTACTTTGCTGAGTGAGGAGTAGTCTTCATCAGCTGGGACCAGCAGTGAAATCTAGTAGACACACACACACATATACATAGATGCATGTGTTATGTATGCATGTATGTATATAGACGGTCCATAAAATCTCCAGAAAGGCTGAAAAATGGCAGAAACCAAAGAAGCTCTCTGATCTGATGAGAAGAACCTGAGTGCCATTTTAAATAGGGGATTATATTAAATATGTAGCAGCCTTAATTGTTCAGTGATTCTTCTTTTGATGCAATGCTTACCACATATAGTGAATGATGCACTATAATTAGCAGCCATCACAATTTTTATTTTTATTTTGTTTTCAATATCCTTTGACTAATTAAATCTGAATTACTATTGTATTGAGAGTATATTTTGACCTTGATTTCGGTAGGTGTTTTGTTTCAGAGAACTGACATCATGTGAGAGGTCTAGCTAGCTTCTTTATCATTGGAGTATTTTTGAGATTCTCAAAATGGTAATAAAAAAAATATCTAATTACGAAAGAGGTCCTTCGAGCTCCCATAAGACTGCCCTCTTGTTAGACAAACTTTCTACTCTTAAACACCGCGATAACATATGCTAGGGTATGGGGTTGGAGTTTGAAACCGATTTCATGCGCTTCACGATAGAGCGCGTTTAGAAAAAAAAAATATTAGCAATGTATTCCTTAATTATTAGTGTTTGTTTGTGTTTGGTTTTTAATTCATCAAGTCTGTAAAAGTTCATTTATTAAAAGTTAGTTTAGTAAAAGTTAATTATTGTAATAGGATTTATGTTTTGATACATATTTGAAAATGTCATCTTAGTAAATTTAAAGTTGTTTGGAAAGTAACTCAAATTTATTTTTATTAATAGAAAATAATTGAAATTGAAAGTTGTTGAAAAGTCGGAAGTAATTTTGAAACAGTACAAATAGACTTTTTGAAGTGAAAAAAAATTACCCAAACAGCTTTTAACAAATGCTGGGTTCCCAAATGAACATTTGAGAATCCAAAAGTTGAATCCAAACACACCCTCAGTTACCAGCATGCAGGTCGGTAATAAGGAGTAAGCTTCGGCTCCAATGGCAAGCCTCGTCCCATTCCATCACCCTAAAATTCATAATATCCATATATACATATAGCTGGTATAAATATATTATCATTACTAAATAACTATTTTTTGTTAGTTTTCAAGTACATCACAGTGTATACAAGGCATTTTACATTTATAAAATCATTTTTAATTCTATTCGATGTGTCCCAAACGAGGTCAATAATTTCAATATATAATTACTTATGGATTATTGATTATTACTGGCAGTAGACTTGATAATGATGCCTTGTAGACGTAATGGATTTATAAAGGGCATGAGTGGGGGTTTAGATCAGTTTTGTGACCTTTTAATGCCTGGAATGAAGTTATTGACGTGAAGAGTAGTTGTTCTCTTTCATTTTAAAAACACTCAGAGCTGCAGATAACAGTTAGCTTTCAACTGTTTTATTTTAATAAACATTGAATTGATGAGGCCAGAGAACCCCATCTTTGATATTCATGATTGTCAACTATACTAAGATTCTGGATAGGAACTAATCTTCTGATGCGAATACTATATACATCTTTGACAGAGTGAAGTACACTGGCTACTGTTCCAAGTAGTGTGGCTGCACGTGTTGGGTGTACTGATCTCATCTTCCTAATTTGAAATCTAGTTTATAGTTGTTTAATCAAACCACTTCGACTTTTGAGGCTATCTAGTATCTAGAAAATTCATAAATAACCGATGTAATGCTCATGCTTTTGTTTATGTCGGGTTTTGCAGCATAATTTAAGCAATATCTTATTACCTTTATATGATCAAAGTAACAAGTACAGGACTGCATTTATAATAATATATTTGTTCATAGGCTATTTTGGCTATCAGTTCCAGATAAAGCTGCTTCCTTGACAGAATTTCTTGTCTGAAGGTTATGTATTTGATGGAAAATAACATCTTTGAGCGTGGAAAAGAGAGTTCTTTCAGGATTGTCCAATTCGGAGATGCACTTAAGCCAGACCTTATAGGCTTTTACAAACGACTTTAAGCGCTTTTTCCAGTTGATTGCATGCTTGCGTTTTTTTCCTTCTAAAAAGGGGGAAAACTGATATCACAAGTTGGTCACAACTATACTTTAGACGTTTGCGGCATTAGAAGTCTGAACTTAATTTATATATATATATATATATATATATATATATAAATATATATTTTGAACATACTGAGGGCAAACAATCGTTGGCCTTTCCCTCCTTGTGTTATTTTGTTGGTGATTGCTTAATATAGGTAATTTTCTGCTTTGAATCTTTGGTGCTGATGAATTGTTGGATTGTCATGGATATGCCACTGAGGGAAAGCGATGACCCGATTTTTTAAGTTATAGCAAAAAATCTGAGGCGCAAATATGACTTGTTTGTTACATCAATTCGGCGAAGACATGAACATGTAGTTAATCTGACGAAGTGACGATGTTTAAATAGAATTTAATAACAAGTCTGCCTTGTGAAATTGTGATTCTGTGTGGTTCGTCGCCTAACATTTCTTTTGAAGTTGATGATGTGGTAACATAGTTCTAGATGTGTAATTATACGTCAAGATTCGTGGGGAAGAGCTGTATAACTTTCCATGGTTAGATTTCATGCTATTCCTCGTGCTCTCCAGTATAGAATAAAACTAGTGGATCGATAATCAGTTCCACTGTCTTTTATTGGATTGTAAAATATTCTTAATTATTATAGGTTGTGATACTGAAGATACATACATGCACGTGAGAATTATGAGTATGTCTTTATTTTTTTACTAAATTATATATAATCTTTTTGAATTTTATATCATCTATAGTTAACCTTTTTAATAATATTTGAAACTTTACAAGTAATTCCTCTTAAATTTTATATTTATGAATACATCTCCTTTACTGCTACTAGTTTTATTCATTATTTATCTACACACAATTTAAAATTTATGGGGATTTTTTTTTTTGCATGGAATTCAAAATTTGGGGGTTATGTGCATATAAAAATAAAGTTTAAGTGGTATATAATAGATTGTTGGGGGTTATTTGTGCAGACTTGAATTCTGAATGAGGTTTCTTATTAAGCTTTGAAGGTTATTAGGGATATTTGTAAATGATTTAAAGTGTAGATTGTATTATTCAGCCTTTTTTCCCCTCTCCAAGTTTTAATTGTAGTTTGCCCTACTGAACACTCTCAACAGAGATATGTGCGAACAAGTAATTTATTTCTGTTTAACTGCAAAGCAAACTGAAGTTTCCTAATGATGTCTTACATGTTTAGGTTCAGTTCATTGGAAATCTCCATGTGGTTAATAATATAATTGCCATTTTGGTTGGTTTCATCATGCATCTATAGGCGATCATGTGCGTTACGATGCCCTAGTAATTTTAAAATTTCTTCTGTTTGATTTCATGTTATGCTGTTTGAAGGTCAGTCTGATGGTATGACTATATCACGAACTTGTCTGTTTATTTGGCGCTGGATATCACATTTTCTTTCTTTTAACAAGTCCCGTCATATATACTATGATTTATTGTTTAGAATGTGAGCCATGCTAGCTTAACTCTCACGTCTTGTTTTGCTAATGCTCACCACTGGGTCTTTGCATTTTTATTTGTTTATGTGCCCGAGATTCATGCTTAAAATCTCATAAATAAGCGAAAGTTCATGGCGATGCCGTCCAATGAATTGTATACGCACATATTGGCAAGCTGGTGGATGAAATCGATAATTTTACTGTGGGTATATTAATGTGTTATTGGAGCAGTAATATGTACTATTGACATTGGGGAACTAGGAGGGTTTCGTATCCCTAATACGTTCCGTCGATGTGTGGAGCGGCATTGAACCATTGCGGGAATCGTCTGACAGAATGGACTCCCGCACTTGACGTTACAATGTCAGCTTAGGTCTCAGACCGTCAGATCTCTACTCAACCTTTTTTTTTTCTGGCACCTGACGAGACCTCCTGATGAGCTGTATATCATACATTTCCTAGAAAGCGAACGTACCCATAAATTAGGCAAACCAGTCTGTTTCTCTTTCTTTTTGGATGGATTCATTCAGTTCACTTCTGAAACAGTTATAACTTGCATGGAGCAAAAGACTAGCGAGGATTTAAGATGTGTTTAGTTTAGCTTAATAGATTCTAAAAAAAATTACTTTTAAAGTAATTTTTGATAATAAATTTTATATAAAAAGTGATTTTTAAAAAATAAATATTTAGATAGTTGTTATCAGAATAATTTTTTATGAATAAATTATTTAAAAAGTATGAGGTAAATAATAATTATATAAAAAAATAAGAGATAAGAAAATCACAAAACTAATGGTTAAAATTGTTATTTTTTATATTTAATATTTAAAAATTGATTAAAAATTAATAGCTTTTATTTATTTAATACTATAGTTTAAAATTATCAAATTATATTTTTGATTAAAAATATTTTTGACACTAAAATAATAGGTATTTGTGTATTTGGATTGGGTCCAGGCACATAGTTGGAAATGGCCCTGGCACCGAGGATTCATCTGATATGCATATCTGATATATATGATAGTCTGGAATTAGGAAGCTCTTAGAATCCGTACAGAAACTGATCGAGTTGACAAGGGCGTGTTTTCCGGGTTGGGGCACTCAACCTGACAAAATGACAATGGCGAGAAGACGGTCGCTCAGTGCCGTGTTTTGACGGTCGTCTCCTCGGTTCACTTCACAGGCGAATCCACTGACTGTGATTCGACAAGACAGACTTTCTTGTTCTCTTTCTTACCTTTCTCCCTCTTCCTCCTCACTCATTATTGATCACGTCGGTGTGATCCGTCACATCCTTGTAAGTTCAAATTGTGGCCCAAAAAATCTGTTGTGATTGCCCTTTGGGGTGCAACAGGTTGCTGGGACGCATGTGCCCACCTGGTTTTTACTGTTCTTGTTGCCTCCCACTCTTCTCTTTGCCATATATGTCCATGCATGGACCATGTTATTTCCTTCCCAACTACTTTCATTTGTTACGCCTCATCCCCGAAAGTCAACTACAACGTAGCACTATATTTATATATATGCACAGATGAATGCGCTCACGTTTTACATGAATAGCTAGGGTTAATTTTCATTACAACTAATTTACTATAAATTTTATAATTAAGCAATATATTTAGCATTTAAAAATATGTAAATAGATTCATTTGTCTGTGGTTGTATTAGTAGTAAAAATCTCATCACTTAATTTATTGGTTTATTCCCTGATGACATGCAATGAATAGTTTACATGCACGTAACCAGACTAGATTGCATGATTTACAGTCCGTTTGGCTTCAACTTCTAATCTATAAATATTATAGGAAAAAATACAGAAGTGTAATGAAGCAAGTGCTTTTGCCTTTCATCAATAGATATATGTTAGTGGATAGACTGTCATTTAGAGGAAAAATTTGAAATGCAGATTTTAGTTTTCAGTAATTCTGCTTCCACCAGCAATAATTATACGGCCAATAAGTTTGATATTAAACTAGTGTATTTTTTACAAGTTAAATGTAAGGTTACGGCGCTTCCCAACCATGTTACTCTCACTACTGTTCTGCACATTCTTCAGGGCAAACTCATGGCACGCAGAATTCCGTTTCGGAATTGATTCTTCTCAGTGTACTGGTACCTGAATGATCACAATTCTTTGTGTGTTGTTCTTATGCTTCTTTTCTTATCACCGAAATCTCCAAAGTGCGGTGTTTTAATTTCATGGAAAACTGAAACCAAATATTTGCTATATGTAACACGTAGATTTCTTGGCGTCTGTTGCTGAATAGTCCATGCATTAGTGAATATATTAATGTCTCTGAATACATTAGATACATGGACAAGTGACCGAATTTAATGAACTACAACAAGAATCGGAGCCCTGTAATAATCGTGTTTTCGTTTGATAGATGAAGGTACTGGATCATCCGAGGATGGCATAAGTAAGGAAGAGAGAGAAGAAAACGAGTCCAAGATAATCACTGAGGATCGAGAGTTGAAGGACAAACTTCTTCGTAGATATAGCGGATATATTATTGGTCTAAAGCATGAATTTTCCAAAAAGAAGAAGAAGGAGAAGCTACCCAAAGAAGCGAGACAAATATTGCTTGCATGGTGGAATATTCACTTCAAATGGCCATACCCGACGGTAAGCGCAACTTGCTGCTTTGTGTGCTTACCCGTTATTTATTACAGTTTGTAAAATCTAACATGCATGCATGGCCCCTGATGGACGGAGCAGGAAGCGGATAAGGTTGCATTAGCTGAATGGACAGGTCTGGATCAAAAGCAGATAAACAATTGGTTCATAAACCAAAGGAAGCGCCATTGGAAGCCAACAGAGGAAATGCAAGCAGCAGTTTTGGATGGCCTCTATGGACCCTTTTACACCAGTGATTGAGGTCTTGTCTTGTGTGTGTGTGTGTATGGTCTGTTCGTATCTCACCTGATGAAACTTTATGAACCTTGGCGGAATATCTCTGATGAATTTCCTGTCCACTTCTCTTATAGCTGTACGTATATTATAGTTTCCGCTGCTAGCTTGCATGGTAATAAATGTTGTTGACTTTACATTGACTTTGAATGGTTTGTGTGATTCCTGCATCGGCATTGCATATAGCAATTGCTGCTATTAATCACAATGGATTCTGCTTATATTTTGAGTTGATGATATCTTTTTCAGATTCTCACTTGATTTCTAACTTAGCAACACACATAATCAGGAACCAGTTGTGGCCCTGCATCACCTGAACTTCTTCCTTCCTCCCTTCTTCCACTTTGCAAAAGCCTTCAAAACACCGAAAATTTTCTCTTAATTCTCCAGGAAATTAATTCAGCAACTAATCCCAATAAAGAGACGGATGTTGCAATGAAGAACAATAACGGCATCGACTTTGAATGTTCCAACTTTGATTCAATGGTGGCGAAGATGGTTATGGTTTGATTTGATTTGATGGTTCTTTCATTTTTTTTATTGCAAACTTTATTTATCGTTCGATGATTTTGTCGATAATGTTTATTCCCTTTAATTGGGTAACGGTCTGTTTAATTTTTTTTTTAAATTAAGGTTTAAAAAAAATTTGGCCTAAATTTTAGTTTAAAGAAATTTTAAAACAAATAGTCATATTTATTCAAATAGTTTTTTGGACTATACTATAGTTTAAAACTAAAATTTTAGATAAATTACTGAAATTAGTTTCTGGAACAGTAAAAGAGTTTATAAATTACCTAATTATTATTTTACTCTTATTTTTTCTTACACTTTCTCTTAGTTATTCTCTCTTCTCTTTTCTCTACACTTTCTCCTCTCTATTTTTCGCCATCTTTACTCTCTCTTCTCCATCCTGTTTCCTCCTCTTATTTTAATAAAACCATACTCTAATAATTTTTTAATTATAAAATTTTTTCTGATAATAATTATCTAAATACTTATTTTTAATTATAAATTGTTCAAAAGTTTTTTTTATAAGTTTTTTTCTAAATTTTTATCTAAACAAGTCTTGATTATCTAAAATTTTAATTTTATACAAAAATATTTTTAAATAAATATAATTATTTATTTAAAAAAAATTAAACTCAAATTTAGATTAAAAATCTTTTTAAAATTTTGGTTTTGTATTTTTTTTAAACACATACAACAAGTAGATGAGGGAAGATGGGAGAGGTGAGAGTAGCTTGAAAGTTTAAAAGTTGGGGTATTTTGAATTTCAACCTCGAATCCTTTTTATAGACCGTGGATCCATGTCTTTGATAAGAAAAATAACTAATGAAGTGATAAAGTTGCACAATCAATAGCTTGGGAGACAAAAAAAAAAGTAGGATAAAAATGAAAAAACAATTAATGAAGTGATACATATCATATCATATCATATGGATAAGACCGCCAAGTGAAAAAGGCATCACATGGATAATATTTCCAATTAAGAAATATACAAAAAGTTAAAAAGAAATTTTTATTTTTACTTAAAAACAATAGTTGTCTAGAATTGTTTTCTAAAACAATTTCGTCTTAAAATTTATAAAATATTGTAATATTATTATAACTATTATTTAATATTAAATTTAATTATTAGCTGATTAATATATTAATATGATATGTCGTATTATTTTTTATTTTTAATTAAAGTATAAATTTATCTTGATAATTTTTATTTAAGAACGTTAGGTATTTAAAATTATTTTAGGGGATAAAAAAGTAGATTAAAAATGAGAAAACAATTAATAAAGTTATAATATTGTCAAGTAGAGAACATATTATTTCGTATGGATAAGACTGCTAAGTGAAAAAGGCATTACATGCATAAGATTGCCAAGTAAGGAATATATCAAATAAGTGTGACTTTTCTTTTGACACAGGACTATTTTTGAATCTCTTCAACTCCATCTCTCAGCTGCACATTCTCAAATTCTCTAGGATTTACCAAACCTCGTTCTACGAATATTTGAGTGGGTTGACACTCAAATTCTATCTTTCACAGCTGTAGGGGAGCAAATTCAAACCCAAACGGACTATGTTCAATCTATTTGACATGAATGATTCGGATGGGGTTGAACTTACCATACTATCGGGCCATTTGCACAAGCCTACGTGGTTTGGGCAAGCCCAGCATAATATTATTTTTATTTTTATTTGAATCATTAACTTAATTACTTAAGCTGAGGAGGAAATTGAGAAACCCTTCCCTCACAGCTCGTGTACGATGGATTTGGGGAGGAGGGGAAGAGAGGGGAAGGATTTTGATCTCTTCTTCTTATTTAGATTGCTAAAAATTTTAGGAGGGATGAGAAAATTTTAATTTTTTTTCCCTTCTTAACTTTAATCTTCCCTCTAAAATTAAGGAAATTTAGAGAAAAAGAGATAATATTTTTATTTAAATTGACCATTTTACCTATGCTTACTTTTAATATTCTCAAACTACCTTCGACTCTTCTTCTCCCCTATAAATGCTGCTCTCTTTCCGCACTCTCTCTACATCAAGCGTTGTCACATCATATCTGCCACCCCCACAGCTCGCCGTCAACGTAGTCGTGTCCATCACTCCATAACTTTCTAGAATCGAAGGCGTTGGAAGGTAGTTGTCTTCCTCCGGTGTAGACGTAGGCCAAGAGTATTTCATTGCAAGAATTTTCAGACTAAGCCAGAGAAATCGGCGAAAGAAGATGATGCAGCAAACTGGAAAGTGTAAATCATGTTTAATGTGTAAACTCTACCTATTCTTTCCCTGGCTTAGCACGCACCGTATGGATAAAATGAGAAATATTATTAATGGAAAATTATTCTGTACAGTCATTAACTATTAGTCCCCTATTTATAGACTCCTTACAACAACACCAGTTAAGCCAATTAACTGACAGCTAATAACTAATATCAGTTTCCTACACTCCCCCTTAAGTTTTGGGGGTGAGAATATATCGATAATCCCTAACTTGCACAAAAGATCCTTTTGAACATCCTTTCCCACTGCCTTGGTGAGAAGATCTGCCTGCTGGCTTCTGGACACATGTTGTAAATCTATCTCCTTCTTTTCCCATTTTTCTCTCACAAAATGGCAATCCACTTCAATGTGTTTAGTCCTTTCATGATATACTGGATTTGACGCAATATGAATTGCCGCATGACTATCACAGAAAACTCTCACTGGTTCCTTGTGTGATATGCCCAGACTTTTCAATAAGCCAAGTCCCCAAACTATCTCAGAAACTGCCATGCCGAGAGCCCTGTATTCTGCCTCTGCTAAAGACCTTGACACCGTGCTTTGCTTCTTTGTCTTCCACATCACTGGTGACCCACCAAGTTTCACTACATATCCAGTCACTGAGCGCCGTGTGATGCTGCAAGAAGCCCAGTCTGAGTCATAGAAGCATTCCAATGCAGTATTTTCTTCTGAACTCATCAAAACTTCAAGTCTTAGACTCCCCTTTAAGTACCTCACAACTCCCATAGCTGCTGCCATGTGAGCTTTGGTAGGTGCTTGCATGAATTGACTTAATGTCTTCACAGAGAAGCAAATATCAGGTCGAGTCATGGTTAAATAAATTAACTTACCTATAAGCCGACGATACTTGTTTGGGTCTTTCAGCAATGCATCTTGCTTGTCCTTCTCCTCATTATACAACTTGAGTTTCAGGTTCTGTGGCATGGGAATTCCCAATGGCTTGCATCCACTCATTCCTGTTTCAGCCAAAAGATCAAGTGTATATTTCCTTTGAGATAAAACAATGCCTTTCTTTGATTTTGCTACTTCTAACCCAAGGAAATATTTCATATGACTCAGATCCTTTATCTTAAAATTGTCATTTAAAAGCCTTTTTGCTTTAGGTATACCTGATTCTAAACTCCCTGTTATTAGAAGGTTATCAACATATATCAAGACTAAAACTATTCCATCACTGCAGTTCATAGTAAAGAGTGAGTAATCATGTTTGCTTTGCTTAAAACCTCCCTCTATTAGAACTCTTGATAGTCTTTGATTCCATTGTCTAGATGCATGTTTCAATCCATAGAGAGACTTATTTAATTTGCAAACCAAAAGCTCCCCTTACTTTCAAAACCCTTAGGTATATCCATGTATACCTCTTCTTCCAGATCTCCCTGCAAAAAAGCATTATATACATCCATTTGATATATATTCCAGTTCCCTATGGCTGCCAACTTTAAGACTACCCGCACAGTGAACATTTTAACTACAGGTGAGAAAGTTTCTTGATAGTCTATTCCTTCTATCTGATTATATCCTTTTGCTACAAGTCTGGCCTTATATTTATCAATCTGCCCATTTGACTTATATTTAATTTTAAAGATCCACTTGCACCCTATGGTTTTCTTTCCCTTAGGCAATGGCATTATTTCCCAAGTTTTATTGTCCTCAAGAGCTTTCATTTCATCTTTCATGGCATCTACCGATTCTGGACTCCTTTTTGCCTGATTATAACTAGTCGGTTCTGTTGTTAAGTCAATTGAACATTAAAAACACATATAGGCATCAGATACATTTTTGTAAGATATATAATTGCCAATTGGATATTTACACTTGGAATTCTTTTCCTTATTTAAGGTTGACTGCACAGTAGAACACACATAGTCATTTGACCATATTGGAGGCCGACGTTCTCTAGTGCTCCTAATGGGTTGAGAGTCCAAGGGAGGATTCTCTGGACTAATAGAATCTGCCCCTGGATCAACAGAGTCTTCTTGGATTTTTGGAGACCTACTTTGCTGGTCTGAGACTATCCCAATTTCTTTATTTCCTATTGGCAGTTCTTGGGGTTCAAACCAGAACATATGCCTTAAGTCTCTATCCACTCCCCCTTGATTAAAGGACTCATTGTTTTTGAAGGGAAACCTATCCTCTAAGAAGTTCACATGTCTACTTACAAATATAGTCCCCTCTTGGAGGTTCAGAAGTAAAAAAATCCTTCTAATATTTTGGGTACCCCAGGAATACTGAGGCAATAGATATTCTCTCTAACTTGTCATTAACTCTTAGATCCGTGGCATATGCTAATGATCCAAATACTCTAAAGTTGTCTAGGTGCGGTGTGTGTCCATAGACTATCTTATAAGGTGTCTTGTATCCTATTACTTTAGATGGAATCCTATTTATCAAATATGTTGCCATGAGCACACACTCACCCCAGTAAACACTTGGCATCCCAGATTGTAAAATTAAGCTTCTTGTTATTTGCATTATTGTTCTGTGCTTCCTCTCAACTACTCCGTTCTGCTCAGGAGTATATGGAAAACTAGTCTCATGCACAATGCCATTCTCATAAAAGTAGGACTTTAAATCATGATTTGTAAACTCAGTACCATTGTCACTCCTAATTCTTTTGATTTTCACAAAAAATTGGGTTAACACATGCGCAATGAAATGTTTAATATGCGTTATAGTTTCATATTTACATCTCATTAGGAAAATCCACGTCCCCCTCGAATAATCATCTACTATGGTTAAAAAATATCTATATCCTTGATGTGTTGGAGTGCTATAAGGTCCCCACACATCAACATACAACAATTCAAAACAACGTTTAGATTTGATACAGCTAGTCGAGAAAGGAAACTTTGTTTGTTTAGACGGAATGCAAATGTCACATTTACTATTCTCATTGTCTTTCTTGTTTACAAGATTCAAGTATTTCATAGTAGATTTGGGAGCATGTCCTAATCTTTTATACCACAGGTATATGTTAGACATAGTTCCTTTATTACAATCAGATTGAATTGTGTTTACAAAGAGAGAACTCATAGGGGATGGATGTTGAGGTACTTTAAGGATGTATAATCCTGCAAACATTTTACCAATCAGCTTCACCTTCCCATCCTGAAGGTCCTGCAACATCCAGAATTCAGGGAAGAAGGATGCAATGCACTTATGTTCCCTAGTCAATCTAGGTATAGATATCACGTTAAATTCCAACTTTGGTGCATACAAGACATCTACTAGCGTGATTTCATTGCTAATCTTGGAACATCCAACATGTGTGACTCCTACAAGGTTTCCATCTGGTATTTTTATAGATTTAATAGGCCCATTATATTTTCTACAATTACTTAGGAGTTCTAGATTTCCTACCATATGAGTTGTTGTCCCTGAGTCTAAAATCCAGTTTTCATAGTATGATGAATGCATAACAGAGTTAGTCAAACCTGCACCGGTTAATGCATGAACACTAGGCTTGATGTTCCTTTCTAGCAGCTCCAGAATTTGCTCATACTGTTCTGGTGTGAATGTTGGTGCTGCTACAGATCCTATATTGGTGTGAGCCTCTGGGTCGAGGGAAGATCCATTTCCTTCTCTTGACTGCCTTCTCTTGAAGGCAGGTGGATATCCTATTATCTAGTAACAGCTCTCATGTACATGACCTTTCTTGTGGCAGTGACTTCATTCTGGTGGGTTGTCTCCACGTCCCCTTCCTCTGCCACGACCTCTCCCCCTTGCTGCCATCGCGACTCCTTCAGTGGGGGGATTCCTTTCCCCATCAATAATGGATCTTTGTGCTTCATCTTTAACCACCATCCCATAGGCATCATTGACTGTTGGAAGAGGGCTTATCATGAGGATATGACTTCTTGCCTGGTTACAGCTTTCGTTAAGCCCCATCAAGAATTGCAGGATCTTCTGCTGTTGTACCACCTCGGTGTAAGACTTTGATGTCTAACAGGAGCATGATGGGATCAGTACCAAGGCAGATTGTTCCTCCCAAAGCTCCCTTAATTTTGAGAAGTAGGTAGTGATAGACGAAGAGCCATGCCTCAATTGATTTATTTCTTTGTGAATGGAAAAGATCCTCGAACCTATTTTCTTGTTGAATCTTTCCCTTAGATCCACCCACGCACGATACGCACTCTGGAAGAAGATGATTCCACTGTCTAACTCCTTCGACACAGAGTTCAGAATCCACGACCAGACCACCGCGTTGCACCTCTCCCATTGTTCTATGAGAGATGCATCTTGCAATTCTCGCAGCCAGCTTCCGTCGATGAACCCTAATTTGTTTTTCCCCATCAACGCGATTCTCATTGCTTTGCCAGTGAGTATGTGAGAGATGATGGTCTGGCCTTGTGTGTCGACGGGTGAAGGAACAATGGATGATTGAACGATAGCACTTCGTCGTCGAGCTTTGCATTTCCCATGGTGATCGCGCACTTCTCTGCTAGGGCTCACGGGGTTACGCAGAATGAGTGGATGCGCTTCTTGGGCCTTTCTTGAAATTTAACCCTCTTACCATGGCTCTGGTACCATGTAAACTCTACCCATTCTTTCCCTGGCTCAGCACGCACCATATGGACAAAATGAGAAATATTATTAATGGAAAATTATTCTACACATTCATTAACTATTAGTCCCCTATTTATAGACTCCTTACAACAATAACAGTTAAGCCAATTAACTGACAGCTAATAACTAATATCAGTTTCCTACATAATATATGAAATTCAAAATTTTAGAAAGACAGAAGCTATGGTGTTGGAGTGTCTCGAGCTCATGGTTTGTTGGTTTGGTGGAGGTGTGAGTAGATATGAAAAAGCGTTAGCTTCGCAAAGACGGTCAAAGAAAAGAGTGAGACTATAACTCGTGAGGATTTTGATAGGTTAAAATATTATAAAAGAATATACACATATAATTATAATTATTACATATGTATTATTGTGTATATATTACTAGCTATTACTTATACTATAATTATATTTATTCAATTTTAATAATTGTAAAGTTGTCATTTTATATATTAAATGTAATATTTCATTATTTTTGGTTAAACACTTTAAACTCTTCAGAGTATACTTGCGGAAGCAATTTTAGCTTAACTTAAGTCCAGAGATTGAACTTTTACCCCTAAGTTCCTTATTCTGAACCTTTACTTTGAGAATTGGTTTCTCTCATTATACACATTCAAATGAGGCTTATTACCTATTCACGGAATGCCCCAGATGTGTACTACAGGCTCACTAAATCTCGTGACCAGACTCCTCCATTTACTAGGTCAAACTGAGGTCAGAACACTGCTGCCTCAGGACCTGCGAATTTCCCCTTAATTTACCATACATAAATTGAATATGCCAAACAATATTTATCATTGAATAACGTAATGTCATACAGTAAGGCATACACAACAAGACATATACATAATCTTTCTATCTCTATTACATCTCTTTCTGCCTAAACTCTGGCAGCATAACCGCTACGCTTCATCTGTACAAAGAACTGAACTGTACTGATTCGGTAATCCCCTCATGAGAACTACCATTCTACGTAGTACCCAGGAAAGACTAGATAAATCGGCTAGGTCCACTCACTTCTAGCCTCCTTAGACAGCACTACGTACACAGTACTTATCATATACTGATGTTCAGTCTTTACTTCGGCAGCATAACGGCGTCTCTTAGCATTCTCAAAATCCACTTCAGCGTAACCTCCCTGTAATGGGTTATGTATGGGGATGAGATTCGGGGGAATCTCAGTAGCAATAATCATAACAATATATGTAATGCAGAGTGACAGTGCTTGCTTGTGATTGTGTACAGATAAGTATGCTGCGTGCTTCCATGCTTAATAACATATGATCATAGCATTACAGCAGAGCTTCAGACATAACATATAAGACAACAATCCAACTAAACAATAGCACAACAAATCACAAAGCCATTACATAAAAGCTAGGATTAGTTACTACCTGGCTAGCTCAGCAGAACTCTACTATCTTTATTCTGCTTCCAACTCCGTCAAAACTTCCTTACTTCCTTTCCTCTTTCTCTCTTCCTTACCTCCTCCTTCTCACTATACTTTCTCTCACTCTTCCTTACCCATGCGTGATGCCAAGAATGAGAGGGGGTATTTATAACCTCCTCCAATGGCATTTCTGTAATTTCCATGCCATCCGATCCTGTGGTCCTAGTTTTTCCTAGAATTTCCTATTTTCTTAATTCCTCCTTTACTGCATCACTAGGCCACCTCAGCATGCCACCTCATCGCCATATTTTCCACATGTCTAAATTCCCTGGACACCTCAGCAGCTGACTCACCGGTCCAGAGTTCTGCCTCGTAATGCGTGTCCTAAGCTTTATCTGCTTTCTCTAGACTAGAGCCATGTGGCGCCTGGAAGAGACCTCTCACGCCTTCCAATGCTATCCAGATAAGTCCCAGACTTATCTGATCACCTCCTCAGTTTTTGTGCCAGCCGAGTAACTTTACTCTACTGAAAGGTCACCGAACCACTCATGTGTCATCTTGTGGTCCCATGAGGATACCTTATCAGTCCATCTCATGGTCTCCAGATAACCTTTCCTGTATCTGGCCCTCATCCCCAGTTCTATCTCTAACCGGGTAACTATCTCCTTTGGACCTTCACAACTCTTGGCCCACTAGATCTCATACGGCTATCACCACTTATAGTCACTAGTCGCGACCTAACCATCATCTCATCGCGACATATCACCTTCTGTGTTTATTAGTCGCGACCACATCATTCTTTAGTTGCGACCATAACAGTCTTTCGTCACGACCACATCACTTTTTAGTCGCAACCAAGCTCATTTTACTCATTAGTCACGACACCACATACATATCCGTCACGACCAATCCTCTCTGCCAATATTAGTCGCGACCAATCTACTTCCTCGTCGCGACCAAAAGTCACCAATACATCTTTCTCATACTGTCTACTTTCTTTCTTATGGACAACTCTACTGCTCAGTGTCCATTCCTTTCATATCTCACCCCACAGAATCTTAACATAATTCTGGGGTCTATCTTATCTCACTTTCTTCCCATCCTTCGTCTTAAGTTCTAGAAATTCTCTTTCAATAACTCATCCCCTACTCTTCGGGAGTCCTTGTTAATTGAAAGACTCGACAACCCTCTGTATTAGGTTATCTTACACAGGAGCCAGCCCATATCAAGCTACCTGCAGAATTCCTAGGCTTAAGACTTAGGACATTCCTCACATTCCTCATTTTGAACCTAGGTGAACTGTCCCGATTCTGTAGGTTAAAGACTTAACTCATCTTTACATCCTGAAGGACTTAGCTCATCCCTCGGATCCTACAAAATATAGGTAAATAATTCGCCCATATCAGATTACTATCCTGGGACTACGGGTTTAGCAGCCTGCCCATATCAGACTACCTCCCAGTTCAACTAGACCCAAAAATTGGGATGTTACCACGCATTAATTTCAACATCCTCATTATTATTATACATGAATATGATGTTGTTTCAATGATTTTATAGTGGCTTGATAAAACTTTTCATTAAGCTTAGTAGAAACCTTGTGATCATAAAGAACTATTCATGCCTTCCTCCATTTCATCTTAAACATAATATCTTTATCAACTTTACCATTATTTTGTTAAATTTATTACAAACACAAACTCTGTGACTTGTGGCATGGTTTGTGTAACATTCCAATTTTTGGGCCTAGAGACACAGAAAATAGCCTAAAATTGAAAGGCTACCAGACCCCTTTTTGAGCAGAAGTTCCAGAGACATTCAGAGGGTTCTCAGGGACTACACTGTGAGTAAGCAAAGATATAGAGATCTATGTGGAAATAGTAAAAGGCCCAAGGGGTATAATGGTCATTTTGGGAAATGTAAAGATTAAAGGTTGCAGAGTTAAGAGTTGAACACTTTGGTCGCGATAAGGAAGTAGTTTGATCTCGACTATGTTTTATAGAAAGGTTTAAACACGACTAAAAGATGTGTGGGTCGCGACTAATAGACAAAATGAGTCTGGTTGCGACTAAAGAGTTATGAGGTCGCGACTAATGAACAAAAAAGGTGTTAAGTTGCAATGGGAGGATAGTTAGGTCGCGACTATTGTATATAAGAGGTGCTACATGCCAAGAATCAAGTGTGCCAAGAGTTATGAAGGTCCAAGAGAGATTGAAATGATATTTTAATAAAATATAGTTACCCGGTTGGAGATAGAACTAGGAAAAGGATCAGATAAAGTAAAGGCTTATCCAGAACCATGACGTGGCATGAAAAGGTGTCCTCATGGGACCCACAAGATGCCACATGGCATTGAGTTAAAGGAAAGAGGAAAAGTTAGAAAAAGCAAAGGACACGTGGCACAATCTCAGCCACTCATTCCAGGAAAAGACTTTGGAATTCTCTGGAAGCGCTGAGTCAGCATACGAGGTGTCCCAAGGGCCCCACCAAGGCGCCACCTAGGTGTGTGAGGTGTCCCTAGGATGATGTCATAAGTGATGAGTCATTGGGAATGATGATGTTATCATAGTGAGGTAAGCAAGGCTTCTTGAGGAAGCTATGCGATTTAAGCCGTCAATCGAGATTCAATCTGGACCATCATTCCACTTTGCCTCCACTATAAATAGAGACACTCCCCCTCCATTCCATTCCATAATTCGGTGGAGCAAGAGGAAGAGAGAGAAGGAGGAAGAGAGAAAGGAAGAGAGAGAAAGGAAGAGAGAGGAAGAAGGAAGAAGTTCTGATCAAGCTAGGAGCAGTCCAAAGAGCTTGTGAATAAGGTAAGTAATTTATTCTAGTCCCTACTCTAATACATTAGATGATTGTTCTTAGTAGTTAAGATAGAGAAATGTCTTCCTTTTTCTAAGGTTAGCTCTGGATAGAGAGGCAGTCAGAAGATTGTCCGAGCAAAGATTAAGGTTAAGAGAGGCTGCATGCCAGGTAGTGAACTTACCCATTCTTGTATGCTTGATGTATATGCTTCTATGTTAATATGATTATGATATGTGATGATGGATGATATATGCTTTGCTTTTATGAGTTTATGGTTATACGTAATAGTGATAGGCATAGAGCATAAAAGTATGCAAATGAAAGCTAAAGAAGGATAAAGGAAACACATGTCATGCACTTGCATTCATCTTGTATGCATTGAATGGTACCGTTTGCTACTAAGATTTTTCCAGAAATCTCACCCCTACCTTTTCCAAACATAACAGGGTACTGATTTGGAGAAGATGAAACTAGAAAAATGAGGATGTTTCAGTTTGCTTTTCAATTTTTATCTTCAAATCATTTCTAACCTTGCCACTTATCAAAATAGCAATGTATGCAATCTATTTTGCTCTTACTCAAGCCAAAACCCTTTGAGTCCATTTAGTTCAACAAAGCCTCCACTTGTAATAAGGATTGCATTAGTTCAACCATGCCTCAAATAGTAGAAACCTTGTGATCATAAAGAACTCTTCTTGCCTTCCTGCATTTCATCTTTAGGCATGCATCTTACACATAATATCTTCATCAACTTTACCATTATTTTGTCAAATTGATTACAAACACAAACTCCGTCACTTGTGTCAAGGTTTACTTTTCAATCTTTATCTTCAAATCATTTATAACTTTGCCTCTTATCAAATTTACAATGCATGCAATTCATTTTGCTCATACTCAAGCCAAAACCCTTTGAGCCCATTTGATTCAACCATGCCTCCAATTGTAATAAGGATTGTATTGGTTCAACCATGCCTTTAATAATAGAAACCTTGTGATCATAAAGAACTCTTCATGCCTTCCTCTATTTCTTCTCCAAGCATGCATCTTACACATAATATCTTCATCAACTTTACCATTATTTTGTCAAATTGATTACAAACACAAACTCCGTCACTTGTGTCAAGGTTTACTTTTCAATCTTTATCTTCAAATCATTTATAACTTTGCCTCTTATCAAATTTACAATGCATGCAATTCATTTTGCTCATACTCAAGCCAAAACCCTTTGAGTCCATTTGATTCAACCATGCCTCTAATAGTAGAAACCTTGTGATCATAAAGAACTCTTCTTGCCTTCCTGCATTTCATTTCTAGGCATGCATCTTACGCATAATATCTTCATCAACTTTACCATTATTTTGTTGAATTGATTACAAACACAAACTCTGTGACTTGTGGCATAGTTTGCTTTTCAATCTTTATCTTCAAATCATTTCTAACATTGCCTCTTATCAAATTTGTAATGCATTTTACTCCTACTCAAGCAAAACCCTTTGAGCCCTTTTGGTTCAACCATGCCTCCAATTGTAGTAAGGATTGCTTTGGTTCAACCATGCCTCTAATAGTAGAAACCTTGTGATCATAAATAACTCTTTATGATCACAAGGCTTTTTATGCCTTCCTCCATTTCATCTCCAGGCATGCATCTTACACATAATATCTTTATCAACTTTACCATTGTTTTGTTGAATTGATTACAAACACAAACTCTGTGACTTATGTCATTTTTTGCTTTTCAATCTTTATCTTCAAATCATTTATAATCTTGCCTCTTATCAAATTTGCAATGCATGCAATCCATTTTGCTCCTACTCAAGCTAAAACCCTTTGAGTCCATTTGATTCAACCATGCCTCCAATAGTAGAAACCTTGAGATCATAAATAACTCTTCATGCCTTGCTGCATTTCATCTTCAGGCATGCATCTTACGCATCATATCTTCATCAACTTTACCATTATTTTGTTGAATTGATTACAAACACAAACTCTGTGACTTGTGGCATGGTTTGCTTTTCAATCTTTATCATCAAATCATTTCTAATCTTGCCTCTTATCAAATTTACAATGCATACAATCTATTTTATTCATACTCAAACCAAAACCCTTTGAGTCTATTTGGTTTAACGTACCATGCCGCCAATTATAATAAGGATTGCATTAATTCAACCATGCCTCCAATAGTAGAATTGATTACAAACATAAATTCTGTGACTTGTGGTATGGTTTGCTTTTCAATCTTTATCTTCAAATCCTTTCTAACCTTACCTTTTATCAAATTTGTAATGCATTTTACTCCTACTCAAGCAAAACCCTTTGAGCCCATTTGGTTCAACCATGACTCTAATTGTAATAAGGATTGCATTGGTTTAACCATGCTCCCAATAGTAGAAACCTTGTGATCATAAAGAACTCTTCATGCCTTCCTCAATTTCTTCTCCAGGCATGCATCTCATATATAATATCTTTATCAACTTTACCATTATTTTGTTGAATTAATTACAAACACAAACTCTGTGACTTGTGGCATAGTTTGCTTTTTAATATTTATCTTCAAATCATTTTTAACTTTATCTCTTATCAAATTTATAATGTATGCAATTCATTTTGCTCCTAATCAAACCAAAATCTTTTGAGCCCATTTAGTTCAACCATGCCTCCAATTATAGTAAAGATTGCATTCGGCGTTTGGTTGCTTTTTAGCCTCTTAATGAGGTTTAAAGAAGTTTACTATGGTGACAATTTATGAACCAAAATTTGGTAATTCATGGCCTCCCATATGATTATTTACTATCCATTCATTGCAGAGTTTTAAATGTCTTGTTTGCCCTTGACATCTAACTTATAAGGACATAAAATACCCCAAATCGGATCGCTCCCTCATATTTCCCTAATTCCCTTCAACCTCTTCATTTCTACCTCCCCTCTCTCCCCCCCTTCCTTCTCCACCTTGTTCCCTCCACTCCACCACTACCACTATCGCCAACGAATACCTGGCCACTACGACTCACTATTAACCAATATATATCCAGTGGAGCCACGATCTTATTGTGTTGAATATCTTACCTTTTCTCGATGTAAAATTCCAACTTGATTTCTTCGGGGTTGATGGCGTGCATTGACACCAGTGTGACTCGAATCAATTGAGCTTTGGATTCAAATATGATCTCAGATCCAAGGGTTTCCCTTTAGAACATCTCGACGGTTCGAATGGGAACGGGTTCTTTGCAATGTTTTCTATTTGAAGTTATTTGGCTATGTATTAAAAGGATTTGTATTATCAGTGGTAGCTCCTCTTTGTGGTCTTCTTCGTTCACCATTCCACTCAATTATATTTGACTGACTTGGGTTGCAGGGATAATGAAGGGGCCTGCAGAAATTATTGATTTATCTAGTGATGATGAATGCGATGTTGGTTTAAAAGTTGTTAAGCTGGAGCCAGATGTTGCAGAGCATGCTGAACAACAAGCTGAGTCCGACAAATTCCAACAAGCCACTCATATTTGTTCTGCTAAACAAGTTCCTGAAGAGAATAGGAACTCTAGTGATCCAACGCAAAGTACTGGTCACAGTAGCTCTAGTGTGTTGGAGCAAGGGTTGTCACCAGTCGATAACTCAGGCCTATGTTATACATCACCAATTGCTGCAGCACCTCTTTGTAGGCAGTTCTGGAAAGCTGGGAATTATGACGATGGGCTTGGCCCCAAAATCTCAGTTCAAAGTAATATGATAACACTGATCATGTATTTGTACTCTACTTATTGACGAATGTGCCTCCATTTAGAGTAATTTTCTTGAGATTGCAGATGCGAACCACTATCTACAGGTTCACCCCCTGTTCCTTCATTCAAATGCAACTTCACATAAATGGGCATTTGGAGGTATGTTATTTTCTTTATTGATATAAACTTATTTAGTTTAATTACACTTAGGATCACTGAAAGACAAACTGACTGGTTTTCATTCCTTAGTTTTTCAAATGGGGTAGAAATCACTCATTATTCATGACTGTCAAGTTGCTGATGGAAAATTACTTCAATATCAACAAATTGTTGGGTGTCACATGAGCAATTAACTGCCATGTTTACCCTTGACATTTATTTTTGACTAGGATCCTATTGAAAAATAATCTTTGATTTATGTCTAGGCATTCAATTGATCAAATGTGTATTTTCAAGAACTCTTAATGTAATTTAACCAGTTTATTTTTCTCTTTACAGTTCTCTTAATAGGCTTATTTTGTTTACGTTTCTTTGTGATCCTTATTTTTAACTATTTTTTTCCCCCTTGTTCTCGTCTACAGCCGTAGCTGAGCTTCTTGATAATGCATTTGATGAGGTGATTTTTGTTTATATTTGAATCACTTGCTATTCTTATTTACCTTCAGGTATACACTAAGTTGGCTATTAGAGTGAAAAATATTGCATTGTGATATTCCCTCATCCCTGAAATATTTTATTTTATTGTCCTAGTTTCTGGTGCCCCTCCAAAAAACAATCTACAGTCAATTATTTTCTAATAATGTCTTTTTGTTACACCTGCCTAAAGAGTTTAAATGCATGAATTATTTATTAGTGTGAGTTATTTTATGAAATCATAACCGTATTAATGCTAGCACACTTTAAGGGATTATAGGCGTTTACATGTTAGACTGTAATTATTATGTTGTAGAAGTGTTCATCATATCATATTTTTTTAAAAGGTTATTGCATTGGTTAATGGAAGAACTTATTGGTTTTTGCTGTTATCTTGTTACAGTGTTACTATTATGTGTTTTTTCCAGCTTTGGTACTTCCATTTCAACGTCTCATTTTATTTTTTGTTCTTATGTTTTATTACATTGTTGACTTTTGTTCTTAGGATAGATCCAAAATGGTGCTACTTTTGTCATTGTTGATAAAACATCAAATCCGAAGGATGGAAGTCCGGCATTATTAATTCAAGGTATAGTAAAGTTCATAGATTATGTATTTTTGAATTCCAACTCCTGATTTTGGTAGTGAAACATCCTTAACGCTAGATATGGTGGTTGGCGTATATATTTTGTCCTCATTATTGTGATTCTATACTAATTCTTAACTAGCAGATGATGGTGGTGGCATGGATCCAGAAGCTATGCGTTGTTGTATGAGCTTTGGCTTTTCAGATAAGAAGTCAAAATTTGCAATTGGGAAGTGTATGTATGCTGACATTCTTTCTTTGAATATTGTAGTTTGCATGTCATTTATTTGTCAATTCTGGCTTTCCAGATGGAAACGGATTCAAAACCAGTAGTATGAGACTTGGTGCTGATGTCATCGTCTTCAGCTGTAATCAGAATAAGGGGTAAGAGTTTATAGCTGAAAAATTCATGATTTTATGATATGTTGGCAAGTTTCATATGAATATTGTAGCTTTATGGTTTTCTATTTTATCATTTTGAGGGGAATATGACTATTTATTAAATAGGATTGAATGTTTATGTTAGATTTAGATGTATTTTGCAGTACATGTCAGCGAGATGCGGTTTTTTAGTTGGGTTAATTGTAGTTCTGATTAGAAAATGAAATTAATCACCCTTTCAATTTTTATTGTTTAAGCCTGGCGAAAGTAGGTAAATAGTATATTGTGTTTTAGAACATTGAAGTTGTCTACTTTGCAAACAAGAATTTGAGCATGTTTCTCAAGGTTGTTACCCAGAACCTTTGCATTCTATGTACATACATCATCAAAATCTAGTTGGCCCTTTCTCTTTATAGTTCTATAAGATTCGAAATGATCAGATAAGAGAAAAAGTAGGTTTCACGCTTATTGAAGAGAAAATGGTAGAAAATCATTTGAGGTGATTCGGACATATTCAAAGAAGGTCGTAGGAGGCGAGGTGAGGAGGGTAGATAAGACAATATGAAGTCATTTGAAAAAGGGTAGAGAAAGACTAAAGAGAATGCTCAATAAAGTTGTTGAACATGACTTTTTGGCTAACAATCTATCTAAAGATTGAGTTGTTAATATAGCTCAATGGTGCTATGTGATTCATGTAGCCGACTCCATCTAATGGGATAAGACTAACTGTTGTTATATTGTTCTCCATTCCTCACTTATGGTGTTTTCCTATAAGCATGGGAAAGACGAACAAATGTTGAAATTGTTGTAAATAATATTATACACTTTATAAACTTACTGTTTGATCTTGATCAGGGTTTTGACTCAAAGCATTGGACTTCTGTCTTTTACTTTTTTGATGCAAACAAGGCTTGACAGAATTGTTGTACCTATGGTGCGTGGTATTTCTCAAGTTCTCTACTTTGATGTCATTAGTTTTGGAAGTACATTGACTAAGAATACTATTTATGCTCTTCATGTTGATTTGCAACTTGAGGAATGCAGAATTTTAATTGGTTAATTATTGGAATTTGTTGATGATCTATGTAAAATTACTTGGCCAAGGTATAGCTGCATTATAACTGCTTGAGTTGGCAAGTTTCACATTTTTCTTCTTCTTTTGCACAGCAGTTGATTCGAATTGTTTGTTTTGGGCACTCAGTTGACCTAATATTATTGAAAGCTGGATGCTGCAAGGCCTTATTTTTTGGTTTTCCTGTCTGTCAATCATTTTGGTTGTTTGAATCATTCTGTTGGGCAGTTGTAATGCAACTACTGCAGTTGCCCTAGCCCAAGATTGTGAAGCACAAGTATATACAATGTAAATCAACAGTCGCAAAATGCAAATGGAAACTTATAAGATGTGGACAAGGGAATCTTGTTGGAAAAACTTTTTGAGACGTGCAGTCTTTCCTATTGTCTCATATTCCATATAACAAAACGTACAAGCATCTGTGTACACATGTCTGTGTGCACATCTATATATAGGGAGTGATTCGATAAACTAATTTTGGAGGAAAACAAGTTAGCATGTTGTAGAAGACTAACTTATATTTTAAGTACTGGAGGATGAAATGATAACTTGCAGAACACTTATTGCACAAAAGCTAACTGTCATTTTCAACATTTGTGCTCTGATCTCTTGGATGACCCTTTTTTCTAATTATTTTCTTTTCTCCATTTACACTGTGGACTGTTCTTGTCAATTTCAGGTTAGTTATGAGTTTAATAAGTCAACCAATATGCTGGATATATTAAATGGTAGAGAACATTTTGTGGCCAATTTATCCATGCTGTTAAGGTGGTCTCCGTATTCATCAGAAGCAGAACTTCTGAAACAAGTAATTTCTGAAGCTTTCCTTCATTCAATAATGCTTGAGATAATATTATATAGTTTCCATTTCAGTCTCTGCTGTTTTCCTGGTCTTTTTCTTGTTTTAGGCATTGCATACTTTTGGCTTAGAGATCTAGTTTATGTTCTCTTCTGTTTTATTTTTGTTGTTTAATGTTAAACTAGAGTGGCACATGTGCATTGTATTTTGAAAGTAATGTCTTATTCCTTTGTCATCATTATTTAACAATGTTGGTCCTTTTGTATTACTTTTTGAAAGTAGAGGCATGCTGATCATTTCCCGTTCACAATCACTTTCTATTTAATTTTTCTTTTCATTTTGTGCACTGAATGACCTGTCAATATATTCTGATTAAAATGGATGCGTACAAGGTCAACCCATTTGATCTTATATGTTATATTCTCATTTGAAGAATATGTGCATCGACTAAATTTATTTTGTAAAGTAATTAGTGTGACATGTAAATTTCTTATAATACTGCTTTGCTAGATTAAGAGCATTATCATTTTAGGATTCAGATTTACTCCAATTACTCCGCATTCTCTGGCAGTTTGAAGATATTGGACCTCATGGAACTAAAGTCATAATCTACAATTTATGGTTCAATGATGACGGCATTCTGGAGCTAGATTTTGATAAGGACCCTAAGGTGGGATTTGTGGTTTGTTGGTTTTCCTGTTTTCGTCCTGTTCCATTTTATATGAATTTCCTTCAATATATGTTGGCTGCAGGACATTTATATGGCGGGGGATATTAAAAAGGTTGACACTCGTCCTGCCTGGAAGACAGTAAATGAGCAACACATTGCTAATCGGTACAAGTATTCTTTACGGGTATGCTTGATTAAGATTCTTTTTCTTCATTGGACGTGTAAGATTTGTTTTTTCTTCTGCGGCTAATTTTTTATTATGTTCTGCAGGCTTACTTGTCTATATTGTACCTGCGGGTTCCAGAAAGTTTTAGAATTATACTGCGAGGGCAAGTTGTGAAGCCCCATAACATTGCTGATGATCTTAAATTTCCTCAATATATCTTGTATCAACCAAGTAGTGGTGGATGTAAAGAGGTTATTTCCTTATTTTTGAAAGCTTTTTCACTATTAATGTACTGTTTTCAACTTTGTTGAAAGTGTGTTAATTGCATGCTTGCGGCTATGTTGATATGAGTAATTTGGGTATTATATCTTAAGGGATAATTGAATTGAGGGGATTCTTCACCCAATAATTCTTTCTTTATTTTATTCCTTAATAAATTATCTGTGCAGGGGACAGTTGTGACTACAATAGGATTTCTTAAAGAGGCGCCACATGTTAACATCCATGGCTTCAATGTATATCACAAAAATCGGCTGATATTGGTAATTATTATGCAAAATGTTTTGTCTAGTTTGAGGCAACTATATTATGGTATATCTGAGCAGTTGTTGGAAGTCGACGAAATAGTTTGCTGGATGAACTATGTTTTCACCATTTGGAATGTGCATATATCACAAGAAAACGTAGCTTTCTTTATTTTAAGGGGGGATACGGGACACATGATGGATTCTAGTGGTCTTTATACGGTTGCTGGTTATCTGGTGCAATTAGAATGGCTGGAAAATAATTTATTTTGTTGTGTGCTTGTTTTTTTTGTTTTAACAGTGGGAGATATGTAAAGCTAATTAGGAATGAGTTGTTTTATGGCTTGTCAAGAGAGTGGGAATTTTTCTTATCGCGTATATTCAATCTCCACATTTAGCAAGATGTATTGATTTGATTCGGTGGCAGAAGAGTTTGATTTATGGCATACGCTGGCTTTTTCAAAGCAATTTTACTTTAATAAAGAAAGAAAAAGGGACCTTTTCTCCATCATACGAAATTTCAAGTGATATATATTTATTTGCTGTTCCCTCAATATTGATTTACTACGTTGGTGCTTCTATTTTTTGCAGCCATTTTGGCAGGTTGTGAACTATTCTGATAGCAGGGGTAGAGGAGTGGTTGGTAAGCAGGAACTGCTGCTTGCTCAATGTTTCTTTTTTTTGGCTGAGGTTAGAGGTGTGCTGCACCTGTAGATAACATATACTTACCGTTTAATCTCATTCCAGGTGTCCTGCGAGCAGATTTTATTGAGCCTATTCATAATAAACAAGATTTTGAGAGAACTTCCTTGTTTCAGAAGCTTGAAATTCGCTTGAAGGATATGACATGGGAATACTGGTATAGTATTTGCTATTCTTATCTCTTCCTGTTCTGTATATGTGGATTGCTGAAATAATTATTCTTGCCTGTTCTGTCTTACCTTTGGCTTCATTTATCTAATTCTGCAACATATTTGAATGTTTAGTGTGATAACTGTATGGTATACCCTGCAGTAGAGATTTAGCTTTTGTGGATACTGCTTGATGGAAAGCAATTCGTGTAGTATTTAAGAGTTCAATTATTGTTATTAGAATTGTTATCTGACATTTCCAGGACCGTTGTTTAACTTTGTTAGGGATTATCAATGTGGACTGATTGGAAATCATCAAGTGAAAAAGAAGCCTCGAGTTGTGCAACTGGAACCATATCTTAGCCACCCGCCTGGTATAGAAGAACCACTAACAGTGAACAGAAAAATTTCTCCTGTTCTGAATAAAAAAGCAGCATTGCAAAGCGGATCTCAGCAAGGTAACTGTTTCGGTATGAAATAAGATATGGCATCGCTACACTGAGTTATTTTTATTGAAAGAATGATTTCTTAATGGTGATTCAGGATCTCATGCTAAGAGAAAGACACATGAATTCTTAGACGTTCGGGATATTAAAAAGCATGCAAGGATAGAGAATGAAAAAACTGGCGTTGCGTGTAGTCATGATAATATACAGGTCTGTATTGGTAACTTGTATACAATTTTTGTTGAAACCGTGCTGGTTATCTCCATACATTCTAATTTAAAGCATATGTGCCTCTAAATATCGTTAGTTTTTCTTTAAATTTGAACTCCAACCGGTTGTGTATAGCATTGCAAAACCTATACGTTTTTTTCCTTAAAAGGCAAATCCCTTTCAATAATGAAACCCATTAGCTTGTCTATTTGCTCATTGCAATCATTACACGTCATAGATAAAATAGACTATTTTCCTAAAGCTGTGTGTTTGAGATTGAAATAGCAATTCATTATATAAATGTGCTTGATTGCGTTGGCCCACATGCTCTGTTATTGTAAAACCATCTCATTGAATATTATTGCTAAAGTCACTCATGTTCTCTAATTTCTATGTAGACTGTGTCGGCATCTGCAAGTCAAGTGGTGGACCAAGATACTATAAATTTGATGGAAGAGAACAAGAAGCTCCGTGCCAAGTGAGTATACCCAAATGATATTTTCCAGTACAACATTCTTCTTCAGCATATAACTTGTTTTCATTTTTCCCTTCCCTTTTTGGTGATTTGGCTTTGTCAACTTCCAACATAGTAACGGTTGTCTTGGATTCTGAATTATCATGGCATTAGTATGAATCATAGAACTTACTCATCCTCCCTTTTTCCTCTCTTCTGCAGATGTTTGCAATTTGAAAAGGAGGAGCAAGAACTTAATCTAAAGGTAAATTCTCATGATCTAAAATGGTTCAGTGCCTTGCTTGAGTGCCGCTTTCTAATTTCAAAGTTGTTTTTTGTAGAATATTTAGATTTTCCATATTTTTTCTTAGATTTTTATTTTTATTTTTATTTTTTTTACAACTCAACATTGTGTTATTGTTTCTTTCAAAGGATATGACACGTCATATCTTGTAGAAGAACCTGATGGTAAAGATGGAATAAATGGCACTTAAGTTTATTTCATTATAAGCTTGACAAACCTGTTAAGTTTGTTAAGTAAATGATGAGTTGAACATGAAAGTTTGATCTTGGCTTTCTAGGCTCAATAGCTAAGTTATCATTATAAATATTGATATGTATCCAATATTTTCCTGCCATTTCACAATTGTGTCATGTTTTTGTGCAGGTGACACAACTTAGAAGTAAAATACAAGAAACAAAACGTGACTATGTACGACTTTTGGCAGAAATACAGTCCTTAGGCATGAAGGAGTAGTTTTATTAGCTGTGCATACAAGTTATTTCAATTCTTTTGTTTGTAAAAGTGTTGTATGTAAAGCAAAGTGTAGTTTATGATATAAAACAATTACTGGGCTTGAGGGTCATGAGATCAGAGTAGATTGCCACCCAATGTCCAAACTTTGGATCTCTCTCACTGGTTGAGTTACCCTCAGAAGATTTTTGGCCTCCCTCGTGTAAGTAGATGAAAGTAAGCAACAGGTCAGATCCCATCTAAACTGATTGATCCTGAAGCTTCAGGCTTGTGTGCCTTTTTTTTTAATTATTATTTTATTTTCTTGTTTTTTGCGAAAGAAGCTTCAAGCATTGCTATACTGACCTGTTGGTTGTTTTTATGTCATATGCTTCGTTTTAGGATGAGACATCTTTAGAACAGAGATGAAAATAGTAAGAGCTTAGCGGCCGAAATGACCTTCAAGTTAAGGGGATTGAGTTGCAACACCCCCCAACTCCCCTCCTTCCCCTTTTTTCTCCCTCTTTATTCTTCAAGCTAATAAAAGAATAGATGCATTTGGTCCTTGTAGCTGTACACGAGATTTTGATTTCGTCTTTGAAGCTTTAAAATTTAAAAAATGTTCCACATAATTTTACATGTCGGGGGATATTTTTTTCTTCGGAGTGTTGAATCATTGCTTATTGCTGAAAGATAAATTTTTTGATGGGTTTGAGAATTTTGTTGAGATGAATTTTGTATATTGATTTTAATTGTTGTAAATATCATTATCCCGATTCTAAATCTGGCATTTAAGTTTTACCAGCCACTCAACGAGTTTCAATTGAGAATTTGTTATTTATAACTATTTGAAATGATGTTTACAAATGATCTGCAATATTTTTTGGAACCTTACTATAATTAAATTAAATTTCATAAAAAAAATTTGTTGAAAGCTACAAGATTAGTTGTGAAATTGTTGTATAGTCTATTATATTTGGAAGATTCAATTTTTTTTTATATCTAATATTCAATAATTAATTAACGCATATTGATATAGGAATTTCATATTGATGACATTGATATATAAAAGTTTTACAACCAATGTTCTGATTTTTAATGCAGAAGATTAAAAGGACTTGTTTAATTAATATATATAATTGTAACCATACCTATAGTTAATTTGCGATCTAAAATTTTGTTAAATTTTTTTAAGTCTTAAATTTAATTTTTTAAAAAAATATATATGTTAAGAGGGGTAATTATGAATTTTAAAATTGGATACTTAGATCTAGTAATAATATAAAAAAAATATTTAATTGTAACCATACCCAGTCTAAAAAAAATTGTAACTATGCTCATTTTTACAATTTATATTTTATTACAGAATAATTAATGACTGATCTATCGTCTTTTAAAATTCTAACTATTAGGTATTTTTGTTCCTGTATTAGAGTTTTGAAATGTTTCGATTTTAAATTATAATTAAAGTAATATATTGGCCTTCATTTCCCCATGATATTTTTTTTAAAAACAAACATATTAAGATTGGGTAAAATTACATCTAACATCCTAAACTAATTTTAGAAAAATAGTCAGCACCTTAAAGTACTCTAAATTAATTTTATAAGTGTAATTAACTCATAAAATATTTAAATTATTATAATTTTACCCTTTCGTTAATAAAAACATAAATTTTTGTTTAAAATATGCCACATAAATTTTTTATTTCGACACATTATTGTTTAAAAAACTATATGTGTAATATTATTTTAATAAATTATACTAAATAAACTATAAAATTTCTCAATATTTACATATAAATTCTATATAATATAAATTTTAGAGTTTATTTAGTATTATTTTTAAAACAATATGACACGTGTGACATTTTAAATTATAATGTATTAAAATAAAAAATTTACGTGACATGGATTAAATATAAATTTATATTTATGTCAGTAAAAAAATAAAATTATACCAATTTAAATATTTTAGAGTGTTTATTATACTTTTAAAATTAGTTTAAGATATTAATTATATTTTTAAATATTTTATAGTACTAATTACTCATAGTACTAGATATACGTTTACCTTATTAAGATTATATGCGAGAGAAACCTAACTAATCGTTTCTGAAAATGTGCGAAAGCGTAAGTTACAAGGACCATGAGAAGCTAACTTCTGCTAATGAGAGGAACCAGAAGTTGAGAAATCATTCTCAAACAATTTTTTTTTTTGTCCATCTGGTTCATCGAAATTTTAGCCTGACTACATTCGGATCTGAACCGTGTCGTGCACCTGGCTATGGTGAGTAAGTTTCCCAACGGCGATTTTTTGAATACACCAAAGCTCGAACTCGAAACCTCGCTTAAGCTATACCGAGCCGCTTACTACTCGGATAAACTCCCATTAGTAATCATTCTCAAACATAATTCCTTATAATTGAATGCCTTCGATTGGACCATAGGGGTTGGTCCGAGTAGTAAGCGGCACGGTATCGCTTAAGCGAGATCTCGAGTTTGAGCCTTGGCGTATGCAGAAAATTCCCGTTGGGAGACTCACCCACCATAACCAGGTGCGCAATGTGAGTCGGATTCAGATGTAGTCAAGACAAAGCGCCGGTAAATTAGGTAGAAAAAAAAAAAAAGAATGCCTTCGGTTGGAGCTTCAACTGGAATATCATGTAGAACAGCGTCTATGTACAAAGGCACAGATTATGACTTCAAAAATATTTAGTTTATTTTTGTGATTATTATTCAACAAGATGTTTTTATACTAGTATTTTTTTTAAAAAAAAAATAGAGCCACAAGGTTTATTTTATATCCCTGAAGTTATTTTTTTTATTTACTGTTATATTTCTTTATATTTTGAAAAGCCAAAGCATTCAAGGCTCTATGAATGCGGCTTCTCTTGTTACTTGTTAGTTAATGTGGAACTTGACCATGATCAACACTAATTTTCTTACACAATAACTGGGATTGAACTCCTTAAATCACACTCCGCAAATTCTCAATAGAAAGACTGTTGTCTTACTTCTCAAAGTTCTCAACCCATGGAGGGCAAGTCAAACAAAATCATAGGTTTCATCTAAGTTACTGATCACAGCTAAAAAAATCAAAATTATTGCATGATTTTCTCTTGTAACTTCTTTTTTACATTATACAGTACAGAAAAAGAAAATTTTGTCAGAAAGAGAGAAAAGGAAAAGGAAAAAGTAAAGAAAGATCAAGGATGCAAGAGTGATGCGTTTTTCAGTAGTTTATATCATTTTGTAATAAGCATGACAATCATTGACAGCGTGAAAGCATGTGAGAGAGAGAATCTCATCGAACACCATATGCTCAAGTACTTCTTTGCCTCCCTCACAGATTAACTCAAGTGATTTTGCGCTATACAAAGTAAATATGTAAAAAAAGAAAAATTGTTTCATAAAACGCAAAATTGATTTTTTTTACCAACGAACACTATCTGCTCCAACCCAACTGAAAGCCGTATCCTTTGAAATCCCTCTCTTTTTCATTATTTCCCTGAGTTCACTCACACCATCCCATTTCCCAGCAGCTGCTAAAGTGCTTGATAGTGCAACATATGCCCCTGGTCGTCCATCAGCATTGAACTTGAAACATCTCTAAATTACCATGGAGTCTTCATGAACTAAGTAGAGCAGCCCAAACATCAGAATTGGGTCTCTCAGCCATCCTCCTCACAAAGTCCCAAGCTTGATGCAACCTTCCTGCTCGTCCTAATAGATCAACCATACAAGCATAATGTTCCATCCTTGGCTTTAGTGAGTATTCATTCTCCATACTGTGAAAGATCTCCCAACCCTTATATACAAGCCCAGCATGAGGACAAGCTGAGAGAACACTAAGGAATGTCACAAAATAAGGTTCAATGCAATGTTCTTTCCGCATCCTCCAGAATAGATCAAGTGCTTCATTTGAAAAACAGTTCTTCCCATATCCATCAATCTTAGATGTCCATGAAAAAACATTCTTTTCGGGCATGCGGTCGAAAACTCTTCGAGCATCAGCCACTCTTCCGCATTTGCAATACATGTCTATTAGAGCACTTCCCATTTTTATGTTAAAGAAAAGTTGAGTCTTTATCATCTGACTATGTACTTGCTGACCAAGTTCAAGTGCTGCAAGCGTTGAACAAGCACCAATGATGCTGGCAAATGTAGAAATATTTGGTCGAAAGTTCAACCTTTGCATGTCAACATAAACTTCAACAGATTTCATGGCATGTTCAGATGATTTACTGTACCCTTCAATCATTGCATTGAATACTATACAATATCCTTCTCTACCGTCTTCTGAAATATATATTCCGTATCTTCCACAGAGCCTTGATTCATGTAACCAGAAATGAGGGACATTGAACATATCACATTCTTTTCTAACATCATACACGATCCTAACCTTCCCATTCTTAACATAAGAGTCAACAAGAGCCGTAGAAAGAACATCATCCAGCTCCACATCAGATTTGAGGACTTGGGCATGTACCACTCTTCCAAGATCTCCAAGAGTAACATTCCCAGAGGAAGAGGTTGATGCTTTAAGAATAATTGAAAAAGTATAACCATCAGGTTTTCCCCCAGAGATTAACAGCCAACGCACCAAACTGATGGATTCTTCAACTTGTCCATGTTTGAGGTAGCCACTAATCATATAATGATAAGCAGATAGAGTTTTCTCAGGCAATCCATCAAACATCTGGCGTGCAAATCTCGAAGAATTACATTTCAAAAACAATATTAAGAGTTTGATCGAAATATTCTTGTTTGGAACAAACCCAGTTTTCAAAATGTGGCAATGAATATATAGACCATCGGAAGGAGTATCTGAATTGATGTAATGCTGTAAAGTATTGGATAGCAGGATAGTGGGAGAAAAACAAGTCTTGGGCTGGCGATAAAGTTTGATGATTGGACGGGATGAGAGAAATATTCCTGTGGAGTGATGAGAAGAAACGCGTTACTACAAACGGCCTCCCATTTTTCATGTTCCCACTATTGAACTGAGATATGCGTCGGTTGGCCAGTTTGTCAGAGCACAACCAATACAAGCAAACCTTTCCGGGTCGCCGGAGAGACCCGAAAAAGGAACTGAATTATGCCTCAGCAACGGCAAGACAGCCTGACCCGAAAACAACTATCGGGCCCCGAGCACACGCTCCTTTTCACTTCAATTGAAGCTCTTCTGTGAAATAGAATGTACTGGGAGGGGAAAACAGGGAAAGGAATAGATAACACGTTTGAATGCAAGAAAGGTACATTGGTCAATTAAAAACGTGCGTTGGTTTGGGCTTAGGGTAGAGACAAGGATTAATCCCTCTTAAACCATCATTCGGATTCTCACTAAAAAATATATTTATATTTAATATCGACACTATCTCAAATAAAATTATTATTTTTAATAGATAGACACTTATATTTAAAAAATAGTGCCTTGCTAATCTGCTAATTTTCTAAAAATGCTGTGCCTATATCTTTATAGAAGTGTTGACTGTTTTCCTAGTTTTATATATAAACTAGTCAAAAGTAGTGACTTGCTTTCTCAACCTCTATCTAATTATGGAACCTGAGATATTATTGTTTTAAAATTAAAAAAAATAAATTGAATTCTCTCAATTGAACAATTTCCTGCCTCAAGCTGCCGTCTCTTCCAAAAAGTTGTTTATTCTAAGTTCGGATAAATTCTTCTGCACGCAGTTCATGAAAATGAAAACCGATCAAGGCTGATGAATTTAGAATCAAGGTCACTTACAGCCTCAAGAATATAAGCAGTAATAATTCAATAAATAGATACAACCTCATCTAAGAATAGAATACAATTTCTCACTCAAAATACCAAGATCCCAGCACAAAATGGGATTGGCAAGCTCCCTTTGAAAATTCTCAACACAAACCCAGATGATTACTAAGAATACCCTCAGAATAATTTCAAATCTAAATGAGATTAGCCCTCTTAAGAAACCTAATCGTCCTACAATAATAGGGCCATATTGATTCCACGAAATCAAGGTATTTCTCCACTATCCATTCTTTCAGTTCTTTCAATTTTCTTCTTGATTGTTCTTTGTAATCAATATCTTTTATGTTCAATACAGGCTGCAGGAGAGTTTGGATATCTTCTTTGATCTTGCCACCAAAAACGTAGCTGTAGGCCAAAATGCAGTAAGAGGGAAAATTCTTAATTACTTTGACAGTTTGCTTGAAGCTGAAGACATAGAGGGACCATAACTTCTGGATTATTACAACGTAGAGAGCCACAATTAAGGGCCCCACAACCCACAAAGGAGTTAATTCCTTTGAAACTTTGGCTCCGTATCTGACATTAACCGCCAAATAAAAAGGACCACTGCAAATAAAAGATAAAAATTATAAGACATAGAAAAGACTACAGCAATATTGACAATCAATGCTGTTGACGTTATTTACCGGGCAAGAAAAGCTGAAAAACATAGCAAAATATTTACCTAGTATTGCAATGAAGGAAAATTTTGCTTCTGTTTTAAAACTCTGACCTCTTATCCATTTAAGTTCTCAGTCAAATCAATAAAAAAAAAACCTACTCAATTGGTAATCCCACAATTACAAAGGATCCCCATAGAAGAAGGGGAGACTAATTGCCCAAACATCTAACAGATAACACCACAAATTTTGAAGCATGAATACACTAACTTAAACCTTAAGAATTTCACCAGTGGAAGGCATTTTCTGAATGGTATTCAAGATGCTGTAATAACAAGGAACAAAACAATCGTTCACAGTTTTAATCAAGCAGTATCCCTCCTTCCCATCACAAGGTCCTTTTTCCCTTCTTTCCCACGAAATCACGTCAGATAACCTGAATTTTGCTTCACCCAACAAATCCAAGCTGACACATGAGAAATGTCATGTATGTATGTAACTGACTGATGACAAAAGCATTCAAAATATCTCACAGACAAAAAATGGTTCTTTCCCAGATCCCCAGTATAGTGAACGAAAGTGATGTCCTAAAAGGCAGACAGCACAACATGCAAGGAGGAGAAAGCCATCATACTTACAATATCAGTAAAGGAACCTTTATTGTATAGTCCACAGCCAGAAAATGGGTCCATGCTACCTTCAAATATTCCCCTCTTTCTTTACTTTGTGAGCCATCGAGTGTTTCTGGTAAAGCCCCTTTAGATGGTTCTCCCAAAATTTCTTTCACTTCTTCACTTGCTGGCTGTGTGCACAATGCTGTCAGCCACTTCTTGAAAAGTTTATGAACAGCAGTTGATGTTGGAAGATTCTCATTTGCAAGGTCGTTATTTGATTCAGAAGCATAAGAAAGTGGAACATTTTGGGCCTTCGGAGATTCTGATTTGGCCTCCCCACCCTCTTCCAGTCTAACATAAGCCTTAGGAACTTTCAAACCGTTAGGTCTACCTCCCTTTTGATAATTTTGGGAAATGCCTTTGAAGGCTGAAATTCTGAAAGGTTCAATCTTGGCTCCAAAAATGCAAGGAGACCCTACACTGAAACAAAAAATTATTTAAACGATGAAGACAAAAAGGATCATGTGCATTCAATTCATGCATGTTTCCATATGTTCAAAATTACCTGGGACATACAGATGGAGAAAAATAAGTATGAAAACTAGAACAAAGCAAAAATGAATTCGGTATTAGAATTACCATGTTAGAAACAACAAGATCCAATGCATTAGCACCCCATCAAACAATTAATTTAAGTATAGTTTATATGCACAACACGAAATATTCAATTCTCCTAAAATTGTTTTGTCATTTTTAATTCAATTCCATTGAGTTGTTTTGTGAGTCGGTACTGTCAACTCTTCTCTGTTTACCTCAGAAATTGTAAGGCAGTTCTACAAGTTAGCTTCTCCCAAACATTTTGAAGTTCTTGAAACAGATGACCCCAAACATAGGGCCATTTTTAGTTTTGACTAAAAGGAACTGAACACAAATAGCTACACCTTAAAATACCCCTCTTAAGTAGGTAATGCCAATCGGATCTTCCAACCCTGTGATGTTTTGTTAAACGCTGCTTCAACTTCAGACTTTTGCTCCATGGTGTATGCCTTGAGGAAAATGTCACACACGAGCCCTGTACACAAGAAAATAGAGGCAACGTATTTAAGCTTGCAGCTCTGATTATAAGTTATGATCGATAAAATAGGTCATTAATCGTTAGTGTGGAATGTCTCCTACTTCACTAAATATGGGTTGCACTAAAACCAAACTTTGAACACATCACATTGCCATAACAAATTATCTTAAATATTTCATTTCCAAACAATCATGTAGAGATTTTTTAGCACCATATGACGAAGTTAAGCCTCTTAGTGCGATGGTGCTATCATCATCAGCCAACAATTTTACTGCACACCTAATTTTATACATAGGAGGCATAAACCTTAAAAGTAGTCCTACTTGGGAGATTAAAACCTGACAGTGAGAGAATTCTAGCCAAATAAGAAGTAAGTAAGTACCTGCGGTTGACGGGCTATTAAAGCCATTTCAACTCTTTATCCACCAAATGATCTACGAGTAAGAAAGTATTCAATAATCACCAAAAAGTTTAAGATGTAGGCATCGGTAAACTATCAAGAAATCAGATGCATAATTATACACATCTTGAACAATAAGTGGAAGGTATAACATTTAACTTTGGGAGTTGAATGTGTTCATCCACGTAGCTCGTGTGACAGTAAACACAAGGAAGAAAGGTGAAGTGTGGTATTTAATGCCCAAGAATGCCAAGGAGAGTTTTAAATTCAGCTAAACAATGATACATGAAGGAATCCACGAGCCCAATTATGAATATGTATCGATCATGTTACATTTTCAAAAAAAAAAAAGGGCTCAAAATAGGCCACAAGAAGAAGTAAGCGAAATCGGAAAAATTAATAGAAAAAGAGCGCCCTTCTCTTATGCTGGACACATGTAAGGAGCCAGAGTAAAATGGCAAAATCACCGATAATCCAAGTGGGATGAGCTCACTGTTCCGTTTGGCGGCAAATGAAGCATCAGAAAAATGCAACTACAATGAAATTTTCTCACATTAATCTTTGATTCCCCCTCATCAAAACCGGCCAAGATTAACTAAACCGTAGCACATACGAAGTTTGAGAAGCTTATTGAAAAAAGAAAAATATCGGATAGATAAGAAATAGAGTTGAATGCAACTGACCTGCGTAGTTGAATTCATGGGCAACTCGAATCAAAACCTTTCATCAACATAGTAGGAGTTTGAAAATAACAAAGCTTTTATCCATATCCTCGATGGATAGAGAAAGAAAGAGATATGATGAATAGGAAGAAAGCTATGATTGGTTGATTTAGGCCTTTTTAAGTTTTAATGGTCCTGTTTGTTTCTCCAAATGTTTTCGACCGTCGATGGTCCTCGGGTACGAAACAGCAGAGTGTGAGGCAAATAGAAGCCGTTGAGCCTTGAGACTTGATAGAATATAAATGAGATGTGAAAAAAGAAAAGAATCTTATATAGCTTTCATGGAAGCATCAGCTGCCTATTTTCATGAACACTCCTTTTTTATGAAATAGATAAGTACACCTTATTCTTGTACATAATTAAAGATAGATATTATACTAAATCCCTAGAGATGGAAACTTCTGTTCTATTACACATTTCTTATTATATTTTCAACATTCCATTTACAGTCATTTATTCATTGATTAGATTTTAAGTTATCTAATACAACTTTTTTAAGATCAAAATATTCATCTTATCGTTACCATAAACATTAGTATTTGGTGATCTTTCAAATAGACATGGTGGCGTTTGTGTGTTTTGTTTAGTCCATTTTGCAATGTGTTTAAGAGCTGCTAATAATATAAATTTTAAATCAAAAAATAGATATGATGGTTAAAAAAAAATCAAAGACATTCTTAATTCGAACTTAATTATTTAATAATCTTTTAAAAACATATATGTCTTGGATAATTGTAGCGAGATGAAAGGAAAGGAAGTAGACAATTCAAAATCTGGATATTTGCAATGAGATCAACAAAATCAATCCAATGTGTGATGGGTAACATGTAAGTGTTAACTTTGAGCAGAACGTCCGGAAGGGGTTGTCCCAGTGCCTCAGCTCTGCTTTTGACTTATAATGTACGCTCACTACTAGAAGCTCTGGGGCTAAAATCATTTTTTCCCTTCTTTCCTGGCCGAATGAAATTTCTCATAATTTCATTTACATTCAATGACGGGAACGAATAAGGAGAACATTGGCTATAGATTCATTTGTAGTAGTTTACACATATAGGCCAAGTCTATTATAGGTTCCATAGCAAATACATTAATATATACAGGTATGCAGAACAAACTGGCATTCAGATAAAACTGATCTGCCATATTTCAATATGCAGCGACGGCAACCGATTCACAACCAGCTAATTTAGGCGTATCAATATCCACCCAAACCTCATTTGTACGCCCAAAAATCCACAAGGGGGAATTGTATTGGGCAATTGAGTAAGCCTGTTGACTCTTGGAAGAAGTAGAATTTGCCCATGGAGATCTGCTCAAGCTGATGGCGAGTTTTTCTGCCTCCTTTACAATGTTGTCATCCCTTGCATATCCAGAGAACTTTCTGACGGCTACACAGTGGCTGCCCCATTTATAGGGCTTGATATGCAGTTCGGGAAGCGGGAGGGGTGGATTAGCTTGAAACTTTACAGGCAAGTAAAAACGAACAAAGTAGGCTGATGAGTGAAGGGGACCGGCTCCGGGTACTATGCTCGTCAGCACGGGAGAAGTCATTGCAATTCGAGAGAAGTTGAGGTTAGCACCTTGCGTGTACTGGAACAACCTGCAAGATCCAAAAATGACTCACATGAGGATGAAACTATATTTCATTCCAATTTGAGAGAGGGACAACTAACTCTCCACATGAACGTTGATAAGAATAAGGAAACGGAAGATGAATGGAAGGACTAAACAAATTTATAAGTTTTGATCCGTCATTTCTAATATGATCAAATCATGTTTACAAGAACTGTAAAGAGATAAATCAATGGTGTTATGAAAAGTGAGAAATGTCACAAGGCCACTAGAAATACAACATTAAAGAGAAATTTTCACAGCAAACGATTGCAACTTAACCAGGTGTTACATGTATATTGTGTGAGATATGAAGCTATGCTCGATTGAGACCAGTTCGAATGTAAAAACGTTTGGTTTTCACTCCAATTCCTGGTTCAGTGAGCGGAAATGGAAAATTTGCAAGAATTTACTTCCCTTTTGCTTGGTAATTGGTATTAAGAAAGATGAAGGGAAGGTGAAAAATAGTAGGGGGAAAATCGGAAGTAGAAAGATCGCTCTATATGAGGGCAGAGTAAAAATGAGTCATCCAACTTAAATTGTGAAGCAGGGTGCTGTGAGCCCACACAAGACCGTTCTCTTTAGTGCGTTTTTCCTTAAATTGTGACATCTCTACTGAACAGCAGATGCTGTCGCAGCAGAAGATTTATCTTGTCTAATTCACTTAAGTGGACAGAAAGAATAATCTCACTTCAAAACGTCTGAATTTGCATGAATTATCTGAGAACTCAGTAGCCGTTTGGCACATACTTCTATAGGGGTTAAAAACGGAGCCGTGCTTCTATAATAAATCCACAGGATATTCATGATTGAATGAACGTAACTTGTGAATATTTACTAGCAAAAAAATAATAAGATCTAAGAGATTTACAACACTGACCGGAAATCATATAGAAGAACTACACAATACAAGTTTAAAAAATTTAGGGGGGAAAGGTCCATCATCAACTAAACGGAGGAAATAAACACAATCGAAGTGAAATATAATTAGATGAGGCAAGAATTACCGGTGGAAGCCATTCCAGGTGGCCTTCTCAAAGGAAATGTCGCGGTTGGGAGCAGAGACCCAGACGGAGTCTCTGTAGAGCCTGATCTCGAAATCGGACTCCAGGTGAACCACTGTGTACTGTGGAGACTCGATCGCAACACACACGAAAACAAGAGACATGACGTTGACCGCCACATACGCACACACGATCGCTTCCTTCCTCATCGTCGCTTAGCCCTAAAGAAGCGTCTCCTGCGTTGAAACTTGACGTGCCATTATACTGCAATTCAGTATCGGTATATGCCATTGGTCTCATCAAAACTTGTGTCGTTTATTGAAGGCTATCCACGTTGGCCTTCAAATTCATGGATAGAGTGACTTAAACGACGTTAAAGCGGGGACTTCAATCATGTTTGTCAGCATAGTTTTTCATTTTTTTTTAAATTAATTCGAATCCTTCTGAGTTCTGAGTTGATACTTGATAGACTAATTTAAATTAAGAAATTAGAGGATGTTGATTTCACGTCGAAAATACATTATTTTTATGAATGTCGATAAGATGATTTTAACATGAAACCGAATACATAATTTGATTAAATTTTGTTTAAAAAAAAGTTGTAATAAGAAGGCTGAAATTGGGAAAATGTGTAGGTCTACTATTTTGCCAATTTTCCAAGTTTTCGATAAAAAACAACAACTCATGTTTTTGTACAGATTAAGAGTCATTATACAAAGATTTAATCAGTGATTTAATTTTCTATGCTCTAAATTTGCGATAAAATTATAGTATGAATTAATGTTCGGAAGAGAATAGAAGTGAAATGAATTACTTCTCTCTATTTTCTCCGGCCAAGCATAAGGATAAAAAATCACTTTCTTCCATTCTTCTCTTCCTAACCAAGCACACTTAAAACAAATGACATACTAGTGAAGATCATCTCATTTGCTTTCATTACTGTTTCTAAACTCTAATCCATCCAATCAATATGTCTACTTTGAGGAAAAAGAAACTTATTTAAGCGATTAGTTCTGCATCCCAGTTGCACATGAGAATGAGAAGTAGTATAAATTATAATTTTTGCGCTTTGGGTGTAGCAGGAATGAATACGGATGATCTGAACTTCTTACATAGTTATCCGGAACAATTTCCAAGAGACTCCTACATATTATGCATGAGAAGAAACAAGGCAAATGGATGCCAATCATTAGATTGGTTCGCTGCAACTTTGTATATCTTCCAAAACAAGAATTTCCTTTAATGAAAAGCCCTCTCAATCTCTAAAGCTGGCAGGGAGGGTTTCTGGGGTAAAATATTCCTTCTTGACAGTCTCTGCAGAGCAAAATTTCACCTGAAAAAGAAAATTAAGATATATTTAATTTTGCAACGGGAAGCTAATAATATACATAATGCAATAAAACATGGAAATGGATCAAAATGTGAGCCATGGATCTTACCTTCAATGCTCGTATTACACAAGTAGCATGTATAAGATTCTTCTGATTAACTTAATCAAGATGCAAAGATGATGCAGGACAAAAACAGAGGGTGAGGGGAAAAGAGGGGTTTGAAATGCACTTAGATAGGCAACCCAAATGAATAACTATGTTATACTAAATTATTGATAATCCATAATTTAAGATACATACCCACACCCATCATCCCAATTACCCCATTGGCCCATTCAATTCCTCCTGTAGATGGAGGAAGCGACTAAACAGGTTGCAGAGATGAGAGAATGTTGACTACAGAGCCATTTGGTTGGCGAAATACAATGAGTGAACTAAATGAATTGCAACTTAAAAATTGGAACACTTGCGTCTAATAGGGATACTCCAAAAGTTCAACCTCACAATGGCAAACCATAGGTACAGTTGGCTTTTGAGAACATTTGCCATAAAAAGTTGAGACGATTATAACAAAGCAGAAAAGGAATTTGGGCATGGTAGGTTAGAAAGATGATAGTGGATCCATGAGTTAATCTTCATTATATGAGGAAAAATATATTTTCTAGTGCATATCCATATATACACATAGGACATGGGTACTACTACTTACCAGAGAAGCATATGATTTTAACAAGGGCTTGACCATTTGCCAAATTGGCTTAAACACGAAAGGAGCATCCACAAATAGGACTTGGGCCACTCGCTTCGGATAGTAGTAATAAAATACATCAAACTGCCAGAAGAAACAAAAATTTAGTCTGTGACTCTCTTGTTACAATTTGTTCTAGCAACTATAGTTGTCAATGTATCAAAGAGCAATGCATATCTTTAATTCTGCTACGTGCTATACGAGAAAAATGTAGCATTGAAAAGAGCTTGTATATAATAAATTGATAACTAATAAACAGTCAAGGAAGCTTAAGTATCCTTCATCAGAAAAGCATAAAAGTGACTAATTCCATGAACAAGAAATAATTATCATTACCATTACAATTTATAAACTCAATATTGACGGTAGTTTAATAAGCACAAGCATCCCTTAGGCATATTATGTATATTAAATCACCTTATACTGTTTAAACATGAAATGAAGCCAACCACAATGCTTTCAGTTGGCTTAGGCCAGCACATGGATCACAGCCCACAGGCATATATTGAATGATGAAATACAGGCTGCTTTTCAGCAGCTGGTTAGAAAATCTTACCAAGAAGGTCAAGAATTTCAGATCTGCATTCTCTGTTCTGAAACCCCTGAGGTCAACTAGTCCAAGTATCTGTTCTTTACCAGTTGGAAGCCTACTCAATGCGCTCTCAATTAAGAAGACACACAGCTTCTCATCATCTGAAGGATCAATGCCTGTGACATAACTATTTGTTTTTCTCATTACAAAGACTTTTCCTAGTTGGAAAAGAATATTTAGACAAATACCATCAATATTCTACTAATATATACACATTGCAGAAAATAGCAACAGCAAATTCAATTACGCAGACAACAATAGCTCATGCAAATCATCATTTATAATTGAGAAACCATCAATTATGAAAATTGCCTTCTGAAGAGCGAAAGGCATATTTTTTCTAATAAATCATTGTGAATTCAGCTGCAGGCATGTACCATATGTAAAGTTTATCCAGTTATTAACAAAGCTTTTAAAGTAGAATACAATGCAATAATTAATTCAACTTCCAGACTTACTAGGGGAACATGCTTTGATCCTACCACCACAAGCACAGGTCTGCCATCCACGTCAGGAAAGTCATGCACATATGCTTTCCCAGTTTGAGCTACGGCTTTAACAGCTTCTTCAGACAATTCAGATACCCCAAATTCTTGCGCCATTTCTTACAGAGTAGAAGGAAAACTGGAAGGCATGTAAATTTTGTGAGCATTAAAAGAATTCGATAAACTAACGCTAAACTAAAACATATAAATGATGCTGTCGCCGGCAACTGTGCGCACATTCAAGGGAGATACTTCTAGGTTTGTTCACTTTTGAACATGTAATTTGTTTACTGTTCACCCAGGTACTTGAACGGGCGGCGAGACCTACTCAATCCACGAATCATCAGACTTAGTTAGGCGCCTTTAATTTTACAAACATTTACTTATGTGAAGGATACAATGGCTTTAGTCAACCTTGCCACAGCTTCTTCAACAGAAAACCTGCGATCTTTCAGAAACCAAAGAATCATATCCTCGTCATCTCTTCCATTTCTACCTACAGGGAGGCTGGGGTATTCTTTCTCAAGCTTCTCCTTCACTTCCAGCACTAGCTGCATAATTTTAAAAGATACTGACGCTGTAGTAGCTGAATAAGTTAGACAGGAAACGGTTTGATAACTGTAAAAATGTTTTATTCAAGCCTAATGCTCATTCACCTTTAATTCAATTCTAATCGTTCCGACTGAAATTTATACATGGTTCGAGATTATAAAGGGGAACGAGCAGCGTCTAACTACGTAGAACATAAGAAAGCTCTCGGTTGCAAGATTAAAACTCACATTATTCAGAACTGAGGGAAGCTGGGGGTGGAAAAAGGAAAGGAAATTCTAACTAAACTCTAGTTTCTCCGGATTTCTGAGCAACCAAACATGGTTTTGGTACAAAGGAAAATGAGGGAAGTACCTTGCGTGACTCGTTGGTTCCAGGATACAGCTCCGAATCGAACACCTGCGGATTTGGGTTTGGCGAGTGGTTGTGACGGAAACGCTGGAAGCGATCAGAGGATGGCTGAAACTTGGACCCAGACGAAGCGCCATTTTCCAATTTCTTCCCTATCTACTAACTATAAATCGCATCCCCGCCTTCTGGCTAATGTATGAGTTTGCCGTTCAATTCACCAGACAACGGGTATTTTTGGTCAACGTTCGGTCTCCTTTCTCAAGGGTCGTGGTCTTTTCCCCTAATACTAATTACATCTCTAAATATTTTAAAATATTAATTATATCTCTAAAATTAATTTAAAATATTAACTATATATTTATCTTAACAATTTTTATAAATAATAAATTTTCAATACATATAAATAATTAAAAAAATATTACTGTTTCTTATACTTTTAATTGTGTTTTATTTTTAGTCTAAGTAGACTTTTTTTTTATTTCTCATCTCTTTTATATGTTCCATCTAAAATATTAATCCTCTTAATTTAAAAAAATACTCAGAGTTAGCACGAATAGTATTAATTTTGCTGAAATGAATTTGACACTATGAAACACAACAAATAACTAAAAAAACATGAGGAAGGGGGGATGATCATTTTATAGACAGATCAAAATTTTATTTTGAGATTTCTTGGATGCTCAAATGAGCCTTGGGATGCAAATACTTTGATAGAATTTATTTATTGTGTTGTTTTATTTAAATTGAAGCTTTTTGTAAGTTCCAACTTCCTTTGTTATTCATATGAACAAAAAAAAACACGTTGTATGTTAAAGCTCAACTACATTGAACTCCATTCTCAATCATGAATCCTTTGTTTCATTAATTTAGGGTCTGTTTAGATTAGTTTATAAAAAATAAATTCTAGGAAGAATAGATTTTAAAAATAGAGATGTTTGGATGATTAGTAGCAGAATCACTTTTTCATATTGATAAATTATTAAAAAGGGTATGATTTGATTAAAAATAAGAGAGATGATAGAGGGTAGAGAATAAAGAGGAGAGAGGAAAGAGTATAGAGAAGAAAGAGGAGAGAGGAGATAGTGAGGAGAAGAGAGATGAGAGAAGAGAGAGTGTATAAGAAAAAGTAGAGGTAAGATAGTAATTAGATAGTCCATAATCTCTTTTACTATTCGAAAAACTAGTTTCAGTAGCTTATTCAAAACTATGATTTTGTCCAAAATTACTTATGGACAAATATTACTATTTATTTAAAAAAAATTAAACTAAAATTTTACTCAAAAGAGTTTTTCAACTCATAGTCCCAAACACATACTAATTTCTAAGATTACAACAATGACATGAGCTCCAAAAGAGAGCAATATCTCCGAGCAGCATACAATGGATTTATGCATATATACGTTAAAATGAACTCCATTAGTCGGCAGTTTTATAAATTTCACCTTACCCCACATTTAGTCATGATAATATGAAACGGGAGTTGTAGTCTATAAAATATATATATAATCTCTAACGTGTGACACGCAGATAACGTGAAAAAACTTAAATACCAATAAAAATACATAACATAAACTTTGTATTCTTTTTGGAGGCAAAAAGAACAGGCCTTATGGTCGAAGAACACAGTCGGTAGCCCACAAAATTGACCCGAGCCCTATGGGTCAGTGGACCCGGGCTCGAGGAAAAGGCTCGCTTTGGGATGGAGGCCCGCATCTTTGAGTGTCATTCTCATCTGATCAACGCCATATACCCTTCTTGGGAAGTTTGACACCAATTTGTAGTTCCCAATCCCAGGCATACCCAATGAATCAATGAATGCGAAAATTGCCTGGATTTTGTCAGTACTCTCAAATCTCTGCTCTCTTCTTTCCCCATTTGGAAACCTTATCAATATCTGCGACAACATCACACAGTGAACTTTGTGACAAAATTATGACCTGACTTAAAAGAAGGCCTTAAATTCCCCCTAAGTCCCTTTACTTCTTTATACTTTTTTTTTTCTTCCTACACTTTGTCATTTGAAATGATGCAATTATTAGGGGCACGCTTTACTACTAAGCTAATAGCCTGTCGTGCAAGCCTCTTGCCCTGGGTGCTACTCCTAAAGTTTATAATTATATAAAAATTTAGATTTTAGCTTAACAGTACTAATTTGACTCACGTGGTATGTGGGCAACTGCTTAATAGTGACATGGCTTACATGCAAACACTCAAAATTAAACTCATTAAAAATATGCCAAACAGAAACAAATCCTGATAAAGATATAGTAATCTAGGTTGGTTGGTTTAACCCTAAAAGAATTCAGATTACATACCTGAGTGGGTTGAGACTGGCCTGCCCGATTTGGAACTCCTTTGTTTTGATTTTGCCTAGCGGTGGTGGGTTCATTCACTTTAGAGTTGTCTTTGCTCACAGATTTGTTCTTGTTAGGCTTCTCATAATTTCTGGGGCTCAATGCTTGTACTGGTTTCTGAACTCTTTCTGTTGAAGTTGAATTCCTCAGGTTTTCTTTTCCCCTGTCAATTCGTAAAGCTTCAAGATATGCAGCGTCCTGCTCTTCTCTTAGCCGACGATCAGCTCTGATCATTTCTTCCCACCGAGCTCTTTCACTCCCAAAAGCCAATCCTTGCTCTTCCATTGTTCTCTGTAAAACCTCCACTAGCTCCGCCGCTGAAACTGGTCCTTCCAACTGTTGCAGAACCGCCATGGTGTCACCGGCGGCAGGGGCGACGACGGCGCAAAGGGGAAAGCTAGCGGGGCGGAGATTGGCGACCATACGCAGACCTTCCCCTCGATCAGCGAGACCTCCCCAGCAGATAAAGTTAACGTCAAGAAACTCAGTCACGAGCTCACTACAGAGTGTTTCCCTGCAGAAACTGTGCGTGAAGGGGTGTTCTGGAGAATGGATATACAGGAACACCAACTTCTTGTCTTGCTCTGCAAGTCTCAGAACTTCCATTAAACGGCACGTGTAGAAGAAAGGGTGTACGGTGCCGTATTGAAGCTCAAAACTCTCCAGAAAGGCCCACTGATCCTCCCGAACTACCTGCGGCGGCGGTGGATCCAACGGCGGAAATGGCTGGAATTGGAAATCTGAAGATGAAGGAGAGAGGAGTTCATTTTGAGCTCTTGATCGTCTTCTTCTTCTTCCTGATCCTATATCACTCATGACCCTTGAAAATTCTCCCATAATGCTCCGAGGAAGGCTCGCCATCCGGCTAAAGATCCCGTGATCCCTCGTCGTCGATGACATTGTATATGGAATGGTCACCAGTCGTCAACTTCGTAATGGTGGTATGAATTATTTTTGGGCTCAGTATTGAATAACTTGAGAGATTTTTATTGGGAAAGAAGTTAAAATGATTAATCAATATCTGATTCTTTTTTATTTAAAATATATAGTGATATTGGGAAATTGACGATCCATGCAACGCCTTTCATAGACGTCTTATCCGAAGGTGCCACCTTTTTTTTGTGCTTGCTTTGTTCGAGAAAGTATAAAGAAGATGCTTTGCTTAAGGGGGAATCCACCGTAAATTTAGGGAGGTTAAGAAGTGCCATGGTTAAGAAGTTAAGAAACATGGCCAACATATAGAATCGTAATATAATTCAGATTATATTCTTGGGCTACAATTCTCTATGCATAATCCCATGGCAGCTTACTTTATTTAAACGTTGATTTTGATTTCCTCTCTAAGGTGTGTTTGAAAACTTATAAAACTAAGCTTTTAAAAAATTTTGTCTAAATCTTAATTTAAAAAAAAAATTAAAACAAATAGTTATATTTGTCCAAAAAAAAATTTAAACTAAATTATGATTTAAAAATAAAATTTTACATAAGATACTAAAACTAACTTTTAGAATAGTAAAAGAGTTTATGAATTACCTAATTACTATTTTACCCTTACTTTTTTTTACACCCTCTCTCTTCTCTTCTATTTTTAGTAAAATTATACCTTTTATAGTAATTTGTTAATCACAAAAGTTCTTCTGATAATAATTATCCAAATACTCATTTATTCAAAATCATTTTTTTTTTCATAAGTTATTCTTCAAAAACTTTTTTTTTAAAAGATATCTAAAAATTCTTTTTTTTATAAATTATTTTCTAAAATCCTATCAAATACACACTAAGCTGCAGTATTCTATTCAACATACTAAGGACCCGTTTAGATTAGCTTTTGAGAATAAATTATACGAAGAATAAATACTGGATAATAGATTTTAGAAAAATAAGTATTTGGATAATTATTTTTAAAATAATTTTTTGAGAAGGTAAATTACTAAAAATGATATAATTTTATTAAAAGGAATAGAGAGGAGAGAGTGTGAGGAATAGAGAAGAGATGAGAGTGGGTGGAGAAAATAGAGGAGAGAGGGTAGAGAGGAAAGATGAGAGAGGGTATAAAGAAGAGAGGAAAAAGGGTAGAGAGGAAGATGAGAGATAGTGAAAAAAATAGAAAAGAAAAGAGACATAGTGTAAGAAAAAGTAAGGGTGAAATAGTAATTGGATAGTCCATAAGTTATTTTAGTGTTCCAAAATCTATTCTTATCAGCTTTTCTGAAACAATGGTTTGGCCCAAACGGAGGTTTTGAACAAAAATGGTTATTTGTGTAAAAAAAATTTAAATCGAGATTTTGTCCAAAATTAATTCTCAAACTACACACCCAAACACACACTAAGACAAGATTTAAACATGTCACGATGTAGGCCCCCGCAGGCATATTTACCTATTTTAATATTTTTAATAAGATTTATTAAATTATATTATAGTACATGTATAAATATTATTTTTGTGGGAACTAATTAGCAAATAAATAAAAGAAATCGTAATTATTTTTTTGTGTACTCGTTTTATTTTAAATACATGGAACATCACTAAAAAATTGATTTTTTTTAAGAAAATTACAAATAAAATCTCCTATTTGTTTTTTTTAATAAAATGTAGGTGTTGAAATAGAATATTGAAAAAATAGTGGAGAAGGAAAGGGAGGAAGTGTGAGAGGGAAGCAAGCAGCACCATAGCAGAGCTGTGCCACAATATCCTAAAAAAAACAGAGAAGCAATAGCGTTCTTAAATCTCAAGGCCCAAGCTTCTTATGCGCCTCCCCCACAAAAGTGATTCACAGCTGCAAAGAGATTTATTGTTTTTTCTTTTGTTTTTGATTGGGAAGAGTTTTAAGGCCGTAATAAGTAATAAATGCATATGGAAGCATTGAGCAATTGTCGTTACAGAGAGGGGCAGTTGACTGGTTTTGACCGTTGACATCATGAATCGATCCTCCTGACGTCATCAATCAAATTACTTGTGTTTTGCATGAGCTTCTTCTGATTTTTTTCATCTCAATCTCATTCCTTAATTGACCGGATTGTCCGTTAAAGTGAAATTAAATCAAAATTATCTATATGACTAGTAACATCTGAACTGCAAAAAACGAAAAGAAAAAAAGAAGAAGAAATTCAATAAAGTGCAACCGCACCAAGTGTGGGTCAACAGTCTTCTGGTGCCTGAATTTTCAGCGCATGGAAGCACAAAACCATCACCACTAGAATTTCTCTCTCACTTTCTGAACCAGTTTCAAGATTTTTTTTTTGTCAAGCTTAGGTTCTCCCCATTAGTTCTTCCTTTTGGTTTGGATCGACATGAAGAAAAACTCAGTTTCCTGTACAAATCATCATGAGAATGAATCATTTTCTGCAGAAACAACGAGACAAACAAGAGCACAACAGAATCACTCTCTGAAATTGGCTGCTCTTACTTTTGTTGCTTTCCTGTTTGTTCTTTCTTCAATTAGCCCAGTCTTGTCTCACCCCTTACCCTCCAACCAAACCCTCAGAATCAGAGCTATTTTAAGCAAGATCAACAAGCCTTCTTTGAAGACAATTCAGGCATTTTCTTCTGCTTCTCTGCAATAAGAAGCTTTGATGATATTAATGGTTCTGATATAAGTGACTTGAATCTTGTTATTTTGTTGCAGAGCCCAGATGGGGATTTGATTGACTGTGTTCCATATCATCAGCAGCCAGCTTTTGACCATCCTGAGCTTCAAGGACTAATAAGACAGAGACACTTGGTAATTTCTATAAAAAAACTTTCACACTGAAGAAGAAAATGACTTTTTTTCTCTGTAGGTGTTGAAATTAGCAACAAGATTTCCGTTTACACAGGATCCACCAGAAAGGCCAAGAGGCTACGACATTAATGCAGAAACAGAATCAGAAAGCTTTCAGCTCTGGACAGATTCTGGTGAGTCATGCCCAGAAGGAACTGTTCCAATCAGGAGAACAACAGAGGAAGATATTCTGAGATCAAGTTCCATTCAGAGATTTGGACAAAAACATGGGAGAAATGTACGGAGAGATTCATCTGCCAGTGGTCATGAGGTTAGTGTTCTTTAGCTAATTCCAAAGAAGCTGGTCTTAGGTCATATAGTTTTGTTCTGAAATACATAGAAGATTAGCAGGTGGATGATTCAGAATATTGAATGCAGCACGCAGTGGTATTTGTGAATGGAGATCAATATTATGGAGCAAAGGCGAGTATAAACGTATGGGCACCCCAAGTGAGGAATCAAGAAGAATTTAGCTTGTCACAGATATGGGTTATTGCTGGATCCTTTGGGAATGATCTAAATACCATAGAAGCTGGTTGGCAGGCATGTACACTCTCACTTGCACTCGCAGTACTCTTTCTTAGTAATTATAACGATCACTTGGGCGTATATTAGGATTATCTTTAGTTTAAGGCAATTTTAATGGAACTCATCTCAAGGTCACATACCTTTAATTCATCTTCTAATTAGTCAATGTGAGACTTATTATATTCTAATCTTCTCCAGGTGAGCCCGCGGCTATATGGAGATAATAATCCGAGGTTCTTCACTTATTGGACAGTAAGTTTTTGAAAGGAGCGAGATTCTGCAGTTTGTTTTGCCTTTTATTATTAAAGGAGAGTTTGACTTATTGTGTATTTATATATATATAAAATACACAGACAGATGCATATCAAGTGACAGGATGCTACAACTTGCTGTGCTCAGGATTTGTTCAAACCAACAACAGGATAGCAATAGGAGCTGCAATATCCCCAAGATCTGTATTTAATGGAAGACAGTTTGACATTGCCTTAATGATTTGGAAGGTAAGTTTGCGTACATGGCACAATGTTGTTAACTGAATTGAGTTGTTTTGTTTTTTGGGATAATATGTGAACTTGTTAGTTAACTGAAATTGCTTTGACGAGAAAGTATACACAAGGAATCGGGGAAAATGTGTGGAAGAGGAACAATAATTCGTTTTGATTGTCAGTTATCTTTTGAATTCTTGTCCACGTTATTGAATTAAAAGATTCGCTGTCTGTCCCCGTACGAGTGTCCTTAATGGGGTCCACTCTACTGTTAGATGGCTTTTTTCTCCCTTTATTAAAGCCACACCTCACGGTTCCCTCTTTTCCTCTGATGTTGCTCTTTCTTACTCCTCCATCCATCGAAAGCAACCACTCTTCCAAACCTTACCCTTGCTGTTTTTTTCCGTTTAATATCATTGGTCCTTCAAGTTGTATGAACTTTGATTTTGATCAACTTTTAATCTCTATACTTAATAATATCATTAATTAAAGCCATTAAATATCCAAACCCTTATAAAACTATATAGACTAAAATTTTAAGTTTAAAATTCGAAAGATTAAAACTAAAATTTATATAAAAATAAAAAATTATATTAATTATTTTTTTTATTTAGAGAGTCAACAGTACTAATGGTCTAAGATTACAAATAAAATTAAAAACGAGACCTCTTATTTATAAGAGAGCTTTCATCTACTTAGACTGAGGCCATTAGTTAATTATAGTGTTTCTAACTTAATAAAGATGTGTGATTTGGACAGGATCCGAAACATGGGCACTGGTGGCTGGAGATCGGGTCGGGCGGGCTAGTCGGGTACTGGCCAGCGAGCTTATTCAGTTACCTGAGGAGGGAGGCGAGCATGGTGCAATTTGGAGGTGAAATAGTGAACTCAGGATCAATGGGTTACCACACAAGCACTGAAATGGGAAGTGGTCAATTTGCAGAAGGAGGGTACAGAAAAGCAGCATATTTCAGGAACTTACAAGTAGTGGATTGGGATAACAGTTTGCTTCCTCTATCCAACATTCATCAATTGGCCGATCATTCCAATTGCTATGACATCAGGTTAGGATCAAACCAAGTTTGGGGAACTTACTTTTATTATGGAGGCCCTGGAAGGAATCTCAGATGCCCTTGACCAAAATATGTATCACTGTTTTTAATTTTAGATTTTTTTTTTGTCATAGTTATTATACATTATTTTGCCATAATAATAATAAAAAAAGATTCTCCATATGGGTTTGGCGTTTTGTGTTGTTCCTAGGTTTTTTTCAGCAAAACTCACAAGAGGAAAAAGTAGTTTGGTTGGTGAAAGATATGTACATCGTAATTTGGACTCGAGTGCTTCAATCGTTTTCCCCACCATGTCTGTGCTTCGATACTTCATTGTCAAGTATAAATAATAGGGACACTTCATCCTATACTATAGTATAGTGCCTTTTAATTAATCTTTTCTTGTTTTATCGTTATAAGATGTCCCAAGAGAGTTAAGAATTACTGGACTGAATTTTTTTGTAAAGCCTAATCTTGATGATACCTTTTTAGGTTATTTAAAATTGATTTTTGCAAACGGAAAAAAGAAAAAGAAAATTTACTCTTAGAAAATTGGTTTTTACAAATGGAAACTAGTTTTTGCAAATTGGTAGCCAAAAGTATGCATCTTACTTGAGAGAAATTAGATCTCTTCTACTTATCCAACCGCCATTAGTACGATTCTATCTTGGAAAATAAATACAAAACAGCTCTAAAATATTCTCAGCAATTCATAAATAATTACTTTTTCATAAAACTCAGGGACTAGATTTTAAAATGAAAAACATGTGCTTTTGTCTATATTTTAGTTTAAGTTTAAAATATATTTGAATTTCGTCGGTGACTTTATTAAAATTAGAAAGAAAAAATTGGTTAAAAATTTTATTGACCAACTAACTTGATGCAGCTCATATTCAACGTGTACAATTATTTTTTAGCTATATCAATATATTTTTTAATTATATATAAAAAATTTTAAAATAGAAGACATTTTGTCTATAGTTAATAAAGAGTCATATAATTAATAGAGAGTTATACGCTCTCAAATTTAGATTTGATTTTTCCAATTAGAATTTTTTTTTATACAACCAATTAGAATTTTTTTTTGTTATCCACTCGGTTCACTGGAGTTTTACCCCGATTACATCCGGATCTGACCTGTGTCACGCACCTGGCTATGGTGGGTGAGTCTTCCAATGGAGATTTTTTGTATATGTCTAAGACTCAAATTTGAGACTTCGTTTAAATGATGCTTAATCGCTTACCACTCGGACCAACATCTCTTAGTAACCAATTAGAAATTAATGTCTTTGAGAAATGCATAGCTGGGCATACGGGCTGGGCTGTGGTACTGAGCCCAATAGTGTGGTCCAAACGGTAAAAAAAAAAATAAGAAAAAGAAGATTCTCGTTGGTCTTGGTTTCTGAGGCAATCCACGTCATTGTCGTTACTCTGTATCATTTGGTGCGTGGATGCTGCTTGCAAGTGTGCATGTAGCCGCTACAGACTAAAGTAAACACAGTGGAGGTGGTAGATAGAGAGAAAACCGCCTCACTAGCTGCGTGGCTGCTCACCATACCCTTCATGGACACTAGGACACTACCCATTGGCTTCCGCCTTAGTGATCAAACTTTACTTCCCATCCTTCGATTCCCAAACTATTCTCCATCTTCTTCACTCGGTCTGAGCTTCAGCTCTTCCCGAATACAAGTTCTGAGAAGCCATGGCGGACTCAACCTCATCTATCACTGACAAGACTGGTCCCTCTTCTGATTTGTATGCTTAGCTCTCTCTCTCTCTCTCTCTCTTGTTCATATATAACTCGAATTTTGCCCCCTTTCTCTTGCTCGGATATATAATAGTTCTTGCTTTCTGGAGGGCCATTTGGATTGTTTTATGCTGGAATTTGTTAAAACTTGAGCCTATTCTGAAAGAGAAAGCTTTATCCTTTATGTGTAATTTTTTATTCTTGATAATTCGATGACGTCCGTTTTTAGTTCTCCAGTGATTCTGCGCTTTTCTTTCGGTTTAAAGAGCATCCAAGTTCCTTTCTATTTCTCTTCTTTTTATTTTTTCCCCGTGACTTTGTTTGACTACCGCATCTTTAGTTTCTCACTGATAAGAGATGAAATTGACCTTTCAAAAAGTTGATGTTTGAAAATACTTACATTAGTAATTTGCTTTGATCTGCAGCTTAGAGCAAAACTTTATGTTCCAATAGGGGCCAAATCGATATGGTCAATGTTTACATTTTTGGAGAGAGTTCAAAGTTCAAACTTTTTTGAACTTAAAATACGCATATAATTTGTTGGAGCTACAAGAATAGTCGGATATTAAATTATTAATTATAAAATTTGAAAGATTTTATTCATGTTGCCGATGAATGATTGGAATGTTGAACAACGTTTTAATTTCATTGTGCATGTGAGGATAGGCGTCGCACAAACATTAGAAATCACCACAAAATAAACGATGTCTATACTACGACATGTATCTGGATTTGTTGGGTGTCTTTTGATCTCATCAAAAGGAAAAGGGGGGATAATCTCTTACAATATACTGCTGACAATGTGTATGTACATTTGATGTAGAAAACATAACAGGGATTATTCCACTGCAATATTAGAACGTAAGAAGGCTCCCAACCGTCTTGTTGTTGATGAGGCTATTAATGATGACAATTCTGTGGTAACTTTGCATCCTTCTACAATGGAAAAGCTTCAGTTTTTCCGAGGGGACACTGTTCTGATAAAGGTACCCAGCATTCTCTTTCTATACACTTTCTGCAATTTGATATGATTCTAAAAAACATCTTGGTGACACAGGGAAAGAAGCGAAGGGACACAGTTTGCATTGTTCTTACTGATGAGCAATGTGAAGAATCAAAAGTTAGGATGAATAAAGTTGTACGGTCTAATCTTAGAGTACGACTTGGCGATGTGGTATCTCTCCATCAATGTGCCGATGTGAAATATGGGAAGCGGGTTCACATTCTTCCGATTGATGATACTATAGAGGGTGTTACTGGCAACTTGTTTGATGCATATCTCAAGCGTAAGAGTCTGTTGAGTGGCATCATATTTCCTTTAATTTAATTGTACTTGCCTATAGTGAACTGTTCTTCTGGTTCCACAGCATACTTTATGGAGGCCTACCGACCTTTGAGAAAAGGTGATCTCTTTCTTGTAAGGGGTGGGATGCGAAGTGTTGAATTCAAAGTAATAGAGACAGATCCTGGTGAATACTGTGTTGTGGCCCCAGACACTGAAATCTTCTGTGAAGGAGAACCCATCAAACGTGAAGATGAAGAGAGATTAAACGAAGTCGGCTATGATGATGTAGGTGGTGTTAGGAAGCAAATGGCTCAAATCCGTGAGTTAGTGGAGCTTCCTCTTAGACACCCACAGCTCTTCAAATCCATTGGTGTTAAGCCTCCAAAAGGAGTCTTGCTTTATGGACCACCTGGTTCTGGAAAGACTCTGATTGCTAGAGCAGTCGCTAATGAAACAGGCGCATTCTTCTTTTTGATCAATGGACCAGAAATAATGTCAAAACTGGCTGGTGAGAGTGAAAGCAACTTGAGGAAGGCATTTGAGGAAGCTGAAAAGAATTCCCCTTCTATAATTTTCATTGATGAATTAGATTCAATTGCTCCAAAGAGAGAAAAGACACATGGGGAGGTGGAGAGGAGAATTGTCTCACAACTTTTGACTCTAATGGATGGCCTCAAGGCCAGGTTACATGTTATTGTTATAGGAGCCACCAATAGACCCAATAGCGTTGATCCTGCCTTGAGGAGATTTGGGAGATTTGATCGGGAGATTGATATTGGTGTCCCAGATGAAGTTGGAAGATTGGAGGTTCTTAGGATTCACACCAAAAATATGAAACTTTCAGATGATGTAAGATTTTACTCTGCTATCTAGTTATAAATCAACTTTTTTTTATTATTGAAACTTGCACTATACTTCTAGATTCTAATATATTGTGTTTCAGGTTGATCTCGAAAGAGTTGCTAAAGATACCCATGGATATGTTGGTGCAGATCTTGCTGCTCTTTGCACAGAGGCTGCACTACAGTGTATTCGGGAGAAAATGGATGTCATTGACTTAGAGGATGAAACAATTGATGCTGAGGTGTTGAATTCCATGTCTGTGACAAATGATCACTTCCAAACTGCTTTAGGTGCTTCAAATCCATCAGCTTTGCGTGAAACAGTGAGCTTCTCTTCTTTAATCTTAACTAAAAAGCGTCTAAGCTTAATAAACTTTTTGAATTGTGTCATTCCCATGAATCTTGATACAACTATTCCAATTTTTGGAAAAAAAAATAAACAAGCTCATTTAACCATTTCTCTTCGAATTATAACGTGGGATGTTGTCTTTTAGGTTGTGGAGGTTCCCAATGTTTCCTGGGACGATATTGGGGGCTTGGAGAATGTTAAAAGGGAGCTTCAAGAGGTTTGAACTTGCTTTAATATCATCTTACATGTGGTTTTATGATATGTGAAATATTTGCCTTGTATTTAACTGGGCGCCTCCTGCTTCTTGTAGACTGTTCAATATCCAGTGGAGCATCCTGAAAAGTTTGAGAAATTTGGCATGTCACCTTCAAAAGGTGTTCTCTTCTACGGACCTCCTGGCTGTGGTAAAACCCTTCTTGCGAAAGCAATTGCTAATGAATGCCAAGCCAACTTTATAAGTGTAAAAGGACCTGAACTGCTAACAATGTGGTTTGGCGAAAGTGAGGCAAATGTTCGTGAAATATTTGACAAGGCCCGGCAATCAGCTCCATGTGTTCTTTTCTTTGATGAACTTGACTCTATTGCAACCCAGGTACCAAGCTCAACATTTCCTCAGTACATTGAAGTGACTTTATCTATTGTCTTGGTCTGTGTGTGTTGACAACATACTCCTGTGAGGGTCTTCTAGCTAGTTATTGTTTCTGAAACAACTTTTGGTTAAGTCAAAGTTATTGATCGTTGGCAATGCATTACTACTAGTTAGTTTCTAATGCTTTCGGTGTTTGACTTTCAGCGTGGCAGTTCCACAGGAGATGCTGGAGGTGCTGCAGATAGGGTTTTGAACCAACTATTAACAGAAATGGATGGAATGACAGCTAAAAAAACAGTTTTCATTATTGGGGCAACAAACAGGCCTGACATTATAGACCCTGCATTGCTCAGGCCCGGACGTCTGGACCAACTGATATATATCCCATTGCCAGATGAGAATTCACGCCTTCAAATCTTCAAAGCATGTTTGAGGAAGTCACCACTCTCGAAGGATGTTGACCTAGCAGCACTTGCCCGTTTTACTCATGGATTCAGTGGTGCAGACATCACAGAAATTTGTCAGAGAGCCTGCAAATATGCAATCAGAGAAGATATTGAGAAGGTATGATATGATGATATTTGATGTGCAGACACTGAATTGCAAAAGAGTTGAGTTTTGTATGATGTGTCTAATCCATGTAGTTCTCAAGTTTCATTAAATTCAAGTTATGGATTATGACACTAAAAAATTAACTGCATTCATCTTCGTCTCCTCTGCTTTTCTTGTTTCTAAGCTCTCCATTTCTTCTTAAAAGTTGGTGACTTGTATGTATTGTTTCTTAATGCAATTGACCCCATGCCATCAACAGGATATTGAGAAAGAGAGGAAAAGGAGAGAGAACCCTGAAGCTATGGAAGAGGATGAGGATCACATTGATGAGGTCCCTGAGATAAAGCCAGCACATTTTGAGGAATCCATGAAGTTTGCTCGCAGAAGTGTCAGTGATGCTGATATCAGGAAGTACCAACTCTTTGCTCAGACCTTGCAGCAGTCTCGAGGATTCGGATCAGAATTTCGGTTTGCAGATCGAACTGAGAACACTTCAACTGCAGCTACAGACCCTTTCTCTTCTACTACTGCTGCAGGAGACGATGATGATCTATACAGTTAAAATTGAGTGAGTTGGGAATGCATTTTATATTTTAAACTTGTCCCGAAACTAGTATTATATATCATGATAGTTAAGGTTTTACTAAGGAACGATGCCTCTGTTTCATGTTTAAGGAGCACTCATCGTATGTTAATGAGACCTGCAACTGCTTCATGTATACACACAAGCACTTGCACGCATCCATGCATGGATTTTTCTTGTATAAATAAAGAGGGGATTTTTTTTTATTTGGTTTCAACTAGAATTGTATTTTGATTAATATACACAATTCTATATTACTGAGATAATTAAACTCAATCAATGATGTATAAGGTTAAAAGATAACTGTCTGTGTGGTTCAGGAAAGAAAAAGAAAATTGGGAGATTTTCTTAAATAGAAATCGATCCCTTTTTATACTATCAAACAAGGCCAAGTAAAGTAGGACATGTTGACCTGTTTGGAGGTTGAAGCTGAAGTCGGTTAAAATGCATTAATTTTTAAGAAACGATTCATATATAGCTGTCGGGGCAGAGAAGGGATGGTCCAAAACTTAAAGAATGAATCCTGTAGAATCTGATAATGAAGATGGAAGATGAAGGCATCAGAATGTTACAGGAAAAGCTTAGATATAGTGTTGCTTCAAGTGCTAAATTGGAGATGAAGTGGATGGATGGAAGGGCAAATATTGGCGACACGCGAGCGACATCATCAGAACAGTGAATCAAATCAAAACACGATATTGTTAGGGATTGTAGGAAATTATGAAGAGGTGGTGTTATGTTGAACCAAATAAAGTAAACCCAGATCGCTAGCTAGAAAGAGCAAAGCTGAATTTGCCGCTACTAGTTGCTTCACATAGAACGTGGTGTGGGCCTCAACTGAAAACGCCATTCCCAGACTATTTTCATAACAGGACATCCGGCAACTCAAATTTGGCATGTAGTCACATTTGCGGGCAACAAACTGAATTAAACTCCTAATTACTGTACACTCTTGTAATGCCCAAATCACCCCTGCTTCATCCTTACAATTCCAATAATTACCTAAAAGTTAACTATTAACTAATAACTAATCACTATCTATCTAACTGAGGACACACTAATACTACTAATTAAGGCTCTATCACGCACTCCTTCCTTGTACAGTAGAAGACGAATAAGCAAGCGACGAAGAATGAGACGAAGGATGATCAAGAAGCAACAACTGAGCGGGAGTGACAGAGGAGGAAGAAGAAGAGTTGTTGCTGGTGGTGGGCTTGTGGGCGTCGTGACCGGCGGGAGGGTCGTGGCGGATTTCTCTGAGCAAGGCGGCGACGTCTTTCATGTTGGGACGGTCAACGGGGCGAGTGCTGGTACAGAGGAGGGAGATACCGAGTGCTTGAAGCATCTCTTGGATGTGTGTGTCTGTGTGGCCTTGAAGCTTGGGATCAACAATCTCCACAGGGTCCTTCTTCTTCTTCAGATGATCTCTCACCCAATCTATCACATGTAGCCCCTCACCGAACGACGCGTCCACGGGTCGTTTCCCTGTGATTATCTCTAACAGTAGCACTCCGTAGCTATACACGTCGCTCTTCTCTGTTATCTTCAACATGCACCCATACTCTGCCAACACAATACCAACAAATTCAACTTACTGAATTTATATATATATATATATATATATTCTTATTTATTTTAAAAATAAAAAAAGGGAGGAGGAGGGGAAATACCGGAGCTGATTAATGAATAATGGAACAAAGGATAAGAAATGGAATGGAGGACAAGGGATTCTTGGTTGGATGGGCGCATCTTTTTGCTTTTCCCGAAGAGAAAGATGGTTTGCAGGTAATTATTGTGGGGGCCATGTAAATTCGTGTCAAGTACATGAGTTGTACGAAGAATGAGTCCAAATAACTTTAAAGCCAATAATGAAACAAACAACCCTAACGCCATAATGCTTGTGTTCATATAAAAGTTTTCCTAATGCCCGTACCTAAATATTAAAAAAAATTATTAAAAAATTTTCTCATTATAAAATATATATTTTATTTGATTCTAAATTAAAACTTTAAATTTATTTTATCTTTTAATTTTATATTTTTTTCTTAAACTCTCCTATTAATTAAAGATAGTAAATAGGTTTCATCAAGTAATAATTACAATAAACATGATCAAAAAAAATATTATAAAATAACTAACACATATTTATTATAAATAATTAATTTAATTAATTTTTTAATTTATTTAAATAAATTATTTAAATTTTATCTTAAAGAACAGATAAAGTAATTTATGTTGTAATGATAGATTTTTAAGTAATTTTTTCCTCAAAATTAAGGATAATTACACTAATATTATATAAATTTTAAAATGAACAAAACACTTTGCCATAATTGAACCAAAAAAAGTCTAAATTCATTTTTAAAAAAGAAAAAAAATACTTTTTTTACTTTTAAGTCTCACGTTGAACTGAGCCAAGAATTCCAGGGTCACATAATTACCCAAAAAAAGAGTACAAAGCTGAAAATTAATTGAGTTACTTACCCGGCGCAATGTAGCCGTAAGAACCAGCGAATTGAGGATTAACGGAGAAGGAAGCTTGGTCTTCGTGTACAAATCTAGCAAAACCAAAATCTGCGAGACACGGCTCGTACCTGTCTCCTAACAAAATGTTGTGCGCTTTTACATCCCGGTGCAAGATGGCAGGCACACAGTCATGATGTAGGTACGCTAAGCCTTCCGCCACGCCCAGCGCTATCTTGAACCGTGTCTCCCACTCGATCAATCCTGTGCACCCTTCGTGTAAAAGCGTATCCAGATTACCGTTTGGTAAATAATCATAAAACAGTAACTTCGCCTTCTGGTTCGCCGCCCAACCCAATAGCCTCACTATGTTACGGTGTCGTATTCTCGCCAGTGTCGTTCTCTCCGACGAAAACGCTGCCGCCGAGAATTTCTCGGACGACCGGAGCCTCTTCACAGCCATTTCTATTCCCACTGGCAGGTTCACTCTGTAAACCACCCCGGATCGTCCCCGCCCGATGACGTTTCCAGCGGTGAGACACTTTGCCACGTCGGAAGTTGACAGGTCCAGCTTCTGGTACACTGTCACCTCCCATGGTGGGCCCATCTCTAGGTCGCTACCCCTCCCGTCGAGGTCGAGATCGTTACCGTGGCCCCTCTGTCGCAGTTTTGCCACGAAGACGACGTACAGCGCCGCCAAGAGCAGAGCACATGCAGTGCAAAGTAGGACCACCATAGCTATACGCGCCGTCTTCGCACGCCTTCCTGAACGGCTTCCAGAATCGTCTTCGGCGCATCGGTTTACGGAGAGGCAGAGCGATGGGATGCCGGCGAGCATATTTAAAGGAAGCTTTGCGAAGAAAGGCGTGTCCGGGATGCGCCCGGAGAATTTGTTGTACGAGATATTGAGGACGACGAGATTTTGGAGGTCCGCGAGATAACGAAGGTTGCCGATAAGCTCGTTGTGGGAAATGTCTAAGATCCCCAGCTTAACCAAGGCTGAAAACTCCTGAGGAATCTCGCCGGAAAGTTTATTCAAGCTCAGATTCAGTGCAATTTCAAGCGCCGGAATATTACCAAGACTACCGGGGATATTGCCGGAGAAATTGTTGCTACTAAGATCCAGCAACTGAAGCTTCGAACAGGAACCGAGTTGACTCGGAATTGATCCAGAGATATGATTCTTTCCGAGAATCAATTTTGTGATTGAACCAAGCGATCCTAGTCTCGGACTCAGCGTACCTTCGATCATGTTATCAGAGAAGTCGATAAATTGAAGCGGAACAAGCTCACCCAGACTCTCCGGCAAGCTCCCGGCGATCATATTGGAATGTAGGTCCAAAAACGCGAGATTCCTGCAGCCTGACATCTCTTCTGGAATAACTCCGGAAATCCGATTGTATCCAAGATCCAAAAAGTTCAAGTTTCTCAGATTTCCAATCTGTGGGGGTATGCTCCCTGTGATCTTATTTTTGCTCACTCGGAACCGAATCAAAGACGAACAATTACCAATTTCAGATGGAATACTTCCGTAGAGATTATTAGAAAGTAGCAAGAGCTTGTTGAGATTCCTGAGCTCGAATATCCCCTTCGGTATGGGACCAGTAAGTGCATTCTGTGACAGATCCACAGCCTCGAGGTTTTGGCAATTGGAAAGTGAATAAGGTATATTTCCTTCGAGCTTATTATTCCACAGGAACAACAACGTCAGATTACTGAGGTTTCCGAATTCAGAAGGTATCGTCCCCGTGATTTGATTGTTGTCCAGCTCGATGTGAGTGAGTTGCTCGCAGTTCCCTAGCTCTGCAGGAATCTCCCCTGAAATCTGGTTTTCGGTAAGCTGAAGTTCTTCCAAAGCCGTCAGATTTCCAAAACTCTTGGGAATGCTTCCTGTAAGCGAGTTCATTGAGATGTCAATGACAGATAACTGGTAGCAATTTCCAATTTCTGGTGGGATGGTGCCAACTAAATTGTTCTGCCATAAAAGAAGATTCTTGAGATTCCTAAGATTTCCCAATCTGCTAGGTAATGATCCAGTTAGGGAATTCTCGTACAAATAAATGTTCTCAAGTTCAGTGCAGTCACCGAGTTCAGGAGGAATCTGGCCAGAGAGGAGGGAAGTATAAATTGCAATACTGTTCAGCTTCTTGAGTAGGCCAAGAGTTGGAGGAAGAAATCCCGAGATACTTGTTTCAGCTAAACCCAACATGACCAATTTTGTACAGTTCCCTATTTCATGAGGCAAAGCACCTTCAAGGTTCTTGTTTCCCCCAGCTCGAATCACTTGCAGATTCTTCAGATTTCCTATCGTGGTTGGAATTTCACCACTTAGCTGATTATCATATAAGATCAGCCACTCCAACTTTGTGAGATTCCCAATTGCAATTGGAATCGACCCTTCAAGCTGGTTTGAGTTGAGATGAAGTTCTTGAAGCTGAGGCAAAAAGCAAAGCTCACTTGGGATCTCACCAGTCAAGGCATTGTCACTCAAGTCCAAGTAGGTGAGATTGCTAAGAAAGCCTATCTCTTTTGGGATAGAACCAGTGAGGTTCGTTCCAATAAGGATAAGCTTGGTCAAGGAACTCAATGAGGTGAAATTGGAAGGAGCGCTTCCAAGCAAATCAACATACCTCAGATCTAATTGCACAACCTCGTTCTTCAAGTTGCAGCTAACTCCAAACCAGCCACATGGAGTTTCGTCAATCGGGTCCCAATCACTCAGAACCTCCAAGGACCCGTTCAGGGATGTTGTCTTCCATGAAAGAAGAGCTTGCCCTTGTGGGTTAACAGCAGCAGAAGAAGCAATAAAAGGATATTGGGAATGAAGTAAAAGTGCGGTTACTAGGAAGAAGAGGGTCGTCCATGGATTTTCAGGCATTACAACAAGTACGCTGCTACGAACTCCAATGAAAGAACAGAGAGAGAGGTTTGAGCCTAGGGAGGAGGAACAACGAGAAGGAACCAAATCATGTCTTGTGGGCTACTTCGTTTTTTCCAAGGGTTCATGTGTATATATTCATATACAAGTTGAAAACTCGAAAAAAAAAGGGGGAAAAAACAGACCCAAAATCTCCGGATCCAAGAAACCAGCTAGGCCATGATGCTTTTGTGTAAGAGAGATAATGGAATATAAGATGGTTTGTTTTATAAAAATTATATAGTGAAAGCATTTGTTTATGTTGAAGAAGAAAGGAGTGGGTGGAAGGATATATAACTGTTTTCTAATTTGACGGTGAGCAACAACAACAGAACAGGGGGTGGGGGTGGGGGTGGGTGAGTGGCTCTCTTCCTAAATGTTAGTTTTAATATTAACCGTTTATCTTTTGAGGTAGCCTTAGCTTGCATAAATCTGGTTTTCATTTGATTTTTTTTTTTTTGACATTTTTATTTTAAATATATGAGAAGAATTTGCCACAAACATGGTGGGCTAGGGAATGAATTTTGTCTGCTACGATGTCTACGGGCGTTGTGTCTGAATCAACTTTAATCCCATCAACTTATTTACAGGAGGTAGTGTAAAAAATTCGATATCGCTTAAACGAGGTCTCGAGTTTGAGTTTTAGTGTATATAAAAAATTTCCGTTAGGAGACTCACTCACTATAATTAGGTACGCGACACAGGTAAGATTCGGATATAGTGGGGATAAAACTCCGGTGAACTAAGTAGATAACTAAAAAAAACTTTAACCTCGTAGCAGAAGCCTCATTGGATTTATATCCTTAGTTTTTTTTTGTTTTATACGTAACTATTTTTTTTATTATAAAAATTTAAAAAAAAAATTATGCTCACTCACGATTTAAGGATAGGGTAAAATCTCTCTTCTTTTTAAGTAATACTAATGTCGGGTAGAGTGAACTATTAATTATCTTCAGGTATAAACTTAAATATTTAAAAGTTAGGATATCTTTTTAAGTATCACGATTAGAATCATAACAAAATAATATTCTTTATATTCTAAATAGTTATATTTTTTATTTTTTTTAAAACGATAGGTTATACGTAGCTATTGCTTGCCTGTACGTTGATGCATCACTTTAACTTCTTCTATTATTATTAAAATAAGCATGCAACGATAATTGGATATGATGTATTATGAATTTTTGACCATATTTTTATTTTGGAAAAATCATTGAAAAATACCCATTAGAATTTGTATTGCTCAAATTAATGTATCTGATATTTGTTTATGTTCAGGGAGCAGAATAATTATCTTTAGCGAGCACAAATCTTCTTCAGCTATATGAAATATATTTTTAACTATAAGAAGATATTTTTCATTTTATCTTTAAAATAAGATGCATGTAACTTATTTTTAGCTATATAGTATTACTTATTTTCAAGTATGTTAACAAATCTTCAAAATGATCAATATTGACACATAATTAAGGATATGTTATATATATATATATATATAAGGAGAAGAATTACACCTATTTAAGACAGAGGTGTACTGGTGAAGAACTTGTTTTGTTGAACAGATTTCAAGTAACTTTTTCAGCAATTATTCCTTTTATTTTCTGCGTATATGAAATCCTCCTATAGTTTGAGTCGGCAGTGTTCAGCGAGAGGAGTGAATCTGCACAATCAATCAGATAAAGCTTCAGCCTCCTTTTTTTTTCCTGGTCTAAACGAGGTTGGGAGCAACTACGCTTTCCCATAATCACAGACTCTCACGTTTTGAAAACAAGCACTGAAGAAGAAGAAGTTTTGGAATTTTAGAAGGTACCATATTATAATAGACAAACTGGCAAGGGTTTAAATCTGGATCTGAGCCAACAACGTTAAAAATAAATGAGAGACAAGTAGTGAGGTTAATCTAGATATATATATATATATATATATATATATATACATTTGACAAAATAGGTTGAAATCCATGATGCGATCTATGACAGTGTCTATTTGTCTTGGAGAATCTGATATTAGTTTAAGACTTTATGCTAACTGTTATGGGAGTCACACGAACGTGGAACAATTATAAACTGAATGAGGAGGAAGCTACATTAAGCAAACATATAAAAGTGGGGGCGCATGTGATGATGGTCACGTGATGCCGCGTGACTGTGAGAATTGAGAAATATAAAAATGGGGAAAGTGGGAATCTAGGCACGAGCTTGCTCATACGCGTATAGGTATAGCAGGAGCAGCACATGATCGAGAGACATTTCTACTCCTTTAAAATGACCTAACAAGTCATCCTCTACCCACTGCTTTTCTTATCTATCCATCTCCTTTTTCTTACCGTTCTTTTTTAATCTACAATTTCTAAAAAAAAAAAATTAACCTAATTCATTCAAAATTTTAAAGAAACACACGATCTGTAAAATCCCTGGTTGTTGGTAATTTACTAATTTCCGAAACACGTTTATATAGATATAATCAATACTCATGGGGGTGTGTTCAAATCCAAATGCGCCCAAGCCGTCCAAAGTTTCGTGCGTTGAGTGTTGTTCCTTATGAAGAAAATCTTGTGATGATGGCTTTGCTCACTGATATGTCCCCATACGCCATTGTCGCCCTTTTCAATTGAATTTTCTAAAAACAAATCCCTTCAAATTTTATATTTGCGCTGTTATTAAATATTTTTTCAGTTCTTAATATACACTAATAAGAGTTAGTTAATATTTTTAAATAGATTAAAAAATTAAATAAATTAGTTAATTATGATTAAATTAAATATTTTAAAATAAATTTATTAATTAGATTTTATATTAATTATAATTAACTGATATATTATTAAGGACAAGAGGATGTACAAGCAAAAGGTGAAATTAGACACTTATAATAAGAAATAGTTTAGCTTAATGATATTGTGTGGTATTGGGACCGGCTTCTCTTGCTTTGCGAGCAAATGGGTGGTTGGGGGCCTATAATTCAGAACACCAACTTCCTTTTGCCTTTTATTTCAATCATTCTCACACTCGATCGATCGATCGATCTTAATTCTCTCTTCCTTAACGGTTTTGGTCTTTTCCCCTCCACGTTTCTAATACTGTTGTCATTATTGGAATCCAGGATCCAGACAGTCTCTAGTATTCTTGTTCACAACTTTTGCAATAGCCATCACAATGTCCATTTTTAATAATTAATATATAAATTTTTAAATAGGAAAATTGGGGATAAATCCCTATTAATTAAGAAATTGATTGGAGAATAGAACTTAGCAAATGTTGAAGCCAAGTAACCACATCAAATGACAACTTCATCCTATTTACCTTACATCTCTCTATTAAATAGGGATGAACTTCAGACTACAGCGACATCGTCTTATTCATCTTTCAAACTCCATTGACAATAAATAAGAAACAAGATTTGGACACAATGAAATCATTTAAGAAGGACGTGACTGGAGGACAACCTAACAACAAAATTTATTCTCACTATGAGTTCCAAAATCCATTATTTCTCGCACAACCACCGTTTGATTTCTTTTTCTTATTCATCCACTGGAATGGAATTATCAAGAATCACAGTGATGATGTTTGGTTTAGTAGTTGGGTATAATTTTCTTATACTTTAATCATTTGTTATATGTAAATTAAGAGAAAATGATGAACGTTGCCATTTTAAGAGACATGGAGGGACAAGCTATGTGCAAGAGAATATTAGAATGTCTCATTTATTTTATTATTATTCAGAGGAGGAGACAGTGAATCAGAGTAAATTGGGAGATTTATGGTTAAATGAGCAAAGTTATCATTTGATATGGTTACTTGGCTTAATTTTTTTTTTTTGTCCTATTCTCTAATTAATTTATCAAATAGAATTTATCCTTAATTTTCCCTTTACATTAAACCGGCTCATTTATTTGTTTAATTTCTCCACTTTGTTGACCTAATTTTAGAAATAATTTTTGAAAAGGAAGTAATTTGACTCCACCATTTCTTTGGTACACAAATTTTTAGAAAGAGGTTGAGTTCATTTATAATTAAAAGGTAGGATGAAGTATAATTTTTTTTTAAGTAATACTAATGTCAGGTAGCGCTAGTTGTCAATTACTCTCGGCGTATATTTAGGTATTTAAAAATTAAAATATTTTTTAAAATAGTATGACTAAAATTATATTAAAATAATATTTTGTTTAAAATTAAATATATTTCAAATGATCATCTGTCAATGTCAGTAAAACTAACTTATGGATGATGGGGCGTCCACAGCTTTGTTATTGCGAACGAGAGAATCACAGAAGAGAATTACAGCTTTGTCATAAATATCGACTTCATCAATCATTCATTTATAACTTTTTTTAAATTAATTAATTATCTTAATTTATTTGGCGCGCTCATTAAAAATTGTTGATTTCTTCTTTTATGTTGGAGAATAATCGAAAAGGCAGAATCACTTTGGTGGCGGTCAAGCCGTAACAAGTACGTTTTCCCTTCTTTAATCCCTGCTTATGCGTTCATTCGGAAGTATCAAAGTGGCTTTTGAGTATTAAAACTGTGAAGTTGTAGTCCTTTCATATATATATACGATACCAGTGTTTGGATAAATTTTTTTACAAATAATTTTAGATAAATATTTGAGAGAATTTTAACATAAAAATACTTCTAAAATTAAGGTTCAAATATTTACTAATAAAAATATATTTAGATGCTTCTCAAAATTATGATTTAAAAAAAACCATCCAAACATCTCATAAAATTTAATAATTAATTATTTATGGTAAAATCATAGCTTTCTATTAAACCAATTTTTTTACATTTTCAGAAACCATTTTTACTAAAATCACTTTTTTTTTTAAAACTATTATCTAAAAATTAATCTAAACACACCCAATAAACTCTATATATAATGGAAGACCACCATTGTTGTGCGGATATATCCTTCCCATTCATAATATAACTTATTTTCTTTCGGTATGTGCTGGTCTAAAATACAAATCCTATTTAATATAATATATTAATTAATATAATACTGACTTTTTTTAATCACAGGTTAAAAAAAACGTGACAGATTTCTTACAAATTTAATGTTATAACTATTCCTTTAGTCTTATTATAAGATAGAGAATAAAAAGTCATGTTATTAAATTTTTTATATAAATATAAAATTTTACATTTGATTTATTATTGAATTGATTTATATTATTATAATAGAGTGTATATTAAATAAAGATATAATTAAACAAATTATTAGTTTTAAAATAAATTATATGATTTGAGATTTTTTTTGTTTTAATAAAATATATTGGGAGTGAGGTATAAATAGTATCAGAATAATATATTTTAACTAATATTTTTTGGTCAATGTGAGATAGTTAAATCAGACTTATAGTATAGTAAATTAATTATATCTTTAATAATTTGGTGTTGCAATATTAATATCTATGCTTCAACTTCCAACGAGGTGGGTGGAGTAGAATATTCATGGATAGGAGAATAGAATAATATTCTTACGTTGAATATTGAAAATTTGAGTAAAATTATATGTGTACTCCTAATTGATTTAAAACATATCAAAAACCTAAAAGGCTCGAGTATTAAAATTTAAGAATTTTTTCTTGTATACTATTTATTAGATCTATGGCTGGGTTAGAATTATTTATTATTTTTTTACCTATTTAAATTATTATATGTATAATATTATATTTTTTCTCATCTTAAATATAAAAATTAAATAATATATAATATTCTAATTTATTATTTCTTAAAATTGTAATTTTTTTTAAATATTTATATTATGATTGCATATATTAAAAAATTTCTATTAAGGATAATTCAAAAACACATAATTAAAATAGGTATTTTAGAGAAACTAATACACAATTATTATAATTAACTAATTTAATTAATTTTTTTAATTTATCTAAATTAATTAAATATATTTTATATTAAGTACTATATATAATAGTTTATTTGTTTATTTAATAAAAAAATTATTAAAAGTTTACCCATCTGATTCTAAATTTTTTATTTTTCCACTAATTAAATTTTATTATTAAATATATAATTTTGAGGTTTGTAGCTGCCATTTATTTTTTTTACATGTACTTATGTATCTTTTAAACTTAACTTTGTTTTATGCTATGAGATTTCGGCTGCTTTTTCTTGTATTAATTCATAATTAATGACCACACAGGCGCGCGCGCACACGCATCTAAATTCATAGGTGAATAAAAACGACGTGATTGTGCATAAAAAGTATTTTTCTTTGCATATAACATATGTTTTTTTTCCTATATATAATGTAATAAAAAAAAGACTACGAAGTCTCAAAAAATAAATATAATATATAAAAAAATTTAATAATAAATAAACAGTATAAATATATTATTATTCTATAATAGGTAACTTATTATTATATATTATTTAATTATTATCAAATTTTAAATTTATTAATTCTTTTTTTTAGAATTTCATCTTGATCCCCCCTACAACTATAAATGATGATGACTCTTGTAGACTTGTAAATTACAAATGGAACTACGTGTCATCTCCATCTAACCTCTATAATAAACTGTGAAATGAAAAAACATGTGCCGGTGTCGGCATATAATGAATCTGCCGCTGAAATTAATATATATATATATATATATATATATATATATATATTGATGGGAAGAGACAAAAGACAAGAAAAAATTGAGATATTTGTCTGGGAATTCCTTTTTCTTAATCGATTGATTTTGGTGAGATGCATCGCTTCTCATCATTCTCTTGAGAGAATACACTTTTAAGGTTTCATGTCTTCGTCTCCCTCTTACCTCTCAACAATCCAAGTATATATTCCATACCCTATGCCTCCTCATCATTTCTGAATTCTAAAAGGCATTATTTCCCGTACATGAATTTAATTACTTATCTCAGCCTCTCTTGATCCAAATTCATATACATAAAGTTTAGGAAGAATTATTAGAAAAGCTTAAATAAAAGTCTAAATACATACCACTTTATTGTAATTCTTGTCGTGATATTTAGGGAGACATCCTAATTTTTAAGTGCCTAAATTTGCGCCTGAGAGTAATAGACGACTCGCCCTACCCGATATTAGTATCGCATAAGAGGAAGAGAAATTTTAACTACTTTTGGATGTCAATTTTTTTCCAAAAAATTTTGTAGAAAAAAACATGGTTTAGTTTTTGTGTCCACATTGAGTTGAGCCATATTGGAATGTTCTTTAATTTCTTCTATTCTTTCAAGATCACTAGCATTGTGCTCTTTTCTTCGTTCGGCTCGAAAGTGTTTAAGATATTATTAACAAAATGATTCACGACACAGAATTGAAGAGATATGGATGGCTTTTATATATACGTGTGTGGGTGTGCTTGCTAATTAGCTAAATTGTTAACCATCACGTGCTAATTATTTATTGTTTCTAAACTCTTGGACGTTTCAATCTTGAGTGGTGCTTTTGGTCAAAAAATTGTAAGTGGTGCATATTTGTTTTGCACAGCCTTTGAGACAATTCGAAATAAAATATTATTAAAAATATTTCTTATAAATAATTGGATTTCAATTAAAGTATATAAATTCTCCAATAGTTTAGAAGTATTAGTTTGGACTTTGTATATAAAACGTTTCATATATTTTTCATGTATATTAAAAAATTTTGTTAAATTATTTTATTTGTTTACAAATATTTTATCGTAATATTTTCTCAGGTTATAATAAAACTATTAAAATTATAGAGATAAATATGTAACATTTTTAATTTTTAATTATAGAGATAAATATTTTTTATTAATTTTCTCAGTTTATCTTATCGGAGATAATTCAGTTCAATACATTGTTAACTTTTAAATAAACACTATTTTTATATTTAAGTAAGAGTATAATTCATTCAAAGGCACATAGCATAAAAGATTCACACATCTCTTAATAAATATATTTTTTAAAATTCTAACTTATATCTTCCTCTTTAATAACGGGTGATGAGCTTACCCCCTTATCAGACCAATTTTCTTTTTGAAAATTAACCAAAGAAAAAAAACAGGGAACATACACAAAAATGGAGAGAATATGTTGGGAGGGGGAATTGCTAATTGGAGCGCACAGAAAACTAGAAAACGAAGCGTGTCGGTGTTCAAGAGCTCAAATGATTAATACTCCTTCATGAATTAGCTAGCTAGCGACCATCACCAGCAGCACATTGGGGTTTCTCTAGAGAATTGCAGAATGTGGAAAACATGCAAGCAACAGACAAAGGAGGCAATTAATACTGTCACGTGCAAAATCCTTATTACGCACTGAATCACAATCAAGTTTCGTATACCCAATAATAATCTGCCTTAATTGAAGGACTTGAAGCCGTTCAAAAATCCTCAACAGTTAACATGCAGTATAGAATAATATTGCACTGCCCATTCTCCGCTACGTATACAATCTAAATTTGTAGAACGTGGGTTTTGATTCTTCTCCATGTGTCCTTCAATTGGCATTGTCTTTTACCAGCCTTTCTTAACAATTTCCCACAAAATAATAAATTGGGTTAATCTAGTATAAGAAATTAGACATTCATAACGTACTGAATAAATATTTAAATTTATTGTTAAGAGATATCCTTATATTTAATATTTAATAGTATCGTAAATATAATTATCTCTAATAGAAGGATATCTATGTTTGGCCAAAAATTACCGTTAGCCAAAAAAAATTCCCACAAAATATAGAAATTGTATGAAGATTATTCCAAATGGTTGTTCAACTAGTTCATCTAAATCGTGGAGGCGGGTCTAGACAAGGCCCGTTAAGAGAGAGATTATCCGTGAGCATATTCCTAACAAAGACCAAGAGTGTCTCCATTGCTATCAAGGCCTTTGTTTTGCTTTTTCGCTACCAAATGGGTCCACGGCCGTCCACAGTGATGAGATGGGCTTTGTTTGCCCGAGGCCACTTACTGTTTAGTTTCTAGTTTGGGTTTTGGCCTTGGTTGTATACAATCAAAAAAATAATTTGTTTCTGTGATCTCATAAATCTTCACCAATGAACTTTAAGGCTATGTCCTTATCTTCGGTACTAAATTAAATTAAATTTTTTTGTACCAAAAACATTATGACTACCCTTATCACATAGTTAAATTATTTTTATAAATACACACAGTAAAATAAAAATTTATATCACATAATTACTGTAATGTTATGAAATAAACTTGTAAAACTTAATTGGTATTAACTTTTTTTACTTTGAAGTAATTAAGTAAATTGCCATTTTCTATCTATAATTCAAATACAAAATGGCGGGCTACGAAATTCAGAGGAGGGCTTGGAATCCGTTTCGGGCATCTTCTTCTCTCATTTCTGCCTCTTCTTCCCACCCTGCGGCCCGAAAAGTTTCCCGATTCCGGTTTGGCCTTCTCCATTAAACTCATTTTGGTTTAGCCCTCCAATTTCTTCATTCTTCCCTGTTCGTTTCTCCTTATTTTCTTGATTCAGCCATTCATTCTTCTGGCCTAAAAAAGACAGATCGTCTCTGCCACCGACACCGTTTTTCCTCTTCAAGCTTTCATTTTGGTCGACCCTTTCTCCTATCTACCGTCACTAGAGCAGCTCTGCAATTTTTATTTTTCCCCAAGAGAACAAGGGAGGGTTACATGAAAATGGGACAAAACTACCCCTATTTTGGCGTTTAGTAGCTAGTGCAGATGGCAGAATCAGTGCCAAAGAAGATGGAGTCTGGGCGCTTGATCTGCGATACAGAGATTCCAGTTCTACAGCACAAGATTGACGTCTTTTCTTCTTCTTATCGGAAATCCCTCGAATCACTAAGGGCGAGATCACAAGAAACTGCTCAATATCAAGGCGAGGGTTCCCCTATAGTTTACTTTCAACTTATTGAACTGCTCCTTTCAACAGTATTTCGTATGTATTTTGGGTTATGGTCATAGTAAATTAGGGCTCTGAGCTTTCGATCTTTTGTCGAGTAATTTATGCTTTAGAATTATCGTTTATAACGCGGATTGTAGATTTTGATTTATTCTATGTCCTTCCAGCTAAATTAGAGGAGGCCAAAGCTAAATTTAGGGAGGCAGAGGATGATTTGGTTAAAGCACTGGGAGGTACATCTTTACTCTCGCTTTACATCTTTATATCGGCGGATTTTAATTTGAATTTCTATGAACCAGACTGCACAATTTCGTTGTCGCAAGCATTTGAACACGATAGCTTTTAGTGACTAAGCGTTAACTTATTACTTCTTGCAACTCTTAATTGCATTTTCACACAGTGAAGACTCGCAAAGAGGCCAAGCGTATGGCGTTGATGGAGGCTATTGCTTCTGCAAAGACTAGAGTTGAAGATCTTAAGAGTAGTGTTCGGGAGCAAAGAACCAAGAATAGTGAATATGCTGCAATTTTATCTCAGCATTCTCCTGGTAATGATCTGTTTGTGAATTTACGCACTGCATGCACTTCATAGAAATCTTCCAAACGTTATCATTTGATTTGTAGTACCAATATTTAGTTTTATAGATAAATACCTCCAGATTTTGTGACATGTTTGATGACAAACCTTTGGGAGTATGTTTTACAATACCCTTTTTCTTTTCTTTTATCCATTGTTTTGACTAGGAAACATTTTGTGATTCTGGTAGTTTACCTCACTCCCTTATCCCTTCCTCAAATGTGCATTATATTAATTGGAGTTTTATGCTTTATGAGAAACACTGATATATTCCAAACCCTTGGCAGCATCTGAAGGGACAATGAATGGAAGCACTGAACGGAAAGATGAAATACTGGAGGCCATCTCATGGTACAATACAGTGCTTGACTTTCATGTTGAAGGCGGACATGGTAATTGATGTTGTTCATATTGTCCAAGTTTTATTCTTCTTCATTCTTTGTTGTCTTTACAAGTTCTTCTGCACATTAGGGGTGAAGTTCACTTTCAAGAATATCAATGTGAACAATCCCAATGAGGAGTGCTTTTTTACCATCCGTCATGAAAATGATACTTACACACGTAAGTAGCATTTTTGGTTTTGTTTATAATCTCAAAACAGGTTAATGATGTGCTTCATAAATCTGAATCTGTTTCTTTTCTTCCAGTATTGAGCTGTGAACCCTCCCTCAAAGGAACCAAAGAGTTGATTCATGAATTGAACAAGACAAATGGGCTATTTAAATATGTCAGAGTTATGAGGAGGAAGTTTCAAGAAGCAATAGCACCGGGTATGGCTGTGGCTTTATATATGAACATCATCATAGATGCATAAAATGGGGGCGCTAAGTGTCCTTGAGCCTTAGTTTTGTCTTATAAGTCTCTAGCTTTGATTTCTGTCATCTTGAAATTTTGCTTTGTGGTGGGAATTGGCATGATATGCTTATTGAAATGGAAGTTTCTACTTATTTCTTATACAGTGTAATATTGTTGAAGTTATCAACTTGTATGAGCAGATATTGGTTTAATAATAGGGAATTTTGTTTTAATTCTTTCATATCAGTTTCTAATAACTTAACTAAACAGGGGGTGTAGCATCCTTAACTAGTGAACATCAAGAGTCTGCTATTATCTCTACATCTGCGCCAGATCTATCTATCTCATCCTTCAGAAGTGATTCCCCAACCGAGAAAAGTGAGAATCAAGTTCTACCTACAAAAGGGGAGAGACCTTCCAAGAAACAAACCCTCGGAAGACGGGTAATATCTGCTGCTTTGTCTCCTGGATCTACTTCATCAGTCCGCCAGTCTCCTCGTTTGAGGGTATGACTCTAATTGGTAACTTGTGCTCCTTGGATTTAACTCTGTCTGCACTATCTTTTATTATTGCATGGTTGGAGTTCTCCTCAGAAGAAGTTATTATCATGTTATGATCATGAGGTTATTTTATAATATTTTTACCTTTTCCTAGTCAATGACACTATTATACAAATTTTAGTGTAGATAAACATTGATCATGGTTAGACATATTGCTTCTGATGAGCTTTTGCTTTCTTTAATGTTTGAACCTAAGATGAGGTCCTATGAATGGATAGGGCAAAATGATTTCAGGCTTTAACTACTGACAAGCTTCTAGCAGAATAAATTTAGAGCCGTTCTAAGAACCTGGAGCTGCAAGGTTGTGGTTTTTTGGGGGTTTTAACATCATGCGGCTGTAATAAATATGATGATTGAAGATCTAGCGGTTTGAAATTTGACTTCCTGAGCTTGTCATTTGCCTCAAACTTATGGTACTGTTGAAGGAAGACATTCTGATGAACCTTTTCCTTGATCAGCTTAGCTTTTCCTCCTTTCAATTTAGGTGAGACCCTCCATCACCTAAATTGTGCGACCTGGTTCTTTGTTCTCTCCTGACCAGATAGCCAACATTCCATGAGTGGTTGTGATTTGTGAATGCTGAAAAATTGCAACAGTTTTGTTTAAGTAGTGTATGTTTCTATTCTATTTGGATAGTTCCTATTTGGACCACGGGCTACAAATTAGAAGATAAAGGATTCTGAGGGACTAAAAATAAAACATAAGAACAGAATGATAATAGTAACTGGCAGTTTGTTGGCTGTGTGTGCTTGATAAGTTAATTCATCTGACATTAAAATGATAACAAGATTTGACATGATTTATTCAAGGTTTTATGCATGTTGCATTTTGTTGGGGCATCATTAATCTTTGTATTGGTGTCACATTATTGTATAGAAATTCAGGTAACTAATTATTTATTTGGTCTAGATAATATGATTCTTGCATGTATGTTTTTTGTGATGCTCGCTCATTGAAAGCATTGCTATGGATGATAATTTTCTGCTCTTGATGCTAAGATCTCTTATATGGCAGGCTAGGAAATAGATAAAGTCGAGTGCAGGCTGTTTGATTACCCGTACGTTTTTGGATGAGAAACGCTGAGTCTTATGGTGCTTATGTAGTCATTAACTCATGACTCAGGCTGTTGAACAAGTTGACACGTGAATAATGAAGAATATGCATTGTAGATGGCTGAACACGTGCATCCAAGATATAAGAAGAGCTTCGCAAAATGTGTGTTGTAACTTGATATCGTATGAGGACGCGCGCGCGCGTGTGTGTGTGTGTGTGTGTGTGGCGCTTCGGTATCTTTGCATCTATTTTGTGATGTGATTGTGTTTTCTCATTTCTTGTTTCGTTTACTAACAGCTCTTAAGTTAATCATGCTTTGGATATAAAATAGGTCTTCATCCCCGAAATCTTTATCTAAAATGCATGTTTTCCTAACACACATGGTTTCTTTCTTTTTTAATACAAAGGAGAAAAGAAAACCCGAGCAAAAAACCTAATAACTAGAAGCGAAGGTAATACGCCTGCCCCATATGAAGACCGTTTTACGTAAGGCTTTGCAAGGTGAAGGAGATTCCATCAACAAAGCAAAATCTATGTCCAAGTTGTGAGTTATTGATTTAGCCAATCAGCACAAATATTGGTATCGGACCTGTTTGTTATTCAAAATCATCATCTCAATATTTTCAACAACTTAAAGCATTGGGTGTCTTCTATTTTGAAGTTTAGAGATGTGATTTAAGGCTTTTTTGGAGTCAATGACTTTTCTGAACTTCTTAATCCAATAGGGTTCAAACTCAAGAATCCCTATAAATTCAGCAACAGTATCATGGATGTACCCAAACTTCATGAATTCACCTTCTCAAGTTCCATTTCTGGATAATTGACCTATCCATATCCCGTCTAACCTATCATAATTCTAGAGATTCCCATCTAAATTGACTATCCAAATAATGTCGCCCAATTTTCCCTTTGATATAGTCAAAATGAATATATCTTCGATAACTTTTTGAATGCTAAAAAATGTCGTGATTTACCCTTGTAATCTTCTCCACCAAATAGTTTGTGCTTATACTTTGTTTCAGGTAAGCTTTGGGGGTAAAAATATCTTCATCTGCAATAATTCAACTATTATCCGAGTATCTTACAGATTATTGGCGTCTGAATTAGTACTGCTGAATTAATTTGTTTTTGCCAACATTTTGATCCAAAAGGAAAATTCCCGTGCACATGAATTTGGCTAGAAGTCATTGCAGAGAGAAATGGCAGTGATAGTATATTCAAATTCGTATGCAGTTTTATTAGTGAAAGTAATTCAATGTGGAGCTACACATAATATGCTTGGAGGTTTTGACTTGTAATGTAATAGTGTTATAATGTTTATATATATACACACATGAGTGGGTTGTATGGGAGGGTTATTGAGAAGAGGCTTGACGCAGTCGTTTTTGAAGCAAAGCTCGAGTGTTGTTCCATAGCTTCTGAGCTTCAAATTCGTCGTTTGCTAAACTTGAACAGTTACTCTCATTACAATCTGCCAAGTATTTCCCACTCAACCCTTGTGTTTTTCCACTCACTGCTACATAGCAAGTTGTTGCTGCGCCCTGACATGTTGATTTCAGCAACTTTGATGCAATGAAGAACAGGGAATCTGCGTGCAATAAGTTTTAAGAATGTTTAGTAATTCAGCTTCTGATGATGAAATGAAATAATTAGATTTCACAAAATTACCCGTTATGAGGCCTTTGTGAGCTCTGATAATTCCTGTCTTCACAATCCCCGGATGAACTGCATTCACTGTTACATTTGCATTCCTTGCCTGACATCACAAAAATATATGTCCATATATACAATGTTTTTACTCTCGTACGTTGTACAAGAATGTTTCACGTTATTCATTTCTAACCTTAAGCTGCCTGGACAATTCCTTGGCATGCAAAATATTGGCCAATTTTGATTGGGAATATGCACGTGTGCCATTATACCTGCAGTTACATTAAAGATGAAGCACTTAGGATCAAACGTACGCATAGCTAAGAGAGAAGTAATTAATTAAGAAGACATCGTACTTTGTTCCATGGAGCAAGTCGTGGAAACGAAAGGCATGTCTCTTGACCCAGCTATGGATCACAGAAGACACATTAATGATCCTTCCTTCGATTCCACTCTTCTCTGCTGTTTCTATCATTTTCTCTAGCAGCATTTCTGTCAACAAAAAATGTCCTGCAATTCCAAATCACCAACAAGAAACAAGAACATTAAAAAACAAACAAACTTTTAAGTTTTTTTTTTATTAGTTTCTTTTTGGTTTCTAAGTATATATTTTATTCTTTTGTTTCCTGTCTATTAGGTCGGACTCGGACTAGGAGAAAAAAATTGACATGTCAAAGGCGTCCTCAACAAAAGCTTTGCACTTTAGAAACAGACTTCAGAAGCTTTAAACTTGCAGCTCATCATAAAGATCATAACACGCATGCGTGCCCTGTGGACCCAAAATCATATATAGTGAATGACATTGACACAAGTGAATCAGATTTCATGTATATTCCTAAACTTCAATTTTCCAATCATTCTCATGTTTTCACATCAATTATAAATATATTCATAATATTAGGACGGCATATCCTTAGTCTAATTATCGAAGTTATAAGGAGTTAAAGAATAATTTAAACTATTCTATTTTAACCACCAAATTTGAACTGTGAACCCCCCCAATATTCCTAAGTGAGGCAAGAAGTTGAAAAGTACCCAAGTAATTGGTGGCAAATGTCATCTCAATTTTCTCTTCGGAGAACTCCAAGTTCTGAGAGAATATTCCGGCATTGTTTCTGTCGAAAAAGAGAGAATTCTCTCTTTCAGAAAAGAGAAACAAAAGATGGAACGAATAACAAGATTATTTGATATATATGAGGGTATCAGAACAGAAGCTTACATGAGGATATTGAGGGGAAGTTGAAGAGCCAAAAACTCAGAACAAAATCTCTGAACAGAAGCGAAAGAACTGAGATCGATTTCCAACACTATAACCTCAGCGTTCGGAGATTCTTTCTGAATATTCTGTCTCACTTCTCTCCCCTTCTTCATGTCCCTCGCTCCAATCACTACCCTCACTCCTCTCTTTGCCAACACTCTCGCTGTTTCTGCTCCAATCCCAGATGTCCCACCTTCATCATATTCATTCATTCAAACACAACATCCTTAATTCATTAACCAAAAGACCTAATCCAACATTAACATACGTATTCTCGAGATTCTTCCGTCAATCATTAAAAGAAACGAACAAACAAATTAAAGGAGAAAGATATTGCAGATGGGGGGTGATATGATCTCAAGTGAAAGAAAAAAGAATTGTACAGAGAAGGAGACAGAATCATGTCTTGCTGCTGCAATAAAGAAAATCACCATTCTTTCTTCTTTATGGTACACTCACGGGTTCCACTATGCCAGCCTAACTCCCACTTTCCTCAATCCCCCCAACAAAATAATAAACAAATTTAAACCTTCATGCATATAGTACCCCATACATAGCTTCACTCATTCATTCTCTTAAGTTATTCAGACACATAAAAACAAAACAAAACATATGTGTAGTAGTGTTTCTGAAAATTAAACAGGGAAACAGATCTATTAAACTTTTCAGTCAAATCAAACTAAAAGGAGAGGAATAACAAAGCTGCAACTGAAATGAAGATGGAAGTGATGATATAACAATCTGGCATTCATAATTCTCTTGAAGAATAGGAAGGGAAAGAAAACGAGGAAGAAGAAAACCAATCAAACCAACCACATATGTATATGGTCCTTATATATATATTCACCTCAAAACATCTTTTGGTGAAGAGATGAGAAGAAAGTCGTCTTCTTCTTAGGCTTACCTGTGATGAGAGCAGTTAGATGATGAGAAGAGAGTAAGCAAGAGCAATCTTCAGTGACTTGCTCGGCTGTTGAATTAGAGCCATAACCACTAGGCCCTGCCGTTCCTGCTAAGTATCTCAGTGTCGCCTTCATGCCTTTGCTTGCTTTCACTCTCTTACGACCACAAAGCAAGAGCATTTCAGGATTCAAACTCAACACTCCACTACGATATATGTGTGGGTGTGTGTAAGGTCTGAATGTGAATCACGCACAAAAGTGACTGCATATATGATATGTTTAGAAAGAGAAAAGAATAAAGGCAGGATGATGAGTATGAAAGGAGGAAGTGAATAAACTCTATAAAATCACATTTGTTTTGAGCCGTTCATTCTAATGAAGCTCTCTTTAATTTGGATGCTGTGTTCAGCTAAATCATATCATTGGTGGAAACCACACTTATATCGGATGGTCCACTAACTTCCTGATTTAAACCTAACAAAACTGCTTTGATATGTAAGAATATGTGTTTTTGAAGATTTCTATATTTGCGTTAATTTTGCAGGATGTAATGCAACTTTTTCAAATGTCTTCATTATTTGTAATAATTACCACTGCCTGTCCTTATTAAGTGGCTTGCATTTTTCCTCTAGTGGGCTGTGACAAACGCTGATCTTTTTTGTTCTCTTTGAGAAAGTTTAATTTTTTTTTGTTGAGTAGTGCATAATTATGCTTATGTACTAAGTAAAAAAAGTGCATGATAATAAAGCTTGATTAATTAAGAATAACAATAATGAATCATTATATGAAGATTACCACTGAAGTTAAACAAAATTCATACGTGCTAATCATGTTTCACAGTCGCCCTCTTCCTTTTGTTCTTTTGTTTTGCTCACGGATTCTCTTTGCTTTTTTACCTTTAATTTTTTTTCCTTGGGGTTAATTTGTGTGTGTGGATCTAACTTGCTGCAATTTTGGGATTAAGATTTTGTCGTTGTCATCTTCCACCTAAGCAATTTAAGGTGTCTTGGGTTGCATTAAGAGGTAAACAACATAAACAAATTTTTAACCCCAAAATATATATGTTGGGTTGTTGGTGACAGCAAAGTCGTCTCTCCTTCTCATAATTTTGGCAATAATGGCCACCATAAATAAGGAAAAGTTTCCATTATTTAAGACAAAAACACACACACACATATATATTATATAATGAAATCTAATTAATAATACATGTTTAGCTTGATTAACTAACATATTTTTTTTAAAATACAAAATGCAATTTGGTTTAGCAAACTAAGGAAGGGGTTTTGATTATTTAAGTATGTAGTTTTAAGTTTAAGTCTATATAAATATAAAAAATATATTTAAAAAAGTTACTCATAATTAAATCTGATAATACATGAATTTTATCCAAACACATAGTTATATAAAAACAATAGAAAATAAACACGAAACTATCATAATTAAGTGGATAATTTATTTTTTTATTTTTGTCTTTTTCCACCAATTATTGGTGAAAGTAAACAGCATGATCACTTGAATTAGGCTACTTATGTGACTATTGATTATTGCTTTTTCACTATTTGTCGATGGAACATTGTCTGGGGAAAGTAATGTATACCTTCAATGAACTCATCTTGTGTTTGTTTCATGTACGAGACATGACAAAGACAAGATACCGATTTGCCTAGCATCTTGTTTAATTGCCGTGTAGAAGTTTTACTTTTAAAAAAAAAAATATTTTCTAAATAAACAAAATCAAAATGCAATCGTATACTATCACATAATTCCCCCTAATAGTCATGTATTGTCCTCTTTGTCTTTTCTTTTTTTACAATTGAATATTTTGACAAATGTGATACGCATGGACTTAAACAAAAACAATTGGTCATATAATAAAAATTAATTAGATTAGATTGATCATATACGTATTAGTATTACAAGACAAAAGTCCTTCATCATGAGAATGCGCAGGAAAATTAAAAAAATGTATTAATCGTGATATCTTATCATAATCCAAGATTTGTGTAATTAATTCAGATGAGCATCTATCAGTCCCCACCCCACACCAAACTTTTCAGGGCCATTGTAGAATAATTAATTTTCCCCTCCTCTTAGAGACGCAAAAGTACATTAATTCCTTGACTGACTGGATCACTAGCCAGCTTCTTAATAATCCCGAAAGGCGATTACCTTTGAACCAGGAAGATTATCCGAGATTGTTCAGGTATTTGTGAACAGGAATACTAAGTGTTTGATATATATATATATATATATATTCCCTACTGTGTTAAATATAATGAATATAAGGAAAGAAATGGTAGTGTGATGGTTGGGTTAATTTAATGTGGGGGGAGTGCATGCATGGGGTAGAGATGAAAAAGAGTAGGCACGTGTGGATGTAAAAGAACCAATCATCATAGGATATGCATAAAAATAATAATTAACAATGAAAATAATGGGAATGCAAGTTTGTGGAGAACAAGTTTGAATTACAAGAGACGTCAAGGAATCAAAGAGAGGGAGAGAGAAGAAGGAGGATGCTTTAGGTGGCCTGGGTGGGCACAGCAGAAGAGCCTGCATGCCACCACTGAGAATAATAATCTTCTTAGTGCCTGTTTGGCACCTCAGTTTGATAATCAATTATGGGGCAAACCCTCGGTTTGGAAAATTTTCACACAAACAGCAATTTTTGTTGAGAATTGATTTTGGACAAAACCTCGGTTTGAAACCTAGGTTTTGAATAAACTACTGAAAATAGCTTTTTCTTTGAAACCTAGGTTTTGGATTATCTAATTACTATTATACCCTTACTTTTTTTACACCCTCTCTCCTCTCTCATCTCTATTATCTCTCCTCTCTCTTCTCTTATCTCTCTTCTCTCCTCTCTTATCTCTCTTTTTCTCTCTCCTCTCTCCTCTCTACACTCTCTTCTCTCTCCTCTTTCTTATCTATCATCTTTCATCTCTCTTACTTTTAATCATATCATACCCTTTTTAGTAATTTACCAATATAAAAAGTGATTCTACTACTAATCATCCAAACATCTTTATTCCCAAAATCTATTCTTCCCAAAATCTATTCTACCCAAAATATATTCTCCAGAATCTATTCTTCCCATAATCTATTCTCCAAAAGCTAATCCAAACACACCCTCAATTTCTCGGATATATATGAAAGAAATGATGGGCAGGGTTGGGGCTTTGAAGGGCTAAAAGATAGGCAATGAGGTTGACCCTTCAACCATGGCTCCCCGCATCTGGGTCCCACTCTTCTTCCCTGCTTCCTTACACTCTTCTCTCCTATCCTCCCCTCCCATCCCATCCCATCCCATCCCATCCCATCCCATCCCCTCCCCTCCCATCCCATCCCATCCCATCCCATGCATCATGCACGCCTCCCATCGAAAAAGGTCTTCCATCTTTGCTCAAATACATGGATAAATTAAACTAATGTATAGTAATTAGTAAGTTGCTAATTCGTTAATTTTTTAAATTCCTTAAAAAATTAAATAAACTAATTAATTATAACTAATATAAAAATTAATTAACTAATTTAAGTAGATAAATAAATATATAATATAAATTTATCTTGAGAAATAAAATTTGATCATAATTAATTTATTTAACTCTTTTAATCTACCTAAAAAAATCAACTAACTTTTATATTAAAAATATAAAAAATGTTAAAAATTTGACAAATCGTTAAACTTATTCAAACTGAAATTTGGGGTTAGTTGTTGAATTGTAATTGAAATGATGTCAACTATGTTTTAGTAAGTTAATATATGTTAAATAAAAAATATATTAACTTACTAAAACATAGTTATTTAAACACAAATCTAACTGACTTTATTTTTTCTTTTGTTTTACTCAAAACAAGTTCGTTGTAAGTTTAACATGAGAAAAAATGTACAATTTAATCTGTCTAAAATTTTTAACTGAATTAGTCAAAAGATTCATTAATCAGTTTACTAATCTAGCCGTCTATCATAAATTGAGTTTACCATGATAATAAATTTTTACATAGGTATAATATATAAAATATTTTCTTGAAACATGATGACAAATCCTCCATTTTTTTTCAAAAATTACGAACCCTTCTAGACTTTTACAGTTCTACGTTTGTGTAAATAATATTTTCCGCACGCACGTAAGACTAACTCAAATAACCATGATATGGTTGAATGTGAATAGAGGTATAATGTTTAAACAACTATCTTAATATAATTAAAAGAATATTTTTGTTTTTAACTAGTTTATTACTCATCTTATCCTTAATATATGAGCTAACTTGAGAGTTGATGTTCCTAAATATAATATTTATTTTATATAGTTATTAATTTTTTTTAAATTATTTCTACTGATACTCTCTTAACAATAATTAAATAAAAAATAGAGTGAGTGAATTAATTAAGTAATTTTTTAATATAATATAATTAGTTAAATATATCCTATATTAAAGATTAAAGAATATATGACTAATAGAAAACAACAAGTGAAATTTTTTACAAAACTAATATTTAAGAATTTAAGAAATATGCACAAAAAGATTTTGTGTGTACAATAAAGGCAAGAGAGAATATTATCAACAATACATACATAGGTATGGTGAAATAGGTACATAGAATGCTTGTGGGGAACAAAAGGATGATTCCAATTGCTGAAAAGTGAAAGCGGGGGCAATTATGACTTTTAGCTTCTTGTTTTGCCAACAAATATAAGGGCAAAGTCCAGGAGTTTCTACATATAGGTCGCTCTGAATGTTTTCACTTTTTACTTTGCCATAAAGTTATATTTCGTACTTTGAAATATATATATGTTATTAACAAAATTTTATTTTAAAAATCTTTTTTTTCTAGAAAAAAAAGAAAGAATTCCTAATATGATATTAGTTAGACCTTTTCATGACTATTGGTGAGGAATTTTGTGGCTGAAAATGGGTCAAGAATCCAACATGTTTTGAATTTCTACCCGTTGAGTGCGCTTGAAGTATGATCAATCTCCAATTCCGCCCAAACTGGAAAGGCTTGAGGTTAATTTGATCTCATTTAATAGAAAAATCTCAAATTTTATTAAAATAATTTATTTAATTTATAAACTATTCAAGAAGAGATAGAAATTGTGAGTATTTTATTCCCTGAGTCAATTCAAAACAATAGTTTAAATTCGCACCCATTCAAAATAATCGCCAATTTAGGGGGAACCGTGGCACTTGAGAGTTGTGGGTACTTTGTTCTCGAAATTATTATTATTTTTAAATAATTTTGAAATATCGTACATAAATCTATCAGCGATATATTATCATAAAAAGATAGCAATCAAGTGACTAAAACTTTGTTTGCTAAATAATAAATTACCCAATTTATCGGGTCAATATTTTGCTACAATTTTTTAAATATTTCTCTGAGTCAATATTTTTTAATTAACCGTGAGATATGATAGGTTTAAGATGATTGTTACAATTTGCCTACCTCCAAAATAACCGCCAATTTAGGTGGGATTGGGATTGTAGGTATTTTATTCCCTAGAATCATTTTATTTTAAATAAAACCGGAATATCATAGACAATCTATCGCCAATATATTATCCCAAGAGGTATAACCGCCGATTGATTAAATATTTCTGACAATATAAAAATGGCCGATTTATCTAACCTCTGGTGTTGCCACATGTCAGCTTCCTGTGGCTCATGCTTGATACATCTGCTATTATATATTACCTCATTTGGTTTCTACTCCAGACCTTGCTATTACATATAAAAATAAAATAATCTTTAATATTTCAATCTTATTTTTTAAATATAAGCAATATTATAATTTTATTTATAATTTTTTTAATTTAGTACAATTTTACCTATAATCTTATTTTTTAAATACCAAGAATTATATCAAATTAAAAAGATCATGGGTAAAATTGTACCACAAATAAAAATAAGATACTGACCGCATATAAAAAATAAAATCAGGATATTAAGTGCTACTTTACCCTATTATAATAATAGATGGATAATCTTAAGAGTAAAAATCCATCCAATGTGATAATTTCCACATTAATCCAAATTCCACATCCTAACAGTCTATAATCAATTAGTAATCAGGAAAAAAGGTAGTTGTGATTAAATGGAACTCACATGTCATGTTGGCGGGGTAAAACTGTGACTTGAAAATATGTGATTTTTCTAGATTTTGTTGACGCTAAAAGCTCAAAAATTAAATTAATTATTAAACGATGTTCTGCTTTTCCAGGTTTCAATACTTGCCCTTTTTATTATTTTCAATGGGTAGTTGAGACTCAGACAAAATGAGAAGCCATTCACAACTCACCATATTCCACTATTTAGTTAAAATGATCTCAATTATTCCTTTTTTCCAAATGAGTTACACACACAAATGGTCAAACCTTATATAAATAATCAATTAAATTAATTTTTTTAATCTATACAATTATTAATAAATTAAACATTGTATTTAGGATGAGATGGAGTAATAGAAAAGGCAGATAGACAAATCAAAACACAAGTGATGATGAGGGGGCGCAAATTTCACCTCTGAGGAGAACAATGAGATGACCCTAAACGACCTCAGGGCCCTCTTTTGTCACTACCCTGTCCCCTCCATTTCACATCATCTCATTTCAACCTGAATAGATGCCTTCTTTAGACTTCTCATTCATTTCACCCTGCCGACAAGCCCCACCTCATTTCTCATCTGACTAATCCTTTTAACCACATTTACACCTATTTAAAACATTTCCAAAACACAATCATGTAATACTTCCTAGTTACATCCATTTTCACTCTTTTTTTTTATTATATATGTGATGTTATTAAGTAAAATTTAATTATTATCGGACTCAATCAAAAATAATTATCATGTGATTTTTTGACCCATTTTTTAAACATCTTTATTCTTGATTAATTTATAAAATAATTATATTTCTCTGTTCTCTACCTAAAAATTTAGATGTTAATTAATAAGAATGAGAATGAGAATTGATTAACTTTATTGATGGGATCAGATTAACTGTTTTTTATTAATTATTTTTGCATATAAAAATTAATAACAATAAACTAATTCATCCATCAAGACATTAGTGATATTGATATTATACATGGGAATCACTTATAAGAATAAACTACTTAAAGTAATTAAAAAAAAAGGTTTTCCATTAATACATACAAACTCTTGAAAGGGACTTAAACCCAAACAAGAGTCATTATTATGGAAGTCTTGTCGAATTTGTTCAATTATGTGAGCCAACTCACGTCAACTACGAATGAGATAACTTAAACTAAAATGAACACTCCCCATAAATTGACATAAAGAAGAAAGGAACGAATAGCCAAAATAATTATGCGTGACCTTGAGCGCTAGTTGTAGCCCCACGTGCCAAGGGCCAATAATATGTCGACACATGGCCCCAAGCATTCCCCAGGAGCCAATCACGGAAGAAATGTGCGTGGGGCACAGCATAGACTAGTTTTTCTGCTTTTAATTATGTGAAAATTCTATTTAAGTATCTAATTATAAAAAAATTTAAAAAAATAATAAAATCTTACAACACCTATAATTAATTTTTTGAATTGTAAAATAATAGAATTGTGAAAAAAAATAATTTAAGTGATAAGAATAATAACTTCATAGAAAAAAAATAATAACTAAAAAAACATAATTTAAACAATAAGAATAATAACTCTCAGAGAAAATAATAACAACTAGAAGTTAAAAATATAACAACTGAGATATTTTTTAAAGATAATTTTGTTATTTGACAATTCGAATAAATTTATCCTAAGTCTTGTGAGACTTTACAATCATTTGATGATTTCTCGATATTTATCTATAATTAAATTTTTTATATGGAAATTAAATATAATTTTCTCTTTAATTATACCTCCTCGATTGCATATTTACATATCATTAGCCACAAGACATGATTAATTAAAGAGAGAATCTAATTAAGTATAATGACACGAATTCTAAACTACTATTTGTTTTTGTTTTCGGCTTTAGTAGGTGGGGCCCTTTTATGGTAAGATTTGAAGAAAAGGTTGTCTGTCTTTATCTTCATGCAAACAAATATTACCAAAAAGAATATATACATAATCCAACCACAAGAATTCAATTGTTTCCATTCAGTGGGATGACTTGAATCCTGATTGAGAATGATGGGCATACCCCCTCTAATGCAACACAACAATTAAAAAAGTTTAATAATTAATTAATAACAATTAGTATTTTAAACCCTCTATGATTATAGCATTTGTTTATTTATTTTTAAATTGGGCGGTCGACAAACGAGGCATGTGGTACGAGAACAAAATTATTCAAAGACAATATTATATTAATGTTTGCCATTGTTGGGGAAAGTGGGTTTTACTGTGGAGGCTGTATGAATAAATCATACAGGATTGGGCTTTACTATGTTTTTTATTTGATAATATTAATGTTTATGACTTTTAATTATCTTGTCTTTCATGATCATCATAAGAAACTTCGTGAGATGGAGATTCTATTTCATGTATTTTTTTCAATTAAAACGAAATTAATATTTTTTACAATGCATGCTGTATGTGAATTATACGTTTATTAAAATTATAAACATTTTAAGATTTCATATGATATGTTCTTTTTATTTTAGGCCCTTTTGTATTTCACTAACAGACCCTCTCCCACTAATTATGTCTCCCAAAGGATGTCTACACGAAATCCAAAGAAAAGAGTCAAAACTGGTGGTAATGCCCCCTTTTTTTTCACCTAAAATATATCTAACACCCAAACTAATTTTAAAAAAATAATTAATATTTTAAAATATTTTAAGATATAATTAATATATTAAATTAATTTTAGAGGCACAACCAACATCCTAAAATATTTAAGAGAGCAATTAATACTCTAAAATATTTAAAGGTATAATTAACACCCTAAATTAATTTTACAGATACAATCAGCACCTTAAAGTATTTAAATTAGTACAATTTTATAATTTCGCTGACAGAAACATAAATTTATATCCGATCCATGTCACATGAGCTTTTTATTTTGACATATTATTATTTAAAAGATTACATGTGTCATATCGTTTAAATAAGAATATTGAATAAACCATAAAATTAACATTGTATATAATTTATATATGAAGAATGAGGAAATTTATAGTTTATTTAGTGTCATTTATTAAAATAATATTACACATACGGCTTTTAAATAATAATGTGTCAAAATAAAAAGTGTATGTGATATGTATCAAACGAAAGTAAATATTTTTGTTAGTGAAGGGGTAAAATTGCATCAATTTAAATATTTTAGGGTGTTTGTCGTACCTCCAAAATTAATTCAGGGTGCTAATTGCATATTTAAATAATTTAGGGTGCTTGTTATACCTCTAAAATTAGTTCATAATATTAATTATACATTTAAATATTTTAAAATATTAATTATTCATCTAAAATTATTTTAAAATACTGAATGCACTTTATCTTTTTTTTATTATTATTCTTATGCTTTTTAAATGCTTTAAATAATGACAATGAGCTTTTATCTATTGATTTTACTACGTTTCTTTATTAACCTACATGCTATTTACCAAACACATGATTGAATCTTGGCTTAATATTTGTAGTCCTTCAGATGGCTTAATGCATGTTTTTCATATAAGTATTTGGTATCCGGTAATATTATACTCCCCCATTCCTTATATTAAAACATAGTTGACCTTTTTAAGAAGATTAAATAAAGTCAAATTAATTAATTATAATTAATATAAGAGTTAGTTAACTATTTTAAATTTAATCATGATTAACTAATTTATTTGACTTCTTTAGTCTTTCTAAAAATATCAACTAGCTCGTATATTAAAAATTGAAGGAGTATCAAATTTAATTATATGTATTATTATATTGAAAGTAACTTATATTCGAGATATTATTATATACTAAATATGTGCACTTCTCTTAGTAAGAATTTGAATATTGGATCGTCACATTGTGAAGAACTAACTCCTTCTATTAAACCTAATATTTAGTTAGTTGACATGATTTTTTTTTTGTTAATGAGATTTAAACCCTCAACTTTACCAAAATCAAGTCAAGTTTTTTTCAATTTTATTTTGATGCACTTAGGGTGGAAAACTAGCAAAATCATACACATGTTAAAGCCACAGTTGATCAGGCACAAAGTATAAAAGGTTATATAACACTTAATATTATAATCTTATACCTATTGTCCATGGGTTTTATAGATAAAGGGGTGAGATATATAACTATTTAGAGCGTGTTCGATCTCTATGAAGTATCACTTTATTATGGCTCTAGTCGCAGTGCTTAGGGAGACATCTTAACTCTTAGGTACCTAGGTTTACGCCTAAGGATAATAGACAACTCGCTTTACCTGACGTTGGTATCATTTAGGAGGAATTGAGACTTTACCCTCCTCTTGAATCGTGGATGAGTCAAACCCCCTTGTAAAAATTTTGTATAAAAAAAATATATCCTAATTTTATTTATTATATTCGTACATTATTATAATCTTATTTGTGATATAATTTTACCCATAACCTTTTTAATTTTGTGCAATTTCACACATAATAATTTTAATTTAGTGTAATTATACACATAATTTTATTTCTCAAGTACTAAGAATTGTACTAAATTAAAAATATTATAGATAAAATTATACCAAATAAAAATAATTATGAATAAAATTATACCACAAATAAGATTAGGATATTATACTCATATGAGAAATAAGATCAGATTTTTTTTTATTATATAAGATTAGGATATATAAATTTTTTAGTTGCCCACCCGGTTCACAGGAGCTTTGCCCCAACTATATTCAGATCCGACTCGCGTCGCGCACTTAGTTATGGTGGGTGAGTCTCCCAACAGGGATTTTCTGCATACGCCAAGGCATAAATTCGAGACCTCGCTTAAGCGATACCGAGTCGTTTATCACTCAGACTAACCCCCGTTGTTATAAGATTAGGATATTGAATGTTATATATATATATTTTAGTTGCCCACCCAATTCACTGGAGCTTTACCCCGACTATATCCGGATCCGACCTGCGTCACGCACCTGGCTATGGTAGGTGAGTCTCCTAACGAAAATTTTCTGTATATGTCAAGACTCGAACTCGAGATCTCGCTTAAATAATACCGGACTATTTACTATTCGGATTAACTCTTATTGTTATATTGAATTTTATATAAGTCAAATATAAAATGCCATTCTTTAGACTTTAGGCCCAGTTTGTCATAAACAAATAGGGGTGTTCATAAAGCCCGCGGCCCGGTATGCCCACCCGAGCCCGCGAAAAAATGGCCCTGCCCAGCCCGACAAATATAGGGCAGGGCTGGGCATCGGGCTGCAAAATACAGCCCATGCTTTTTTCGGGCTGGGCACTGGGCAGGGGGGTTGCCCTGCCCTGCCCTGCCCATAAGCATCCCTTTTTTTTATTTTTTTTTATTTTCTCCATAGATGCTACACTTAGAAGGGAGAATATGATAGTTACTGGTGACTAAATGATCATTTTAGAAATATAAGTATTTAAGTACGTAAGTTGCATCTTTTAATATTTATAACTACATTCATTTTTTTAACTTTATTAATCATAATATGAGTACATTACAAATTATAATTATTTATTTTATTTTTTTAGATACTTCATCATTGTCAACATTTGGGAAATTGATGTAAAGTTATAATTATAAACTACTTAGACTTCAAGATTTTTTTATATGCAATGAATTTCAAGACTTTAATTATTATCTTTTTGTTATCTTATTTTTAGTGGATTATAGATATTATTTAACTCTTGAAGACATATGAATATGATATTATTTTAGAAGTTTATAATTGCTGATTTTTTCTACAACATGAGCATGGCATCACAACTTGGGCATGCCCAGCCCGCCCATGCCCAACCCAAAATGGTTAGGGCTTTTACCGGGCAGGGCCGGGCATCGGGCTGCAAAATGCAGCCCATGCTTTTTCTGGGCAGGGCACCGGGCAGGGGGGTCGCCCTGCCCATGAACACCCCTATAAACAAATGTAGTCAGTGAGATAAGGCCCATTGCCCTGATCCTGAACCCGATCCTCTGAAGAGACTCAGTGAGATTGAGAACTTGTTTCAAGACCAACGGAGTTAGTCTGAGTGATAAGCGGCTCAGTATTCTTTAAGCGAGGTCTCGAGTTTGAGTCTTGGCGAATGCAGAAAATTTTCGTTGGGAGACTCACCCATCAAAGCCAGGTGCGTGACGCGGGTCGAATCCAGATATAGTTGGGGTAAAACTCTGGTGAACCAGGTGAGCAACAAAAAAAATAGAACTTATTTCAAGTATGTTACTTTGTTTAGCAGTTTATTCTATGATAAATTGGAGCCCTTGTTGTTGTTATTATTATTTTCAACAAATTTATACAACGTAAGCTATGTCTGTGTGGTTTAAAATTCTTATTTCAAACTAATCCAGAAGTAGATATTTTCTATTAGAATATCGTATTTAAAAAATTTAACTATCTACAAATTGTATTAATCAATAATAAAATTCTTATTTATAAACACCTATAACATTTTTTCCAGATATACGAGCAATTATTTTACTCTAATGCAATTATTTTACTCTAATGCCCTTGTACCACTGACTATGTATCCCAATTCGAATGGATGTCGGGATCAAGTCCAGAAAAGTCTAAGCCTGAATTCAAATCAGCCTGGGCTCTCGTTTGTTTGATGGACATTTCTGATGCCTCCCCAAACTACCCTCCCTTCATTACATATGGTGGTCACTGGAAAAGAAATCAGGGAGAGACCACTGTAGGTCATTTATCTTTCTCGTTTCCCAAAAGGATACTCAAATTATTAAGGTTTTTTAATTCTGGAAACAATTTTTTTTAAAAAAAATTAGTTAATAGATAAAATAATTTTAAGAGTATTATTATTTTTTCCATTTAATAGAATGTTAGTTATTTTTCTGTAAAATTATAAATGCATTATTATAATGCTTAAAGAAAAGGCAATTATCTATTCTTTAATTTGTTTTGCTGATGAACCCTCTTTTACGGTCATCATTATTTTTTTCTAATTTTTTTTTTGTCCAAAACTAGAACTGAGCTGGAAACTGATAAATGTTAAAAGAAGATGAACGCTAACGCCCGCGGGTGATTACCACTCCTTTTCCCTCCCAGAAAAAAACGCATTTTCAAGCTTCAATTCGCTCACATCACCGCTCTCTCACTGCAACTGGTATTTCTAGGGTTATCGGATTTCATGGCTTCTCCTGCTCATTTCGACGATGTAAGCCTAAGAATTCACGCCATTGCTCTCACTGAATCTCTCGTGTGGTTTGTTCATTTATGTTCTTCGAACTTAACCCTTCTTGCAACCTAAAATTTTCTTTCCTCAAGCGTAGGATTTTGATTTTGAAGGCGGATTTGGAAGGCACTCAGGTTTTTCGTCTTTGCCAGACACTGGTTTTTTGATATTTACTCGTCAATTCCTATCGTATAGTTCTCTGCAAGTGTAGGTGACAAGAGGTCATCTCCGGAGTATGACCATGAAGATTATGACGGTGATCCTTTTGCTCCTAAGAAGGTTATCCTTACTACACTATTCTTTCTGTTAAGCACGTGAATATCCGTAACGTATCATTATTTATGCAGCGGATATTTATCTTATTCGGTTTCTTCGGTGCAAGATATTTATCTTATTCTCTACCAAAATAATATGGATATAAGCAAAGTTATGGCGAAAATAGAGCAATAAGAACATGTATGGTTTCCCATGGAAAGTGGAATGGATGATGCGCACTGTTCTTCTCTGATATGAGTACTTGCTAATGAGAGGTGTAAAAGTTGTATTTGAAACACAGAATTTGTTTTTCCTCAATGCAGGCCAAATCAAAAGCTGAAGAAGCTGCTCCGGGTGTCACTACAGGAATGATCTTGTCTCTTCGTGAGAGGTATGTTGCAGGATATCTGATGTGGAACATGTTGCTGTGCTAAGGTTGCAGTAAATTATTTTAGCCTAAAATCTATTTTGCGACTGTTTTTGGCAGTCTTCAGAGTTGTAAGGACACACTTGCAAAATGCCAAGTAAGTTTTCCTTTTACCAAGTCTGTGAGATTATTTCTTTCCCTCTCTTGTTCAGTATTTGTTTATTTCCTTCTTTTTGTTGTATTTATTAAGAAGGATTCTCACTTTTGATCATTGAGATAAGTGGACAACTGTTTATTCATTGATTGTATGCTAATTAGCGCCCATTATAAAAGCTTTGTTGTAATTTTTCCTCAGTAACATTAAAAATTATTTGGACATGTTCAAGTTTGTGCAGGACTGAGAGTTGTCTGTGTCGTGGTATAAAGTTCATATGAATAGTCATATTTGGTGTTAAAATATACCTTTTTGGCTTTTTCCTTTCTTTGAAATGCTTACCTGGTCATTCCATTTTTCAGAATGAATATGAGGCTGCAAAATCTGAGATTCAGAAGTGGCATTCTTCATTGCAAAACGAACCTTTCTTACCTGCTGGGACCACTCCAGGTCAGTTTGTACTTGTTTTTTACTATGTGACATTCAGTCATTGTTCAAACAGAAGTTCTTTTGTTCCCTATTTTAAATCTGTAGCCGAACAATTATTTTGTCTTTCTTCGCTCTAGAACCGAAGATGGTGATTAATTATCTTCAGGCCCTGAAATCATCTGAAGAGTCTCTGAAAGAGCAGGTTTAGAGTTTATTACTTATGTTGATTTAATATAAATCATAAACTATTTGTAAGGTTTCTTTGATCCGGTTTATTTTGTTGTTGGTTATCAGCTTGAAAAGGCAAAGAAAAAGGAAGCTGCATTCATTGTAACATTTGCAAAACGTGAACAAGAGATAGCAGAGTTGAAGGTAATGTTTTTAAAATATTGATTCTGTTCTTTGTAGCATGAGCACTTTATGTTATTCTTTTGCATCAATCTCAAATGCTGATGGAATTGTCTGGCCTCTTACACTAAAGCAAGATAAATTATGAAGTGAATAAGAAGAAATTATGAAAACTTGCTGCCAAAATTACTATCATGACTCAGGAGCCTTATCTCGATCTGAAAGTTCGAGACAGCTAGCACTTTAATGAAATCAATTACTGATTTTTAAGTTTTACTCATTTTGGTGGTTGTAATAATCATGAGCGTCTAAGATTTCAATATATTTTCAGTCTACTGTACGGGATCTGAAAGCACAACTAAAGCCGCCATCAATGCAGGTATATTATATGTGTTCTAGTATCATATTTATATTTCTTTAGCAGTGTAGAGATTTAATGTGCCTACTTGCACATGTCTCCCTATTTTCATTCAGTATCATTCCAATCGTCACTTTTGAAGAAACTTGCCTGCTATGTTTGATTATCTAAAACATGAAATCCTCAGCATGGATGTAAATTGCATCACCTACCATTCCTCAAGAAATTCAGCTTGAGTTCTGTTTATTCTAACATCTCTGGTAAAGAAATGCTGAAGGTCTCTCATTGGAAAGAGTAGGATTATTTTTTTTGGGGTTGGGGTTGGGGTTGGGGTAGGGGGTGGGGAGGCTAACTCCCTTTTGTGTGGCATCTGATGAACTGAAACAGAAATCTTGTTTCTTTGTGATTTAGAGTTTAGACTAGTTGCTTCTTGTTTATCACTCTAGTTTCTTACGGTCATTTCTATAATGATAAAAATACTAACTTATGTGTCAATCTTCTTGCCTTGTATCCTTTACTCTATCTCTTTCTTTTACTTATCCTAGTTCCATAGACTTCAATGTTTTGGTAGTGGGTTTAATTTCCTGCAATATTTAATTTTCAGGGAAGGAAGTTGTTACTAGATCCAGCTGTTCATGAAGAGTTCACTCGATTAAAGGTTTGTTATTAAAATATATAATGGATCATATTTAATCAACTTTGTGCTCTCTCTGTCACTAAGACAAGCTTACATAGGGAGGTGGAGTTAGTTAACTTTATATTATACGATGCCCTAATAGAAAACGGTTAGTCTAAGCTGTTTCTTTGGTTTCTGTTGGCCCAGTGATGTAGGAAGAGTAACATCTTGTTACTTGGTAAACAATATCCTATTTATTACGAAGCTCCAGTTTTATCCCTTGTTAAGTGGAGTAGTTAGTTACAAGAACCTGCTATTTTGGAGGCTTGAATTTGAAGGGGAGCTGCGATATAATGTTGGGAGCAAATGATGTTTGGTTAATTGTCTGCCACCAAGAACCAGAGTCAGAGAGGATGACTAGCAGTGGGGCAGAGGGTGGTCGGGTGCATAAATGAGATTTTTAAAACAACAATTATAAGAGTTGATTGGCACATTCAAATTCCCGAGATATATCCATGTGCTTCAATCTTTATGCTGTCTCCAAGATGTGCTTGCCCTTTTACATGCATCGCCATCCGATTCTGATGCCTTATAGCCCATGTTTAACTGTATCTTGGTTTCTTTTCCTGTTGCTTGAGGTAGATAATCAATTGGTTTCAGTGTGGTGTTAACTTTTTGTATGCATTGTTGATTAGGTTTTAAAGGAAGTCCTTACAAGGGTTCTAATTTGATGGCAGAATTTAATTGAGGAAAAGGAAAAAAGGGTAAAGGAGTTGCAAGATAACATTGCTGCTGTAAACTTCACTCCTCAGAGTAAGATGGGGAAGATGCTGATGGCTAAATGTAGAACCCTGCAGGAGGAAAATGAGGAGATTGGGAATCAAGCTTCTGAGGGAAAGGTACTGCTATATGATTTGCTTTTTCCGTCTAATTATTTATTTTTTGGGAGTTTATTTTCTTTTTATTGAGTTTTTGGACATGAAAGGGACTAAATGGTTAGCACAAGTGTTTTGACCTGAATGTTTATGCATTATGGACATATATTGATGAATGCCCTTGGTAACAGTGTCATATACTTGCATTCTTGAAAATGATGGAGACACATTAACACAACTTTAATTTTTAATCTTCCTTATGTTTACTGCTCAAATGTTGTTTGACAGTTGTTTTGTTCTCTTTTTCCCCTTTGGATATAAAGATGCAAGAACTTGCAATGAAACTTGCACTGCAGAAATCCCAGAATGCTGAACTCAGAAGTCAATTTGAAGGTACGTTGTTGGATGAGTCTTGTACAATTATACCATACCAATGTTTGGCTGCAGTGTATGGCCAGTTTGATGTGTGACTTTTCTAAGATTCATTGAGGAAGTTATTCACAAATCTGATGATCATTTGAAAATAGATGTGCACAATCAATTTTATTGTTTCGACACTATCTAATCATTTGAAGCAGTGTTTGTCAATAACGGCTGCTATGGCTGTGCCAGTCGTCATCTTTGGTGATTTTTGGCGTTGCTGCCATTGGCTTCCATAAACCATTGGCAACTGTGATTCGAAGTATGCAACATTTTAATGAATATTGTTATGCATCAATTTGTTGGTCTTAGGACATTTTTAAGAAGTTAAACATTACTTAAGAGAGGAATTTCAGACCGTAGGATGGAATGAAAACTTGGAAATGTATATTCTGTTCATCCATAAATTTGGTTTTGGTGATTAGAAGTTACACGATCTGTTTATTAATGTTTTTCATTATGTTTGCAATTTATGTAATATTAACCTTAAGCATTGGTTACAGGATTGCGGAAATTTATGGAGGGGCTGACAAATGATGTGGAAAGATCCAATGAAATGGTTTCACTTGTTCCTACTGTCATATTTTTATTTTAATTAAGGATTGCCACTCATAATTTCAGTTATGCGTTAGGCAGCCTTTGCTTTGACCGAATAATTAGGAATTGAAAAGTGTTTTCTGAAGGAAACCTTTATGCTTGTATTGCTTATTAGTATATCTGCCAACACTAGAGGCAGGATCCTTTTTGCTAGTTTTTATGAAGTGTATGATTAGTTTGTTACATTAACTGGTCGTAGAGCCAAAAATATATGCTTTTTGGTAAAGTCTCGATTTTTCTCCACGCTGTTTTATTTCGTCAGGACACAGCTAAATGGATTTTTGCTGCAGGTTGTTGTGATGCAAGAAAAATTAGAAGAGAAGGATAATGTGATCGAAAGACTGAAACGAGAACTGCAAGAAAAGAGCTCAATGGAGGATGAGAAAACAGATGCAGCATTTGAGAAGAAAGATAGTTGTGAGAAGATGTCTGACAAAATTGTCAACTAATATGAACCCAAGATTTAAAATGGTTTTGGAGGAAACGATCATTTTTCTTCGTTGCCGAGTGCTAATTGTATATTTTGTATGTTCTAGTTTTTTTTTGGTAGGTATGAAGGCCCAAGGCCCTGTTTTAGTGAAACTTTAGGGACTAATCCCTCTTGGGTAGTGAAGATAACGTTTAATTTCATTTCATTCCCTAGATTTTCAGTCTCTTGAAAATCTACCGAAAGAGTGGATCTCTGAGGTTACGCCTAGTATAAATTCATACCATGTTCATCACATCTCAATACAGAAGGCAGCATTTCTTTGTCATCGTTGCACCTGTCCATTTTGAAAAAATTGACCATAAATCCTAGGCAAAAAAGTTAAACATTAATAGATCTTTTGAATTTTATTTAATACCAATAGGCTTCAAGGAATTTAATTTTTAGAAGTTGAAGCGTATTATTTACAAGTGAAATTTACAAATTATTAGTGTTACTAGCCAAACTTTTATATTTACAACTTGAATTGCGTCATTTATAAATCAAGCTTGTAAATATTAAATTCCTCAAGACTTATTAGTATTAAATGAAATTCAGGAGACCTACCTGCATTTAAGTTTTTTTCACCCTTGTATTAAAAAAAAAGTTTTTTTCACCCGATACCTATGGGTGATTTTTTTGTTTGTGGTCCTCTATGTTCAGTTTTTGGTCTTCTGTTGAGAACCTGTGAGAAACATCAACATATTCTAAGATCTACTTAGATCTCATCAATTTGAAGTCAAGTAAAATGTAGGTCTGAAGCAAATTTTCTGGTTCAACCTTCTCTTATTTGAAGCTTGGACTCTAAGCATAAATACCAGTTTCATGAAATTCCTGGCTAATGGTGGTCGAAAACATAATGAGACTAGAAACTCTGACCTGTGGACGGCTGTTTCAAGAAGCTCCTCCATCAATGCATATGGCATTTTTTGTTGTATACTTACTCTAAAGGATGGTCACTAGATCTGAAGATGCAGATGTGAGGGAGAAAAAGTTAAGCCTAATCGCTATTCCTTTAAGCTTTACTTCTTCTCTCTTCTTCTCAATTTAGGGACATTTACTTCTGAGGATCTTATTTTCCAACAGAAAGGATGCTAATCCAAATAAAATCAAACATTTTTTCCCCAGCCAATTTTTGACCTTTTCTTTTCATCACCTAATCAGTGTCGCAGTGTTGAATAACTTGCTCAGGATACATGTAAAACTAGCCATGGACCAAGAGAATACCCATTGTTATGTTACAGATTCTGACCCAGAATTACTCTATTCTGATTCCATATTTCAGATGGGAATATTGGTCATTTTGAATAAAGCCTGCATCAGCTTGATGTGGTTTCTAGTATTGACCAAGAAAATTCATAATGTCAAAGATTTTCACGTTAGAACCCCGTAATGGGATGTATAGTCGGTGCTATTGACCTCTTATTTCTCCTCTCCGAATAAAATACCAAGAGAGGAGCCATACTCTTCTTCCTTCCAAGGGCAGCTGCTTAAAGATAACCATCTCCATCTAGTCTTCTTAGGGCATCAGATATTGCTCTAACAGATTTCCCATGTCATAAGATGACGGGGAAAACTATCCCAATACCAAAGTTTGAAAGGCAGCAGTGCCAAATAACGAACACTATATAGCACACAGTATGACTAGCGTTTTTCCCCATTGCGACGCCACCCCAAACCTGCGTTGCCAATGTTACCAACAAGCCTTTTGTGGAGCTGCCAAGCCTTCCCCCCTGCAACAATCAAAGGCACAAGTGAACCAGAAGCTAAGAAACTATAAAGGACCATATGGCAGTCTATAATCAAAATTCTACATGACATTCAGAACTTTGAACGTACCTCCTTCCAACCCATGCTTCTCAAAAAATTTCTAGCATAACTGCCGGCCCCAAATGACATCTCCAGTGCTTCAGCTGCAGCTTCTTGTGGACAATTATTGACAGGTGATGACGGTGTATCATTGTCACCACCAACTGGATTCTTCTGTCCTGGACCCACACTAAAAGCACCATGCAAAATTCTTCTTTCAGCAGCTCTATCTCTGTACTGACTGCTTCTTTGCTGGCACAGCAGCGAGAATGTAAACAACTTAAATAAGCTTCAGAAGTCATAAGTCTATATCTGGCACTACCTTGTTAGTTGGCACTGACATTTATATCAACAAGTTATGAGTTTGGCACACTATTCTATATAGTCTGAATGGAATACGATGAACTTGTCTAGTTTTTCAATCAAAATACACACCTCAGATGCAGCTAACTGATTTGGCAACACAGGTAGACCTTTTTCCTTGCATACTCCACCAGAAGCTGATGCAGAACTTTCACTGGTTTTAGATATATGGATAATTTTCCTATCAGATGATAATGGAGGAAATCCCCATTCTTTTGTAGGATTGGCAGAATCATATGTTGACAGTGAAGCTAAATAACTTCCACTAGGATTTCGCAATTAGTACACTTGTCCTGATGAAAAGCAGCCATACTTAATCCAGGAAATATTTCTAGAATTATCATACCACTAGAAATCCCAAATATCTAAAATTTTCCACATAAGCTGCCATCCTTGACTGTTGATTCCAGCCCAACCATCATAAAGAAGTTCATATGAAAAATTCTAAATAAATACTGAGTTTCTATAGTGTAATAGAATTGGAACTTTGTTATTGTAGACAGAGCTTGAGCATATGCATGGAAAAGAGTGTAAGAGAATTTAAAATTAAATACTCATCACCTCTTGTATATAACATACTAATAATCATGTCTTGTTTAACAATGTGATGTGTATAATTGTGTATCCAAGAGCAAAATGCAGACCCATTTTGACTCGTACCAGATCGAGATGAGCTTCACAGTTAGGAGCAGATCTAAAGTTTCCACCACCTGAAGGCATATAAGAATGAAGCTTAGTGGATCGTTTCACTAATCTTCCGACCAACCTTGCCACCTCATATTTTCCATCTTTTCGGAATCCTCGAACCATTTCCCATTCCCACAAGTCCACAACTGGAAACTCTGAAACCACCTCTTTCCCTGAATCAATGACTTGACCATACTGAGCACGCCATTTCTCTTCATCTGTTGAAGCGTTTGTAATGGTCCAAACCAAATAAGTGAAAATAAATAGAAGCATTTTCAAACAAGATAGAACATATCCCTAAAGTCCTCAACTGTAATGAAAAATTGTCACACTTTTCCAAAGCCAAAGTGCTTTTGTTCACTTTAAAAAGCTTCACCAAACAGGAAACTTATTGCTAGCGACACAAGTGATAAGATAGAGACAAATAACATCTCTGTTGCGTTCTGAGGTTTGTGTATGTGTATGCACATGTACGTGAAAGCAGAGTACCTTCATCTATGATAGTATCAGCTAGACCATTTTCTTCCTCTGGGATCCATTCACCTTCTTACAATTCGTAAGTATCGTTATTCTGTGTACCTATGTGAAACAGGTCCATTAGCAGCTTTCTTAGATATAACATTTTTGCTTTATTTTTCTAACAAAACTATGGAGCTTCGAGAATGCGAACAAACCATCAGCTACCAACTCAGCTCCACCATCTGTTTCCAAGGGCACTGCCGCTGTATCAGCTGCAGCTGGGTTGTTATGGCCAGACAAGTAAAGATCAATTAATGTGTCCTCTAACCTGCAATTAGTGAATGGATAATATTTTAGGGGTGAAGAGTACAGAAATAATGAACAATAAGGATGTGGAAGACGCATGACACTCAGATGGTGGAGGAGGAGGTTTCTCAGAAGTTGGACTACTTGTGCAATCCATGGGAACTGTTAAAAAGAAAACTACTTAATTAACTTGGGCTACTCACAGCACTGAGTGGTGTACGTATGAACCAAAACTGCAGATTCTTTTTTTTTTTTTTTTGCCGATAAAACCAAAGCTGCAGATTCTCCAAGAATAGAATAATGAAATTTTCTATTTGTGTTAAAGAGCAAAATGCAGATGTTGGAGACATGACTAGGAGGCACTTTGCAGTATTACTTGTCCATGGCTATCGCAGAATCAGTTTCGTTCCACCAGCACACAGTATTACTGTTGGCAGAACATATTCCAAAGCTATCCTAGCTAGGATATGTATGAATAAATAGTTCCCCTTCCAAATAAAATAAAACAGTTACATTTCTCCCCATGAGAAACTTCATCAGCAGCGGTTCCCATCTGTTGATGACATTCTGATGTGCCTTCAATAAAGGTAGAATAACTCTCATCATTGTCACCATATATTTGTTGACAAGAACCACCTGGTAGAACAGGATCTTGTGGTGCAACATCATTAGAAAGGAGTGTTTCTCCATCATTAGCCTGGGTGGGACAATATGCAAGAGAACTTAAATCATGAGATTAAAATGATCATAATATAAGACTTTGGTTTAAGAAAACGTTAGCTGAATAACATTTATAATAAGCACGAACTTACCACATTAGAGCTCATAAGTATGTAATTGCCGTCCTCAAATCTGTAATAAAGACCATCCTTACTGCTATAGTACCAGCCAGCACTAGGGGTCATGGTAAAATCCACTACTGCAGGAAATTAATCATTCCCCCAAAGAACAGAAAAAAGTTAATTACCATAAATCTATAAGAGAAACACAGTCAACAAATCTTCTGGTCGATTTTGTAATTTCCACATCCTCGCCTCGGTGTTGAAAATTGAGTTGAATGAGACATTGATTGTGAAGCCAGAATGAAATAAAAGGAAAACAAAATGAATTCTACACCTGAAGTTAATTTTATCGAAATTTTGAAAATAGCTAAATTAAACAGCTCAACAGAATTAAACACCAGTGCTGAATCAAACAATCGTTCTGCAATTTTAAATCACCATACAAATAACTAAAGCATCCTAAACGGCATTTCATACGAGTTCTACCAAACCTGAACATCCTTGTGCTTGCGAGATAACTAGGAATAAACAGATACCGAATCAACAGATAGAAAAATCACAACAGACAAATATCGTTCGAAATTCAGAGAAAACCTGGCATGGAAGTAAAGCTGAGACTTCTCATCCCAAACAAAGACGGAATTATTATTGCTTTGAAGATTCTCCGGATGATCAGACTCCATAACTTGGGCTATTTTTTGCTACTTCATGCATCCGATTTCTTCAATATTTTCATCACAACGACGTTGCGCCCGCGGGCGCCAGGCTTGGCGGCTAAGAGCGATAGGCGCCAACGGCCAACGCGACGTCTATCGTTCTTCTCGGCCCAGCCCAAATAGTTTCGGATTTGAAAAAATACAGAATTTTATTGTACCAAAAAAAACCGGAGAGAATTTTACCCATCCTCCCTTAGTTTAACTGACGAGAAGGATTGTACCAGAAAAAAACTAAAAAAAAAAAAAGTGAAAAATATGTCTATTTAGAATGCATTTAATTTTTAGAGAGTATTACTTTATTGTAGTTTCAATCGGGGCGTTTAGAGAGGCATCCTAATTTTTGAGTACCAAGGTTTACGTATGAGGATAATTGAAGGCTCACCCTGCCCGATATTGGTATCGCCTAGGAGGAAAGGAGATTTTACCATGTCCTTGAATCGTAGTTGAGCTCAACTTTTTTTAAAAAAAAATTGTAACAAAAAAAACAGAAAGAATTTTAAGAGACCCGAAGAAGGAACCACTATGATTCAAAAAATAGTGTGATATAATATTCAATTAAATAGAAATATTTTTGCCAATGAGAGTTGGCACAGCTAGTAAAAAATGAGCTCGGATTCTATAAGAATGCGAGTTCGATTCCCACTACTATTATAAAAACTCATTTAGTAAGTACTCTCTGAGTTTTAAAGTTGTGCCCTAATCTTGGTAGGGGCTGATGTCGAATCCTCCTAAATTTTTCCTTATAGAAACAATAGAAATGTTTTTTATTTTAATTTTTGACAAATTAAAAATGCTAAGACTAAATATAAAACATATAAGATAAAATATAAAGTGAGAAAATTCAGCCAATATATTTAGGGAAAAAATGAATCCTATCATCCATTCTTGTAAATTTTGTGCCTTGGACTCTCCTGTCACATGCTTGTCTAATTTTTTGCTAGTATTTTTTTCCTTGAGTTGAAATTTTAAGTCTGATATTGATATCTTTATTAACCAGTTTTTCTTTCAGGCAAAAAAAAACAACAGTTTTGCATATAAAAAAAATACATTTTTATATTTTTTTAAAAAATAAAATCATTTTATTTTATTTCAAGTAATACATCATTTATATTTTTCATAATTTAGCATCGAATAATTAAATTTTAAAATTGTAGCATATAATATATTTTTATTAAGTAATGCCTTGTAAATATATAAGAAATTGTACTTGAAATTAATCAATCTATAAAAAGATTGGCATGCTTGAAACCCTCTTATACAAGATAGGGGAACATGTGAAAATTGTTCCCTAATAGTTGCTTATCATGGGTACATATTTAATTCAAATATACTCTTCTTGTAAAGCACTCCTCTACATCCCACTATAAGTTTCTGGCGGCAGAATATTCTATTAACTCTTCTTAATTTAATATTGGGAAATTGCAAAGACCCATATTCAATATCATCAATCATAATAGAACATCAGTAAAAAAAATAAAATTAGCAACCCCTCTAAAACATCACATCACAACTTATTTTAATCTAGGGATGCTATCGAATTTTTCTAATAGAAGAGCACTTTGATAAATATAAATATAAATAGAAGAGTATCTTCACATAAATTGAGACAAAAATTTTTACGTGCTTATTTCGTAAATTATAAAATCATAATTAAAAGGTTAAATTGAGGTTGAAGTTTCGAATTGTAGACACGTACTGCTATTACACAACTTTTGCACAAACTAATACATCGTAACCACGTCCTCCTTCTTGTTCTTTTTTGTAATATACAATTTTCTTCGTGTTCTTTTTTATAAAATACAATTTAGATATATCCTAATATTTAATATTTTTTTATTTTCAATTAATCACACGTCTTTCTTATTTTTTATTTATTTTATTTCATGTTTTTTCACTCATTCCATCCTATCAACTTTTTTTTATAAATAAAGATACTTTTAAAAAAAGTTATAATTTATATATATATTATTTTTAACTAATTTTAATAATTTTTTATCGATATTATTTGGTTATTTATATATTGTAAAAAGAATTCAAGGAAGGTGAAAGAAAAGATGATTTGGAGAAGTCAGAAATGGTAGGGCCATGCATTGGCCAATAAATAAATAGATTAGTTAAAGGAAAGGGTTAAAACAAGCATTGGGCCCCACCGATGCCCCAGACAATGCTCAGGGAACATCCAGAAAAGCCACGATACAAACCTCAATGTATGACCCCGCCTTTTCTCAATATAATTTTATTTCTCAAATATAAAAAAATATGTTAAATTAAAAAATATATAGATAAAATTATATTAAATTAAAAAAAGTATAAGTAAAATTACTAAATTATTTTAATATTGGACATCGGAATAAAATAAAAAATTGTAATATTTGTAAGTGATGAATGGTAGACTGATCAACAGAACATAGAATCCACTGACCACTTTTGAGAAAATCGATTACTTAATTATTAGGAAGTAAGTAAATCATATTTAACAAAAGAATTAATCATTTTATATTCATTTAAATGGCGAATGTGTCTTCAAATTTGCTATGGGACAACTCTCCACTTTTGGAGATCCTCATTGATAATTGGCAACGGATTAATGAAGTATTTAAAAAAAATATATAACAGGAGTCGGAATTCTCTAGAGTTATATCATTTACATTCCAATTTTATTATGGCTTTTATCATCTTGACAGAATACTCTTATCACTTTAAAACTGTTTGCGGCAAGTTGGTAATACACACACATATATATTCAATGTAAATATTTTAAAAAAATTAACACTCATTTTTTTATAAATAATTATTTTTTTAAATTTATATATATTCATGTGTATCCATATGAATACGAAGGAGTATACTTATTTCATAATTCCATACAAATCACAATGTCAGATCATTTTTTATGGTTGATTATTATTATTTTTTTCTTACATCATATACCGGACTAAATATAACTAGTGTGTAATAAGAGAAATAAAGTTCGGCCAAATTAGACGGATACAACGCCATTGTTCACCCGTTAATTAGTACTCCTCACCTATTTAATATATAATTTAATTAAAAATTTAGTATTAATCTTAAATATAAAATTTATTTTTTTATTTATCAATTTTTTAAATTATTATTAACCCTCTCTATCAATAATAATTAAATAAAAAAAAAGATGAAATTAAAAAAATATTAAAATTTAAAAAATATATATTATATTAATTAATTAAATTAATTTTTTTAATATATTTAAATTTATTAAATATATTTTATATTGAAAATAGAGGGAATAATAATCATCAATTACTATTTTTTTTTTATGTTTGGTGAAATAAGCAGTAGTAGACACAGTATATTGACTCATATCGCCGCACGCTAGTCTTAGTTATGGCTATCGCTAGAATATCCCATATTTATTCAGAGCTACTACGCTACTCCTCCTCTATATAAACCTCTATACAAACCACATCATCAACTAAGCTCTTTGATTTTCTCTCTCTTTCTAGATCTTTCCATCCTCCTAATTCAGTTTCCACGACGTTACTGGTTCTGTGACTTGAGTTCTCTGTCATGGCCCCAAGCTTAAGCAAAATTGCTGCCCTTGACGTATTGAGACTTGCCGATGGTCATTCTGAAACTGAAACACCTTTGTCCATAACCTTGGAAGGATCAAGCTTTCTCGCCAATGGCCACCCATTTCTCACCGGCGTCCCTGCTAACATTATAGCTACCCCTTCTCCTTCTTTTTCCTCCACAAAGACCGCCGCTGCTGCAACCGTCGGTTGTTTCGTTGGCTTCGACGCTGACGAGCCCGGAAGCCGACACGTCGTTCCTCTCGGAAAGCTCAGAGGGATTCGCTTCATGAGCATATTCAGATTCAAGGTCTGGTGGACCACCCACTGGGTCGGAACTAACGGAAACGACGTGGAGCACGAGACGCAAATGATGATCCTAGACAAAAACGACACCCTTCGTCGTCCTTACGTCTTGCTGCTTCCCATCATCGAAGGTCGTTTCCGAGCTTCACTCCAACCCGGGATAAACGACAACGTTGACGTCTGCGTGGAGAGTGGGTCCACACGTGTCCGTGGGTCCACCTTCAGAAGCTGTCTCTACATGCTCGTCGGCGATGACCCATACCGTTTAATCAAAGAAGCCATGAAAGTGATACAAAGTGATTAATACTAATCATCTTAACTAAATTCAACCTTCTAATCGTCTTAACTAAGATCATATATTATATCTCCAACAGGTATCGTGGACAAGTTTGGTTGGTGTACATGGGACGCGTTTTATTTGAAGGTACACCCAAAAGGAGTGTGGGAAGGAGTGAAGGGCCTAGTGGAGGGCGGGTGCCCTCCAGGTCTGGTCCTCATCGACGATGGGTGGCAGTCAATCTGTCACGATGACGACCCTACAACGGATCAAGAAGGGATGAACCGGACGGCCGCAGGTGAGCAAATGCCATGTAGGCTGATTAAGTTCGAAGAGAATTACAAATTTAGGGACTATCGGAGTCGTAGGGTACCCTACGGGAAGGGCATGGGTGGGTTTGTGAGGGACCTTAAGGAGGAGTTTAAGAGCGTAGAGCATGTGTATGTGTGGCACGCGCTGTGTGGGTATTGGGGTGGGATAAGGCCAAATGTGCCGGGCATGCCGGAGGCTAAGGTGGTTGCTCCGAGGTTGTCGGAGGGATTGAAGAAGACGATGGAGGATCTGGCGGTGGATAAGATTGTGAACAACGGCATCGGATTGGTCCCGCCGGAGAGTGTCCGTCAGATGTAGGAGGGGCTTCACTCCCATTTGGAATCGGCGGGAATTGACGGCGTCAAAGTTGACGTCATACAGGTAAGTTTTCTGGAAAATTCTTCCTAAAAGTTCAAGTCTTTTAAAAATCAACCAAATTTAGGAATGTATAATTTGTGGGGCCACATGCATATATAATCAAATTAACACGGCTGCAAAGTAGACACTAGCACAATTTATATTTTTACATTACTATCTTCACACGTCTATGGCCACTGGATAAGATGATTTTTGTTACAGAAAAGAAAATTCAGATGCTCAAGGTTATAATCCCTATGACGTCCTAGATTTTGTTTTCCTAATTTGTTTAGAAAGGCCATTCCTTTAGTTTTGGCATGTCCGATTTTGTTGGTGTCATAGGAAGAAGACAACATGCGAAATGAAATTTGCAGGGCACATGAGAATTAAAAGCCAATTGTGTCACACACACAAAATGCTTTTTATCATTGCAAGTGTCCCCTTCTTTTGCCAAGTGTCCATCCTTGAAAGCAGTACCCGGTGAGTATAGAGCCCTTAGTATCCAGATCCAACTCTAGTCCAGTGGCTCACTTTAGTGCATTTGTGTTTTGTTTTTCTCAAGGGAAAACAAATTCTTCATTACATTGTCGAGGATTGTAGCTATGTTTAGAAATTCCTTTTGGGTCAATTGGTGGGTTCAAAACGTGGTTGGGTTCTATTAGCATGTTTGGACTCACAAACTTGATCCGTTAAGAAGATAACAAATAGTCTATGACTGGCTCTCAGTCACATTTGAAGAAGGTCCTAGTTGGAAGTCAGCGTTGACATGTTTATCCATGTGAATAAAAAGGAGATGACAAATACTCCCAATTGATATATGAAACAAGTGTGAGATATGGAATTGAATCTGCAGTTGCTGGAGATGGTGTCAGAGGAATATGGGGGGCGGGTTGAGCTGGCGAAAGCATATTACAAAGCTCTTACAGCTTCAGTGAAGAAGCATTTCAAAGGGAACGGAGTGATAGCCAGCATGGAGCACTGTAATGACTTCTTTCTCCTCGGTACAGAAGCGATATCGCTCGCCCGTGTTGGTAATTAAATTGACCCTCCTTACCACACTCAATTTGCCTTATTTGGTAATTTTCTCACGGTGACTCACAAATGCATGAAAACGACGACGCAGGGGATGATTTTTGGTGCACAGATCCATCGGGGGATCCAAATGGAACGTATTGGCTGGCTACAAGGTTGCCACATGGTGCATTGTGCGTACAACAGCTTGTGGATGGGCAACTTCGTGCAGCCTGATTGGGACATGTTTCAGTCCACTCATCCCTGTGCTGAGTTCCACGCTGCGTCTAGAGCAATCTCCGGTGGGCCCATGTATGTGAGCGATTGTGTGGGCCAACACAACTTCAAGCTGTTGAAGAGTCTAGTCTTGCCCGACGGCTCCATTTTGCGATGCCAGCACTATGCTCTCCCCACTAGAGCAGGGATGTACATGGACAGGGATGGATAGGGCAGGCACTATGCCCGGTGCCCTATCTAAAAAAAGTATGAGCTGTATTTTGTAGCCCGATGCCCGACCCTGCTCGGTAAAAGCCCTAACTATTTTGGGCTGGGCATGGGTAGGCTAGGCATGGGCGGGCTGGGCATGCCTAAGTTTTGATGTCATGCTCATGTTGTGAAAAAAATCTGCAATTATGAACTTATAAAATAATATCATATTCATATGTCTTTAAGACTTAAATAATATCCATAATTCACTAAGAATAAAGTAACAAAAAGATAATAATTAAATTTTTGAAATCCATTGTATGTAAAAAAAAGTCTTGAAGTTTAAGTAATTTGTAATTGTAACTTTGTATCAATCTCCCTAATATTGACAAAGATTAAGTATCTGAAAAAAAATAAACAATTATAATTTATAATGTAATTATATGATATTAGCAAAGTTAAAAAAAAAGAAAAAAAGAAAAAATTAATATAGTTATAAATATTAAAAGATACAATTTACATACTTAACTACTCATATTTTTAAAATAAACCTCTAGTCACCAGTAACTATCATATTATCCCTTTTAAGTGTAGCATTTAGGGAAAAAAGTAAAAAAAAATAAAAGAAGTGGTGCTCATGGGCAGGGCAACCCCCCTGCCCGGTGCCCAGCCCGGAAAAAGTATGGGCTGAATTTTGTAGCCTGATGTCCAGCCCTGTCTATATTTATCGGGTTGGGTAGGATTATTTTATTGCGGATTAAGTTGGACATACCGGGCCATGGGCATTATCCACAGCCCTACACTAGAGACTGCTTGTTTCAAGATCCTCTCCATGATGGCAACACCATGCTCAAAATTTAGAATCTCAACAAAGTAAGTACTAACTATACTAGCTACTCTCTGCATTACTAAATATACTAACTAATTGATGAGTTTATTTTACTTTAACTGTAACATTTTAATCTATATTAAATTTTCTCTAAATTATTTCTTTTAATTGCGTGTCTCAAGAAAAGGTTTCATTAATATAGTGATTTCAATATAAATAATTAAAAAGAGTATTTTATATAAGACAACACATATTTTTATAAAAAAAAATCTCTATAATTTCATCTCATTTTTAATCAGATCATTTAGTTTTAAATAACTAATAAAAAGGGAAAACTACAAAAAGCTAATTAAAAATGAAATGAAATTATATGAGGATGTGATAAAAAGAAAAAAAATTATAGGGACCTTATTAAAATCATATGCAACTACAAGAACCTCATAAAAAAAAAACTACAGGGTAAATCTAATTAGTTATCATATCTAGTTCCTGTGAGAAGGTGTGTGTATAACTTTTTTATCAAAAATATTGGTTGAAATTAATACTTGAATATCGTAACAGAGCAATGTTATGTTAAATGACAGTGTACAGGAGTTGTGGGTTTGTTTAACTGTCAAGGAGGAGGGTGGTGTCCAGTAACAAGGCGAAACCAGAGTGCCTCTGAGCATTCACAGAGAGTGACGTGCTTAGCAAGTCCGAAAGACATTGAATGGGGCAATGGGAAATGGCCTATGCCTGCTAATTTTAAAGGATGTGATGTGTTTGCTGTTTATATGCTAAAGCAAGACAAGTTGAAGCTTTTGAAGTATTCAGAGGAGTTCGAAGTTTCCCTGGACCCATTCAATTTTGAACTTGTCACTGTTTCTCCTGTCATGGTTTTGCCTCAAACATTGGTTAAATTTGCTCCCATTGGATTAGTGAACATGCTTAATTCTGGTGGGGCCATTCAATTCGTGGGAATTGAGGAACACCAAAGCTTGGTCAAAATGGGGTTACGAGGTTGTGGGGAAATGAGAATGTTTGCATCAGAGAAGCCACTTAGCTGTAAGATAAATGGGGAAGACACAGATTTTGAATATGAGGAGAAGATGGTGCGGGTCCATGTTCCTTGGCCTGAGGGTTCTTCAGGATTTTCTGTTATAGAGTTCTCATTTTGATGCCAAATAACTCAAATTGGGGACTATTGGGCTCATTCTTGATTCTATGTCGTATTAACTCTTTACGTGCCAAGTGTATGAAATAATCTCTTGTGACGAATTTCACTCTTTTTTAGTCTAGCAGGCCACAATATAAACTTCATGAATTATCTAATAATGGCATTGAAACTCTACTAGTATTAGATAAAACTGCTGATTCCACGTCCTACTAATTAAATATGGGTTATTCAATCCAAGGTGATTCACCGTCTTCATTCCACGAAGTGATTCCCCTCATTTCCAAATGTGGCTTTTAGATTCCGTTATACTATTAAAGGATGTTTAAAAATCTGAGCACTAAGATCTGTTTAGAGAATCGAAAACCCAAGCAGTAACAAAATATGTCAAAAAAGAACAATCTAGTACTGAAATATGTTAAAAAGATCGAAACAGTCGTGAAATCTGCAGAACAAATCAAAACTGTTACAGCAATATTTCAAGATATATGAAGAGAGGGGAATAGAGAGGGATGAGATTAAATGGGGAATGTAGGGAAAAAGAGAAGTGATCAGTTAGCGGCATGTGAAAGGTTCCACAAGGGAAGCGAAGAGTACACTGGGAAAGAGTTGTGACATTTCAGAGGAAAGAGAACCAAACCTTCACACCATGATGAGATATATAAATGACACAGTTGAAAATCAAACCACACATCTATCAATGACCCATCACGCAGCCTAGGAAATTAATAAAAAGTTACTTTTCAAAGGGGAAGAAGAAACCCCAACCAATGGGGCAAAAAAAACAGAACAAACTCCAACCACATTAAAAATCAGCCTCCTAACCTGCACCCCTAGATATATACTGTATCTATCTCTTACAAGTCCATGAGACATGAGAAGTATAGTACCACGCATATTGCAACAATGAGCGACGAAGCTACATCTGCTGCTGCCTCACTACCTCCCTCTCCTGGGTTGATTGGTAAACAAATTGCTAAGACTATGTGGGAATATTCTATTGTAAAGCACAGTCAGAAGTTTGAGCAATGTCCTTTGATAAGACTATGTGGGAATATTCTCTCAATGTTCGGTCTGTTACATCTTTCTAAGGATCATACATTTAGAAGAGGCGACAAGATCATGGATCGCTTATGTCGGTCGTATATTAGTATGTTGAAGATGGATACCACAGACGATACCAAGGACTCCATGCTGAAAGGGATCGAGAGCATTTGTAGAACTGGACCTCATACCTCTGGATTGGCTCAGACGTACTGTTTGGCGAGGGCTATGGCGCACTACAAATACCTGACTCCGCCACCGGTGCAGCGGCTTATAATTTGCGACGCTACCGCTCGGGAGTGGGATGTGATGCCGGTTGGGAAATAAGTGAGTGAACTATTTGCCAACGAACTAGCCGTTATACGGAGGCAGATTGAAGAGATCAGGAAATCGCTTCCTGCGTTTTCAGAACTAGCTAGACTTTATGGGTATACTAGGAATGTGGAAATACCAATTGAAGTGAAGAGATGTGTGGGGACGATGATAACGGCAGTGTATGGTTACACACAGGTGACACATGTTGGTGAGAAGAACGTGAAAGATGATCTGGGTTATGCTATGTGCTTGAGGAACGTGGAGAGAGATATGAAGAGAATCGCTTTGACCTGGGAGGCGGCGTGGGACATCTGTATTTGTTGAGGAATTTCACTGTGTTAATTTTTTTTTTTAAAATATTGTTCCAGATGCAGGAAATAATTTAAATCTCCTGTGAATTTCACCTTTGTAAACCTCTTTATTAACGATTTGGCTGCATTTGCTGATGGGCATAAAAAATCGATTACTCTAACCATGATAGAAAGTTCATAAATCATCACAATGCATTGAAACTATAACATGAATCTAATTATGTTTGTTTAATTTTAACCATAACATGAATTATAAACTAAGCCTAAACACTAATCTTATTTTAACTATTTTTGTTTAATTTTATTTTCTAAAATGCAAATGAGCAGTCAAAATTATACAAAGTGAGTGATAAAGTTTTAATTGGGTCGAGGGAATTCCCGTCTCCCACCTCTACGACCTGTCGTTTAATTTCCTGTGCGAATTGCTCAGCAAAACCATATTCTTAACTTAGCCCAAAAAAAAATAATAAGAATAAAAATGCTAAACCAAAATTTCTGAACTTATGGCAAAAATTGCTGATGCGCACTCACCAGTCCACTTCGGCGTTGATTGAGGCATGATGGAGAAGGTGATAGATTTTGCTCGTTCCGAATCTAACAGCTCCTTCGGATCCGAAAGCCTTGGAGCTGCAAGAGGAGATCCCGTCGAAGCATATGGGTATGAAAGCGATGAATACGGTGCGTTTAAGGATCACTTGCGCTCCGGGGTTGACTTCCTGCCAATTCCACCCCTCCGGCCTTCCCGTTCGCTCGCTTCCTCTTTTTCTCTCAAAGTATCTATGTAGATTTCACCCCCTTCTTCTCCTCCTCTTAATCTTAATTGCTAAATCTAGTTATTTCTTTCTCTTTCTCTTTTTTTAACTGCCATTTTTGCGTGCGGACAGAGCAGAAGTGGGTTTACAGGAAGACGCGGCGATGCTGGTGGCAAGGAAGATGGGGCCTCTTATGCTGCTGTTATCGTTTCTATGATTGATGGGAAAATGAAAGGGCATGTTGGTCGTCTGCTACGAGCTGCGCATGTTATCAGCGCGCAAATAACTCTGCAAGAGAATAGGAGTAATCGATTGGAGGGGTTGATTGGTAACTTGAAGGATTTAACAGAATTCTACCACCAGAAAACAGAAAGAAGGATGAGAGAACTGGAGGATATGACGACAGAGGTACTGAGCTTATAGAATGCAGTATTTTTCTTCTTCCTCGTGGTTTTTTAACTGTTGAGTTTGCTAGTCGCCTGGTCCTTCTATAAGTTGCGTTTATATAATTTGAGAATCTTCACACTTAAATGTCAGAACGCCGAGAGTGTAATTGTGGAAGAGGAACCTTTATTAAACGGATTGATCTGTGCATTGAATTCATTGAACAGAAAACCTGGAAATAGTATTTTGCTGCTTACAAGGAACAGAAATTCAGTGAGTGTGGTCTTTTAGTTAATATGTCGTAGGCAGTGACTATCATAGTGTGTTATGTAGGGACGGAGCCAATATAGTTACGAGGATTGGCATTGATAATGATATATTTAGTACGCGTTTGCATATATATTGTGGTGGTTGAAAATATTTAACACTATGGAATACTACGAAGAAAAAAAGGTAAAAACTTGTTGGTCATGGCCCTGCCGATTTTCCCTCCCTTCGCCACTAGCGTCATGTAGCATTGATGTTTAAATTTCTACTTCATAAATTATCCTTATTTTATATACCAAAAAAAATTATCCTTACTTGATTGCTCATAGCAGAAGAGGTTTACAATTTTTTCCCTTCGATTGTATATGTCATTGCAGAAGTTTTGTTAACCTTGCTAGTGAGATAATATTGGGATCTCTAGATAGATCCGGAGTTGTGGCTTAGTGCCTATCATACCACGACTTCATCTTCATCAGTGATTTTTGTGTGTAAATTCACCACAATGTATTTACTAATGGCCACGTTCTGCACTTTTGAAATAATTCTCAACTGGGTGTTACATTGTGTCTGACTTCCTTGCTGTTTGTTTTCTCCTTTCTACTCCTTTCTTTGGCATCTGTATTTTAGATTGCTGTCTTCATATGAATGCTATACCTCAACATAATTTGAATTATATCATGGATGCTAACATATACTCTTTTACTGTCATCCGATGAAGTTGCCTTGAATTAGTGATGTTATTGCATCCGATTAGCCACTCGGTTATTGATATTGATGCTTTATTGGAGAACTAGATCCTTATATTAGATTATTTTAAAGTATTGATTCCTCTTTTCTTGTTGCACTGCGCTAGTCCATCTGTGGTGATAACTTGTAAAGGAAAATCTCTCCCAAACATTTATTTCACTCTGTTGTTTCTCTGTAAAAACATTTATTTCTTCCAATCGCAGATCTCTTGATAAAATGAGATTGAGTTGTAGGCAAAGGATATTGTGATACATATACATGGATATTAAGACTTCTTTGCGAATGGAGTTTTCTCGCTGAGTCACCATGACTGCAGATTCCAGAATTAGTCTTAGCTTTATCTTTCAGCAATCTGAGACCTTGCACTCTTCTAAATTTGAGTTCAAAATAAATACCCAGTACTCCATTGCAGGTTCAAAGTGGAATTCAAGACTTGAGAGATAAACAAAAGATAGCGGAAGTTCAGCTTCAGCTAGCACTGGTTCAACAAATTAGAGTTGATTTACATTCAAAACAACAGAACAGGAATATTCAGAATAAAGCGGTTCAGCAACAAGTATCATCTGCCCATTCGCAGGACCACCAACCACATCCAAGTCCTGCTGCTTGCCAGCAAAACCTCTCTAATTTACCTTCTTATGGTCCTCCGTGCTCCCCTCAAAATTTATTGCGAATACCTGCAAATACAGCAGCAACAACAATTCCTCAACAATTGGGGCAAAACCAATCCAATTTTATTCAACAATATCAAACATGCCCCGGACCACTTCTGCCAACTCTTGATTCTGTTAATCAGCAACGCCGTATGTTTCTAACCCAATCACCAGTGACACCATGTAGGCCTTATACTCACTCATCATTTTTAGAATCATCTCAATTTCCTCATCAACAGATACCCTACAGTACTCTCAACACATCTGTTAATCAAGTGCATCACCTACCCACTAAGCGACCTTATATGCCATCTGAATATTCTTGCATTCCTCCCACCCCTGTATTATCGTATGCTACTGGTAAGACCCCAACGCATCAACAACCTGACCCTGACTGCTGGAGTTTGGCCAAGAAAACTTCACAACCTCCGCCCTCATTTTCTCTGACTCCGAGAGCTCTGCCTCGTGCGTTACCAGTGGCCTTGGATGTGAATGAGGCATCTAGTTCTGGTGGAACTGATAGCAATATATCAATTGAAGATATTGTTGAAGATGCTGTAGCAATGGGATTCCGGAGGAATGCTGTGAAAGCAACTGTTAAAAAACTGACCGAGAATAAGCAACCGGTGGACCTTAATCTGGTGTTAGATAAGCTGATGGATAGTGGGGAGCCTCAGTAATAGGATGGCATATAATCATCCACTGTATAAGACTCTGTACATATATACTGGATTAGTGCACGAGATTCTTTAATATGCAGAGTCACTATCATTGTCTGCTAATAATGAGGCTGAGAGCGGGAAAACTCGTTATGTTTTCGTAGCTCTTGTTTTTTTTTTTTTTGTCTACCAGGTTCATCGGAGTTTTGCCCCGACTACATACAGATTCGACCTGCGTCGCGCACCTGGTTATGGTAGGTGAGTCTCCTAACGGAGATTTTTCGCATATGCTAAGGCTCGAACTTGAGACTTCATTTAAGCGATATCGAGCCGCTTATTACTATGATTAACTCCCGTTAGTTTTGGTAGTTCTTGTGTTTCAATGGCTAACGACACTGGGGTCTGTCGGTGTTCAACTAAGGCCCATTGTCCGAACCCTCTTGGATCTGTGATCCTTAGTTTGATCTGAAACTTCTCAAATAGAAAGTTCTTATTCTCGCTATTGGATGAAATATGATTTTTTTTTTTGTTTATGATACTTGTTCTATTGTAACAATTAAGTAGTGATATATTTATTTGTTGTGTGTGTTAATTTTTTTTAAAGAAGATAAAGGCGTAGTTTTATTTTTATTCAATTATTCCTCTCTATTTTATAAAAATAAATAAATAACCCTTAAAAGTGGAAGCCTCCTGCTTAACGTGGGGTGGGAGATTGCAACTAGGGACTACTATTTAGCGATAAATGAAATTTTCTTACTTGCAAATCTTATTTAGAAAATATTTTTGTTTAGTACAAAAAATTTTAGAAAAGGGTTGAGTTCAACTACGATATAAGGGTAAGGTGAAGTTTTCTTTTTTCTTAAGCGATATTAATGTCGGGTAGGGCAAGCTGTCTATTATTCTTATGTGTAAACTTAGGCACCTAAGGGTACGTTTGGTACGTACCATTGAAGACTTGAGACTGGCATAGGGACAAGGAATTGGCTAAATAAGGTGTTTGGTATGCAGCATTGAGAATGGGCTTGGGATTGTGCAATACCACATAGGTGGGATTGGGCAATCCCACCTCCCCCCATGGGATTGGGCAATACCACATAGGTGGGATTGGATAATCCTAGGATTGAAGTTTTTTAAGATAAAAGTATCCTTATAAATATAATTTTTGGACAAAGTTACCCTTATCTTAGTTTGTTAATATAATATTTTTATAATTTATGGCTATTTATAAAATAAATAAAATTATTCCCTACAAATATTACTTCATACCAAATATAATTTTAAAAGCTCATTCTCAGTCCCAGTCTCAATTCCAATCTTAATCCTAATTCTAATCCCAATCTATCAAAATTCAGTGTTGCATACCAAACGTGACCTAAGAGTTAACATGTCTCCTTAAATATCGCGATTAGAATCACAATAAAATAATACTCTGTAAAGATCGAGTATATTTTAAATGATCGTATGTTTTATTCTTTTGCTAGTTGAGGAGACAACAGACTGCAGTGTTGGGGTGGAGTTATAGTATAGGACCGACCTTTGCAGCCCAAAACCTTTCAAACGACAAATGTGTTTCTTCTTCTTGCTTTTCCTGTAGTGAAAGAAATATCCCGAGACTTTCTTCTCTTTTTTATTTGAAAAAATTATACTCTAATCCTTTAACTTTACATAAAATTTTATTTTGATTCTTTAATTTTATAAAATGTCTTTTGAGTCGTTTATTTTGGGCGTGCTTACTGAAGAAGGAAAATGGGGAAATAGTTGGGGGTGCCTCCAGTTGTTCCAGATTGATGAATGTGTGGGTTTGTTTTATGAAAAAGAGAATGAAAAGGAGGATTCTGTTGAGAAAAGGAAGAATCGTCAAAAAGTGGGAAAAAATATCAATGAGCTAACTTTTCCTTTGGGCATGTTCTGGAAATTGCAGAGTGGCCCTAGCTAGTAGTAGAATAGAAGGTGCTGGCATCTTTATTTACTTCTCAGAAAGTGATTCGTTCTTGTCAATTTCTTGCATTTAAATCATTGGGGTCCCCTCAATTTAGCTACTTTTCTTCTGCCTTAGGTCTTTACAGCTTTCCCTCTCTTCTTTGAACCACACACCTATTCATAACTTCTACTATTATTCTCTAGACAGCCATACCTTCCCTTACCCACTTTTTTTAATACAATATCTAATATCCGGTAATGCCGAATCCATCCACTAGTGAATATAGATATTTCTTTTAATAAAAAAATAATTTTTATAAAAAAATAATTATTTTTATTAAATTTAATTATATTAATTATGCATTCATAACTTTTTTCACTATAACCAACCAATAGTTGTTACTTCGACTATAATTTTTAACTTTTTTTAATTAAATTACTAGTTATTTAAAAAGATAATATTTAATTAATAAATTATTGATGGAGATAATAATTAACCTCACTCTAATAAAAAGTAGAACAAAAATTTAAATATCAAAAATCGTATTTGTTAAAATAAGAAAAAAAAAATTGGTCTAGCAGGAGTGAGGGTTCTATAATTAAATTGAATTAGTGAACTAGCAAGATTTTATACTACTAGATTAACTTTATATTAATATTAAATATTATTTTTAATTAAGTTAATAATTACAATATTTTGTACTGGTGAACTTCGTTTCTAAATAAAAATCATACATGCATGCATGCATATATATACATACGTACATATATAGATCAATTCGCCTTAAATGGATCAAAACAATGAAATGTGTTAATTGACTGTGAAAAGGAGAAACTTAGATTGCAATTAGCTAGACAGATAACAAGCCTATAATTTTACACCCAGATAATTATGTTACACGGTAAACTTGAAAAAATAATATTTGTGAATATTACCCAAAAAAAAAAAAAAATCTGCGGTTTAGGGCAAAAGCATGGAATATAGTAAAGATGGATGTGACTGAATGAATTTTATAAAAATGATTCTATGTGGCAGTCGTTATCTGAACTGACTCAAAGTCATTTCCAATTCCCTCGGGCCTCGGCGACATTATGAGGATTAGTGTTTGATATAATTAAGAAAAGTTTTATCCTGGTCAAAATATCTCCTCCTAGATTCATCAAAGTAAGACCATTGAATCATTAGCATTCTATTTTGCTGCAGATCAGTGCCTATAATCACCCATACATGGATATATATATATATATATATACACGTCGTTTTGCGTCGACGACCCACTTAACTGCCTCTGTCATCAAATGTGGGATTATGTGTTGTAAACGACACTACGGGGAGTGGGGTTGACTTCGTCAATAATGAGTCTGAGGTTGTCCTTAAAAAACAAAGATTCATATATATATATATATATATAATTAACGTAAGAGGTCATCAAATGTTCAACTAACAATATGAGATACAAATGCATTGTATTGAAACATGACGGGCCAAAAATAATGAAACGACGCAATTTTTTTTTCTTGGGATATTTTTTTAAGCGGTGAAACCTAGGGGTGAATATACAATTAATTAAGAGTCAAACATAATTACTGAGGATGAACTCAACACCACTTTGAGGTTGTACTATCATTTTTTTTCTTTGTTGAACGTTGATATTAATGTTGATGTTAGGTATGTGTGGCATGTGAATTAATTAATTAGTTGACAAAATATACCTAATTATCTAACCATAATTGCGTATAGCTAGCTATTGTTGCTTATGAAGAAATATACCACATGTCCACTTCTTATCTATACTTACTCGTCCTGTTTTAAATTTAAGAATTATTTAAAAGATCAGTTTTAGTCAATTCATTCTATTTTATATTTATTTTTTAAAATAATTTACTTAATTTATAAATTAATATATAATATAATATTATATAATGATATTTTAAAGATATCAAATTATATTTGTCATAATTATTTAATTTATTTAAATTAATTACATAATTATTATATAAAAAGGAAACTCTTTAATTCCCTCTAAAAGAAGCTTTTAGGCTTTAGCGGCTATGATTAGGTGGTCTTACACTTACTAGAGTAAGATCGTGCCACTTTTCTTTCCCGTTTTTGCTTGGTAGAATGGCAGGGTTTTAATATAAGTGAAGATGAGAGAGGAAGTGAAAATATAATTAGCTTAAAAATATATTTTAATAGTTTATTTAGTAAGTTAAAAATAAGTATAAAATTTATGTATATTTTTATTATAACTTAGGTATAATAATCTAAAATATTTTTTTATAACTTGAAAAGAATTAAAGTTATATAGAAATTTTATAATTTAGGGTAAAATGGTAAAAAATATTTTATTTTTAATTCTCTAACATCATTTCTTAATTTTTTTTAATATAACTAAAATGACCTAAAATATTAAAAATAAAAATAAAAGTAACTTCTATTATTATATAAAATAAAAAAATACTTAATTTCATTTCTAGTTTTTTTTTTAACTTTTACTTTAATACTATCAAACATGTGTTTAATATAGTATGAGATAAAGTGAGATTAGGTGGTCTCACACTTACTAGAGTAAGATTCCACCCCATGTCCACATTCTGGTAAGGTCTTACCCTAGCAAGGGTAAGACTGTTCTATATCCCATATGCGTATATGCCACTCTTATCATATTTAGAGAAAAAGATTTGTTGTCCTAATTATAACTTACGTGGTGAATCTTTTGTCACTAGTTTCCCCTTTTATTCTTTATTCTACTAAATATTGATGCATATAATTCAATTTTTAAAATATATATATTTAATAGAGATAAAGTTAAAATTTTATTAAATTTTTAGATAGAATTATTAAATTTTAACTTTTAAGATTTTATTTAATTTGTGTGAAACATGTAAAAAAATACTAGTAATATTGACTAAATTTTTACTTAATTGTTCTTTCTTCTTGCCTCTTTTTTATATTTTTTTTTAATGAAGGTAGGATTTTTTTTAGGTGACAACCAATTATGTCTTTCGATTAAGCAGCGTGTTAGTAATTTATAGTAAGAATAAGTGCATGGGATCCACTTATGTGATATTCATATGATAGAGGTAATTAAGATTCCTATATCCTCATAAATTTCATATTAAATATTTAAGAAAAAAACAGAATTTTCGAGACCGACAACATGTTTGTGTATGAGAGCAATGAACCAGCAGTTTTGAATTGTTTAAGAATGTTTAGTCGACCAGGGAGGGATTAGCTTCTTGTAGAGGTCATTTAATCTACAGATCATGACAACCGTATATATAAAACGGCCTTTTAAGAAGAGCTAGGATACCTGCCAACAATATTGAGCTAATTAAGCTTCCATATGCATTAGAAACATTTTTTTATATATATAAACATTTTTATTATATTTTTAGATAAATTTATAATGCGCTCATGCTGATTTTAAGATCCTCTAGCACCAGTGTAGAGATATTTTGATTTCAGAGATGTCTCAATTCTATTTTCTTTTGCAAGGCCTCTAGTCATAGTCTTATTTGTGCACCTTGATAGATCTTCAAGTCATCCACTGTGCCATCTTTATTAAAGGTGAGATATGGATACAATGATAAAGTTATTGTCATATAACTTTCAATAACTTGAAGGTCATAGATCCAAATATTAATAATAGTTTCTCTATTTTTTAGGTAAGATTACATATATATGTCTCTTCTCATATATATTTTGGTAGGAATCTTATGCACTAGATTTTTTTTTATATGTGCCATATTTACCAAATGATGAGCCTTAACACAAAAAATAGGTTATTGCCTTGTGCTTTACAAGCCATGTGTTTAAAATTTTGAAATAGTTTATCTACTTATTAGGATAAAGTTGTATACATCTGTCTTTCTTAGATTTTACCCAATGGAAGACCGCCTCTTTTATATGTTCCATATTTATGAAAAATAAAAGATGATTAGAAAGAAAAAAATATGCCTAAGGTATTGAATGGGTTAGAGGGCATATTATAAATGATGATTGAGATATGAATTTAAAAGTCAAAGAGGGAGGACCAGGGGGAGAAGGTGGGATAGCTGAGGGGTGAAGAGTGTTGAGTGCAAGATAGTGAAGGAGAGGCTGAGATAACAAGTGGGTGTGATGTGTGGATGAAGAAGAGGATAGAGATGACTGAGCTCTCACTCTGAGAGAGAAATGAAGGAGGAAGCAGAAGCAATTGAGCATTTGTTGTTATGAAGAAGGGAGTGGTCTTTAGAGAGCTTTTGAGAGGCTTGATTTTGTGGACCCTCCACAGGTCCAGCCCCTATGTTCTCTAGGAATATACTCTGTCTTTTCCCTTTCTCACTACCTAATTCCTCTTCTTCTCTCCTTCACTTATTTTCAAAACAATTTTAAAGCCACAAAAATGCCACAGCATGGCCACACCATAAAGTCACTAGGGTTATACTCACTCTATTTTTAAATATAAAATTTCGATTTAATTTCTTTCATAAATTTATATTCTTTTAAATTTTTCTATTAAAATGCGCAATTTCACAAACAAATATAGATTGGAGAAATATATCTTTTTAAAAAATAAAAAAGTAGTTAAATCAAATATTGGGCATGTTTGGTAAGGTTTTAAACCGCGGTTTTAAAAGGACTTTTGGCCCAAACTTCGGTTTGGGAAAATTTTAAAACAAACAAGCTTATTTGTCCATAAGTACTTTTGGACAAAACCATGGTTTAAAACCATGGTTTTGAATAAGCTATTTAAAATAACTTTTTCAACAGTAAAAGCACTTATGGACTATCCAATTACTATCTTACCTCTATTTTTTCTTACACCCTCTCTCCTCTCTCCTACTTTTTCTTACACCCTCTCTCCTCTCTACTACTTTTTCTTACACCCTATCTCCTTTCTCCTCTCTTCCCTCTCTCCTCTCTCTTCTCTTTTCTCTAACTCCCTCCTCTCTCTTACTTTAAATCAAATTATACCCTTTTTAGTAATTTACTACCATAAAAAGTCATTCTAAAAATAACTATCCAAACACCTATTTATTCAAAACCACTTTTTTCTATAAACTCTTCTCCAAAAGTCTTTTTCTATAAGTTGTCCATAAACCCTTTTTCAAAATACTATCCAAACAAGCCCATTATATTGACCAACCCTTCCCCAAAAATTTCTCAATCATCATCCCCACAGCCGCGGGAGCTCTGTTGGCCAGCACTGGAGCTTCACCCACTGGTAGTAGTGGCGGTTGAGGCTCGAATGACTGATGGTAATAGGAGTATTTTTTTTTTATGTGAAGGCAATTAGATCATTTAACAAAAAAAATTAATTCTAAAATGGTCCCTAAAACCTTCATAAGAATTAAGATATTTCGAGAGATTATTTTGATATTTTCATATTTCGCATGTCCTTTTATGTCTTGCTCCTATTTTTTAATATTATATTAAAAAATTAGTGAAAAATATTTGTGTGGAAATTTTATTGTCTAAACTGTAAGAAAGACCTAAATTTAAGCTAGTACAACTCATATACAGATATAATTTATTTTTAATTATATGTAATATATTTTTTTTTTATATATGTACAAATGATTTTTATTTTAAATTTTTTTATATATAATTAAATATAAGTTGTGTACAAATATAAAAAAATGTCCTTTACCTAATACATTATTTGAATAGGTATTTTTAACTAATTTTTATTTTATTTTATTTAGGAGTACATGTTGAGCACTAGAATACTTTTCCTTTTGGCCTGAAAAAAATGAGAAAGCCGATTGTCTAAATCCTAATAAAATTAGCAATACTTTACCAAAAAATAAAATAAAATAAAATAAAATTAGCAATAATAATAATAAATGTGAAAAAGTTGTCATTACATGTCTTTCTTTTGGAAGGTAAATTATTCTGCAACTTGGATCTCTGTGCCGATTTTATTTTTCATGCTCATAAAAATACACTCGATTTATATTAGCAATTTATGGAGAGAAAAGTATGTTGTTTATTAATCCATGTCATAAAACTATGTCAGAGTTTTATGTTGTGGATGTTATCTATGTCCTATCCTATGTGCAGTCAATTTTAGGACTATTCGAGTTAGGATCAGGATAATTTTACCCCGTATCTCGTCCGATATAATATACAAAACGTAAAATATGTCATATGTTCTATCCCGCTTTAAATTTATCTCGAGGACTAAAACGGGATGAGGAATTCCCGATCCTAATTTTTTTAAAAAAATATTATAATAAAATTATCTCAATAAATTATTCTATATAAAATACCACAGCAACTTCTTTTAAATACCAACATTTCTCTTTGATATAAAATAATAACTTACCCATATAAAAAAAAATAATAGTAAGAAAGACTAAAAATATTAATATAAAAATATCTGTATAAGAATAAAAATATCTATATAAAAATAGGAAAGATAAGATAATGTAATATTTTAAAAAAAAATTGGTTCGGGACGGGACGGGAGTCCCGAGAGACGGGTCGAGACCATTCCCGTCCTGACCTTTCTCTTTGTCCCGTTCCGATAGTTTCCTGGCCCGGTCCTTTTTAAGATAGGATTGACCCGTCCCAAAATCACTGGGACCGAGTCAGGACACCCGAAACGTGATAATTTTGGATACCCCTAGTCAATTTTATGAAATCAAAAAAATTATATTTTTTGTATATTGCATAAAAATATAAAATAAGTATGTCTTGTGCACTATATCAAGGAAATGAAGCTTAATGAGCAATCTAATCACCCCATTTATTAATATTTCTAACAGTATAATGAAAAGTAATAAGGCAACAACGTAAAGGATTGGATCAAATCAAAAGAATAAAAGGGATTAACTAAAATGATGAAAGCAAGGGGGATTAGTAAGTAACAACAGTAAAAAGAATAAAAAAGAAAAGCAAACAAACAAACACACACACTGGGATTGCATACCGATACAGAGCACGTAAGTAGGTGATATATATATATATATATACTCATTCAATACCTTCTCCGGAATGAAACAGTGAACGTACGCTCACTCTAGCTTTACTGTCTTCAAGATTTAGCTTCCAAGTTTTCTTTTTTTCTTTTTCTTGTTCTGTTTTCTTTCCTCCGCTGTAAACCCAACTAAATCTCTTGATTACTGACATAATCTCCTGCCTGTTTCCATAAAGAATCAACCTTCAATCTTCTCCCAACCTCGAAATCCTCTGTTTTCCACAGACTCCAATGTATTGTTTAGCCCCAGAACTCCTTCATATTTCCCTCCCCTGTTTATATTCTTTACAAATCATTCTCAGTTTCCATGTTTGAGTCTTGGCAAGAATCTCTACTCTGTTCTTAACTTCCTCGGAATTCTCTGTTTCCTCTTTTACTCTTTCGCGGGACAACACTGGATTTGCATTACAGAGCCTCTTCTCCTCCTCCTCCAACCACGTTTGATTGGAAGCTTTTGTTGGCAGCTGTTCAATGAGAAAAGCCGTTAAGAAGCTTACACCCCATCTATTTCAATTTCAGTACATGCCTATTTTCTGATACGGTAACAGTACTACGGTGTTCTTCTTCTTCCTCTGGTTCTGTCTATCTCCTACTCTGTTCTGTGGTGGGGGAGCATGGCGAAGCTTCCCAATATGTTGTCTTTGTGGAGCTTCTTGGTGTTATCACTGGCTTTAAATGTGAGTTTGATACTAAGAATTGTGTATGAGAGCGAAGAAGGCTACAGAGGTTCTTCTTGCTTCAAGAAACAGGGAGATGGGCATGTCTTTCACGAGGCACGTTTATCCATATCATCGTCTTCGTCCTCCTCATCGTCTTCATCTTCCAATTTTCCTAATTCTTCTCGTGCCAATCATCCACAAGGCAACGGAAGAGTGATAAATCTCGATCAGTAAGTACAACAAAGATCGATTCTACCATATTAGTTTCTTTAATTCCAGGACTCGTTTCATTTACTCTGCTAATCTGCCGGTGATCTAACTAAAGAAATCTCCGGCTCTGTTTTCAGGATTAAATCATCATTTTTATATCTTATTACTGTTGTTATAATTAACATCATCATTATTATGATCAGTATCAGGTTCAGGGTCAATTTCAGGGTCTGAACTGGCTACGGGCGTAGGTAGCTTTGTATCGTCGCTTACGTCTACAGTGTACTGTGCCGTGCTCTGCTTCTCCCTGCTGGAGTTCTCGGGGCTTGGGAAATATGAAATTTTGACCCATTCGTTTTAAAAGAAAAAGTATCATAATGTCGCGTGCCTGTTCCCGAGTCATAGGTTTAGAGAAAATTGTTGGGAATTAACGGGCTACCACTCACCACCACCACGACTACACGGAAGTGCTCCTTCTAGCTAGACCCTAAGGCCTATAGCAGCAAGCACCACCACGACCCTGGGCTGTGCTTTGTTCACATTTCAATATTTTGGATTTTGGGTCCAGTTATTATTCCTATGATATGGAGCTGTCTAGATAATAAACAAATAATAATATTATTGGTAGCATAACTTTTTCGATGTTTTGAACATGTGTCAATAGGGCAGGGGCACAGATAAGGCTTGAAAAGTGATAGGGGTATGTAGTCTTATTGTGCAAGTAGAGAGTCGTTTTTTTAAAGATTAAATAGCTCACATGACAAAATTTTATTGTTAAGACTTTATTGTCATCCTATTGCTTCTCTAATTAAAAAAAAAAATATTTTGAACATGGTGTCGTTGAGGAAGGAACCGGAGAGGGGTTTGGTGGGGGCCATGTGCATGAACACACCCTTTTTTGGCCTTTGTTATGACCTAAAAGACTAGTTACTCAAGTGCGCCTTTGGGTTGTCGTCTGTGTCCTTTTGTGCATTGCATATGGGTCGTCTGGATTTGCCACTTTGTGGGTCCAAAACCTATTCATTATTTCTCTCTGCATCCCTCGGCCGTTGATATTGCCATGTCTCTATCTAATCATTTGTTTCGATCATACACAAGAGAGATCTGCTTTGCCCCTTTTTTTTGTTTGGGTTCCTCGTCTTTATTCCCATGACCTTACCCATGCTGTCCTGTAAACAACACTCTGACAATTTCTCACAGTTTCTTCCTTCCCTGCCCCACCATTCTTTCATACTTGTTGCAATCTACTGTGTTTATTTCAAAATTTTCTACTAGAGACCATAGCTTTTTAAGGCAAAGATTGTACTGAGCCATAGGACCACCTCGTTTCAATGAGATTCATGGTACGGTTACTGCATAGTGCGCATTACATGCTCGATAAAATATCATCCAATGTTGTCATTTCGAGAATATTGTTGTTTTATGTTCTACATTGTTTAATGATCTGCTTACGAGCATTGACTTCGAGATGTTAACTTGGTGAGCTGGGTTTATGCAGCGGAGATCCGACAGTTTATGAGACATTTTGGCGACAAATGGGTGACAAGACCACGATTACAATCCCAGGATGGCAATCCATGAGCTATTTTTCCGATGCGTCCAACATTTGTTGGTTTCTAGAGCGTGAGTTAGCGAAGGAGGTGGTGAGATTGCACAATGTGGTCGGCAATGCCGTCACAGAAGGTCGCCATATTGTAGTTGGGACAGGTTCTTCTCAGCTCTTTCTTGCTGCTCTTTATGCGCTGTCTCCTCCTGATGCATCTGAACCAATAAGCGTTGTCTCCGCCGCACCATATTACTCGGTGAGTAATGAGTAGACATCGAAGTTGACTTTAGTTTCATAAACTAAGATTGATACCATGTGAGCTACTATTTATTAACTGCTCACTAGTTTCTTCATTAACTTAATGGAATATTAAGCGTAATGCAATGGTTTATGGTAACTTATTCTGGGGCCGATTATAGAATCTAAGCAAAGTGATGATGGCGATTAGCTATAAGTATATATATCTTCCTGTGGAATATGGGAAAGTAATTATTTAGCATAGCGGGCAGGGTATTGCATAGCTTTAAATTTATTCCCCACTTCGAGACTAGGGAAATTTTTTTAATGAAAAGGAAAGAGAAAAGATAGGCATGTTGTGAAAGATGCACATATTAATTGTGGAATGCGACTTGTTCCTGATTTCCTGCCATATCTTGTGTATCTGCATCTAGTGATAAATTTTCTGTGTCCTTGTGCATTCTCAACTTTTTGGTTGTTTGTCTCCATTAATGTCTGTCTATCTGTCACATAAGCACATACTTGCATATCTGCACCTGATCGTTACATGGATGCTTATGATGATCATTTGCATGTGCTTAGCTGGCAGAGGATTTTTTGTTTTGGGGAAAGTTTTGCGTACTTTAACTTAAAAAGTGGGGTCTTTTGTTTCACTCTTTATGAAAAGTAAAAAGGAATAAAAGACTACAACTACTACTGATATTATTGACAAAGCAAGCAGCAAAAATACATATACCTTCTCAGAATTTAAAGCAAATGATTTTTAAGCGGCTCTAAGTCTTGGTCATGATAGGTTGCGACTCACAACACTGCAGATTCTTCAAGATTGGAAAGAAATTAGGGAGAATTACTATGAGGTCTTAAGGAAGGGATTTAATTACTAAAAAGCCCAAGCATCATAAATTTGTTGTCAATTCATGCACTGGAACTTGTCATTGTTAATTTTTCAGTGGTTATTGGGACTTTTGAGTAATTAAGTTCTTTGCTTGGGACGTCGTTGTAATTCCCCTTAATCACCTGTCAGTAGTCAGTAATTTGATCTATGATGTATACACGCTTCAATGTCAGTGTCTGCTTCTTAAAGTTCGACCTGTAAATGGCATAGGATTTAGACATTTGAACTGATATTAATGGATGAAGAAAATTTACTTGCAGTCATACCCATCAATGACTGATTACCAGAAATCAGGACTGTACAAATGGGCTGGCGATGCGGATAGTTTTGACAAAGAAGGACCTTACATTGAGCTAGTTACTTCCCCAAACAACCCTGATGGATTTGTGAGGCGCTCTGTGGTGAACCGAAGCCAAGGATTATTGGTTCATGACCTTGCCTATTATTGGCCTCAATATACTCCTATCTCTTCCCCTGCAGATCATGAGCTTACTCTTTTCACCGTCTCTAAAAGCACTGGCCATGCAGGAATGCGAATAGGGTAAATTTCATAAATCAGAGAGAAAAACTCCATTTTGGTCCTTGACAGATAGATAGGTAGTTCAATTTTCAAGTTAGCCCCACACCCCCGTCAATTTCTTAGTCTCTCAAATACCAATACTTGCAATGTTGTCTTTTTATTCTTCTGTCCTTATCCAAAATTTAATGTCAGAGCTAACAATTTGCTCACTAGAGCAGTGCGACTTTGCATTTGAGAGATCCTGGGCGTGCATATAATGTATTGTTAAATTTTGGAGGAAGAGAAAATGGAAAAGCAACATTGCAAGCATGTTAATATTTGAGGGGCTGAGTTGATAAATGTTGAAGAACCAGAACGAAGGTTCACTTATCTTATCTGTCTGGGACCAAAGTAGTCGTTTTTGTTTTCCAGACAAGAACACACACCCTTAAGCACTATACCATCTATTTGTCCCTTAAAAGATTTCACTCGATGCTGTTGTAGGTGGGCACTTGTGAAAGATCTAGAGGTAGCAAAGAAAATGACCAAGTTTATAGAGCTGAATACAATAGGCGTGTCAAAGGACTCGCAGCTGAGAGCTGCCAAGGTTTTAAGGGCAGTGTCCGACAGCTGCGAGCAAGAAAGAAGCTCCCAAGGGGCAGAGTCATTCTTCAAGTACAGCTACGACCTCATGTCTCAGAGGTGGGAGCAGCTCAGAGCAACAGTTGAACGTAGTGGAATGTTCAGTTTGCCAAGCTTTTCTCCTGCGTTCTGCACCTTCTTCACTCAGGTCCTTGAACCTCGACCTGGTAATGACCAAATCCACAAACTTGTGAACTTCAATCCAAGATGGAGAAAATAAGTGACAAGTCCTATTACCTGAAGGACCTGAGTTTGAGTACCGGTACTCTTTACATATAAATTTTTCAGAATACCGGTACTTTCTATCTATAAAAACATATCAAATCCTCTGGTCAATAAAAATTTTAAACAGACTTTTCATCAATTTGCCCTCCAAGATGCGCTTCTTTTAATCTGTGAGATTGTCTTTTTGCAGCTTTCGTGTGGTTGAAGTGTGAGGGGGACATAGAGGACTGTGAGAGTTTTCTTCGAGGACATAAGATCTTAACACGAAGTGGGAGGCATTTTGGGGTTAGCCCCACATACGTGAGAATTAGCATGTTGGACACAGATGAAAATTTCATGCAGTTTTTAGACAGATTGTCTGCCATACAATCATGAATCAAAACAAAGAAACGCAAAGTGTTTGCAGCTAGGGAGCAGGACTGGATTATTTATGTGCAACTAGGAAACTCAGGAACACAATTTTGCTGATCCATGGGGAAGGAGCGTGCTCTCTCTCTCTCTCTCTCTATATATCTACGAGCGGTGCTTATCTGTGCGGTTGATTGGCCAAATCCACTGTGTTTACATTGGTATCTGAAAGAATAAAAGGAGCAGACATTTTTGTGCACTCCCACGTAGCGGGGCGGGGGCGGGGGCGAAGAGAGAGAATTTCAATGACCAAGGTCTTGGGACTTTCGGAATGTTATGAGCCTGATGACGACGACATTGGATGGTGCAATTAATTAGAGTTTCAAGATCTCTGTTTAATTTACGTCCATCTACCACCTCCAGGTTTATGTGTATTTCATTCTTCAGTGTTATGAAGGATATTTCATGATTAAAAAGTTTTTTAATCCGTGAGATTATTAACATAGGAGAATATGTTTATATAAGGGAAAAGAGAATGAAATATTCGTTGTCAAGATGATATGGATTTACAAGCGCCAATCATGATGATGATTACAAAACTTTATTATTCCACCATAATGTATTTGTGCCCAATTTCTGCTGTTTCTTGATAATGGGGTTTATTTAATCCCCACGATGGATTTGTGATGTTTTAAACTTTTTCTTTATGTAAGAAAAGTTTTGATAAGTTGGATCCGGGAGCTCACTAGGGTTAGAGCATGACTAATTGAGAGAGTCCTTATTTTAAACTTTTTTTTTATATATATACTGATGAAAAGTTTAGGTAGATTCTGTATCGGTCTTTTACTAATATTAAGGGACAACCATAGGGCTCAAAGAACACTTATAGAAAATTTACGAGATCGTATACTAAAAGAATTTTTAGAATGATAGAAGGAATTAAATTTATACTTTTGTGAAATTTATTATTATTTATATCAATTCTCATGGTCTGTTTTAAACTTTTAATCAATGTCTAACACTTAGTTTTCAATGGCCCTTATAAAAAAGAAGAAGAAGTTTTCAATGGCCCAATAAAACAATCAGAAACCAAGTTTTAAATTGGTCAATCCAATATAATGGGCCTTTTGTCCAGCAGCCCCTTATAAACCCTAGACAGTGATCCACACATGAAACCAAAACAAGAAAGGCTCCCTTTTTTTTGTTTTTTGTTTTTTGTTTTGCCAGTTATGTAATTTATTTCCCTTTCGATCATCATCAAGATCAAGAGTTTTGATTCTAAAACCATATTAATTACTCATTTTTTTTATCAAAAAAAAAAATTACTCATTTTTTGTTACAAATTTTTTTCATCGACTTTGTGCCTGATTAAGGAGATTTAGTATAGTTTTTTATCATATGTCCTATAAAATTATCAAATTTGATATAAAGTCCTATAAGAAATTTATTAGAATTATAAAATAATAAATTTATCATAAATTATTAGTGATATATTGACTTGTTAATTGACAAATCAAGATAAACTGATCTTTTAATAATATCAATAAATTACCCTTAAGTCCCTTGGGATATCATATTAATTTAATAATTTTATAAGACCAAATAGTAATAATTTTTTTTAGGACTTCAGTGTAATTCTTCCAAAGATAAAGTGTCTATTGTGAGTGTCAGACAATATCGTCACTAAAGTTCTGAGAATAATATTCTTCCTTGTTATTCATCGTCCATTTTCAATTTAAAATCTATAAATAAGAATGCATACACTTTAAACGACTGCTGAAAGTTTTAAAGGCAGGAATATATGATCGAAAAAGGAAGATCAACAGTGACAAGATAAAGCATCTCTATATGATTCATATGCGAGAAAGCTATTATTTAGAAAAATTATTAAAGAGAAAAAGAAGAATGCAGAATCTATTTGACCCATAAACATAGGTTTGTTTAAAGAATCGACTAGTGGCAACCATGACGGCCATCATCATTGGAAATCTCATGCACCACCAACTTTTAGCATAAACTAATGTTTTTTTAATAATGTCACAAACAAGAATATGAGAATATTTTAAAAGGTATACATGTAGCCGTGCCCTTTAGCAGCACATAGGGCCTTTTTCTACAGACTTTAGTGCATGTTATGCTTCTCAAGTACCCTATCATCAATCATGTGTCTCCTACCTATATATTTCCATCAAGGAAAATTATTATATTTTGCATGGATTATGGGTTACACTGATCAGAATAACAACTTACGCCAATAGCCCATTGGTCTAGTAGTATCCATCGGTTAGGTCCTACTTATAATCTTAATTCAAAAGAAAAAACACCATATATGCTGTAAATTTTAATTGATTATGACTGTTATTGTTCACGAATTTGTTTGAAGTTTTTTCATCAATCATGATGCAGATTTTACTGAAAAAATTAATATCAACGAGCCCTATTTGATCATCTTCTTCCACGACAGGCGGAGCTCATGTTTTCAAAGGTCGGTTAAAATCAAGCTTAAGATTTGAAGGGTCAGTGAAAATTCTATATCATGTCGACTGAATTAATACTCTTCATATCCTTAATATAAGATATATTTAATTAATTTAATTAGATTAAGAAAGTTAGTTAATATAACATATTTTCTCTAAAATACCCAAACAATCTTCCTTAATTACTCCACTCTCTCTCTTATTTGACTATTGTCGAGTGAATATCAATAGGGATAATTTAAGAAAAAATAGATAAATAAAAAAAGAGATATATTTAGGATCAAGATCAACTCCGTGATTAGTTCATATGTTAAAGATCAGAGGAATATTATTTTATACATGTAGGGCTAGGATCTTTATTTTTCATGATTAAATGAAATAAATAAGAAATGGCAGCTGATATGGGTAATGATGAAATGGCAGAGTTAAATAATTGTTTGGTGCAAATTAATGATTAATTCCTAATCAAAACGAATCATGTCATTTATTATTTAGATTCGTTGAATTGGCTTAAGCATGTTGATATCGATTCTTAATTATTTATTTAGAGAGTGCTCTCTAGGGCTGTGGAATTATCTTCTTTTCGACATATATATAAATTGATTGAAAATAATGTGTTAATTACTTTAATATATAACACATTGGTCAATGTTAGTGATGTCCTTTTAAGTGCGTGTGTGTGTAAGACCAAGGCCTAAGCTAATAAAGATATTATAAGACAGCATTAAGACAGACATACATGAGGGCTACGTACCTTTTCCCAACCCAGCCCCAAATACAGCATAAAAAATTCTATATATTATTGTTTTATTTTGTAAATCTGCCATAAATCTCAATCATACATTAATTAAAAAGAAAATAAATATCTCCACACCGAAACTGATGAAGGCCAAGAGGTGAATGAAAATTCTACAGCCCCCAACTTTAATAAAAGGTAAAAAGCAATCCTGGCCATAGGACATCCAAGATAACTATTTAAATCATTGGCCAGCCGTGTGGGACATTGTATTCTTTTATCAATCAATTCAATTTAACAATAATATTTTTGGCACTGAACATTATATTTAATCAATTATATATATATATATATATCTTCCCTGCACTCCCAAATGACATTGATGGCGACTTCTATTTACCCCCGAATTGATGTAATGAAATAGATGGATATCCAAAAAGTTTGCTAAATAAGTAAACTAAGAATTTAGGGTCAGTTTTTTCAGCCTTAAGGGTCAAATTTAAGGACTCGTTAATAATTAATTTTGTTGAAAAAATAATCGACCCACTTGAAGTTATTTCGTTGCCTATTTAATGGCGCACAGACGGGAAGGCTTTCCCATTTTCATAGAACATCCTCCAATATCCGTTTTGGACTTTTGGAATATAGCGAGGGAGGAACATTCGTTTTGATTTGGGAAACTGGTTCTAGGGTTTGTTTCATATGCAGTTTAACAAAAGGCAAGTTTCGTCTTGCAAATTTCAACTGTAAGCGTTACAATATTTGGTCATCAACCATGAACACTTGACAAAGAATTCATTTGCAGTGAGGCCGTAGAAAATTTTAAGAAATTTATTTGTACGCTTTAGACCCAAAAATACAAGTCTACACGTTTGGAGGCTGTTTAAATATTGTTGGGTAATGAATCTGCTGGTGGCGACAAGTTACAGAAGGCGAATAACTTGCTAGTTGCGGACATTTATATAAAGACAACTGAATAACACACTCGTACGCATGCTTATCTCAATATATGACTGACTGTAAATAGTAATTAAATATAGTTTAGTAGCATAACACTGAACTTGTTTATCCGTCTCGTTGACCAAATTGGAAAGCGAAACACAAGTTTCATGTAGAGAGAGATTAAACACGAAAGATACAATTCAAGAGCATGGATCCTTATCTGCCGTGAGAATTCCTTATATATATTGATTGTATGAACAGGGCATTCAATACTTTTTTCCTGGATCTTATTCGAACAACTGACTAATTTAATCTTAAAGTTTGTGGATACCCTTCATAGAGGTGTTTTCTCTATAATTTAAACTTATAATCTAGAGGGATATAGCATAACTTTACATTACTATATCAACTTTGTGTTGATATATATATACTATTAAGTTTAATTTGTCATTATTTATTTCCGCAGAAGAAATAGCCTTAATTATTCAGTGTGTAAGGGGTTTCCTCAAGAGATGATTGTTTCAAAGGATTGTCATCTCTGTGGGGGGTTCACGTGGACACGAAGAGTTTGTGATAGCTAGGGATATAGGACCCCCACCACACCTTCCCCCTCACAAGCTGTTTGTCTTTTTCTTTGAACCTCTCACCCAAACACTGCCATATTTGCTTTTGCTTCTTTTTCACGTCTTTATTGAGTCAACATGATTCCTCCATTTGTTCATACATTCTGAGAACTATTAGTCAGAGACTACTATACACTATACTCTCTTTTCTCTATCACTTCAACAGTATGAATGAATTTGCCTATGTCTTTCTTTGTCTTCCCAACAATAAATTATTCAATTAATTGTTTCAATGTCCATACTACTGTACCTAGTAGTATATATAATGTAAAGGAGATATTATTTTGAAAGGAAAGGTTTTTTTAAATTAAAAGATAAACACTAACAACTTGAAATTTTAATAGCGAGATGAACCCATGACTTCAGAATTAATTTCATACTATAAGGTATAAGGTTGTTGGCTTCTACAAGAAAAATTGGAAGGAAAAGTTGAGTAGTGAGTAGTTTGGTGATCTCGATGGAGAAAGGTTTGATGAATTGGAGGACTATAGCTGAAGGAGAGCCCCCTGCCATGCCCTCGTGTGTGTGTGTGTGTGTGTGTTTGAGAGAGAGAGCCAAGGCTTCAGAGGCTTTTCTCGATTCTCACGACTGCCTATTACTACTAGTCAAATAGTGTACATGTAGTCGTTGCCCTAAGACGCTGCAAAAAGATTCTGACAAAAGTGATTGCAGAAACAGCAACGATCATCGATATTAATCAAACCAAACACACCATCGGAGGAAATAAGGATCATTTCACGACCCATGTCTTGCCATAAACCATATATCAGAATTTTTCTGTTGAGTTGTGAGCTAACGTTTGCCATAAACCATTAAAAAAACAAATTAAAGAAGCAAGATAAGGTCGATTTGTTTAATATGAATATATGATAAAGAAAGGTGAAAAAGGCTAGCTAGGAAATGATGAAGCTACGGAGAATATTTTGTGTATTGACTTTTCTTCATATGCATGCGCAACTTGTGAATGAATGCTATAGATATATATAGGAGAAAGAGAGAGAGGGTTTTCAGTTGTTGTGACTTTCTGTCCATGTTCTCATCCCTGTTTTACTGTAACAGCTGGTTACCCGTAGTAACAGTATCGAAAAGTGGGGTGTTTATAAAATAATATGTTTTTAATATAAGATATATTTAATTAATTTAATTAAATTTAAAAAATTAGTTAAATTAGTATATATAATATTTTTTTCTTAAATATTCTTATTATCTTCCTTAACTCTATCTCTCCCTATTTTATCTGATATTATTAAAGAAATATTAATAAGGATAACTTAAAAAATAGTTAATAAATATAAAAATTATATATATATTTAAAATTAAAATTAATTTTTTAATTAGGTGAGTATTAATTATTAATTTTTTTTAACACAGCCACAACGAAAAGCTGAAAGCCTAAGAATGAACTGCACTGCTACTCAATCTGCTCTGCTGGATCCAATGTATACGTCAGTCACTTCGGCTCACGATTTCACAGGCTCACACACTAACTATTATTAATAAAGGAATAATTAGATCTATCGCCTAAAAACAAGTTAAGAATGCATCAAAGACACGTTTGGAGAAAACTCTTCTGGCATTGAACTATATCGTGTTTCAAATTAAATGTTGGGGGGAAGTCTTGAAGTACAGTGAACAAGCTTGTTATCTAATCTGCAGTGTGAAAGCGTTTAGAAGGGTCGGTGAAAAGTAGAAAGTCGAAAGATATTACAGTTCTTTGTTTTTTTTTTAGTTATAGACCATAAACAGAGAAAGGGAACAATATTCAAATCAGTGGTAAGAATTGGGTTCATAAATAATTCATAGGCAAGCAAAGTGGAAGGAAACAAATAATGCAAGAGAAGAATACATAGGGTAAGTAGGACTAAGCCCTTAGACTTGAGCTTTAGAATCCTCTTTACACAAGATCATGTAAATTTATCCCTTCGTTTTATTCTTAATCATAAAAAATTACAGAGAATGTCAACTCCGCATGCACATTGCACATGCCACGCCCACTTAATTATTAATTCTCTCTCTTATAAATACACATAAATTAAAGGCTCTATACACACACACACACACACACGTAACCACACTTTTAATAATATTGTGCAAGTTCCCGCCAACTTATTTAGGCCCTAATAAGAAGCCACACTGAAAGCCTTTGAAAGTTTACTAGCTAGTTAATCTCCCCTGTACTTAAAGAATTATCTAAACAATAGAGAAGTAGCAATATAATAGACAGATGAAGGTAAATCTTTTCAAAATGTTTATTATCAGGCTTTCTTAACTAATATATCGATCTGGAGACTTTTTTATTCAAATAAATCTTAATCATGAATTGAAAAGCCGCATGAATGAAAGAAAAGTCTCCAACTGCTAAATTTTACCTAAATTTTCTCTCTCAGAGATCACCTCGCTCGAGTCACGTATATGAGTGAGCAAGAGTCCAAGTAATAAGGCTCCAACTAGAGTCCATAACTAGATATATATGATGTCAGATACCATCAAATCACAGGTAAAGTAGAAAGTAGAAACCCTATAAGTGGTTTGTTTCTATTTGTACTTTAGTCTAATTCACAAATTACCTCCTCCTCCTCCATTATTGATGTCCTCCGAAGAAGAATCGGCCCAAGGAAGAGAATAAGCACCATCTCCAAAGTCCATAGGGCTTCGTCGTTGAGGCACAACACAGGGTTGAACTGAAGAGGACAATCCAGGCTGCGACGACGACGGCGCTATGTCGTTGAAGGCATAACGGAGCAGATCGGCATTAGCGGCGTCAAGCTCCTTCTGAAGCCTCTGGACCTGTCTCTGGAGGAAGGAGATGGCGCCGACGCAGCCGTAGACGGGGTCTCTGACGCGAGCCTCCGCTTCGTAGGCGAGTGAGCTGACGGCGTCGTCTCGCTGGTGAGGAAGGAGCTCGTTGAGGAGCTTAGTGACGTTACTGGCTCCAAATATCTTGTGGACGTTGGCGAATTTCTGAGGCTCTTCCGGTGGAAAATAAGGCGCGAATATGCAACCTGGCAAGCATTTTCTCCTCAAGAATTTGCAGGCAGCACATGGTGAATTGTAAGAGCTTGATGATGACGACGCCATATCGATCTCTCTCTCTCTGCACTACAAAATATGAAAACCCCATTAACCAATTCTTGTCACTCTTTCATTCTTTTGCTGTGTTTTAGTCAATATTAACATCTAGCAGTTGATGAACTACTGAGGTTCATTAAAAATATATTAATTAAAAGAATTTCCCAATTATTAGTCTATTGGAAAGACTTCAAATTGGATCAATTAATTTAGATATGCCTCAAAACCCCCTACCTTTTATCACCACACGATTCTCTGATACATTACACACACATGCACATACAACTTTTATGGGTTTGATTTAAGAATTTCTTATCACACTTTCATATTATTATATGACAACTAGTGCTACCCTTTTCATTTCTGTATGTTCTTCCCCTTCTTCAAATTAATTAATATAACGGAATTAATTCAGAAAAGGATCTTGAATCGGCTTTATAAACTTAAAACTCCGATTATTAGCGTACTTAGGAAAAAGTTTATGTAGTTTAGAATGGTTTTTGTTTCCGTCTTGCTCTTGTGTTGTTAACTGAATGTTTCAGTCGCTCATCAGAGACACAGTAGTACAGTACTAGAGCAGAAAAAGAAGACTTTATCTCTTCTGCAGGAAGAATTCAGCTGCACACGATCAAGTAGATTGTTATAATTAATTTCCATCTCTGAAGAAACAGATGAGCCAGCAGGGATCTGACCCATCGATAACTCATCATCATTTCATAAATACACACATGAAAAAGAACAAGGAAACAGAAAAGCCCTAAGAAGTGACATATCAAAGAGAAAGGAACTCAGAAGAAACGATAACAGATCAAGGAACCAAAGAATTTAACCTGTTCTCTTCATGAGCATGATTCAATTCCTTTAAGATGAACAGAAGAAGAACCAATTTAATTACCTTGAGAAGCTCTGCAGTTTCCGTTGCAAATGAGAGTGAGATAAGTCCCTGCAGAGAAGGCTCTAATGAATTGAAACCCTAATTGGGTTAGAGGGGAAGACAGAGGATTGAGCGGATATGATGGAAGAGAAGAGAGAAATGGGGGGTAATAAATGGAGGGTACTCTATGAAGAAAGAGTGACTATGACTTTGCATCTAATAATAATTTCAGCAAAAATGTGGCCTTGTCTCCCCATTCTCATTCTCATTCCACACTTTTCTCCATTTACTTGCACTCACAGCACCTTTTCAATTTTTATTTCCTTTTCTTTTAAGTACACACAGAAACGATCGCAAGCAAATATCTGAGTGGGTTCACAAATAATAAAAAAGTATAGAAATACACGATTTGATTTTTAAAGTACACACACACAATTTAGTTTCTAGAAATTTTTTAGCTTAGATTTATAAATACCATCGAGTTCAAAGGAGGTTGTAAATTACAGTGCGTAAAACTGATCACATGGGATCTAGTTTAATATATATATACACACCTTAGTAAAATTTTAAATCCCTCCTGTGTGCCTTTATTTTAGTTTTGATGTCTTAAATTTTAAACTATAGATTTTGATGTTTTAAATTTATTTTTGTCCAAAATATTGATCTTTATAATTTAATAAAATAACTAGACCATTTTATTATTTGAAGAACTAAAATTTATAGTTTAAAATTTGAGGGAGGATTAAAACTAAAATTTATATAAATTTAAAGGATTAAATATGATATTAACATTATGTATATTTTGCATAACGTTGTGATGTACCAAATACACATGACACATCCAAGTGAGAATCATAGGTACGGTAACTTGCGACAGATAGATGGTTGGAGGTCTTGTGAATATGATTTTATACGTATTTGAGGAAGAAACTTGCCTTTATTGATCTGTTTTGGTAAATGTAAAATGTCTTTTTTACTTTTTCTGAATGATCGATAAGAGTTCCTTTTTAATCTTTTACGCACTACATAACTTCTCTATTTGATCTATATTGAGTATTGCAGTATCAGGGTATTTCACTGAATTACATGCCTAAATGCACTCTGAAAAAGGCGAAGTTTTCAAAATGGAAGCGTTCGGACGTAAGAACTCCAACACAGTAGAGCTCTCAAGTCTCATCAAAGAAATTGACTAGTATATATAATTATATTACTGAGAGCATATATATATATATATGATTCTTTTCTGCGACATTGCTCGATTTTATATGATACTTAGCATCTAGTTTACTTTTTTAATAGATTAAAAAAATTAGTTAATTATAAATAATATAAAAACTAATTAATTAATTTGGATAGACTAAGGAGTATATAAATTTGTCTTGAGGAGTTGAATTTGATAATGATTAACTAATTTATTTAATTTTTTTAATCTATTTAAAAAAATTAATTAGCTGAAAGTATGTACAAAATGCACTACGTTCTTCCAATAACGTCCCTGCAGATGTAATATTTAAGGATTCTTTCAAGCTGTGCATTAATTTGTCCTCAAACTTCATATATGAGATATGGAATGATAGTGTCAAGTGTTCAATGAAATGAGTATTATTGTTCATACTTATAAATTGTACTCAGATCTTTGTAATATATTTAACTAATTTAATTATATTCAGAAAGTCAGATAAATTAGTTAATACGATATATATTTTTTAAAACACTTTAATTATTTTTCTTAACTTCCTCTATCCCTCTCTTATTTGATTATTGTTGAAAAAATATCAATATAGATAATTTGAGAACAAATTGATAAATATAGAAAATATGTATTATATTTAGAACCAATATCAACTCTCTAATTATATTTTAGATTAAGGACTAGAGGAGTATTATTCTTTTAATAAAATTTTGTGATGATGTTTTTTGTATAAATTTTAAATTATAGATGAATCTAGGTTGAGGGATATAGGTCTAGCATTCACTCTATAGGTAATATGGTATTGTAACTTAGTGATATGAAAACTCTCATATAAATAGAAGGTCGTAGGTTTAAGCCTACTTATAACCTCATGTCGTTGGTGCATGGTTGTCTATAATATACTATCTCCGATCTTTAATATAAGATTTACTTAATTAATTTGGGTAGGTTAAAGAAGTTAGTTATTTGTAATTATTATATGTTAGTTTTCCTAAAATACTCTACTTAATTATAAGTATTTGAACTACCCTTAGTAGAAACTCCCTTAAACTATGTAATCATATAAAGATATTTTGGAGGATTATAATTTTAGGAGATAAAATGGATTATAATTTTATATTTAGGATTAAAATAGACTGTTCATATAACTCTTATAATTAGTATAGGATGGAATACACACACATATATATATATATATATATATATACACACACGCGCGCGCGCGATACAAGCCAAGGTGTGATAGCAAGCTTAACTTAGCTGCCTACAAATAAATAGACTCGTCGCTCATAGCTTTCTTTCTTCGACGTTTGTGTAGGTTTGTTCTGATGATACCTTGATCTGTTTTGTAGCGTTCTGAGATGGGTCCATATAATAAGAAATGATATATTGTGGTTATTAATAATAAAACACTCCATATAGTCGACACATATATGTATTAATTGTGGAGATCAATGATTAGGGTTTAAAGAGGCATAATCGAAAGCAGAAGACTATCTTTTATTCCTCATTTACAAAAGCCGAAAAGGAAGCAAAGCATAAGATTATTAAACTGTTCTTTAATTATTGCATGATGTGTTTTACTAAAAGTGGAAACATCATTGCTATCTGTTGATGATTTCGCTTAAAACTGCCAAGATGCCACAAATTAAATTAAATTAATAGTATAGTTGGTGTGGTATCATATGCCCCCTTCCACATGTCCTCGCCACACGGTCATAATTTGCAGCGAATTAATCTTCGCCTTATTATAAGATTTCATGTTCACAAGATATTCCTTTTATCATTCAATGCTGTGAATTTGAAGGAGAATTCTTTCCTTATTTAGTGGGTTTAGAACTACAGCATGGTTAGGTAAATATTCCGTTATTTTTTATAGGAGACAATTAACTAAATTGTATCTATCAATAAGTTGATTAAAATAAATTAAAGAAATATGTAAAAATTGTAGCTCTCTTTTTTAAAAATATCCTTATTTATGAGGAGAGAGTGTAAATAAAAGAAGTTACTTATTTATCTTGATAATAAATACAATAATATTAATGTGAATAATTAAATGAGGAAAATAAGAAATTAACAAAAAAAAAGTTAGAAATGACTTTTTTAAGTGTTGCTTATAAATAGAAACAAATCGTTAGGAATTGCAGTAACAATGATATACTACTATATTATTATAGGAACCAGAAAGAAAGAAAGCAAGAAAGAAATCACACACACTACACACACAGAAGATGGAAATTAGAAAGCATCTTTGAAGAACTATTTTCCCTTTTGTTTTTATGCTCCCACCAATCCCACCTCCATCCCCAGCCACCTTCCCCACTGAGCCCTAATATCTAATATAATATAATATAATATAATACCATATGATATATAACATTAAAGTTTGTACTATTTGTAAATAAAAAAAAATAGGAATATTATTAGTTGATCATGCACTTCAAATCATATGTTCTTGGGAAGCTTGCTTTTGATAGATGAACTAATTATATAAAGACTGGCTTTGTATGTGGGGTTATTATTTTATGGTATAAAATTAATCGTTCTGTCATTAATGACGCACAAAAATATCAATATAATATACCATTAATTATATCTTCATGCACCAAAATAACCCATTCGAGTTGTATATATATGACTCATCGTGTGTGCACACGCCCCATTTATAGTGATTAATTGTATGTTGATTTTTAATATAATTGATTATATGGGAGTTAATTAATTAATAATGATAAGAGTTTTATTTTCAGTCATATATAAATAGTGCACGGGCACAGCAGTGAACAGTAGCTGCTGCTCTTCCCCTAACCACAATTTCAAAGAATCCATCTTCTCAATGGGACCCCTTTCTATCTCCATCTTGTTCCCTCTACGTACCCAAACCCATCACATTGCACCCACTTTTAATTGGAACAGTGACTCAAAAGGATCACATAATAACAAGCAAAAAATGACATCCAAACAACATAGATTAATGATTCTTCAACAGTACTCCTATAATTCTTAATATAAGATATATTCAATTAATTTGATTATATTAAAAAAATAATTAAATTAATTAATATAATATATTTTTTTAAATACTTTAATCATCTTTGTTTTTAATTTTTCTATATTTCTTTCTTAAGATATGTAAAATGTGAATTAATCTGGTAAAGTTGTGAACAAATGCCACAAAATAATTTGGAAGTTGGGGGATGAAATGATGAGATTTGGCGACAAGACATGTCACATTTCATAAATTCCCGGGGAAGATTATCAATTATTTGGTAGCAACAAAATCGAATAGTGTTTTTCACTAACACACCAACCAATCCATTTTCTTTATGTAATCCTGTACTGTATATGTTATTCCCCGGGCCACAACACTTCAATCTCAAGGTGCAAACTAATAAGCGAAATAATACGCATTGCAATTTTGGTAAGCAAATTAGTAGTGCTTTGGAGGTTAAGATGTGTTATCAAATCATCCCACTGAGTGTCTAAATTCATGTATTTAGAATCAATTATACATAAAAATATTAAAATTTATGGAGATATCTCTCATATAATACTAGCTAGGTGGTTTAAGTAGAAGAAGACTACTAGAGTCATATATAAGTGATAAGATATAAGGTTAAAGAAAATTTGTATCAAAGTACTTTAAGACTAATAATTTTATATGGCAATAAATGTTGGGCTCTAACATGGAAAAAGAGAGTATAAAGTTGATGTAGTAGAGATAATAATATTTAGATGGATATGTGGTATACAAGAAAATATAATGCTTAAAATGATTATATTAGGTTTAGGGGAAGAGTATGCGTAGTGTCTATTGAACAAAAAATAATATAAAATCGTTTGAGATGGTTTGAATATATAAAAAAATATATTTAAAAATATTGATAAAGAGGGTAGATTATATAATATGAAATCATTTGAAAAGGGACAGAAGAAGACTGAAAAAATGTTTAATAAAATTATTGGATAGAACATTTTAGATAATAACCTATCTAACTAAAGATTTAATTACTAAAAGAGTACAATGATATAATCGACTCTATTTAGTAAGATAAGATTTAGTTTTATTGTTGTCTTTGTTTCATTTATTAATTGAAGCAAAAAATGACCATATAACATAGAAGTGGAAAAGCCTGTTATAGGAATTCATTTCATTCGTTTTTTAAGATAATTGGAGCTAGCCGGGTAGCCAATCCAACCCTAAAGGTTCCTCCTAGGCTCAGGAATTCCAAAATAAACAAGATTGCGACTTCTGTTTCAAAAAAAAAAAAGAATTCAATGTGTCACATTACACTAAACAAGCATCTCCACCTAACCAACTCAACCACAATTTAAAAGTAAAGATTTCAATCATTCTGAGATGTTTCAATCATCAACATGTTTCTTCATCACCTGTAAATTCTCCAACTGTTAGTTTAACTTTCTTCTATTCTAAATGAGTGTTTTGAAAAGGTTTTCACCACAGAGAATGATCATTAAAAATGGGAACATTTGAATAGTTTCTAAGAAAAAGTACAGATATGCATCTTCAGTTTATAGTTCATTTAAATATTTTCCCTTTTCCTCTTATCAATGAATCAATATCAAATACAAAATGTACGGTCATGCTTATTCTTCGAATTTCGTATAATGTACCAGAAATCCACCTAATTTTAAAAGCAAGAATACAAGATGAAAAGCTTGAAAAGACATCTCCATCATTTAAGAATGAATAACTATAAGTATAATGTGTTAAATGTTAAAATATAACCAATTAGCAGAATGATTTTTAATTTTTGAAATTGAATGTGATAATTATAAGTTAAAAGGACCATATTTGATTTCTTTTTTCCTTTATAATTCTGGGGGGAAACACGGAAGTGGCTTGAAAATTCATAAGAAGGCAGGCCCATAGATTTCCCAACAATAACGTGCAATACAGTACATTGTGAAATAAGCAATAAGGAAAATTATTGTAGTTTGATGCATGTCCATTATAGGCAACAGGATAAGAAAAAATCATTGTGGGTGGGCCAGCCGAAACTCCTAGTCAGTTGAACTAACAGATCAAAAAAAAAATTAATTATTCAATCTTTATAATGTGACAGAATTTATAATCTAGTTCCTATAGTTTAACTCGTGACAATATCATCATAATTTCATAGTTTTTATAAAATATTTGAGTATCTCACAACTCGGTCCTATGTGGCGCTGACAGTTTAAAAATTTGCTTATTTGGCATCCCCATGAAGGCCACATCAGCAGAAATGTCAACTTATCCCTCATCTTCCTTTGCCGCACTCTACGTTGTCTTTTTCCTCTACCTCTGCTTTTTTCCTCCTCTCAACCAAACTCTTCCGGCTACAGCAGGAATCCTCAAGCCCGTGTTCTAGAGCAAAAATCTATGAAAACTTTCCAAACATATTGTCCACCGAGGATGCCACCCCGACCGTCGTGAACGACGCTGCATCTTCTTCAATGGCAGCGTCGTATGTATCCCACATGCTCGCACTTTTAAGAACAATCAAAGACTCAGAAAGGAAGATGCAGCTGATGAGACAAGTGGGGTGAGGTTGAGAGGAGTCTGTAAAATCTTAAGTCGTGTCAGGGGAATTAAAAATGAGTGGAGTCGGTACAAATGCCCTAAAGAATTTGATGAACTGGTGGTTGGATATTTAAATGAAACATCAGATCTCAGGATATATATGGAAGAATACATGGAGTGATTTTACTTATCTGTATCTTTCCTAATCTTTGAGTTTTGACGGCCTTGTTATGCTTAAACTAAAGTTGGCTACCGTTTTGGCTTCTAATAAAAAAAAAATGTGTTTCAATTTTGAGGCTTTTATTCAATGAACCGTTTAAGGTGGTAGAACAGGAGAGAAGCTATGACTTCAAAGAATCATAAATCTATATTTGCGACTCATAGTCCTGCTGCTGCCGGAAGAGTTTGGTTGGGAGGAGGAAAAAACCAGAGGTAGAGGAAGAAGACAGCGAAGACTGCGACAAAGGAAGATGAGGGTGAAATGAGAAGCTGACATTTGCTGACGTGACCTTCATGGGGATGCCAAATAAGCAAATTTTTATACTGTCAGTGCCACAGAGGATCGAGTTAAGAGAGACTCAAATGTTTTGTAAAAATTATGAAATTAGAAGGAGCGAGTCACGATGAGTTAAACTATGTAAACTCGGTCAAACTATAAAGATTAAATAATTAATTTTTTAAAAAACAATCATGGATCAAATTTAACCCTAGAGAATTATAGCAGCATCAAGATATAATTCTAAATCCACTGAAAGGATTTGGGATCAATGAGACCTGGTTGTGGCATTTACATCACATTCTTTGTGGAAAAAATAAAAAGGGCTCAAAAGAAAACAGAATCCTTAACTTTGTTGCAGAACCACTCAGTGGAGTGCCAAATCTCATCCCAATTCATCAATAAATAACTCAATTCAATCTACTCAACATACGTGGCAATGCCAGCATATGATTCAGCATGACATCAATCAGCAGTGCCAGAAAATAAAATGCACTGTGGAATCAATATATTTATATAATGAGAAGAATGTATTCGCTGAACTAAGTGGCTGGTGTGTGGATTCTCAGAGCTAAATCATTCTCAGTGGTGTGGGATCTGAAATTTTTGCGCCATTGTGGGCTTCTAAAATCCACCAACAATGTTGTCATCATGGTAAGAATAAACAAATGTGATTAAGAGGACAGCATCAAGGTTAGATATATTCGTATAATTTGAGCTCTCATGACCTTACAAACATATAGCACAGACCCTTTCTGTCATGAGCTACACAAGTAAACAAGTAGAGTAATAATTGCCCAAGCAAAAGATGGAACCAACAAGACCATGAAATCTGTAAGAATATAGTGTGGTCCCAGAACATGAGGTTCGGAAACCACGTCACTTCTTGAACAGTTCATATTAATGGCAAGGCAAAGCCTGCTGTATTCATAACCGTACAAATGGTATACTTAGCTTCGATAGGACATTCAAAATAGTTTCTCTGATGCTGGAAGGCAAGTCTGGGACATGTTTTCCAAGTGGTAGAAATTGTTCTTTAAGAACAGGGACATTGTGCTTTTACGTTCAAGGAAGTCTTCAGAACAAAGCTTACAGAATGATGTAAATAGTTAGATTCCCTATCAGCCCTCCCTCATTAACGCATCTCATGAACAGTCCACTCCAGAAAATTTTACACATGTTTTATAAATATGTTAACCTGTAATTGATTAAGGGAAGATGCCAAGCAGGGGATGGAATTTTCTAGATCAACCACCACTCTGTTATGAAGTTCCGTGTCATTGACATCTTACAAGCTTTGGTACAGTGAGAAATGAAATAAGATAATACTAGGCACATGGAAGCTTGACAAGATTATCTCGAAAGGTTTTATTAGTAATACACTACAACTAACTTACACCAAAGCTAATCAACAGCGTCTACACAGAACAATACCCTATACACAGGCATAATTTGTGAATCACCTGACACGGAAAATCAGATTGCCACTTGACCTGCATAGCGCAAGAAATATTCAAATGATGTATTAATAAGGAGTACGATATAGAAATACAGAAATGGGCAACCTAACAAGTAAGTCCCGATCAACTTGGCTTTAACAGGCAAATCTAATCAACAATAAATGATAAAGCCTCCTAAAGAATCAGAATTTGAGCCGGCTATGCTAACTACACCAGTCTATTACATTCAAGTAAACACGATAATTTTAGTACCCTTTAGGCTCAATATCTACCAAAATTTCTGATAAACTACAACGGCTCTAGAAAATTGCGACGATGAAATATGAAACCTGTTAATGTATTTCACGTGGCCAATAAAATCTTAATGTTTACAGATAGTGCCAAAATTCAGCAACTATGCTGCTGTAAACAAAAAGAGAGATGATATGCATGATGGAAGTGAAACAATTTAGTGGCTCCTTGATAAGTTTTGGTGCTACTAGAGGAACCAACACTGGAAGTAGAAATATTCTAAAGAATTTCTTCCTCCCTTAGTCTCCTGTTCAGATGCTTTTTATTTAAAACATATGCACACTGTAACAAACTAGCAGAACTTAAAAATGACTGCAAATGTGTCGTTATGCGGACCCCAAGGTATAAAATGTTACGCTAACCAGCCTATGCTAAATGGTATTCATGTTATTTGAAGACATTAGATCAATTGCAGAGATAATAACCAAACCAAAAGGAATGGCCATAAATGCATTTCATACATCTTGGTTATTATAATTGCGCTGTCATACACGATAGATTCCATTCTCACAATTATGCTAGTTTATATTCTAGAGTTCGGCGTTGTAAAATAATTAACCATTTCAATTTTGTCCATACTAGCAGTGAAATAAGGTTATTAACAAAACGAAGAGGAAGTGGCTGCCCTGGCAATCCAAGTAAGCAAATATATTCAGGTTATTTCCCACATGTAACACCTTCATCAGAGGCCTCCCATGGCTAACGGGATATTCTCAATCATTGTTTTCATTGCATTACATAGAGAGAACCAATCAGGAGTCTACCTTAGTCTTCACAATTTGCTAAAATGGCCTTCAATCCTGCTTAGTCCAGGCAATTTTCTCAGACCACCTGTTACGTTATCTCTCAATTTCTTCACATCATCCCACCTACCATCACTAGCATAGACATTAGAAAGCATAACCCTATAAACACTATCATCAGGATTGCTCTCAAAAAGCTGATGAGCTATGATTTCTGCTAGATCAGAATTTCCGCATGAATTGCAGCATGATAGGAGAGCTCCCAAGATGCCTTTGTCTACCGGTTCTGGCAAGGACTGAATGAGATTGTAAGCCTCTTCTAATTCCCCTGCACTCCCTAGAAGTTTCACCATATAAACATAATGCTCAGGTCTGGCTTCAATGTCAAACTCATATTTCATCCTCCTGAAAAGGTCCCGGCCACCTTGGACTAGGCCGGCATGGCAACAAGCACAAAGGAGAGCAGAGAAAGTGGATTCATCCGGTACTACACCTTTATTTAGCATCTTATTAAACATCCTGAAAGCCTCAAAGGCACATCCGTGCAAGCCAAAACCTGAAATTATTGAATTATAAGAAATTATATTCTGCTTCGGCATCAACTCGAAAACTCTAGTTCCTGAGTGCAAGAAACCACACTTTGAGTACATGTCTACAAGAGCAGAAGAGACCATGACATCTGATCCCAATCCATTCCGAAGAACATAACCATGTATCTCACGTCCAGGCCCTACATTTGCTGACTGGGAAATAGAAGCCAATACACTAGCAATTAAAATAGTATCTGCCTTCTTGCCTTTCATGTTCAATTCCCTGAAAAGAAGCAGAGCCTTCACATAATCTCCAGTCCGAGAATATCCAGCAATCAGAGCAGACCATACAACTAAATCAGGTTGGAATATACTTGCAAAGACTTTATAAGCTGAAGTCATGCACTTACATCTCGAGTACATGTTCACCAGCAAACTAACTACATGAGAATTAGAATCAAACCCATTTTTCAGACTTAAACCGTGTATTCCATGACCAATTCTCAGCAAGCTAGAATCTGCCACACTCAAAAGCAACCCAACTATTGTATATCCGTCTGGCTTCTTCCCAGCACGCCGCATAGAGTTGAACGTTTGCATCCCTTCATCACATAAGCCAGAATACCCATAACCGGAAATCAACGAATTCCACAAAACCAAATCAGGCTCAGGAATCCCATTAAACACTCCACTGGCTTCATTAACAAGGCCCAATTTAGAATAAGCTGTCACAAGAGCACTGCCGCAAATAGAGTCCGACCCTAACCCAGATACTATAGCCCTCCCATGAGCAAGTCTCAGGCTAGCAGAATCGAAATTCTCAGAACATGCACGTACAATACAAGCATAAGTGAAATTGTCAGGTCTTTTGTTGGTTGTAAACATGTTGTTAAAGAGAGCAAATGCATTGCGAAATCTCTGGGCTTGAGCGTAAGCTCGGATCAAGGAATTCCAGAGGTAGACGCTTCGGGTGGGAGTTTTGTCGAATACATGGTGGGCAGAATTAACGTCCCCATTAGCCGCATACTGCCTGATAATTAGAGTTGCGTAAAACGGGTCTTCCGAGAGACGAGACTTAATTACGAAAGCATGCAACTTCTTTACCCTCAATAAGGATTTGCAAATTTTGCAGAGTTGGGATTGCAGTAAATCAAAATGACTCTGCATTAAATGAATAACTTCAGTTCATCCATACGCTATCTTGATCCTGGACACATAATCGCTGACAAGATGACTTGATCTATTTTTGCAACAAAACGGAGTCCATTTCAATTTTCAACTGAATAGTCACCATATCCAGTCAGCAGGGAAGGATTCAGTGATTCAGTCCATAGTTTCTACAGTTGCATGCAATCTACAAAGTCTGATTCTTCGAGTTGCTTCTTGAGGAATTGCAGCTTAAAACTCCACCACTAACCTCAAATATGTGATGAAATGTGCTGACTGAATCTTTTCTTCTAAAGTCAAAGGTGCTGACAAGGAGATTGAAGTGGGAGTACGGGACATGTTGCGACTTGTGAGTTTGGGAGTGACGTGATATAAAACATACTAATACATACGTACATATTATATTACTCGCAAAAGAAAAAAAATCGTAACATTTTTTTCCGTGTTTTTGCCCAACATTTTTAATCATACGGCAAAATTTCAATGACATGTTCGACGTTATGCACATTTAACTCACAAAAAATAGTCATATTGATTTGTTGTATTTCATACTAATTGCTTTCAAAAGAATTTCTGACATTGAAACGAACCTTATTAATCGCCAGTCACTACTACCTTTCTCTCTTTTCATTTTGCACCCCCCACCCAAAACTAAAATAAAAGAAAAGGCCATCGTTATTCTTTTTTATTGAAACCCCTAAACACAGCTCCGTATTGTAATGAAATGGTGAAAGATATCATTGGAAAACCTTTGAAGCAAAGGATGAAACTCTTCTTAGACGCCATTTATGTGATGATATCTTCTCACCACCTCTTTTTTTTTAATATATAACAAAAATGAAGAAAAATCACAGCCAGCGATGGTTATTAATTAGTTCTGACTATTTTTTTAGTAAAATATGAAGGTAACAGTTTAGATAGCAACTAAGTTTCTTTCTCCATGAGATGCAGATATGAGATTAAAATAATAAAAAAAAATTGCACGTAACCTAAGGAAAACAGCATTATTCATAGCTTATAGATAGCTTGACTCATTTTATATTGATGCAGAAACTAACATTAACAACATTAATCATAGCTTACAATAGAGGGCCCACATTGATTGAAATTTCCGAAAAGTACAATGAAAGAGTGAGAGGTGAGAGATCATAGACGAGAGGGAGGAGGAGGAGCCGCTGCACGCTGTGAAGAGGCTCGATTTCTGGTAGGGGAAGGAGGTGGTGGTGGAACTCTTCTTGGCCTCACTATCATCTTTCTAATCTTCAACGCCGCCATTGATGAACTCTTCTGATCTTCATCTCCTTCATTTCATTCAGTAAATCAGTACAACCAAAATAATTAACTATTGAATTATGAATGAAATAATTACCATAGGGAAGAGAGGACGAGGTTGCTGCAAAGTGACCCAGAAGGAGAAAAGCTGCTAGCAATACAGCAAGCAGCTTCGCCTGAATCTGAATGAATGCTCCCATTATGGATGGAGATGCAAGCTTGATGATAGTTCGAACTTCCAAGTCAAGGTTTCAGATTTTATACTTGAGCCACTTTCTTTGTTTATTCATGATTTCATGGAAACATGAATTAATTAATTATATCCTCCCGTGCAAACCTACCAAAAGCTGACTTTCTTTGGTTCTTGTTATTTTTTTGTATTTTAGTGTCAAATTGGTTGCTGATAAAGTACGATATATAGTTGGCGTCGCAGATTCAGCTCAACTTGATAGACAATTTTGTTGTTCAGGAAAGAAGACTTTTAATATAATAATCCATGTATTTTCATCGTTTTCTCGGCTCTGTACGTTCACTTGTTAATGGCTTTTATTCTCCTCAAGTTGCCCTCCTAACAAATTTACTATCACGCTAGCAAGTTATATATATTTCCCATGCTCTGACTTTTTTAATTTGTTAAGGAATAATTGAGATCAACTAGTGAATCAAGCTGTGAGGTAGTTGGTACTTTCCCACATAAAAATTCAGAGAAGCTTCGTGTGCCTGAGTTCAATGCTTTCGCCATCGTTGTCTGTCTAGATCTAATAAAATTATAGAGCAAAATGACCAACATTTCATTCTTACTAAATAAAGAAGCCCAAAGGAAATATTGTATGAGAAACTATGAACAGTTGATTTCAAATGGGATAAATCTGAAATGAGCTTCCATTGAATTGATTGAGTACAAATATGTCAACTTTGTGAAACAGCGTTATCTGTTGGCTATATGGATAAGTTCTTACAACATTAAATCCTAATAACAAGTTGTGTAAACTGGCAACTATACTGGGTCTACGAATAAACTTGAAGCATCAAAACTATCTTCATCTGAATCAGAATCTTGTTGGCTCAATAGAAGGCGCCGTCTTGGTCTTGTATCCAAATTTTCTTGTTCCTACATTCATACACTAAGGGGCTGGGCAACATCTGCAACTATTAAGAAATTAAACAACCTCTCGTGGAACTTCACTTGTGGATGGTGTTGTCTGAAAAGCCACACTGGGCTCATGGGCAAGTCTCGACAGCTGTTCAAGAAGCATTATATCCTGCAATAGAGATAATTTCAAATGGTGACAAAAACATTAATCGTTGCCTTATGAATTATAGGTTACTTTACCTTGTCATCTCCAAATCCTGGGGTGTGTTTCGGTTCTGCATGTTTCGAGGATTGACATGAAGACTATAATCTGGACCAAAACAATCATAATAATCATTGTAAGGCAAGTTATTATCAGGTTCCACTCCAACTGCTGCTGCTGTCTACAACAAATCAAAAAGGTTATATATATAATAAATAATTACGTACATATCAAAAGAATTCTTGAAAGAAAGGGAAAATTAATTAGAGACAAGCCTCATAACACCAGCAACGAGCAACATTCTAAAGTGTATTATGATCTGAGGAAACGAAGCGAATCTGCAGAACCTTCACAGACAAGTTGAATGGACCCAACTTGTCACCCGACAAGGAATCTGCTCCACATTGTAGAACAACAGCATCAGGTTGATCAAACCTCCATCACTCTCTCAATTATGGCCCGAAATAAACCATTGAAACTATCATCGTCCATTCCATCCTGTAATGGCACATTTATGGCATAATCTTTACCAAGATCCGACCCGGTGTCCAATTTGTGTCCAGTACCCGGGAAGAATTTCTCCCCGTACTTGTGAAAAGACGCCGCCATCACTCTATCAGTGGTGTAAAAAGCCTCCTCCACGCCATCTCCATGGTGGACATCAATGTCAACATATAGCACACGCCAATGGAATAAGAAGACAGTTAATATATATATATGAAAAGCTGTAAAAATGGCAGAGAAATTGAAACTACGTACCCTATGAACTTTGAGAAGCTCAAGAATGCCGAGGACGATATCATTGACGTAACAAAAGCCTGCGGCCTCAAGTTTCTTAGCGGGATGCAAGCCACCGGCCCAATTGATGGCGACATCAGCATCACTACTATTCAATATTGCGGCAGCACCAATGGAGCCACCGGCGGAGGGCCTGACAGAAATCGAATAAGCCGTTAAAGACTGGGCAATCGTGGTCGAGGTTGAAGCGTCTGAAATTACCGAAGCAAGAGTTGCCTTCGATGCTCTGGGGAGAGACGGTGGATGTTTCAAAATTTAAATTTAGCTGCTTGTAATATTTTAATTGTTGGCATTTAACAACTTGCCGTTAATTTTGTCATTAAGTAATGGATGAAATCGCCACATCAAATTGATCAAGATAATGTAGTATCCTACCTAGCATTATATTTTTTACACAAGGGTTACAATGTCATTTCCCATTAAAAGAAAACAAACCCTAATCTCTCTGTGTCTTCTTGCGGCAGCTAATTTGATCTTCAATTCTCTTAAAAAAAACCATCAGATTAATGCCGTTATTACGGTGAATAGCTCTGCTTCGTGAGTTTCTGGGGTCATCCCAAAGAAAGCTCATGAGAAAGCTTAAGGGCGGAGAAGGCAAAGGAGGAGCTAAGGTTACCTCTTGGGTTGATTCAATGAGAGCTTCCTCTCCGCCCAGTAGCAAATCCACCGTTCATGCTTGTGAAAACCCTGACGTTAGTTCTGAGATTGTAAGCACATGATCCTTTGCTTCACCTTTTTTTTAATTACAATATTGCTAGTATCTTGAATATGAAAATATTCTAGCAAAATATTATGCTATTTAATTATGTTGACTTGAGGGAGCAAGTGAAACTGTTTGGAGAAAACTATATCTTTTGTTTGGGTCTTGTGATTTTTTACTGGGTTCTTGTGGAGCTTTTGCCAAAAAGTTCCTCAAATGCTTATGATACTAGTAGGGACCTCTAATTTCATTAGCAACCATAGAGGTCCATCATGCCGCGTTGCTATCTTTTGTCTGTTGGTACTCTTTCAGTTTCTTCTTGTTATGTTGCTGATGTCGATATCTCATGCTTACCGTTATTGATTATAATTCCATTGCTGGAGTTTTGATTCTGGTCTATGGATCGTGTTGCTTTTGGTACTTCTTGGCTTTTTTGCCATGTTTTATGCTTCTGGTTTATGGTGCCAGTGGCTTTTTCAGTATCCTTTGGGATACCAATATCCAGTATGGCATATTTGGATGGCTTCTACTCTTGCCTCTCTTTGATGTTATGGGTATTTGTGGTCATCACCTTCTATCTCAACATCGCTTTTCAAGCTCTCGTTATCATAGTTGGTGCAGCGGCTTCCAATCAACCATGTTTGTGATTCGCCTTTTGTTTCAGCTTTTCATTTTACTGTGGATTGTTTTAGTATTTCAGTGTGCGGTTTATGTTTCAGTTTTCTTATCCATTATTTTTCTATTTGTACTCTTACCTGTCAAGTGAGTCTCTAGTTTTAGTATTTGTCAGTGTCTTTACTTATTAATAGAGTGCATGTACTGTATTCATTTTTTTTTACCAGAAAATTTAGATAGTTTATCACCAGTCTCCCACTAAGGTCAAAATATTACCACAGGGCTCAGAAACTGTTTACAGAGGACTTACGAGATCGCCTATCAAATGAGCCCTTACAACGGTAGCAAGAATCGAACTCACGTCATTGTAAAATATAAGTCCGTTCCTTATCATCTGTGCTAATTCTTATTTGCTATTGTGTTCATTTTACTTTTAATGAAATTGTCTTTTTATTAAAAAAAAAAAGTGAAGAAACCGGGCCTCGTGTGACTGGTTGATTCGGTTAAATTAGTTAACGTCTGTCGAACTGTATGGTCAAGTCAGTTGACATCTTCTGGGTGTGTGTGTGTGTAACTGATTGTAAACTAAGCCCAATAGACCCAAAAGTCCTGGGCTTCATAGTCAATACCCACTTTTCCAAACCCGTTCTTTGATCTAACAGATCCCAATTGTTTGGCCCAAATATAAAGTGGAGCCCACTTCTCGAAAGCCCAACAGGTCCAGAGATCCCCATCCTCTCAAATAAAACATTTTAATTTACCATCGGGGTTGGTCCGAGTAATAAGCGGCTCAGTATCGCTTAAGCGAAGTCTCAAGTTTGAGCCTTAACGTATATAGAAAATTCCCGTTGGGAGACTTACCTACTATAGCCAGGTGCGCGAAGCAGGTCGGATCTGAATGTAGTCGGGGTAAAACTCTGGTGAACCGGGTGGGTAGCAAAAAGAATATTTTAATTCATTCCTTTATCTCTCCACAGCCCCAGAAACAGAAAATAAATTTATTATGTGCAATTTTAATTCAATACATGGGGTGGCGACTTTTGACTTCACTGCAATATTAATAAATTATTTCGTACACATTATTATGTGCAGTGTGAAGAGAAACATATATAACTAATGCATTACTGGGACAGATTTTTCTCTCGACGCTTTTGTAGATTTTGCCATGACAGTCGTGAAGTATAGAGAGTTCATTATCTGGAATCTGAATAATTTTCATATTCCTTCCATCCTAAAAATAATAACTAGTGGAGGGGTTAATTTTAGGGTAAAGGTGCATCCAGCACCCCAAATTAATTTTGGAGGAGCAATTAACACCCTAAAGTATTTAAAGGTGCAATTAGCACCCTAAACTAATTTTGGAGGTACAACCAGCACCCTAAAGTATTTAAAAGTGCAATTAACACCCTAAACTAATTTTGGAGGTACAATCAGCACCCTCAAATATTTAAATTGGTGCAATTTTACCCTTTCACTAACAAAAATATTTATTTTCATTTGATACATATCACATAAATTTTTTTTTTGGATACATTATTGTTTAAAAGCCATATGTATAATATTATTTTAATAAATTACACTAAATTTTTTTAGGGTGCTGATTGCACCTCCAAAATTAGTTTAGGGTGTTAATTGCACCTTTAAATATTTTAGGGTGGTGGTTGCACCTCCAAAATTAGTTCAGGGTGCTAATTGTACCTTTAAATACTTTAGGGTGTTAATTGCTCCTCCAAAATTAGTTTAGGGTGCTGGATGCACCTTTACCCTTAATTTTAATCACCTTAATATATTTTATCTTATATATTTTTTATTTTTTATTATACTAATTTATTTAACTTATAAACTAGCATATAATTTAATATTGTACATACTTATTTTAGAATAAATTAAAATCACATTTGTTATAATTAACTAATTTATCTAATTTTTTATAACAACAACAACAAATTTTATCGTATTAGTTAAAATTGATTAATTGTATGATATTTCTATTATTTATTAATTACCAAATCTTTAGATTGATTGTTAACTAAAAGATCCCATTTAATTATTTTTAGAATATTTTCTTCAATTTTTTTTACCATTTTCAAATGAATCCATACCGTATGATCATCCAATTTAAAGGATAACAAAACTACATGCTTATTGATATAATATGTGGAGAGAGAGAGAGAGAGAACTAATTAAGTAGAAGTTTGTAATAATGCATATATATCGAGAAAGAAGAGAGAAGGGAAGAGGGAAGCATGAAGACCAGGACAGGTTAGGAAAGAAGGTGAACTTATTAATTAAGGTAGTTTAAGATGGTTAGTTATCAAATGAAGCCAAGAACTTTGATGAAAGAGAAGCGGATTAGACAGATGGAAGAGAAGGTGTGTTGGCTAGAATGATAGGGGGGGGGAGTGTAATTAATTATAACTTTTGACTTTGTTTGTTAATGGATTGGACCTCATGAGGGGCCTAAGGAATCTCTAAAACTCTCTTCTTCTTTGTTAATTATTATGAATCAAACCCTTTATCTTTAACTTTATCATAATAATCACCCCTTTTTCAAGTTTCCAATTATCATCACATATATAACACCTAATACTCTCCCTCCCACCCACCATATATATATATATATATATATATATATATATATATATATCATGTACGTACGTATATCCCACGTTACTCATTACTGCATATTGTATATTATTCCTGCATTGTATCATTCGTGTGAAGTTAGTTCCATTACATTTAATTAGTAAAAATATATTACATTATTCGTGCACGTGAATAATGACTTGGTTTACGTATGTTTATGGGAATATATAGAATAAACAAAACTTAGATCCAAGAGACCCAAGTGATACATTTCAAACCACAACAAATGGACTTGATCAAGCGATCATGAACTCAAATGTGCATACATCACATAATTTTTCTCTTCAATTCAAATATTTCAATTATACCCCTCTGATTCTAAATATAAAAATTAAATAAAAAATTATTTTAATCTAAAATATAATACTACAATTTACTTTATCACTTAATTTTATAATTTTCCCTAATATATAGATTTTCATTTTGATTATACATGATAAAAGAGTTCTATTAATACTCACAATGCACATGATTAGGAGAGGTATTATAGAAAAAATAATACATATTTATTATAAATAACTAATTTAACTATTTTTTTAATCTATCTAAATTAGTTATCTAGTTCTTATATTAAGGATTGGAGGGAGATTATTGATATTTTTAAAATTATAATTTTGGCAAAAAAAATAAAAAGTGTAAATAATTCAAACTAAACATAAACAAGTCAAATCTCATATAACGTCATGGAGAATTTGAACATATAATGCAACTTTAGGTATATCCTTCTCGACCCTTTTTATGACAAAATCCCAACTATGCCCTTGAGAAATTACTTGTTATTTTTGTTCGTGGCTTTATAAATAGAATGAATTATTTCATTTTCTATTAAAAAATTTAATGATCATTTATTTGGATATTGAATATTGTATGCTCAAAGTTGATATATAGGCAGAAGTAGGTGTATATAGAGAGAGTCTCATTATCAATACTAAAAGTTTTTTAGGAACTTTACGATGCGAGAGGATTAGTCAAAACTTTTGACGATAAATATTCTAGGCTTGCTTTAAAAATAAGGATATGGTCCATTCAATACATGGTGGCATGGTGGGACCAAACAAAATATTGAAACGATGATTGAGACGAAATTTTATTTTATTAATTACTAGAGGACTTAAATATAGTCGGTTGTATCTGAAAGAGGGGAAGCACAAATTTAAGAGAGGAAACAAAGAGAGACGAATCAAATTGGGGCAACTATGAATTAACAGAAACAAATGGTTCGCTATCATTTTGTCGTCGTCATCCCTTGAAATCCAAGCTTTCTTGTTTCTGTTTGTTCACGATTTATTAACCCTTTCATGAGGAAAAAAAAAAAGGAAATTTCACTAACCCCTTTTAAATTATGAAATGAATTTTAACAACTTCCTGTGATGAGATTATTGCTACAGATAAGCTTTAAATTTGAGTTCAACCCATCTACAAACAAATGAAGAAAATAAACGATATGATGACATTTTAAGACATTCCCACCTCAGAAAAATAGAGAAAAGAAAAGCGTGTCTCATATATATATATATATTGGATTGAGAAAAGTAACAAACCTCAAAGTTCACGCGTGAGACCTAAATTTTGTCACATCGCTTAATTAATAGTACACACGAGATTATGATAAATCACATACTGACATACATATCGTTTCTGGATTCGATTGTGCAAGTTCAAGTTGGTAACGTTAAAAACTAAAAAATTGTTCATACATACATACATACATATCACTTTTTTTTGTTTTTGTTTTTATATAAATGACCATAGTTTCTCTATGGTCAATGTCAGTGTTTTGTGGCCATATCTCGTCATTCTTTTGGCCACTTAATGTGGCACAAGTTTTTCAATCAACATGTTGTTTATGACATTTAGGATAATTCTTAAAAGTGATATGGCTCGTATCCAGTAACAAATTGAAACCAACAAAAAATTACTCCCTCCGATCCTAATAAAAAAGTTAGATAGGAGATTGGATTTAGTTCTAAATATAATACCTCAATTCATTTTGTCTCTTAAAATTATAATTTTTCTCTCAATGTATCCCTATATAATTACACATATTGAGATATTTTTACTAAGAATAGTTAAAATACACATGATTTAAAGCGGTATTTAGAGAAATCAACACATAATCATTATAAATAACTAACTTAGCTAATTTTTTTAATTTACTCAAATTAGTTAAATAGATCTTATAATTAAGATTAAATGTAGTATCTTAAAAAATAATGTATTCTGCAAACACTTTTTAAAATTTTATTTTTTTAATTAGAGAAGTAGGTACAAATGATTTGAGATTATTAGCAAAATTGAATCCATGACCATTCACTTACATAGGATCTCATGCTATTAAGCTATAAAACTATTGGTAGAATTTTATTTTTAATTTAAACATTGTCATAACAACAAGGATGTTAAGAGTAGCATCGGAAGCCTAAATTTCTTAGTTAAAATATAATTCATTTATTAATTCACATGTGCTAATAAAAGTTTTTCCATAAATTATTCTCTTGTGTTTATCTTTTTTAATACACCATATTTTGTAAAAATTGCAGGATTTATTTAAATTATTAAAATGGCGGAGGGGGGGGCTCAACGTTTGATAAGATTTTATTTTAACTCTTTATTGCATATAAAACAAATATGTGTGATTGAGCTCGATAGTGGAATAATGAGCTATCAAATCATAATATATATAATAACGTCAAGTAACAATTTGATTAATGAGGCTGGTTACGTTTTAATATGGCAAGAACCAAAAGAGGTTGGGAGTTGGCTTAACATTAATTAGGCGATAACTTGAGATCTTCAATAATGGCCATAATATGCATATGCATGCTCATGAAGAACTTTAATTTCATTTTAATTCTACCTATTTTGAAAATAGGACTGATCCATGCGATGTGATTCACTTCAATATTGAAAATGAAATTTCTCCAATGTTGCATTGTGCTGTCTAATTATAAGAATCTATCAACATGGTTAAACGTGTTAATAATGTCTTTTTCCAACCTTTAATTAAAAGTATAACATTAATCGCTCTACCCAACTTTTCGAACAAATTATTATTTCAATAAACACAGACTTCTCTTTTTATATCACGTGGAATTTTTGAGAAATAGCTTGTATGATTCATCACTTGCTAATATTATATATATATATATATTGAACACTGATGCTAACTTTTCATCTTATTACAAAAATTTGGAGGGCTGGGTCATGGGTGAACCTATTTATAAGATATGTGAGAAGTAATTCATAGTTTTTTAATATATCCATTACAAATATTTGAGAGACTTACTCATATTATAGTCTAATTTATTCTTTTAATCTTAAATATAAGATATAATTTAATTATTATTTAAAAATTATTAATAGAAATAATTAAAAAAAAATTAATGCTCTTCCTCCAATAACTAGCTCTTTTCTGTGCCTCCTCTAGTTCGGGTGTAGCTTCAATTAAATTAAAACCTTAAGTTAGAATGTTGTTCCTTCCTTCATTTATTGATTTATTTATAAATATAAAAAATATATTTTATATTTAATATAAAATTTAACTTTTTAATTAGATTAAGAGTAGTATTCAATGTATAAGTTGACAAATTTTTTTTTTTTTATGTGAGATCAAGAAGCCACAGACAAATATTTTTTTGCCTTGGGCAACTGTGGCCTGTGGCCTAGTACAATTACTATCAGAGGGAAAAGTACGATAGGACAGCAGGATATAAATAACGAAAAGGAAAAAAAAATACGACCGTTGGATGAAGTCGATGAGTATCGAATGGGAAGGTGAGTGTGAGATCTGACGACTCGCAGGCTTAAAGCCATACACGTCATCTTGGCAGTTATCGCATACATTGCTCTGGCGAAGACCGTAAAAGCGTGGGCCAATCACTGTCAAGATTGGCGTTATGTGGGTGTGGGGCCATGTGTTGCGCTGGCTTTATACCTTTTTAACACTTATTATTATTTATTAATTATTAATAGATAAATGTCGGCCCAACTCATAGGGCCCATTCTTCCCATATTATTGACCCGGGTTAGAAAATTGGGGACTAGGCAAGTGTTATTTAGTAGTTATTTTATTTAATTTATTAACTAAGTGTTGATGTTTGAATTCTACTCTTGGGTATACAAAATATCTTACAGTCAGCTCTTTACCCTTAAATAGAAACTCTATAATAAGAGGATTAATCACTATTACTAATAAAAGATACTTTTAATTATATAAAAAAATAAAAATTGGGGAGTATGAGGGGGTTTAAGCTTTGGCTAAAAAGCATGATATTTATTTGCTTTTTTTTTTAATAAGAGAACACATGTGTATTAGCAATGTGAGGAACGAACCGATAAACCATTCTCCCGATTAATTATATCAAGAGCTTTGATGAGTTAATCATATTAAATTTTATATTTTTTTTATTGTTAAATTTAAAACGATATCATTTTAAATAAAAAAAATAGTAATATGTTAGTTTTATATTTTAGTAACTATATTTTATTAAATTATATATATATGTGTGTGGGGGTTTTATATATGAATATTTTATTTAGTTGTAGATTAATATATTTTTTATTTAAATATTACTTATTCAACAGTTAAATATAAATAATTTTATATATTTTAATTAAGTTAAATTATTTAATCATAATTGAAATGATGTCAGTTAAACTATAATTACATTACTAATTTTTTAAATGATTTTTTTGATTGGTTTAATGGCGGCTCCAATTTCCAGTACCTAGAATTTATGTTTTGTATTGAAAGAAGATTTGAAAAAATTAAGGGTTTTTGGGGCCTGTTCTAAGCTCTAATAACTGGGATTAGGTTCTGGAAACTCGATGATTTGAAGGAAATATAAGTGTTTATTAAATTACAGCTGAACCCATTTGAGCGCCGGACTCATTTTCCATCTATGTCGAATGCATTATACGAAATTTAAAAAATAGTAATCTATATTATTGATAGCTCTTTTTTTGTCCAAAAATATGTATTATCAGTAGTGATAAATATCTATATGGGGGATGTGTAGAGGCATATAAAAAAAATATCTATTTGTGTATGGATTTTTTAATTTATTTTAATATTATGAATCATACGTGTATTGTCGGTCGTGGTTGCGTCTCTTAAGTAGCCTCCAATCATTGAGAGAAATTCCACACACGCAGTCACTACTTACTGAGAAACATGTCTCTATTATATTATTTTCTTTTTTATATTTTTTGCCTGCCACTATCAAACAACTGAAAATTAAATCTTAGGTATTTTCACTATCATATTGGTTGAATATTAATAAAAAACTATTACTCCCTAAGCTCCTTACTAGTTACAAATTTAAATATAAGATATTAATTTATTTTATATATAACATTTATTATTTTTTATATTAATTTATCTAACTTATAAATCGATATATAATATAATATTATACATAAATATTTTAAAAAAATTATATCATATATTTATTATAACTAACTGATTTATCTATTTTTTTTTTATAAAAATAAGTCAAATATATCTTATATCGTTGACGTAATATAAGGAAGTATATTAGTTTAGATCACTTTTTTAATATACTACGTATTATATTTTTTTTAAATTAACCACATAACAAATTGAAATGTTGACAATAGTATAGGGACAAAAATTACATAAAAATCTTAATTATAAATATAAATGTATAAGGACTTTATTATTTACAAGCCAAAAGGCTTTTCTCATGCTGTATTTTATTCCCTTGTATTTTACAAAAACGCAAACGTAGCATTCGTGTGAATGCTTTCTAAATTATAATTTTTATAAAATAAAATAGATTATAATTTTATAATTAAGATGAAATCAAATTTCATATAATTATTATAATTAGGATAGAAGGAGTAGTACTCTATAAATATTATTTTTCTTTCACATCTCCCAAACCTTCATATGCTTGCAAATCCCTTATTTAATTATTATGAGAACAAATAATCATCTCATTTCCACTCATCGATTGTGATAATATACTACGGAAATTACCTTCAACGTCTTGACAATTGTATTGTGAAAATGAGAAATTTCTGGCATCATTCTTCTCAAATTCTCTACGTAAACAGTAAATATTTATATAATTTGATTAATTTTAATTAATTAGGTTCCGTTTTCAACAGAAAAAGACATAAATATATTTAAAAATTTGGATTGCGTATCGAGCACCGTATTTTCCCGCGTAAATTAGTAATTAAACATCTATGATTTTTTTGACAACAACGCCTTATCTTCAAGTCTAACTTTCTTTGACCAAAAACAAAAAATGTTCAATACATATTGCTTGCGTATCTGGCTTTTTTGTTCCCACGTGTATTTAAAAGATAATTATTTATTCGGTAAAACAAGATCAACATGACTTATATTTTAAGCCAGAATTAACATTTATTCAGAAAAAAGCTCGGTAGTTTTAATGATGCCGTTTTCAGTTTTTTTTTTTTTTAATGTTGCCGGTTTACATATACAAATATTCTATCATTGCTTCAAGAGGAGTTGCCACGATGCCTTTAATAGTCGTTACTCTTGAAGAAGAATACATGGTTTTTTAGATATATATGACACGTTGATATTCGTTTTGTTTTGTTTTTATTTGGAATTAATAGATACAATATTAATGTTTAATAAAATTCTGAAGTGAAATAAAAAAAAAATCAATCCTTATCTATTACCTTCTTGGCTTATTCTGTATGTTTATAATTATTTAAGTTATTTAAAATGATTTTTGACCTGTGTTTTACCTATAGTCTGGCATGAATTTCATTATTCATAATGTATAATTTACGAACAGTATGATTCATTCTAATTTTTTTTTATAGACGATAGATTGTATGCCATTAGCTCGAATTGACTCAAGATGAAGCATGACAAAAAATTTAATAAAAGTTAATCCAATATAATTAGTAAGCACATGACTCATATTTCATAAGTACGTATTGAATTCAAATTTTATTTTTAGATGATATATATATTTTTATAAATATTTTTTAAATTTTAAAAAATATAGTTAAGATCTAATTTTATTATAGTAATTATCACGAAAGAATAATATTGTGTTAACTTTTTTTTAAATTCAGTGTCATCTTGAAAATATTTAAAAAAAATAAAATCGTCTTATAACTATCAAAAAATTAATATTAATCGTAAGACGATATTGTTCAGATTTTAACACTTATTGAGACACTATTGAACCTAAACAAATTTTTAAGATAATGTTACTTATATATAATAACTTCTAAAATAAAATTAAATCTTAACCTTAAAATATATCTTGACCTAAATAAATCTATAAGATTAAAGTCACATGAACTTTTAACATTACAAAAAATGATATCCAAACTCGGCATGTGTTGTTATTTTGGTGAGCAGGCGTGCCATTATAAAAAGGGGCCGACATAGGAAGCTGCCGTTCTATATTTAGTTTTAAACAAATGAATTCAGATGCATTGCACTGCCTCTGCCCATAGTACCTTCCAAGAAACTCCCCTTCCCCTATCTTTTTCATTATTTCCTCCCCTTCCCATTCATGCGCACATATATTATATTCTCCTCATACCATTTCATTTTTTTAAATTATTCCTATTCCTTTCCTATAAATTCAAGTCCATCAAATATAATCAAATCCCCATGCCAATTATTATATGCCTACTTCTCTCATTATATGTGTTTAATTATTTTATATTCATAAAAATAGTCATATATGTTATAAAATCGAATTTATAATTAACTGCATTATTCACAATTCACGCGTTTTAATTTATTTTCCTATAAATTATTAATTATTTTTTTAATTTGTAGTACTTTTTTGGGTTATTTTAGGTTCACACGTGTCACATGGTTTGGAATGCATAATAGGGTTGAAGTCATATTGTCTGAGCCACAGTAAAAGAACGTAACGGCTAACTTATGAGGTCATGATTAGTGTTAAGCTAACACTAATTAACATCCTCATTGATTAATTAACACACACATTTACTTACATAACGGAAATAATTAATTTTGTGTAGGGTTTCGAATTTCTTGCGAACTTCGATCATTGGAATGAAAATCTCATACTTTTCATGCAGAAGGGAATTATTAACTATTTTAATTATATCTTTAGCATCGATAGTTAACCTTTTAATTCACATTATCAAAATGTTAATTTTTCTTATAATTCAGTGATTTAAAAAAAAAAATCAACTCCCCAAAATTAATTATTAACTAGCTAGGGTGCACAAATATCATCAATTGATTCCCTTCTAGACAAAATCAATAATGAATAATGATCTATATCTGACTTTAGAACTGACTCTCTACTACGACTTTAATTTCAACTATTCATTGTCTTCCACAAACGTTTGTTTTTTGAAACCTTCATTGACGATGTACAATCTCCACAATATTTTGTATAAAACACGTGTTTTCGATATTAATTAAAATAGCTTAATTTTAAAATTTACAAGTGTGGAAACTTTAACAACAGTTCAGTATGAATTACTCTAAGAACATCTTTTTCACATTTTTTAATATTAAGGTTAGAATTCAGGCACTCAAAGAAAGAGAATTAAAAATAAATAGGTTAGTACTAGGTTATTACTTAACTATTATTACTTGAGGTTAGAATTGGCTCTGACAAACCCAATGATATGAATTATGAAAGCACTCTTTATCCTGTTAGAGTGTGCCTTTTAATTTTAAAAAATTGGCTTGACAAAATATATATATCAGATTTTTTATCTTTTAATTCAAATATTCGTTTTTAAATTTATAGATGAAAGTAAAAAATTTGCATGCGATTTAATCAATAGAAAAGATCACTTATTTATGACTTATGAAATAATAAAAATATTGCATGAAGGTTATGAAATAAATTATATAATTTATGACTTATGAATAATATAGTTTATTATAAATTTTATAAATAAAAGTAAGCTATGACTTATTATTGATGGCAACTGTCTATTATTGTAATGAAAAGCTCACAGGAAAATATTATATATAGATGGATATATAACAATACTAATTAATTATAATTTTCTAGAAATAGCGATATCTTAAAATCCAATCCAGTCCAAGGCAAAAGCAGCACCGGATTTGCGTAAAATTCACTTGATTGCTTCACTTTCCTCACAGCCCCCCCTCTCTCTCATAACTTGAATCCTAAGTATAATTTCATCCCTCTTCTCTTTAAATTAACACAATTACCTCTCGAGCTTCCTCCTCCATCAGAGCCCCCCCCCCCCCCCCCAACACACACACACATATATGTGCGTGTATATATTTTCCCACCCCATTGAAACGTCTCAATGACACAAAGCATTATTCTTCCAAGGAAAGCTCCTTGACGCTATATAGAGAGAGAGCCACTACTACACACACACACACACACATCTAAATAAAACCCCACTTCATCAGAGTCTGTCTGTTCTTCGCACGAGCAATCAATTATAATGGGTCGCCATTCCTGTTGTGTAAAGCAAAAACTGAGAAAGGGCCTGTGGTCCCCTGAAGAAGATGAGAAGCTCTTCAATTACATTTCCAGATATGGCGTTGGCTGCTGGAGTTCTGTTCCCAAACTCGCTGGTAAATATATTTTTTTCCTTTTCTTCTTGCTGTGACGTTTGTCTTTCAGATTTATATCATTAATTAGCTTTGTTCTAAACTTCAGGGTTGCAAAGATGTGGAAAGAGTTGCAGACTGAGATGGATTAATTATCTGAGGCCTGATTTGAAGAGAGGCATGTTTTCTCAACAAGAAGAAGATCTCATCATGAGCCTTCATGAAGTTCTTGGCAATAGGTATATATATATGATGAAAAAGGAAAAAGATTGAAGAAATGGAATTAAAATGTTGAGTATATCCTTTAATTTGTTCATTTGAATTTGCAGGTGGGCTCAGATTGCGGCACAGTTACCAGGAAGAACAGATAATGAGATAAAGAACTTCTGGAATTCAAGTCTGAAGAAGAAGCTGCTGAAGCAAGGGATTGATCCAACCACACACAAGCCTCTAATTCTTACAGAATCATCAATAAAGGAGGAGAAGAAAATTCTCACATCAGATTCATCTCTGCAGATTCCATTCTCAGTCTCAGCTCCGACAACAACATCCTTAGGCTTCTCATCATCATCACTCGCAGGAAGCGATAATTCCAACCAGTTAGAGAATAACATTAACGGTTATGACCCGTTGGCCTTATTTGAGTTCCAAATGGCCGGTTTGAACCAATCTGGGTTCGGATTCAACATGTCCTCGATAATGCCAGGTATAAATTCAATGACGGCGGAGTTATCATCGGAAAACAATTCGGGTTCGAGAATCAGTTCAAGCAGCTTGAGCAGCTATGTTCAAGTAGGAGGGTGTCATCAGATAAGTGACAGCAGCTTAATGACGATGGATCCATTCTTGTATCAGTTTCACGCAGTGAATGGTATAAAGAACGAAGAAGATGGTTATCAGACGTTGATGAAGACGACGACGACGACGTCGTCGTGGGAAGATGGTGGCAGCCGGATTCTCAATCAAAGCTCCATAGATTTCACAGCCACCTATCCGTTAACGTCACTGTCAGAAGATCTAACTCCCGCGAATTTTGATGCTTTCCATAACCATATGTTGTGAACTGTAAAAATCTTTTTTAATTTTTTGATTTTTGATTGATTCTTAACATAGAAAGACTACGGTGATGTGATAGTACAGCCAACCTCTACCGGATGATTTATTTTCTTTTTAATTGGTTTGTATTTTTATTTTCTTTTGATCGATGATGATGATGATATGTAGTTGGTTTCTTCGTTGGAGATTTCATGTGACGATTCTTTCTTGCAGATTAATTAATTAATAATGAGTGAAGAAGGTAGCTAATTTTGTGGCCCTAATCCCTCCAAATTGTCCACAACTAATCAATTAATTATTACGTGAAGTTAAAGTGCTTTCTTCTTCTTCTTCTTCTCTCTCCTTTCTTCTTTTGGTGGGCTTTCATTTAGATATCACAACCTTACAGCAGCTGGTCAAACACTCCAAAACGATAAAAATAAGAACTTCTTTTATTAGTATATATATATAGAGACGCCCGTGTGATCGATGTTGAACATTATATATATGTATATGTAAAGTGGTGGCAAATTTTGAAGAAGAACAAGTTGTTATGGGCTTAGATATTTATGTTTGTGTATATATATAAATTATATAACTGGATTCGAATGGCTGGCAAATATAATCTTGGAGCTGGGCGTCCCATATAAAATGCATTATTGGAGAGAGGGATATGTACAAAAACGTAGCTTATTATAGGGTAGGGTCTCTCTCTCTGTGTACAATAATACTGCTTTTAGGTCATCTTTTTGCTGTAGACTCAGTCCTCCCATAACTTCATGCTTCTTTTTTCTTTTATTATTATTATTACTATTGTGATCTAATAACTTTACATGCAGATTGTTTATAAATACTTGCATGGTCTTACCCTTTGGAGCATCACACTTGTCACATATTCGAGTCATGTTAATTAATGACAAAACTTCCAGTTGATGTGAATTTTATTTATTCATATACTTATAATTGATTGATTAGGATGAATAAATAGAGATTTAATTATGAGAGTGCATGTGTACGTGGTGGTTGGGGGGAAAAGCAAAAATGAGGGGGCTGAACGTAATAAGGAGGAGTTAATAGAAACATTTAAAAGGTAAGTGAAGGGTCATGGATCAGAATTTAATAAAGCTGCTCTAAAATTGCGCGCAGAAAACATCTGGAAAGTTAAAGGGGAGCTTTATTAGAGTTGAAAACCAGAAGATGACAATATGTTGGATTAGAAATGGATCCACCAGCCAACAAAAGTTTCTTCATTTGATAAAAAGTTCATTCATAATTTAAAAAGTCATAAATTTCAATCCCGCTATAATATAAAAATCTTGTTAGTGAGTCTATAAGTACTTCTATAAATATTATTTGTTAATAGAAATATGCCTTAATTTTAATAAACTTTCAGGATCTAACTCAAACTTTTTATATAGGAAAAAAACTGGGAGAGTTTTTGGATCCATTTCAATTGAAGAACTTAATATAGTTCATACTAATTTGGATGGAGACTGATAGAATCACAAAATCACAAAGGGTTGCAAAAGTTCTCTCACCAAAGTTCTTATAATACGGTTGTAGTGTTCTCAGGAATCAAACTCAACACCTCTGATCTGATCAAACTATTAGGAAGAAGTAGGGGTATATATTTAGGAAGCAATGGTAATAGGCCAAAAAACAAATCAAGAGAGTCAAGGTGGAGTACTATATATGGCAATTTGGCTAATGAGAGGCAGTGAAGATAAGTGCTGTAATTATAATTAAATAGTCAAGCACGTCTTGTACTACTTACTGTTCAACATACGATTTATTCTCATTCAACAGTTGCAATCATAATACGGTTGTAGTGTTCCCATTCTATTACCCCACAAAAACTAAATACCACTTCTTGGATCTTCTATATTTACTGTGTCGCCATGTTGCCATGAAATTAACTAAATAATTATCCTCTCACCAATGTTGATATTATATTAATATTTTATCAATCAATTAATCCACATTAAAATTATGCAAAAAGAATTGATTAATTATAATATTATTCTCTTTTGTTGTTTCGTTTATCTATTTTAAATCACATTCCAATTATACATGTTCACAAATCATATCAATTGTAAAAAAAATTGCGCCATTACCATTAACCTCAACCATTAAAAATATATATTTTTGTTATATTATTAAAATTTTAATATGTTGCTGTTTGTTAATTATAATTACTTTAGGTTTTCAAAGAAATATTGATAGTAAATATTAAAAAACTTAAACTTAATACAAAATATAAAATCTATATGCAGGACGTGTCCACTTTATTTGCAATTCATAAATTGTATGGTTCATTCCGTAAATCATAAAAAACTTAAAGTTAATTAAAATATAAAATTTATATTTGCCCACGACTTTGAGGATCTATATCTGATTATCTGCCACTCCATGTTTACACCAAGTAATATATGAGTGGTAGAATCTAGAACAAGAGAAGCTAAGGCGATTATATTTGAGAGAAGAAGAGGTGATGACGCATGGTTAACATGATAATATAATAATTATATATAAAGGAAAAACTTAATTATGAGAAAGCAATATATTAATTAATAGATGTAATGTTGACGTTGACAATAACCAAGATGCTTAATTCACAACATGTTCACACACAAATTAACTGCAAAAGGATCTGCCGCCAAGGCAGGCATAATGTGATTAAATGAGAGACAGACATATAGATTTGGAGGCTGTGTCTGAATCATTAGGGTTCTAAGCAAAGTTTCAGGCGTTAAAAGCAAGTCATAATCAAATATCTATCTATCTATCTATATATAGCTTTCATCTTTTTTGGGGTGATTAAGTTCAAAGACATTAATGAATGTATGCTAAATCATATCAGGGTGACGAATTAGTCCAACCTAATAATTCAAGTAACATATGCCGACGCAGCAGCTGAGAGGAGATTGAGGTTGAATTGAGGACTATTCTTGAAATGGTCAATAAAAGTAAGCAAAAAAGGTTATTATATATATGTGTGTGTGTGTTGAGGTAAAATATAATATATATATATACTAAGAAATTTTTAATGTTGATGGTCAACGAAGGTTCCTCCGACAAGTAGTATTGGAAGGGTAGCTTTTGCTGATATTTTGCCTTTGAAAACTTTTCCAAATTGTAGCTACCCGAGATTCCCACGCCGACGACATATATACTCCTAAAGCCCAACCCAACAATTTAATATGTCCCTTGCTACCTTCCTCGTAATCCCAAATATCTACTTTTCACTATTTCTTATTAGTATTCATCACCCCACTGCTATAAATTATGAGATTTTATAACAATTATATTGCACAAAACTCAATTTCAAGTTTTAATTATGTACAAATAACTCCTTTAATATTTAATAATAAATCATCCTAAGCTTTTAAGTTTGTAAGTGCAGCTAACCATCAACTATCAATTATATATCCCTTTAAATTGTATTTTTGGGAAACTTCAAGCTATATGAAAATAAGTAATGAACAAAATTAATAACATGAGTTCTCCTTTTCAATCTGGCTGTTGTCCTGTAGAAGTTGGCTGTTGTATTCTTTTACTCCACAAGTTGTTGGTAGCTTTAGTTTGACCTTTTGTTGTAGCCAAGGTTTCTATGTTTTGTATTGTGAACTTTTCTATAATTAAGCTAGTGTATAGCGTGTGATGGTGTTTTTGTGTGCGTGTGTGTGTGACTAGTTTTCTGTATGAACCTTTTCTTATATAATATCATTGATTATTTTATTTAAAAAAAAATTATGACATGAAAATTATTTGCATAAATATAAGAGTTTAATTTATGGGAGTTGATTGTAAAGTTTCAAATATGAGAGGGGTTATCTCTTATTTATACATGACATACTGTTTAGGGGTGAAATTGTGTAAAATTTAGCCATTTATAAATCATTACAACTGGTTTTGTCATGGATGTTTTTTATAGAGACCTTTTCTCGGCCAAATTTTTAAATAGAGACTCATATGAACATTTTTGTATTTTTAGAATATAATATAATTTTATCATGAGGATTTACAATTCTTACGAAAAATTCAGAAAAGGTTCATTCGTCCTGGAATATATAGCTGCACGACCTAGAACATGAATTTCAAATTTTGAAGTCCAGTCTGAAATTGAATCCTATACGTACGAGTTAAGCCGAAGTTCAATCCCATCCGTAACCATTGTCCATTTTCACGTCCGACCCCTTAAACATGTAATTTTTTTATCACACGTTATGAAGCAATTAATCAAGAAAATACGAATTATTGTTCTTGGGCTTTACTTGGATTGTGGTCCTTGTGGATATTCTCAACTCATCAAGTGGAGTAATTAAGTTTCTTGACAATCTAGATTGAAATGATCGATCGAGTAAAAGGAATAATCATGAAATTTGACGAAAAATGAACAAGTATCAGTAATATCGATTCAAATTAATTAATGACACGATAATAACTTGTATTCCACATATACGAATCACATTAACAGCAATGGAACTCGAGGAAATGTAATAATTAGGCATACAGAGAGAGAGAAGGGCAATATAATGATGATGCGTTGAACTTGAACTGAGAGAGGTTCTGGAAGACTTAGATGACAATTGTGGAGTGATGGATCATTAGGCTAAAGACCCTAAGGACTATAAATATAATTATAATTATAATTATAATTATAATTACAAGCATTGCAAGTCAGAAGGAGCATCACCAGATTTATAAAAACACCAAATTAATTAATTAATTTGTGAGGGCATAATTGCGAAATATCTAAGGGACGATTGTGTTTGACAATTTCTAACTCTTTTAAATGGTAAAAGAGCAAAGGGAGGCTGCTTTTGTTGAATTAAATTCGGCTTTTTGGCCCCAAAGTGGTTATGATCTTAAACGCCACAATGGAAACAAGTTGCTTCTTGTTTTTTTTCCTTTTGTTTGGGGAAAATTACATGAACTGGGGGAAATGAGAAAGGTGAACAAACTAGAAAGTACACAATAAAGCTTGTAATTCCTTAATTTGAACGCCTTAATAATGGCTTCTCATCCAAGTTTGACACATATCTTTAAATGTGTCTTTCACTCATTGCTCTTTCTTTCTTTTCCAATCACGCATTTTCTTATCATTCTCAAATTCGCGTCTGATTAAGCTCCATTGATTGTGTAAGATGACAAGACAGCCATTTTAAACCTTGCTTTTTTTGTTTTAATTTAATAAAATGTTGATTTTAAAAATATTTTTCATATAAAAAGAGTTTGAATTCAGTTCAAGATTAAGAGAAAAAAAGTGATTTCGGTAAGATAAACATTATGTAATCATCATTTGCAAAAGTTTATATTGATAGGCTAATGGAATTAGCTTTCTAAAATAATCACTTTCGCTATTTAGCTATGTAGGGAGTTGATTTTAATTTTAAATATAAAATTTTAATTTAATTTATTTTTAATATTTATTATGTTTTTCAAATTAAATTTTTTAACTTATAAACTTATATATAATATAATATTATATAAGGGTATTTTAGAGGATTATGTTATATTTTTTATAATTAAATAATTTATCTAATTTATTTAATATATGTAAATTAATTAAATAGTTTTTAAATTAAAAGACGGAGGAGTAATTTATTAAAGTAAGTTAATTTGTTCCTGAACTAACCTAAGTTATAATTGTTTCATGTTTAACTTACCAAAATCGTTTTTTCTTAATCTTAATTAAATAAACTGGCCCTTAATGTGGAAGAGACAAGATTCTGATGTACTCTGCTTGGATCTTGTTCTACATATAGTTCAAATATTCTTACGACAGGCTGAGTTTAAACTTTAAGGTTATGTTTAGTTGTACATGTCTACATGATTAAAAAAAAAATAAAAAAAGGAAAGTGTGCAAAAAAAAAAAATAGTTTTCATAAATACACATCTGCCATATTTTCACTATAATGATTTAAGTCTCCTTAAAGATCTTACAATAATAAAGATAAAACTTCCCTTATTATGTACTTTCAAAAAACGAATAACTCTGTTAACTTCTTTTTTATTTAAATTGTACAGTTTCAATTATATTTACATCCCATCAATTTTATCATCTTTTAAACTCATAGTTGTTGGGAACAGTACAAGAAGCAATAAAAACCAATACTAATTCTGGAAAAGATTTCCGAGGGCAAACATATTGACAATGAATCGAAAAATTTAAGGAACGTGATGGCTTTCTGTTTTGTGAAAACACAGGAAAAGGCCTAATCAACAGACTGATGTTGACGGTCTCCCTCAAATACGTAGGGTTGTTAAAACCGGCCAACCCTCCATTTATCGGCCTCTCTCTCTCTCTCTCAATTTTAGTTAACAAAGCTAAAAGTACGATCTGTTTCAAAGAATCATATTCCTTAACAGTACCAAAGAAAATGATCCAAACTGGTTTTTCCCATATTCATCCATAACATGGCAAGATCCAACATTAACACCCACGCTCACCAAACTTTTTCTGTCAAGAGAACAAAACTTGCACGTACTCGCCAACTTTCTGACTCTCACATTCATTCGTGAGGTGTATACATTAAAATGTTGGCCATAGACACCTTGTTTTTTGTAAGAATCTTTTTGTATTGTTTATATTTGTTTTAGTCCTAAATAATTAATTAAATTAGCTATTAGTAAAATATATGTATTGATTTCTTAAAAGTACCTATTTTTTAATTATTTGTATTGAAAATTACTCTCTTTATAGAAAACTCCCGTAATATCTACAACCAATAAGAAGAGTTTAAAAAAATTATAAATTTAAGAGATAAAATAGATTGAGATTTTAGATTTAAAATTAAAGTAAACTCATTTAGTAACTTTTAGATTTATTGTCACTTAATTAAGTGTGTGTTTGACTATGAGGTTGCAGAATCGATTTTATGGGTAAATCACGGTTTTAAAATATTTCAGCCAAATACCCCAAATTTAGGCACAATCCCGTTTCAGAGCAAACCATGGTTTTGCTCTTCAAAACCAAGGTTTGGCCAGAATCTGGGGGCAGCAGTTTTTTTCATTTTTTGGGTGTGTTTATTCCATTTCTCTCCTGCCTTTTCTCTTTCATTTTCACTTTCATGTCCCGCTTTTCCTTCTCTCCTGTGCTTCATTGGGGAAATTTTTTTTACATATATGCGAAGCTCCCGCAGCTGGTTCCCATGGGGAAAATTTTTTCATATATTAATTTATTATATAAAATTTTAAATTATCTACAAAAATTTTATATTAAAAAATATTATTTAAGTGAGAAAAAATTAAAATTAAGGTAAATATTATAAATTTTTATCTTCCTCAAACACATATATATATGTATTTTTTTTTCTTTCTCTTCTCTCTTCTCTCTACACTTTATTCTCTCTCCTCTTTTTTTTCTATCATCTTTTCTCTCTCTTACTTTTAATCAAATCATACCCTTTTTGGTAATTTACCAATATAAAAAGCGATTCTGCTACTAATCATCCAAATATCTCTATTCCCAAAATCTATTCTTCCCAAAATCTATTATTCTCAAAATCTATTCTCTAAAATCTATTCTTCTCATAATCTATTCTCAAAAAGTTAATCTAAACACACCCTAAGAAAACAAGGCACTTCTAGACTTCACTGTTGATCCAAGGGCTAAACAGAAGTGGGCTGATTCAAGGGCATGTTGACCATTGGACCCATGAATCCTTTTCAAAGTTTAATTTCCAGAGTACCAGCTTTGGAGGTCATTCAGATAATTAGAATTCTGCTAATGAACCAATGGAAGTTGGTCTAAGTGGTAAACGACTCGGTATCACTTAAGCGAGGTCTCGAGTTTGAGCCTTGGCATATACAGAAAATTCCCGTTGGGAAATTCACCCACCATAGTCAGGTGCCCGACACTGGTCGGATCCGGATGTAGTCGGGGCAAAGCTCCGGTAATCGGATGGGCAACAAAAAAAAGAATTCTACTAATGAGAGTTGGCATAGATAGTAAGAGATATGACTCATATCTTAAAAGAATATGAGTTCGATTTCCGTTGCCGTTGTAAATGTCTTTTAGTAGGCGATCTCGTAAGTCTTTTGTAAACGTTATCTGAATCTTGAGATTGTGCTCTGACTTTAGTAAGGGACTGGTGCCTAATTTACTTAATTTTTTTTTATATAACAAAAAAATAATTTGAATTCTCTGCACTAAAATAAATTACTAAAAATTTCCAAGAAATGACGGGTATATGAAGTGAAAGAGAGGCCCGTGTAAAGTACTAATACTTTCGTTTGATATTACATATCTGCAGAATTATGGAAGAATTAATTTAGTTTCCAAACGGCCTGTGAGGTAGTTATTACATATGATAAAAATTAGACTCATATTCTATAAAAATATGAGTTTAATTCGTTGTAAGAATTTTTTTTAATAAACAATATTATAAATTTTTTATAAATATTTTTTAAACCTTAAGACTATACCCTAACTCTAGTGGCCACGGACATATACCATACCCACCTAAGTTTATATACTTTCCAAACCGTGATACCAATTATCGTCAGCACATACAAGGGTATCACGTAGATTTATCCTCCGTTTGAATGGAGAGAAAATGAGAATAAAAAAAACTTCAAAATAATACCATTATCACCAATTGTGTTTGGATGGACAGAAAAAAAATTAAAAAAATAAATATCATAATGACAATAATATGCTTATGTTAGGGTATATTATGTTATTATCTCTATTAGAATAAATCCAAGGCAACGATCATATTAGAATGAACACCATTAAAATATCTAAAAATTAAATTATTTTATATATTTTTATTTTTTTCTATTTAAAAATCAAATGCTCTGATGAAAGTATATTTTTCCTTTTTTATTTAAAAATCATAACGAATATTTAAAAATATATATATAATAGCCCTCAAATCTACCGTCTACACCACCCCAATTCTCTGAATCATCTTCGGGAAGCTTCCCTTTTGATAAGGGCATCAGGCTCGAATGAATAACAGTGTCTAAACAAAAGCCACCGGCAAAGAACGATGCGGTGGTCGGCGTCGTGTGTGCCTATTATAATTTTCTAATTTTCAAGGCTTACTCCAATTATCGAGACGCACACAAGGCAGTAGAAGAAGATAGACAATGAAGTCAGACTGAAGATGAGGACGCACCGGAGGAAGATGCGCGAACAATTACCAGATACAAATAAATAGAAAAATCCATGAGTACATCAATATCCCGCACAAACTCCTTGGCCATGGGAAATTGAAAAAAAATGTAAAACTAATAAAACCATTGGATGCTCCAAATCCATCAGCACAGTCCATTAAAACGAGGGAATGCATAAATCATACTTCCTTCTAAATTTGTACATTCACTTGTTTCCTTGAAGATTAAGTTATAGCAGGCCAACGGACGAATTACTTGTAATGATCAATCAGTAGTCCATGGTCCCTATAGCCTTACTTCAACAATAATGAGCATTGCATTGAACTTTGTAATTTCACATTGTTAATAAATTCAATATAAATACAATCTTGCTTATTTAAAACACTTACTGAACTGGGTTCTCGATTATGACACAAAAGACTGTCTCTGCAATTGAGCTCCCGTTTGATAAAGAGTGAGATTGTGAATGGCTTTTGCAAAAAGATCCCTCAACTCAGGATGTTGAGCTATAACAGGACGAGCCAGCCCCTCCAGAGTACTCAATGCATGTTCTTGCTCAAGAACCTTACTATTGCCTACGTTCATGGCAAGGTAACACAGTAGAACCAGGCCATGCTTTTTTGCACGATCGCTGACCCGAAGCAATCTCATTAGACTAGGAACTCCATTGAACTCCATTGTTGTGTTAGAATGATAGGCACAATTGTAGTTTTCAGGGCACACGAATTTACCCAATGCAATAGCAGCTTCAATGGCTACATCCACTTCCCTATTACCAAGTTGAGCAACTAAAGGACCAATAATTTGTGGAACTTTTCCAGGAAAGTTTCGAGCCACTGACCCGATCGATTTAATGGCAGGAATTTGCAATGCTGGATTGTTCTCCTGCTGAATCACTCTCAAGAGCTGATCCAAAACTGCTTTTGCTGCTGGAGCAGTGGGCTTGAAAGCCACTCTTCTAAAGTCAGAATTGGATTCTGCTACTGCAGCTATCTCCATGATTGCCATAAGGCAATTGAGCTGCAATTCACCTGTTTCTGTCTCAATCATTTTAGCCAAACAAAGCAAACCTTTAGTCTCTGTAATTTTCTTGCTGGTTGATAGACTCCCTATGGACAGTTTCCACAAGGCCTCCGCACAACTTATTTTGATCTTTTTCTTCATCTCAGAACTCTCAACCTCCCTTGCGTTTCTGTAATGCCCACTTCCTCTGTTACTTCCATGATCAGAATTCGCAGAAAACGATGATTGACCAGAAGATGACAAATTCACGACCAGTGAATGAATACTTGCTCTACCTGCTAGCATGGGGTCACTAAGAACTGTGTCCATGGACAGCAAGGAAATCAGTGGTCTAGTCACATTCGCTCTCACAAACTCCTCCTGAGCAATTGGACCCTGTTCTGCCATCTTTGACACCAAATTTGCTACAGCAACCTGAACCCTCATCGGAGAATCGCCGAGAACCTGGACAATGATCGGAACCCCAAGCGATGCCACGATGGACTCGACCACTCTCTCCTGGTCAGTAGCGATATTGACCAAAGCATTAGCAGCAGCAAGTTGAGCATCGGGGGAAGCAGACTCCTTCAGTAACTTCAGCAAAGGCACAATACCACTTTCTTCCATGATAATGATCTTGTTGCGCTCGTTGTCTTTAGCAATTGTAGCGAGCTCGTTGGCCGCATCGGCTCGGTCCTTGAGCTGACCCATTTGAATTGTGGCAGTGAAGGACCAAACCCAAGCGATGATCGGGTCGTTGCTAGCGATCGGAGGGAGAGATAAATTGGTGCCAGCGTCGGAATCAAAGATACTGAGAAGCCACTTCATGTCACCAATAGAAGATTCGAGAAGATTCGAAACCTTTCGGAAGTCAGCGGTGGAGGTTATGGAGAAAACTTGGCGGAGAACCCCACTGCGTTTCTTACACTTACGGACAAGGGTTAGGGCTCGTTCGAGGTTCTTGGAGACTTCGGCGACAATCCGGCGAACGGGTGGCTCGTAGAGAGAGGGAGTAGTGGAGGCGAGTCGGACGACGGATCGGAGCATGTCGGGGAGGTGTTGCACTTGCTTGGCGAGTTCGGAGCAATCAGGCTTCGAGGATTCTGCCTCTTGAGCGGCTTTGATAACTCTGTCTCCGAGCAAAATGGGAAACGAGAGTTCTTCTTGGATGGTCCTTTCGTCTTCAAGGTTCGCCATGGGAAAGGAGAAGAAGAGGATGAAGATGATAAACACTACAGAAGCAGAGACTAATGGCTTCTCTGCTTCGTTCAGTTGCTTTTTTTTCCCCCAAAAAGTAAAAATAAAATTGAAGAGCGAGAAAGAACTGTGGTATAGGGATTTGGATCAAAGTTGAAGGCGAATTCTTGGTAGTGCTAGTTTGGTACTGAGAGGAGTGTCGCCAGCGAGAATAACGATGAAAAACTGAAACGGAAAAATGGGTCGTGTGCAAAATTCAGCGGGAATGAAGCGAAGAACTGCAACGTACATAAGACGTCAATGGTCAAAAGGAGCAGCTTTTGGTTAAATTATGGATTGATTTGCTTTGAAAATGTTCTTTTTTCCTGGGCTTTGTTGGTGGAAAAGAGACGTGGGGAGGGTGTGGCAGATGAAAAGGACTGAGATTTATTATTATTTCTTTTGGTACAAAAAAGGACCGAGATTTATTTTTTTTATCTCACTCAATTGATCACAATTTTATTCTGACTACACTTAATTACAGTGGGTGAATCTCCTAATAAGAATTTTATACATATCCCAAAGTTTAAAATTGAGACTTCGTTTAAGCAATATTAAACTATTTACCACTTAAATTTACCCCTATTAGTAGGATCAAGATTTATTTTTTTTTGTTGCCCACCCAGTTCACCGGAGCTTTGCCCCGACTATATCCGGATCTGACCCGCGTCGCGCACCTGGCTATGGTGGGTGAGTCTCCCAACGGGGATTTTCTGTATACGCCAAGGCTCGAACTCGAGACCTCGCTTAAACGATATCGAGCCGCTTATCACTCAGACCAACCCCCGTTGGTAGGATCAAGATTTATTAATTGTATTGTTAAGACTTAAAAATGAATAATTGAGTCCAAAAGCAAAACAAAAAAAGGGGGGGGGGGGGGAATGATCGTCGGTCATTAGGCATCAAATGTCCTTAATTTAACATGGGCTAACTATAGTTCAAATATTCTTAATTTGATTTGGGCTAACTATTGTTCAAATCTTTGAATTTGATAAATGGTATATTAACATTATAATCTTTACTAAATCTTTAAATTGTGGGTAAGTTTAATTTTTTTTTTAAATTTTTTTATAAAAAAAAACCATCATAATTTTTATCAAAAAAATCATCATAATAAACTTACTAATAGGAGTTAATATAATCCCTCACAACGTAGTAAATCAAAATTTAAATTTTTATTAAAAAAATGATATATTTAACACTCAACAGTACTTCAAAAAATATTATTTAGAAAATATACATATTTAGCAAGCATAACAAGCCTTTTTTGAAGTCAGAAAACAAGTTTTTTTATTGATATATTAATAAAATTAAAGAACACTAAATTTTGAATTAAATTTGTACGAGAGAATTTCACTCAAGTCTTGCTTAAAAAAAATTATTTTTAAAGAGTCCCATAAAATTGCTAAATTATTGAAAAGTCCCGATTTCAGTGTGAAATATTCCAATTGTGAAATGATTGTTCATTAAAAATGACAAATGTGATGGCACAAATAATAATTTTATGTGTTGTAATTAATAAGTCAGACAACAACAAATGATAACTCTATTTTTTTTCAAAAAATTAGGTTTAAGATTATATGAATTATTGTTCGTTGTTACTTAACTTATCTGGCAAAGGCTTTGTTATTGTTGTTGTTGTTGTTAAAGTTGCCATTTATTCCATTTCACTTGGCATTTTTTAATGAATGAGGTAAATAACATCTTTATATACTACAATTAATAAGTTAGAGAGTAACAAATAACATCTCTATTTCTCTCAAAATATTATATCTAAATTATGAGTTATCATTTGTTGCTGTTTGACTTATCAATTATAGCACATAAAATTATCATTTGTACTATTTTACTTCTCATTAATGGTCATTTCTATAATCCCATGGGACTTTTTATTGATTTAATAATTTTGTAAAATCTTATAGAGATAAATTCTCTTAACTGATAATTATGAGAATTAAATGGGATTCTCCCAATTTTTATCTTGACTAAAAACATATTACAATTTAAATAAAACTCTACTGTGATAAATAGTTAAATAAAAATTATCAATAACATAACATGTTTTTAATAAAATGTTTAATAAATAGTAAAAATCGGAAAAAGAAAAGGAGCAAACACTAAGAAGGACTGTATATATATACAACACTATGAGCAATCCTTCAATAGCAAAGTCGCTTCAAGTATTTTTTTCCCCTACCCAAAACATCTTTAGGTGGCAATATATTGGGCTTGGAAACCCCCTAGTCTTTGGAATCTGACTCACTCACTCACACTCAGTGGCTCTTCTATGGCTGGCCTCCCAATAATTCAGTGCCTCTTCTACTGTTGGGTTTTAAGGTTGAAGGTAAAGTGTAAACCAATGTTACGAAAATCGAATTAGTCATTGGACCGTTCATGACGGTTCAATGGTTGCATTATGATCAAACCGGTCATTAAGAAATTTATGTACTTTAAATAACATATACTTGAAAAGAAATGGTCATCCATAATTTCATACTGAAATGGGTGTCTAACGTGCGGTTTCCCAGTAAACCCAGAAAACCTGTAAAACTATGAAGATAATTTCAAATGATGCCATTGAGAAGGCGGAGTACCAAGAAATATGGACGTCATGAAACACATGAAAGCTAGATGGATCTTCTGTACATTGCATTGCACATGGTCTCATGAATGAGTAGCCAGCTTGCTATGGTTCTACATCACAGTTTGGACGATCACCTACCATTCATCCCACACTAAAAGAAGGGCCAAAGTAGTAAAGCTCATGTGTTTTGTTTCAAAATCCAAACCAAATGATGAATTGCCACAGAAAAATGATCATGTTTGCGTTGTCTATGGTTGATAAACAGCATCTTCATTTCAACTGATGATTTTCCATTTAGAAACTAAAATCAAATCAAACTATGCCCTATTATGTGACTATTGTAATCATGGCTATCCCATCACCAACTAAAAAAACGACTTGTACTGAGAAATTCTTTATTCACTCTCTTCAAATCCAAAACAGGGGCACAGGTCCATCAAATATTAATTCTAAGATCAAGCAGGATATGAACAAAAAAGCTTTAAAACAAAGTACTAATCTCACGGACTTTATGAAAGATTAGCATCTTTCTTTAGCTTGTTACGGGATAAAATTTACTCAAATGATTGTTCAAATACAGAACTTAATCCCATAAAGGGGTTCTACGTTCGGAAGAAATAGATAAACATTTTCATCAGTAGCCAAGCATAAACCACAAACAATCAAGATAAAAAAAAAAAGTTGCAGGTAGGCGAGTTCAAACTAATTAATAAAAATATCTTCAAATCCTCAAATATTAACTGAAACGACATCCAAGGTCTCAATAATTCAAAATTGATAGTGTCCAAAACCATTGTAATTTCAACTAAGTTATAATCCAATAACTTTTAACCTAAGCAGTGAGGACAACAGCACCTCCCGCTTCCTTGATCTTCTTCTCAGCAATCTTGGACACGAGTTTGGCCTTTACGACGAAGGGCTTATTCTCAGGTAAAACCCCTTTGCCCAACACCTTGAAGTATCCAAACTGAGTGACATCGATCAAGGGAGCGTTATTCTTGGAAGCCTTATCCTTCGCTTCTTGAGGAACTAAGGACGACAGTTTGTCAATGTTGACAATGGGGCAGTAGAATTGGTTGCGAAGCTTGTGAAAGTATCGCATACCGACCTTACCGAAATAACCAGGATGGTATTTATCGAAGAGGATTCGGTGGTGATGCATACCTCCGGCGTTACCACGACCTCCTGGATGCTTCCTGTGTTTTCCGATACGACCATGGCCAGCGCTCACATGCCCTCTCTTCTTTCTGTTCTTCTTGAACCTCGTCGTCATCTTCCCTGCTTCTGTCTCCCGCTTCCTGTCTCGCAACTGCGGCTTTGGAAGAGAAGATTAGGGCTTTCAGTATTTATAAGGTATTTTTTATGATTTTACTCTTTTGACCCCGCAGGGCTCTGATTCAATTGGGATTTTTGTTTTTGGGCCAGCAATTCAATTTGGAATTTCGATTAGTATTTTGGGCCAAGCATATAATTTCAATTTCTTTTTTTTTCTTTCCGAAGTAAAAATAATGTTTGGAGGATATAAAATTTCACTTTAAAACAGTTTACCTTGCACTTATAAATTTATTTTGAAGAACGTCCCTATGAGTCTTATTAAGATGACATGAAGATTCAAAATTCGTAACATAACGCTCTTCCTTTTCTTCGAGAAATGTGTATTAAAATTTTTAATTTGTATAATTAACGTGTGATTTTAAGAAAATGAATTTGCAACCTTATTGAAATAATACATCAAGAACTCACGCTCTCTATTGAAGTAACATATCAAGAAAATGCACTTTAAAGTTGCAAATGAATTTTCAAAGTAATATATCAGTATTAATGTATGTTTCAATCAAAACCACTTGTCAATACATACCTAATTACAATTGATTTGATTTAATAATAACTTCCCATTTATCAAGCTGAACCAAACTGAACTCACCACAAGCCTATCGTGCCCATACTGTGATTTCTTGCGATAAATTTCCTTCAATACCACATCACAGTCAAACTTAGACAATGAAGACCACCATACCTACCTAGCGAGTCATGATCGCAAGTGATTTCTTAGAGACGCTACAATTAATGTGTTCTATTTTAAAATGTAGACTTAGTTGTAAATCCCCTAAATTTAAGGATGAGCAGCAATTAAGAAAAGAGAGATGAGAAAAATGCAAAGGCAGTGGAAGCTGACTACCAAGGCTTCCTTGAACCCAGAGGAATGGTATTGGATCCTGATATGTGACCTCGATTCCCATAACCTCCCCGTCCCCTGGAGCGGAAGTTTCCCCCAGATCCTACAAAATTTAAAAACAATCACAAATCATCCCAATGATCGACTTAAAACTTCAATGCAGTGAGGGGAGAAAATTTGATTACCAAATTGACCAGAACCAGATGACCGAGATAAGGCAGATAGAGCAGGACTCACAACCTGGCCAGCATCTTGCAAGATCTTGATCAAATCCCTGGCAAACTTGACATTTGCATGCGTGAAAAAGGTGAAGGCAGTTCCTTTAGCCCCTGCACGACCTGTTCGACCAATTCTGTGGACATAATCTTCCAGGCTTGAGGGGAAATCATAATTGATCACAAATTTTATGTCCTTCACATCTACAATCAACAAAAAGAAAAATAAGGATTTATATGCAAGGATTTAGATATGGAGAAAACTGCGAAAATCCTTATCCCTGCACCCCTAAGATTATGGAGATCAAACTCAAAGTCAACACATTCATCACATAAATGTGCCCACCTTAACTTTGCAGGGATAAGGAGCAGCTTCACCATCATTTCCACCTCCCATATCCAATTATCCACTAAGCATGCATGAGTCAACCAGGCTGCAGAGACAACCAGCTCCCTAACTGTGGATGGGCTGCAATCAATTTCACTACGTTCTTGAACAAGGGACAAAAGTTGTATCACTAGTGCATAATTGACAATTGACCTTAAATCGCCAAGCATTCACCCATCCTATCTAATTTACTTAGCCCCACGCTTGCGGTAGCTTATGCTAGAAATGATAGGGCAGCATCTCAGGCATGTTAATGAAACTGTGCTCCAGGTATCCATGCAACATGACCACCAAAAATATGATAGTAACTAGTAACAACACCAGGCAATGTACTGGAAGCAACAAAAGAGCATCATCTTTGCCAATAGCCTTATAACCTAGTGGCATGAGAGTTTCCCAATAAGTGAAAGGTTGCGAGTTCGATCCCGCTTATAACCTCAAGCCCCTAAAGCCTGCCCCTCTAATTTAAAAAAAAAAAGCAGAAAAAAAGGAGCATCATCTTTCAGTGGAATTCATTAATCCCTTGGTCAAGTTAGAGGAAGTTCCAATAGACCAACAAAATGGTATCTCTGCACACCCAAACCACAAATTTGAAACTGGACAGCAGCTGGCCGACTCACCTGTCTCTAAATTTTTAGCCCAATTCCAAAAACCTAAAATTCCTAACACACAGTGATCCTACCAAGACCCCGTGCAGCAACATCAGTGGCAGTCATTACTGGACTTCTGCCACTCTTAAATTCAGCCAAGACCCAGTCCCTTTCAGCCTGGTTTTTATCACCATGGATAGAAAGTGCAGGCCAGCCATCCATTCTCAATTGTCTTGTAACTTGATCACAACCCTTTTTTGTCTCAATAAATATAAGAATTCGACTCCCATCCATCACTTCTTTAAGCAGTTTGATCAATCTGCAATTGCACAACCAGCTCATAAGCATTAATTTGGTGAGCAGAACAATCAGACATATTGTTTATTGGTGAGAAGACAAACCTATTGTATTTCTCCACTTCTGTTAAAACTTCAACAAGTTGATTTATAGATTGATTTGCTTTCAAATCTGGTGATCCAATAATTACCTTAAAGATTATGATATCCACAAAACAAATAACTCAATCTTTAGTTCCCTAAGAAAAACAAACCAATTATACAGTAATCATAACAAAAAGCATGTACAATAGAGATCCTATGACAGTAAACCTTATATGGATTGCGTAGAAACTGCCTTGCCAGAGTCTCAACCTCTCTTGGCCATGTTGCACTCCAGTACAATGTCTGTCTATCAGGCCGGATCTGTTATATATAAAAAATAACTTTGAAATTTGATAGTGCACCACAAAATCCAATAATAAAATGAGTAAGATATAATGAAAATGGTACCTTCATATGTTCGTAGATTTCCCAAATCAAGTACACCCAAGAGTTGAGTTCTTTAAGGGTTAATTTATGATTGTGATTTATCATTAATGGTTGCTTATATTCTACATAAATGGACTACACCACTCACATAATAATTACTCAGTTAATTTACTTAGAACCAAATATGGAATTGAAAACAAAGAGGATCAATGAATTTTCTAGGCTACACAATTCACCACTTTCTGATGTTGCTGTATATTTGATGGTTCATGGTTGTATAAAGTCATTTCAGTATGGTGACTATGATCCCTACCTGCCCAATAATTTTTCTTATTTGAGGTTCAAAGCCCATGTCCAACATTCGATCAGCTTCATCCAACACAAGGTAAGTCACTCTTCGCAAATTTGTATGCTGAGCTTCCAACATATCTATAAGGCGACCAGGTGTGGCAATAACAATTTCAACACCTGCAAAGAGCCAACAGATAATAGACTCATTCTTACGTAAATTTCATCTACATAAAGGCTCAAAATACAAGGCACTTATGTTTACTGAAACGCAAAAACTACCTCTTTTAAGATCACGAATTTGAGGTCCCTTTGGGGCACCGCCATAGATACAAGTACTTCTAATATTTGCTCGAGAACCAAATTTTACAGCTTCTTCCTGAATTTGAACAGCTAACTCTCTAGTTGGTGCCAGAACTAAAACAATGGGACCTCCACCTTGTACGGAATGAGCGGGCAAGATATCAATTATGCTTTAAAACAAGAAAAAGTGGAAACTTGAAAATGAGCGAACGTGGAAACCAATGCATACCCAATCGAGGTTGTGCACTGATATGCACTAAAGCAGGAAGCAGATACGCGAGTGTTTTTCCTGAGCCAGTCTCAGCAATGCCAATCAAATCTCTACCCTTCAGAGCCATGGGCCAACCTTGAGCCTGAATTGGTGTAGGCTCCACAAAACCCAATTTGGCAATCACCTCAAGGCAGTAATCTAACAATCGGATAACATGATCAGCAAAATAAGTCAAGAAAAGTCATCAACAATCAGAATACCATGGAAAGGTACGTCACCAGGAAAATTTGCATCTTGGAATGTTCGAATCGGTTTAGGAATGTCATGCCCTTGCACTGTGATCTCCCTACTGGCACGGTAAACCATAAGCTCATGATCAGACATTGCCCGCACCGATGGGCTTTCAATGTAAAAATTCTTCTCAAAGGGAACCAAATTTCTAAAATCTTGCTTGGGAAGTGCTACGTTGTCCAAGTCATCCTTGGAAGATCCACCATGTCTTCCTCCTCTACCACCACCACCATCACCACGGCCACGGCCAACGCCAAATCCAGCGCTTCCACCGAAACCTCTACCTCTAGGCCCCCTTCCTCTCCCCCGGATCCTGTCTCCGTAAGCTCCACCAAATCTACCACCTCCCCGACCTCCAGTCAAACTGCTACCCCGATCTCTTCCACTACCGCGACGACCTACCTCATCTTTTCTATCACCAACGTGACCGTTTCCAAGTCTACCGCCCAAGCCCCCACCGCGACCTATGTCAAAGCCTCCAGGAGGCGGCATGAACGGCGACAACTCATTATAATTTGGGGCAACAGGTGCCGTTCCGAAAGCACTCCCGGCACCTCTTCCACCCACGTTATAACCAACCGGTGGAGGACCATAAGAAGCAGGACCTCCCTGGCTCGAGCTGGCACCGCCAATCGTTGGAGGGACCATCGGCGGCACGGATCCAATTAAATCACTGCATTAAGAAGAACAAACAAGCGTTGAAGAGAAAGGGGCAAAAAACAGGCACGTGTATAAGGCGAGTAAGTAGCATGCCAAGATCCGCAACCTACCTCCTGCGGTTGCGATAAGAAGTCGAGTCTGTATATCTGTTGTCGTAAGGTTTCATGTTCGGACCCTTGGAGTTGGAGCTAGCAATCACGACTAAGATTGCCGAGAAGGAACCTAGGGTTATCGGAATTCGGTGGTATTTCTGAATATCGGCGAAGGCAAGTCTGTGTGTCTTTCAAGAATCAAAATTGTTGGCAGAGTTTCTGTCGTCGCGAGGATTACTTGTGGTTCGGAATCCAACTCTGTAATTTGAGCGCGGAGAGAAGCTTATTCGAGAATCAAAATTTCAGCAAATATATGTGACGCTTGCAGGGAGGGAAACTAATAAAATATCTGACCGACCGCTCAAAATGACAAATACTTCTGAGTTATCTATCATCTTTCGATTTCAATATTTTGATCTGATGATTATTAAACCATCAGAAGAAAATTTGTCATACCATTAATAATAGTTATCATATATTTAAGGTTATATCTCAATATCTTAATTTTATTTTTTATATATATTTAATATTTTAATTTTATAGTATAATTTTATTTATAATTTTTTTAATTTAATATAATTTTTTATATTTAAAAAATAATATTATATGTAAAATTGTACTAAATTAAAAATTTTATGAATAAAATTAAACCATAAATAAGATTATAATGCTAGAAGTTAATAAAAAATAAGATTAAAATATTAGGTGTTATGTAACTCTATATTTAATATTAGATTTTTTATTTATATATTATAGGTGGAGAAGGCTGCAGAAAGGGATTCCACCGATCTCTCAGGAAGAATATAAACCCCTTGATTTAAGTTCTACTGAAACCGGGGGCACCCTTGAAGAACATGAAGTCCATTTTGGGGGACGACCAAACTTTCAAGGTACTGACAGCTTCTTTCGTTTTTTCGGCCAACATTTGCAAATCATTCTAATATATTATATGAAATGAAATAAATTCTCCGGGAATTTGTTGAGAAAACAATGTTATATAGCGTCAGATTTAACAGAAATATTGATGTTGTGAATTATAAAATACCTAAATACCGTTTTACGTTATGATATACAAGAAATGATAGGTTGAAAGCTCAAAATATTTAGGAAGATTTGAAGCTCTAGCATACTACACATGGTGAATTGAATTGAACAGATATATTTGGGGAGTTTGAAAATGGAAGTGGAGGAACGAACACTGGAGTGTTGGTATGTGGACCAGAGAGCATGAAGGAGTCGGTGGCCATGATTTGCCAGCAGAAATGCAAGAAAAGCCAAGCCTGCTTTACTTTTCACTCCCACAACTTTACGCTCTAGCTTCAAATGAATAGTTCAACGGATGTAGTAATTAGTGAATATCCATCCCCCCTCCAAAATATGATAAGGATGTTAAGTCCATGTGTAGATTTCATTTAGGAGGCAATAATTATATGGATATGTTATATGATTGAAAACTAATGGATAAGCACGGGAGCACGTTGCTTGATCAACTATCTAACTATGAGCTGCGTTTTTGGGGCGTGGTTCCGTCGCCATCGTTACTTTTCAGAAGGCAAAGGTGTGTTTCTTTCCATCCACTACATTGCAGCAGATGAAGTCCGTCTTGAAAGCTTTGTTCAATGCCCATTAAAACCAACCCCTCTTGGGTCAAGCAAAGCGTTCATTTCTCTTACGAAATGTCTACTGCTCAGCTTCCACTTTGACTGGAGCTTGATGAGAAGCCTTGGGATGGATTTTTTCCTCATGATCTGCTATATGTTCTGTCATCAATTAATCAAGTATCCATTTTCTATTTCAATTAAAATAGTTAATACAATTTTAGCTGTTTCAATTTTTACAGCAATTTTAATTTTCTTAAATTTTAAATTATAAATTTTTGTCTATTAAAAAATAAAATAATTTAAATTTTTATTAAATTATAAAAATTAATATTTTAGACAAAATAAAATTTGGAGGAATCAAAATTTATAATTTAAAATTTAGAGGATTAAAATTAAAATTAATTTATATTAAAAAAAAGATAAATTACGAATCGTTCGCATTTAATCAAAATGCTTGGTCTCTTCTCTTTCTTAATTTATGCTTTACATTTTAAAATTAATCACAACTACAATTACAAAACCTTTTTTCTGGCGGGACACATTCTTGAATCTTCCCCGAAAAAGACAAAAAGTTAACGAATACTTTTTTTAATTATCCACAAAAAGTTCATTAAATACAATATTTACCGATTAAAAACAAACGAACACAATCAAAGTAACAGAGTCAAACGCCGGCGGGGTCCCATGTCGCGCCACCTATTGTGATTCACAGTCGCCGTCGCAATTCACTGTACCGCTCTCACCGCTAGCTAACTCAGATAACGATTCCACCGGCGCCGCCGAGAGTTCCTCGCCCACCAAAAGCACAACGACCTCCTTCATGGTCGGCCGCCTCTGCGGATCAGGGTGACAACAAGCTAAACCAAGCTTCAAAATCATCTCCATGTCTCCTTCATCGTACTCACCCTTAATCCTCGCATCAGCCGCCTCGATTGCACTCCCTTTCGTGTACAAATCCCTCACCCAATCAATCAGCACTACCTCCTCCTCCGGCGCCGACGTCTCTATCGGTCTCCGCCCACACGCAACCTCCAACGCCACCACTCCGAAGCTGTATACATCGCTCGCCGACGTCGGCGCAGCCACCGAAGCCAGCTCAGGTGCCAAATACCCCAACGTACCTACCACCCTCGTCGTATTTGGAACCTCACCTTGTTGATAAAGCTTAGCGAGACCAAAATCCCCCAATCTTTCTCTCATTTCCGAATCCAGCAATACGTTGCTCGATTTAATGTCTCTGTGTATCACCACTTGATCCCAACCATGGTGGAGATAGTTTAGCCCTTCAGCGACGTCGACGAGAATTCGACGACGTCGTTCCCAGCCTAGAAGCTTCTCAGGTTTGCCGAATATCCATCTGTTTAGACTTCCATTGGGCATATAGTCGTAAACAAGCATGAGCTCGTTCCCTTTTCTGCACCATCCTCTCATTTGAACCTGTGAGTATTCGTGCGTACCTTAGATGTTTTACTATTCATTGAGATGGCCACGTGTAACTAGAGCGGACTCTGGTACGTTTCACAGCAAATGACACCTAAAGAGGTTGTAATCGGGTCTCGCTCACGCAGAAGGAAGAGGAGAGGAACAGAGAAAAAAAAAACTCTTAGGGATACACGCACACAAGCTTGCATGAGACAAAAAAATGAACTTTCGTCACTGCATTAAGACCACCTCCTTTGATCCTTCTCTTCCGGAAAACATGCATGTGTGGGCAGTTTATTCAGTAACTTCCACTTCCTTTATTTCAAACAATAGAAACTGTTCCCTCCCTCTCCTCTCATGGACTTGGACCTAATCCACCATGGGTGAACTAGCCCATTTCTTTACAGAACCAAATTCTTGTGCTGAAGCCTGCCCATGCTGGAGATCTCCGCCATAAATTCGCGTAATCCCTGCTTGGAATCGTGGTTGACGCATTTGACTGCAATTTCTGTGTTGTTCGATGGTGTTCCTTTGTAGACTCTTCTGAATCCTCTTGAACCTAGAAGATTATCCTCGTGGAATTCATCAGTAGCCATGCTGAGCTCCTCGTATGAGAATCTGTGTGGCCAATACTCTAGCTCCCAATCTTCAATTTCGTCCTCTTGCTCTTTTAATTTCTTGTTTCGCCACCACAGGTAAAACCCAGAACCACAAATCACCAGAAAAGCAAGGCATCCGATAACAATCCCGGCAATTGCCCCTCCTGAAAGCTTCGAAGACGACGATTCAGGCTAAAAAACTGGCAAATTCGTCATATTAATGTCTCTCGTAGGTCCAGTATCGCTGAAGCTCCAAGCTAGCAATCTCTGTGCTTCAACCCAGTTCATTTTTTATGAAGAAAATCCAACATACATCTATGCATACACGTAATTAGCTATAACAGGATCTTTATACGAAAGCGTCGACATAGATGGGCGAGCAACGCCAATTGGCGCAACCATAACATTTATCTCCAAATTTGTGCCATCAAAATCTATCCAAGCTCGAACGTTACGACCATTACGCATTCGAATAGGCACGAAACCACCAGTGGAATTATAGTAGCCAGCTGATTTTGTGACGATGGATTCAATGTTGTTCAGATCGATTCCGATATGGTTATCATCTGTGTCGTTGAACTCTAGGTTCTGGCCAGTGTCGAATTCAACGCCGAACAAGGGAGCAATGGTGGGATGTGTGGCGTTTGTGAAGAGACCAAAGTACTGGCTGGCGAGGGCACCGGTTGGAGACATGGTACTTGTAAGGACGAAGGCGAGATCGAAACCTGGGCTAGTAGAGATCTGAGGCAAAACGGAAAAGGAAGTGGAGAAGGAAGAAATGTTGGAGGAATTGGTGTTTGGTTTCATGGCGATGTCAGTGGGGTAGAAAGATCGTCCGAAGGAGTACTGGTTGGAGTCGTTGGTCATGCGGACGACGGTGTGGTCGACGCGAGCGTCATTGATGAGAGTAAGGTTGGTGTCATTGACGATGCCGTTGAAGGAATTGTAGAGGAAGTCGAGTGCAGAGATGGGAGAGATCAGGACGGGGAAGAAGAGAAGGAAGAAGATCGTCCCCATCGTAGAGGAACTTGTCACCGTGACCGTCACCGGCGAGGGGAAGAGGAGGGAGGTTAGGTGGGTGGGGTTTTGGTCAGCATTAAACCACGAATCCAATGGGCCGAACAGATTCTAGGAATTATCTCAGTTTAACGATAACTTTTTATTTGTACAGTAGATTTAGAAGGACTTTATTAAATCGTGTGAGAGCTAAACTAGATGACTTTTTATTTGTATGTTAAATTTTGACCACCATTACCGATTATAAGGGGGGAAATAAAAAACTTCAACAAGTCTATTTGTTTTTTTTCTTCAGGTTGGGACAATAAACAACGTTTTTTAATTCTGGTAGTGTGAAAATATAATAGAATAAATGATATCCAGAGTTGTTAAGGAGAGTTGACATAAATAGTAAAGAATTGACTCGTATCAGTATCAATATGACTTCGATTCTTATTATTGTTGTGAATTTTTTTTTATAAGCGATCTTGTAAGTTTTTTGTAAGCGTTTTTTAAATTTTGGGACTATATTCTGACTTTAGTAAAAAATTAGTGTCAAAATTACTTATATTTTTATGTATAAAAAAATGATAACACGAGTTTGAGCTAATCCTTTATAATGTAACAAATTAATATTTAAATTATTGTTAAAAAAATATTTATATTTAATGTCTGACATCATTTTGAATAAGATTATTTTTAATAAGGTGATACTAAAAAAAAAGTACAGTAAATCATGATGTGGAGATTGGAATTGGAATTGGAATTGGACCTACACGGTAGGAAGTAGGTTTGGAGATAATGAATGATTGAAAATTGGATATAGTGATATAGATGTGCTTAGGGATAATACGAGGTCATTTATTGTTCTCCAACATTCTATAGACCGTAGATATTGGTGCTGGCTGCGTTGGCTCTATTTAATATGCTTGAGTGTGTGTGGAGGATGAGGCAGCTTCTTGGCTGCATCCATGCATCCACCGAAATGCAAATTGGGCGATGAACTGTGTTGAAATAATTAGAATGTTAATTCAAATGCGATTCATCGATTTTGGGGAGAAGGATTGGATTTGGTTTAATCTACTCAGTAATGGCCTCTGTGATTACTCATTATTAGATGCTGAAGCTGACAAAAATATATCAATTTTTTTTGGCCGAAAAGTAAATCATCATAAGCACAACAAGTAGTAATTAATCATATGCTTCACCCAATAACAATCATTTTAACCACTAATGCTTAATATCATCCGATGGGAAGCAGGAGGGTTGGCTGGCGGCAAATAGCAATGTGGTGAGAGTCCCACATCGGGTAGATGCCAATTGTGAGAGAGAAAGGAGAGCATAAAAAGAAGGGAAGGGGCGCGTTTACAAAATACTTACCTGGACGGGGTTAATGGGTGATCATTAAGGCCTATGACCTGGACATGTGGCCTCCATTGCACTTAGGAGGGGTACTTGCCTAAGGTCTACCTAATTGGTGGAGCCTACGTCATAATTTGTGGTAGCGGGGGCCTGCGTTCGCGCGGCCCTTCCCTATTCAAAGCCCAATCTTACTATTTAATTATGATCCTTTTAAAAATTTTGGGCTACGGGCTTAACTAGATATTAGCCCAAGGTTTTGGTTTTTGTTCCAACCCCATTCTTAGTACTTGGGTCCTTGATCTGGCTTAAAAAGTTCGGGGCTGCTTTTGCTAACTTGGTAGTTGTACCAAAGTTTTAATTAGTTAATGCTGTTGCCAATGAGTTGGTATAGGGGCTTGAAAGTTGTGAGTTCATTTCTTATTAATGTGATCTTGTGAGTTCATTTCCTATTAAGAATTAGTTAATACTGTTAGAATTTTAAAATTATTATCGGTAAAATTCTTTAATTCATTAATTAGAGGGTGATTATTTAGCTAGTTGGGGAATACCAAATTCAAAGCAAAGAACACTTTAGGAAAAAAATTAAAATTTAGGACCATGATTAAAGGTGTTGAATGAAAAGAGTAACAAGGTTCTCTCTCACGCGTGTTAGAGAGAGAGAGAGAGAGAGGGGAGTGATGTGAAAGGCACAACATGAGAGGAGAGCGGGCGTGGTTGAAATCGGGCTGGATCTTCACAGTTGTGAGGGAACAGAAGCATATGAGAGTTGTCGCCTAAAAAAAGAAAACAAGAACAAGGAGCAGAGGTTAGGAACACGTGGCTTGCAAGTGTGTGGGGTGTGGCACATCCTAGGCCGTCCACGAACATGGAATAATATATTGAGATCCAAACTTAGGATAAAAGGATGTGAGGATGTGATGTATCATAATCATGGATGGATGGATGCTGCTTCACTGGTCATTATGATATAATTCTTTATATACCGTATAAATATAGGATTAGAGGAGTATAAAATGAAATGAAAGAGCCGAAGGAGGAGGTTAATTAGGCGTAACCCCATGTAATTCTATTTTCAGGGTTGGAAGCTACTGAGGGCATTATGTATCCAAGTGCTGGTATGTTGTCATACATAATCTTATTATATGTTCCTATAACATGCGAATATGTCACAACCCTTGTTCCTCACCCTCTCTCTCTCTCTCTCTCTCTCTCTCTCTCTCTCTCATTTTCCATTATTCCTTCCAACTTCCAAGCACTTTACCAATGTAATGTAACTCTTAAATGAAGTTTCTTCGTACGCAACGCGTCTTAGCTTTCATGAATGTGACTCTGTTTCTCAGCAACACCCTGGTCCCGTACACTCGTCTTTTCCTGTGTCTACACGTGGCATGCACAGGAATGTTATTAGGTTATGTTTTCCTGTATGTCACCGTACACGTGGCATGCACAGGAATGTTGACGTGGCACATCCGAGGCCTCCCACGTTATCGCGCCAGTTCCAATGTCTTGGAATAGGGCTGCTGCCATGTGCTCTGCTTCTTTATCAGGCATGAGTGATGACCCATAATGGGGGTATCTGATTCAATACCTCCACGAGAGACCACGCCCCCTTTCTGAATCTCACAATCATTTTCTGGATTAAAAAAAATATGTGATCCTTAATTAAATACTACTATTTTAGAAATATCATAACATATAATACTAGGCAACACATAACTTTATATGTTAAAATATTATTTCTTGGAAGAGCGCGAAATAATTTCTGCATACATGTAATTTTTAACCAAATCAAAAAACACAAATGTATGTTTGATACAATTGAAGTAAAAATAAAAAAATAAAAAAAAAATTAATTTTATTTTAGTACAATAGAAGCCACTTTTATTTTTAATATTTTAAATTATTTTAGAAGTAGAAATAAAATATTTTAGACAATTTTAACATAAATTATAAAATTTTTAAACAATTTTAACCCTTCCTAAGTTATAAAAAATATTTATTACCATTTTACCCTAAATTATAAAAAAAAATATATCAATTTCATACTTTTCTATCATACTAAATAAATTTTTAAAACTCATTTTTAGTTTAATTATATTTTCACTTTTACTTTTATCCTATCAAACATATCTCAAAAGAAATGCTTTGGTGGTCTTAAATAAAAGGAGTTTAAGAATATGGTTTAGTTTAGCTTAAAGAGAAAATTGATTATAACAAATAGATTTTATATGGTTGTTCTCATAATTATTTTTTTAGGTAAATTATCAAAAATAATATTAAGTAAAATTATAATTACTAAAAATAGTATGAGGTAAAGGGATGAGACAAAAATTCATAAGGATAAAAGCGTCATTTCACATTGAGAATATAAAAAAAAAAGTTAGTGGTATTAACTCTTAGGAAACTATAGTTTGAAAGAGGAAAACTATAATTTTATCCTATAATTAATTCCTGTACTTCTATAGATATTTTAGATATTTTGGTCTAAAAACACTTTTTTTATTTTTTACAAACCAAACACACACTATCTTCTTCCCCACCCTTTTTTTTTTGTTAAAATTTTTTTTAGAAAGGAGTTGAGCTCACATACGATTTAAGAGTATGATGAAATCTCCTTTCCTCCTAAGCGATATCAATATCGGGTAGGGCGAGCCGTCTATTATCTTCAAACGTAAATTTAGGTACTTAGAAGTTATGATGCCTCCCCAAATATCGTAACTAGAATCACAATAAAATAATATTCTCTATACATCGAATATACTATAAATAATCGTATATCTTATTATTTTACTGGCTAAACCTACGAAAGATAGATTCCTCACCATGATTTTATTTTTCGGAAGAGTTTTATTTTCATTCTCTCACATCACTCCAATTGAGTTAAACTATACTTTTGTTGGCAAGGCCTCATTTCAACGCATGTAGTTCTAATGCTTCAACATTATATTTGACAGATTGAAAATAATATTCTAATTTTAAGATCACTAAAATTTCAAATTTATGTTATTTATGGCTAATACTAACATTCTCTCTTCACAAACCAAAAAAAAAAAATACAACTATATTATAATTATAAAGCCAATCAAATTTATTGCGGTATAGACTACTCCTTCATAATATAGTAAATTAATATTTAAAATTTTATTGAGAGATATGCTTACGTGTAGAGTCTAACTGTATCTTAAATATGATTGTCTATAATAAAATGATATCTATACTTAAAAAAAAACAAAAAAAAAACAAGAAGAAGAATCTACGAAATGGGAAAAACTATTTAAGCCGTCGTGACTTTAGTTAAAGCAAAACTATTTTCAGGTTTTTTGTAACCAAGACCCTCCCCAACACGTTCCACAGAATCTGACATGAGTCATATGTTCTTATGGCCAAATTTCAATGGTGATGGGTCATTTTAGATCCATATATCCAAGAAAAAGTAATTTGCTGAAAAATAAGGTTAAATGGTTAGAGGTCCAATTGATATTGAATTGGAATTAAAAATATCATAATTAAAATATACAAAATATTCATATATAATAATAAAAAAATGTATTATTTAACTAAAAAAGGTATTAATTTATGAGTAAAATGTAAGCATTCTTGCATAAACTTCACATAGTTTAACAAAACATAATTATTAAAACACGGATATACTCAAATAATATTTTTTTCAAACTCAAAAAGAAAAAAATATACAAAATTAAATCCGATTGTACATGTTAATCTCGAATGAGTTAAATTTTAGCCAGTTTAAATAAAATATTGGACTGATCATGTGATCAATTAATTAGTTTTTGAGTCAACTCGGTCATCCAAATTTCCATATATTGAGAAACAGAGAGAATGGAACGAATAAAAAATAAAAGGTAAGTGATGACTCATGAATAACTTAAACAGAACCATTAGTGGCAAAAATAGAAAAGACGCCCTTAATATTCTTCACGTGAGATTAAAGTTAGGTAAGGTACTTGTGGTAATATAATGCAACTAAAGGAATATTTAGATAAGAGTTTAAAAAAAATTATAAAAAAAAAAATTGAATAGTTTTTAAAAAAAATTGAAGAAGAGTTTATAAAAAAAATAATTTTAAATAGATGAGTGTGTGGATAGTTATTATCAGAAAAAATTTTGTAATTAAAAAATTATTAAAAATATATAATTTTATTAAAAATAAGAGAAAATAGATAGTATTAGAAAAAATAAAGGTAAAATAGTATTTGGATAATCTATAAGATCTTTTACTGTTATAGAAGCTAGTCTTAATATCTAAAATTTTAGTTTTAAACTATAGTTTGATCTAAAAATATTTTTAAAAAAATATAACTGTTTATTAAAAAAATAAACTAAAATTTAAGCAATTTTTTTTTTAAATTTTAATTTTGATGTTTATCAAATATACACTAAATGAGAAGACAAGAAAGGGGACTAGATATGCACCAAAAATCATGCAGTAATTGAAAAAGTTCTACCGAGCCTATCAATTTAGCTTGCCTAATTTTTTTACTTTTATTGAAAGCTACATATAATAAATCATCAATAATTCATTAAGTATGTAATATAATATAATCCGATTAAGTTTTCCAAACAAACACGTGAGCTAAATGGATGAGGGGGCGGGGGGGGGGGGACCAAAATTAAAGACTTCAGCTTTTTCTATATCAAATTATACAATTTCAAGTTATCACAGAGGGAAATTTTTATGTATTTAGTTTTTCTCTTCTATATTTTGTAGCATTAAAAAATACTCTCTTTTTGCCATCATAGCATTAGTACTTTTAAAAAAAAAAAATTGTCCACGATTATAGTTTAATTTTCGTTTACACAAGATTTCCCCCTTCCCAAAAGTCTATTTTGGTCATTGTCATTTCAAATAACTCTCTTCAATCAAGCACGCGTTGTCAAAAAATAAATTTTGTATAAAAAGTTACAGCTGATTGAAAAAAAAGGAACATATCTATGGAGAAAATTATGTATTAAAAAATACGCAATATAAGTTGGGTGAAAAGAATTCGGTATCTTTTATATAAGATAAGAATGAAAAGCTGATAAATGGAGAAAATTATACAAAGAGAAGTGCTTTCATTTGAGATTGACCTTGATAATATTAAATCTAGACTCATTTATAATTACTTATCTATCCTTATATTCAACTAGTAGGATATTGGGGAAAATATAATGAAAGATCTTTTAAAATTTAAAATAATAAAAAGGACATTTAAATTTAAAAAAAAAATATTAGGTCTCTTGTACAATATGTCATTTATAAATTTAGGATAAAAGATAAAATTATCTTTTAGTCATTTATAACTCCTGTAATATAATTTACAACTTCAGTAATAGTTTTAACAACTCTCCCTAAGATTTACAACTCTAAAATTTAAATTAATTATTTTCAGGTTTACAACTCGCATTTATAATTTCAATAATAGTTTTGACAATTTCAGTTAAGATATTTACAATTATAAAATTACAACTAATTATTTTTAGATTTGCAACTTCAGTAATAGTTTTCATAACTTTCTTTGAGACATTTTCAAATATAAAATTGTAACTAATTATTTTTGGGTTTATAACTCCTCTAATAGCATTTGTAACTTCAATATTATTTTTGACAACTTCAATTAAGACATTTACAATTATGAAATTAAGCCTAATTGCTTTCGGGTTTATAACTCTACTAATAGCATTTATAACTCCACTAATAGTTTTGACAGCTTTAACTAATATATTTACAACTATAAAATTATAACCAATTATTTTTGGATTTATAACTCTTGTAATGAGATTTGCAACTTCAGTAATATTTTTCACAACTCTCCTTAAGACATTTATAAATCTGAAATTGTAACTAATTGCTTTCGGGTTTACAACTCTTCTAATTACATTTGTAATTTCAGTAATTGTTTCGACAACTTTCCCTAAGATATTTACAACTCTGAAATTAGAACTAATTATTTTCGGGTTTATAACTCTTGCAATGGAATTTGCAACTTCAGTAATAATTTTCACAACTTTTTCTAAGACATTTACAAATATGAAATTAGAACTAATTACTTTCGAGTTTGTAACCCTTGCAATGTGATTTGTAACTTTAGTAATAATTTTTATAACTCTTTCTAAGACATTTGCAACTCTAGCAACGTACTTACAATTGCTTTTAGGTTTACAATTTTTGTAATAGGATTTGCAACTTCAACAATAGTTGTCACAATTCTCCCTAAGACATTTATAACTCTAAAGATAATTTAATTTTTTTACTCAAATTTATAAAGGACATATTGAACCTCATGGCTAATATATTATTTTAGATATTTATATACTAATTTTATCATTTTAAAATTCGCATAATTTTTATTAGTTTTTTCCCTAATTTAATATATTTCGCTTAGAATCTAATCTCATGCGAGATATTAGAATAAAATGACATATTCTTTTAACTAAATTATTATATATATAAACGAACTCACAACTGCTTATTTAAATGATGAGAATCCCTATAACTCATTAATTTAAGTTAGTTATGCTTGATTGCTTGTATCATTATGTTTAGCTAGATGAAAATAGAATATGGGAAGCTATATGCAATTTTTATATTTTTGCATTAAAATATTAAAAGATTGATACTACTAATTAAAATTAAAAATATAACGAGTGTTGCATAATACACTAATGTCTATTACTCAAATATTTATTTAAAAAATAATTGAATGAAAAGAAAACAATTATAGGCAATAATAGTGGGAAGAAATGAGATATAGTGCTTAATACATGTCACACTATTAATGTAACTTGTTGTAAGTACAATGTTATTAAGAGAAGACATGTAATACAAGTCAGACTATTAATATTTATGCCAGTAGATTTATATGAGATTTTATATATGATAGGTAATTTGATATATTTAGTTCAGTTAAAACACATCTTAATATTTTTTTTTATAAAAAAATTTAAATACGTTAAATACTAATATTTTATTAAAATTAAGGCATAACTTTAAGTTTACAAAACACTTATAAAAAATTTATAAAATTATTTATTAATTTTTTTTTATAATAATAATAAAAATTAAACTCCATTTTCATCGTATACGTGACCACATCTTAACATCTTTTTTAAAACAAATTGTTTCCCAAAACAAATTTAATTTATATATTATTATATAGGATCTTAGACTTCGGGCAAGGGGGAGACCCAAATTAATTAATTCTAGTTAGGATCCCAGACTCAAATATACATATTAAATTAAGCGTATGGGCCCCCCTTCTGCCTATAAAGTCCCACCCTCGCCTCATACTATAAGTTTTCAAGGTCCAACTCCACCCTCTTCCTCCTTCTCTTTCACTCTCTGACTTTCCGGCGACGCGCTTGTTTTGCCCCGGCGAACTCAGCAAATCATGGACTCCAAACACACTCCTACACTTAAATTCCTCTGTAGCTACGGCGGCAAGATTAGTCCCCGTTCCACCGACGGCGAACTCCGTTACGTCGGCGGCCACACCAGAGTCCTCTCTGTTGATCCTTCCATTACCTTCTCAGGTTTGTTCTTTTTTTTTAATTCTCTTATTAATTAATGTTACGTGCATATGTGATTTGATTTTGATGATTCAATGATGTCAGTTAAACTTATCTGTGTTTTTGCTGCTTGCAGACCTCATGGTAAAGATTGTAGAGCTCTGTGGTTCGTCTGTGACTTTGAAGTGTTCATTGCCCAACGTAGACCTCGAGACGTTGATTTCCATTACTAACGATGAGGATTTGGCCATTATTATCGAGGAATATAATCGAGCTTCGTCGTCTAAGGCTCACCCGCTGAAGATCAGAGCCATTCTTTCGCCGCCCGAGTCTCTCAAGAAAGGGTCTCCTCCTCCGTCTTCGCGGTCGTCCAGCGCCGACCACTCTTCGACCGGATCATTGACTCTCTCCTCCGCCGAATCGTTGCCGTGTTCCCCTGCATATCGCATTCTCCGTCCGGTCGCGTATCCGGTGGGAGTCCGTTACGATTCGGGAAAACCGGGCTGCTATTCCGGTACATTCTACAGAAGCTCTCGATTCTTGAACCGTGGACCTAGCTGCCCCAATTTCTGCAATCTCTGCCACTGAGTGGGATTCTCAACAAATTAGGGTTTTAGGACTGTTTCGAACTCGGAAGACAGATAGAACAATTTTAAATCAAAATAGATGATGATGATGATGTTAGGTGCAAGTAAAAATAGAGTACATATCAAAAGAGTGTAAGAGTACAGTACAGTTTATTGAACACGACGATTTGTTTAATTTGATGTTTGTGGATCATAAATTTTTGGATTGAAGCTAAATTAAACGGAGGCTATTAATCTGGAATATAAGATTCTCGTTTCCAAAGGAGTAGGATTTTATTCCGAGACGTCGGACATATTCGCGTCTTAAAATTCTGGGCTGTAGAGAAGGCTTATTTTCCGTGTGAATTTGACAAGGATGAAGAAGAGTGAGCTTCTCTCCTCAAATTGGTGGTCAAAATATTCTGGTTGATTTGTATCAACGGTACTAACACTCTGTGACTTTGCTTTTCCCCTCCCTACTTGCAAGGTCATATGGCGATTGGGATTGTGACTTGTGCTACTATTTTACATTCTTGAAACCCAGATGCATCTTGCAGAAATAGTCAATAGCAGCAGCTGCTGCAGCCTCGTTGGACTAATTATTATTTTTTGTTTAATTATTAAACCAAATAATAACCAGTCCAGAGGAATTATAGAGCAAAAACACTCATGGGATCAACAAAATATCTATTTTACACAATTATAATTGGATGTCAAGATTATGAGACTCTGTTAGGAAAAAAAAATCAAGATTACAAGATTTTTATAAGAAAAATATGTTTTTGTCAACAAAGATCAAAGATATATTAAGATGCTAATCACTGTATTATTGAAGATTAATCATTAGATTGTTTAAGACTGTAACTTCTATAAAAGATAGTGATCCATTTTAATAGTTCATAGTAAAAAAATTTTAAAATATTAAATTTTTATAAATAGTCAAAATTACAAAATTTTGAAATAAAATTTAATTTTCTTTCCTAATATGCTTTTGCTGGGTTAAACTCTTGTAGCAGTCCTCTTATTATTAATAGTATTAAAAATCAAATTCGACTCACCGCAATGATAAAAATTGATTGGCTAATTATAACGTGAGAAATCTCCAGTATTATCTTCAACTATGTTTAATGTATACTTTCTCCTTACAAGCATTTGGAAAAAGAGACTAATAGACAAATCAACTATAAAATAAGTATATGCAGTATATATGTATTATACTTAATAATTATTTTTAAAATATAAAATATTAAAAAATTAAAATATAAATATTTATTAATATTTAATTATACAATCATCAGTCAAATTTATCAAATCAGCACATTTTATTAAATAAAACTAAAATATTAAAATTAAAAAATTAAAAATAAATTTAAAAAATTTAAAAAATTAAAGTAAAATTACGTACAATTTTAAAGAATTAAAAATATATTTTAGTGAAAAGAAATTATAAATCACCGAAAATATTAATTTAGAACGCAGCCATTTACCTGGAACACTGTGCCTTGATCAGCGGCATCACTGTTTTGAGATTGGTGAGAGATGGAATATAGTTGTGATGAGGTGGGGTCCATCAACTGCTGGGGGATGTTGCGTGGCATCATCTTAGCAAATCTCTCTGATTCTTCTGAGAGCTTTCCGCCTCCAAAACTTCATTCTGCACAACACGTCAATGGAGTCACTATTATTATTACGAGGCTCCTTCCTTCCTTCCTCCCTACGAATTCAAGCTATCTCGCTTTTTTCTTCTCCCAAGTTGACGAGGTCAACTAGGTTCCTGCCCATGCCACGCGTCTTGGCTTTACTACAATTCTCAAACTCCTTGCATTTTTAATATTTATTACTATCTCATTTAATTAATTAGACATAACGTCATTTGTTAAGAAAAAAAGGCTGTTATTTAGTTAGTGAGAGCAAGGAATATTTAAATAAAACTCCCACCTTCATACCGCTTAATTAGGATTATGTAGTTTTCCCCCTCGGCCTACTCAAAGTAGAGTATGTGTATTCCTGAAATATAATAAAGCCGCGATTAGTTGAAGTATTCTTGTATTTACATTGAAGGATGAACCAATAAAAGGGCGTTTTAACTCGTTAACACACATCCAATATACTCCCACAAGAATCTCTCATTCACATCACCTGTTAGATTTCTTAACCTTCATCATTAGTATTATATCAATTCTACAATAATTCCAAGTGTCATCCCAAGCACAAGACCTTCCATATATCTCGAACTAGCTATACAATATATATATATATATATATATAGCGTGTAAAACATCTATGCATTGTTTCTTTAATTTGGTTTCTCAATCTACGGGATAGGCTTAATGAAAGCAAGCTATGATGCTGCTGAAAAAATGAGTGTTTCACTTGGATTGATGATAGCCGTGCGCTGAATGGTTATGGCTGCCGCCTTTTTTCCCCTTTATTTGTATGGTTGATTATTACTTTTCGATCTCCTTATATTTTTTTTAATAGAAATTAGGCGATATTTTTTAATTAATAATTTATAGATTAATCCTCGTAAATAAACAAGCTTTGATGGCCACTTCCTTTTTTTTTTTCACAAATTCCAATTTGAAACTCCGTACTTAAGAGGCCCCTTCCACTCACGCCAACATCCGTTGCTAACACACAGATATTTCGTTAAAGTAATAGGATTACAAATGACTTATCAGAGGCTTTAAAATCTATAGGGTAAACTACTACCATTCCTTTTTCATAATGCATCTCGCCCGTCATCATCTTGCAAGTCTTTGATTCCATCTTCTGCAACTTCTTTTACTGCTGGCCAAACATGTCACTCCTTCCGGATAACATGCCAATGGAGAATAGAATGAACAAGCAAAGTAAACAAGGTCCACTCACTCATTCCCAGCATCTTGCCTTTTCTTTTGCTTTAACCGCTTGGCACCGCAACGCAACAAAACTTACAATCTCCACGATCGCGTTTCAAGAAAAGTTTCGGTTTTAAGGGCATTCAAAAATCAAAAGCTGACGTACTAATCTGTAAATCACGAGCAAAAACCATCTTACACAAGTTACGATGCACCCGTAATCCTTTGACTCATTGTTCCCTTAATCGCAAATTTCATAAAACCGCCTCTCTTCGTGTCCTCTTCCATCCCCTTCCACGTTTTCTCACGCCTTTCCACCGAAACCTTGCTTTATCAGTAAACCCCCAATTGAAACCCTTTGTTTTTTTCCCTTTCAGCATTATTCTCTGCTTTGCAGCTTGTTTAGGCAACATTTTTAATTTCAATGTTGAGGCTTTACGTTTGTGTTTTAGAAGGCAAAGACTTGCCCGTCAAGAATTCCTACGTGAAACTTAAACTGGGCAAGTTTAAGTCCAAGAGTAGGATATTGAGTCACACCTCCGACCCTGTTTGGTATGAAGAGTTCGTTTTCAGGGTTCATGACGCACACGACGAGCTTATCGTTTCTGTCTTCAATCATAACGATGAATCCGTAGCCATCGATTTGTTGGGCGAGGTACGGATTCCGGTAGGCTCAGTTGCCTCTGAGGATAAGCAAACCTTGCCGCCTACATGGTTCTCTCTTGAATGTCCCAAGACTGGGAAATTTGTCAATATATACTGTGGTTTGTTAAATTGTTTCCTTGTCTATGCTTCAAATTATCTTCTCACATTGCATTTCAGGATTATTTTTTATCAATGTGCTCATCGAACAAGTTTTGGATTAGAAATTTAGAATCATGTTGTGTTAGAATGTCTAATGGAACCTCGTGTAGATGCTTATTTTCTATTATTCTAATCTGAAATTTACAGATACATATGCATTGGGCTGATTATTATAATTACACGAGTATTGGAAATTGTGTGCTGGGACGATAATCGGTCTTTCATGCACTGGGTTTCAAGTAGCTGATTTTTTTTTTATGGCCTCGAAGTTCGCTTCTGTCTCCTTACCTTACTCCATTTTACTTATTCCTGTTTTTAGCCTGAAGATTAATATTTGCTTAGGATTTGAAATGGAAAAGCTATAATGTAATGTGTCTAAAGCATGGTTTAATATACTACTGCTGCTCGTTTGCATTGTTCTCTTTGATTATATTTTCACTTTGCTCTGTTTCGTTGCAGTTCATTACTCCATTGTTGAGGTATCGTCTAATATTTACTTCTATAATCAGGGAAAATTCTCCTTACTGTTTCTCTTCGTGGTAAAGGGCATACTTCTTTCCTCAATCACATGCATACTCCGAGTTCCAATGTTGCTATGGAGGACCCTAAAGATTTGGCAGGTCCACGCATTTCATCTCAGGACTTTTTTATTCCCAAAGTTGCTCGCTGTAAAATCCCTCAAGGGAAACAGTTGATGAAGGTCGTTGCTAAATATGCTAATCGTTTGGACAAAGTTTTTAGCAAGAAAGAAGAAAATACAAAAGGTGGCGATGATTCTTCAGAACCACCCAATTCATTATCTGATGATGAAGAAATAGTTGTTGGTGATGATCCGTCTCCTTCTGGCTTTGAACAAGCCATTGCATTAATGGAGTCAAGAGATGATAAACTAGAAATGCCTGAAAATCTGCCTGGTGGTATCCTAGTAGATCAGATTTATGTAGTGCCTAGTTATGATCTTAACGCGTTTCTTTTTGCACCCAATTCACGGTTCAGGAGAGAGTTGGCAGAACTGCAAGGCACAGCAAATGTTCAAGAGGGGCCCTGGACATGGAAATCTGGAGATATGTCTTGCTTAACACGAGTTGTTTCGTACACAAAAGCTGCCACGAAGTTAGTTAAGGCAGTTAAAGCCACCGAGGAGCAAACCTATGTTAGGGTGAGTAAAGAGGAATTTGCCGTACTTGTTAATGTAAGCACACCCGAGGTCCCATATGGGAATTCATTTAAGATTGAATTGCTTTACAAGATAATACCCGAAAGGGAGCAGTCTGAAGAAAAATGCTCTCATCTTGTGGTGTCTTGGGGCATTGTCTTCATGCAAAGCACAATTATGAAAGGCATGATAGAAGGGGGTGCTCGTCAGGGATTGAAGGAGAGTTTTGATCAGTTCTCCAACCTACTTGCTCAGAAATTTAAGAAGCCAGACACCTCAGATTTATCAAACAAACAACAGGTCTTGGCAACTATTCAAACAGAAGATCAGTCCAATTGGCGGCTGGCAATTAAATATTTTGGGAATTTTACAGTAGTTTCCACCATTGTCATGTTTCTATATGCGTTGGTGCATATCTTCCGTTGTGGTCCAAACGAAATCCGAGGCTTGGAATTTAAAGGCCTAGAATTGCCAGACAGTTATGGAGAGCTCATTACAAGTGGAATTTTAGCCATCCAGCTGCAGCGTGTTTACAACATGCTCTTTCACTTTTTACAAGCTAGATTCCAAATGGGTAAGTATAATGTTCTCATAAGCTGGAAACTTATCTCAACTATCATTTGAATTTCATTTTGAGAATTCCCATGCTTGCTATTTCGGTTTAGACTTCATCATAGGGTTCAATTGAGTCCCATCCGTTTTGACAGGAAGTGATCATGGTCTGAAAGCCCATGGGGATGGATGGGTTCTAACGGTGGCCGTAATTGAGGGGGTTGATCTGGCATCCTTAGAGTCATCAGGCTTATCAGATCCTTACGTGTTTCTCACCTGCAATGGAAAAACAAGGTCAAGCTCTGTCAAGCTTCAAACAAGAGCTCCTCAATGGAATGGTGTGTTTTTTTATTTGATTTGGTACTTATTTGCATTAATATATCTTTTACTTGGATGTGTGTGTTAATCTTTTAACGAACATGCAGAAATATTAGAGTTTGATGCTATGGAAGAACCGCCGTCGGTTTTAGATGTGGAAGTGTTTGATTTTGATGGTCCATTTGACCAGGATGTTTCCCTTGGACATGCTGAAATCAATTTCGTGAAGCACACATCTACTGAATTGGCAGACATGTGGGTCTCGCTAGAAGGAAAGCTTGCACAGGCATCCCAATCGAAGTTGCATTTGAGAATATTTTTGGACAATAATAAAGGAGTTGAAACAATTAGGGGTTATCTAATGAAGAAAGGAAAGGAAGTAGGTAAAAGGGTAAGACATTAAGAACTGGATATATGCTTCTCTGAGCCTGTAATATTGTTTCTTTCTGCTGGCCTTAGTGTTACACTGCTAACCGTTGTCAAAAAAGAAAAGAGAGAAAAAGAAAAGTTATACTGCCAACTTGTTCTCTATTCTGTTTTTGAACCGTATATCTAACCATTAACAAGTGGATGGCAGCTCAATCTTCGATCCCCTCAACGAAATTCCACATTCCAGAAATTGTTTGGATTGCCCCCAGAAGAATTTCTAATCAGTGATTTCACGTGCTACCTGAGGAGAAAATTGCTTTTACAGGTGCTGCATATGGTTGATATGTTGGTTCAAAACTTCACATACTTTATTAGTACTTAAAAATAGAATATTGTTGGATACCAAGGCATAAAGAACTTACCCACAATAATTTTGGAGATATTGTACCTCATAAACCTTTACATATAATGCCTTTTGGTTGCAGGGTCGTTTGTTTCTCTCTGCAAGAATTCTGGGTTTTTATGCCAACTTTTTTGGGCAGAAAACCAAATTTTTCTTCCTCTGGGAAGATATTGAAGACATCCAAGTTCTCCCTCCTTCAGTGGCGTCAATAGGCAGCCCTACGCTAGTCATAATTCTGTGGAAGGATCGAGGCCTTGATGCTAGGCATGGTGCAAAGACTCAAGATGAGGAAGGCAGGCTTAGGTTCCATTTTCAGTCGTTTGTTTCATTTGGTACAGCTTCCAGGTAGGGTGATCTTTCATGTTTAGGTTCTCATTATGATGCACAGAATCGATGAGATTTTGCTGCTTTGACCTGACAGAAGAACTGCTTGTTTTATATCAGGACAATAAAGGCCTTGTGGAGAACAAGAACATTGAACCCTGATCTGAAAGCTGATCTTGCAGAAGAGCAGGAGGATCAAGAAGAAGCCCTTGTAATTCCTGATGAATTTGGATCTATGCTGGATGAGGAAGCTAAGATGTCCAAGATTCACTCAGTAGAATTTCCAATCAAAGTAAGTTAGTGGTGCTAGTCTCAGACAAAACTTGTTTTCATGTGATTTCATAGATGGAACTAAAGACAAGTTGTTTAGAGACCAGAAATAATATCCATGTTCACCTACTTCCAATAGTTGAACTTAAGCATCGATGCACTTGGAAGTTTTCCGGCCTTTCTGAATCAGCATTGAAAGGTTTCATGTGCACATTGTATTTACAAAGTTTCGGTGGCTTTATTGTGCATGTTATTCTTGTAGATGAGATCGTTGATGGAACTGTTTGAAGGAGGAAACTTGGAACAAAAGGTTATGCAGCGAACTGGATGTATTAATTATGGAACAACCTCCTGGGAATCTGTGAAACCCGATGTGTTCGAAAGGCGAGTTTCTTACAAATTCAATCGCCAGGTATCAGTTTTCGGTGGTGAAGTCACATGCACGCAACAAAAAGTCCCTATTGAAAACACTGAAGGTTGGATTGTGAACGAAGTCATGGCCCTTCACGGTGTTCCGTTTGCCGATCACTTTCGTGTATGTGAAACTGAAAACTCATTTTTCATATCTTACATAAAAATTCTTTGTTAGACTGAGCCTATTTCGGTGAGACATGTCCTTGATATGCTCACGTGTCTCATCATGATGGGTTTGGTCTCCAAATATTTAGTTCATTTTGTTTCAAAACTGGGGTTTCACTTGCTGATTTACTTCTTTTTATCGCTGCCTGCAGATTCATTTTAGATACCAGATTGAGAAATCTCCGCAGGATGACTGTGCTTGCAAGTGTGAAGCTTACATTAAGATAATTTGGTTTAAGAGCTCCAAGTTTCAGCAAAGGATCAATCAAAACATAACGGCTAAGTTCACAAATCGATTGAAGGAAATATTTGAAAGTCTTCAAAAAGAGGTCTTGTTCCTGTCTCAGAATGATAGCTCCATTGAAGCTTTAAGCTAGCATTCAGTATAAGCTGTAAGCTAGGTGACTGTCTTTTTACTTTCTGTACACAACAAAAATGTATCCTCATTTCAAACATTTCTGTTCAGTTATAATGCGTTCTTGATAGTTTTAGAGTATTTTAATTTTTAAATCAATGAACAAAAATATGGCAAAATCTAATTATCAATATCATATAAATCTCCAGTAAGAGATTATAAGTTTGATATCACTTGTAATTTTAGGTAATTAATGTCTTTGCCTTTAAATAAGAAAAAATATCATATCAATATGCCATCGGAATCCCTCTTCTTTTAATTGAACTACTTTTGTATTGAATCAAATCACTCCTTCACATAAAAGGATAGAAACTAATGAATACACTGAATTTTTCCTTTTTTTTTTAAAGAAAATTCAGCTTATATATTAGTAAAAGATTTTTATCAAATTTTTCTAATATTGGCTTGGTTTATTTGTCAACAAGCATTTAGTAATAATGATTCAACTTTTTTTTTTGAAGTTTGTAGAATTAGAGCAATTACTCAACACGGAATGAAAATCTTTCTAAATTCTAATTAATGGATTTATTATTATTATCGATCAACGAATCTCTATAAAAAATTACAATCTATATAATTGCCTTTTTTTCTTCTTCTGAGAGAGTGTTATTTGAAAAGATCAGAAGGGATGACAGTTATGACAGTTATGAAGAGGTAGGTGTAGAAGTGACACGTAGGAGGTGAGATGCAAGAAATTCGGTTATCTGTTAGAAGAATCCCCGCGCGAGTTGCTCACAGCTTAGCAAAGCCATCCACACCTTGTCGTCACATTCCAAAGAGACCGATATTCTTAAAGCACATACTACATTCACAACACTTCACAACCATCATCCTTCATCCCTCACAATCACAGAGCTAGCATCAGCCATGGATCCCAACCCTGGAAACTTCCCTCTTCTCTCCTCCTTCATGTCCCGTCTCCCTCCTCTCGCTCCCACCGCCGCCTCTTCCAGTTCTGAGCTCTACGACATCGAACAGCCCCGCTTCCCTCCACCCTCCGATCCCTCTTCCTCATCCTCTTCCGGTACCAAAAATCCTGAACTCTTTGCCCAGATGCCCCGCATCACTGACCCGAAACTCTTGGCTTCCATTAGCCGCACCATCTACGACGTCGCTCAGACCCGATCCATGCTCAGGATCCTCGGCGACCGTCCTGACCATGAATCCGTCGACAATGCCAAGGCCAAGCTCGCTGATTTGGATGCCCATCTGTCCCGACAGCTGGAGGAGATCGTGCTCTCTCCTAAACCTGCTCATCTCGAAACCCATCAATGGCGGAGTCAGAAGGCGGAGAAAGAGAAAGAGTGCAGGAAATTAGCGGAGGATGAGAAGCGAGTATATAAAGCAGTGCTACAATTGGACGAGATGCACAATGCGTACGAGAAGTTGCTCAAGGACGCAGAGAAAAGATTGGAAGCGATTTACAGTTCCGGCGACGGAGCAGCAGATCCCAAGGAAGAGAAGTCGGAGACGGAGGAGGTCAATGAAGAGGTGGTTGGGATTCTTCAAAAGGCCTATGGACAAGGGATAGAGAGAATTGATCTTTCGAATCGCGGCCTGAGGTTGCTTCCCGAGGCCTTTTGGCGGATTTCAGGGTTGTTGGTGCTTGATATTTCCACCAATCAGCTGACGGTAAGCGTATTTAGATTTGGCTTAAGCCGTATTAAGATTCTTAATTAACACAATCACATTCTGATTCTAATTTTCAGTGCGTGTAGGTTTTTACGAGTTTTAATTCTTCTCTTATGATTTTACGTATGTACGAGCATTGTGTTCTGTGTAACGTAACAGGAGATTCCTGACGCGGTTGCCGGGTTGCAAAACCTTGAGGAGCTTAACGTATCTGCAAATCATTTGGAATCACTTCCGGATTCAATTGGCTTGCTTCAAAAGTTGAAAATCCTGAATGTCTCGACAAACAAACTCACCGCCCTTCCTGACTCCATCTCCCAGTGCAGGTATATATATATATATATGTGACAACAAGCAGAAAAATCTACAACTAGAAATGCTTATTTTCATATAACAAGCAATAAATTTCAATGATTAGGTCATTGGTGGAGTTGGATGCTAGCTTCAACAGTCTCAGGTATTTGCCTACAAATATTGGGTATGAATTGCAGAACTTGAAGAAGCTGTTGATTCATCTCAACAAACTTCGGTCGCTTCCCTCATCTGTTTGTGAGATGAGATCGTTGAGCTATCTAGATGCCCATTTCAATGAGCTGAATGGACTTCCAAGCGCATTTGGAAGATTGACTAACCTTGAGTTGCTCGACCTGAGCAGTAATTTCGCCGACCTTCAAGAACTTCCGGCGACATTCTGTGATCTGACTAACCTCAGGGAGTTGGATCTCAGCAACAACCAGATCAGTGAACTTCCAGACACATTTGGTCGGCTGGAGAATTTGAAGAAACTGAACTTGGAGCAGAACCCTCTGGAAGTGCCGCCAAAAGAGGTAGTGAGGCAAGGAGCTCAAGGAGTGAGGAATTACATGACAACAAGGTTGGTGAACATATTAAACGAGGAAGAAAGGAACAGGGTGGCGATGCAAGAACAAGCCGAGATGGGGTGGTTGTCGCGAAGCACCTCCTGGTTGAAGAACGTCTCTGAGAATGTTGCAGAATATGTCACGTCTCCCAAGAGCGGTACTCAAAAAGTGGCTTATCTTAATGAGCAGCTATAAACTGATGATGCTCTCATCACACTTGTTCCTTGGTTGCTAGCTACTGATAATTTTGTCGGTCTTAAATTGTTGGATGCTCTAATTTAGCCGTACTTTTTCGCAATGTTGTTTAGATTTATCCTTGCGCATTTTCACTGATGCTGAATGATAATGTCAGAATGCTGACATTTAATTAAGTTTAACAAGCGGCTGCGGTTAGCTTTTTATGGATGCTGATTCCGACCATTTTCTTTTCCTTAAACTAGGATATAAGTGTTTGTTTCTTGAGTTGGTTTCAATTTTGCTTTTTGAGATGTTTGATTAATTAACATGTAATAATAGAATCTGACTTTTGGGCGAGTGGGCATTAGAATAGCCATACATTACCAGCCTCTCCCATGTGCTCCACATGTTCTCTAATTCCTTCATCGTTGGCTTTGTAGCACCTGACTTTCTGCTGCTTTAGGTTTCTGTGTCCCTCCAACACTGCGTCTTCTCTTTTCCAAACCAAAACCACCATCTCTTTCTCCAATGAAGACTACGATCGTTCCATTTACCTTGTTACTTTCCTTGATTCTGTTCTGCGTTGTGGCTTCTTGGAGATCTGAATTCGGATGGTCGCTGCTGCCTCTGATTCTGGGACTAGCGGGGCTGATCGTGGCCTTCCGAGCCACCATGGTCGCATGGATCACCGTATTGGTGCTGCTCACCTTCGCCGGCAATCGCCGTCGGGTTTTGGTTCGACGAGGCAGCCTCATCGTCACCGGTGAAGTCACCAAGCACTTCGTCCCTCTTTTATTCAAACGCAAGCGCTTCTTCGCCGTGGCCTGTGCCGCTCTGCTCAGCTTGTTTGCCGCCCTCCGGTGAACTTGTCAAAGTAAAACAAGAATGAACATTTGTAAGAGATTATCAATATTATTGTTATTATATATATATATATATATATGTTTCTTCATTATAATGTATGTTTTAATTTGTAACCACTAAAGAGATGGAACTCGCTGGGAACGAATTCAAATAGCAACATGAGTTGTTTTTGTCGAGTATATTGCGTTTGAGCTGCAGTTTTAAGCGATTCCGGGGATAAAACAGTTGTCTTTTAGATTAAACCGAACAGAGAAAGGGATGATTCATAAACAACACCTACAGCTTACAGTTCAGAAATGGATTGCCTTGTTGAGTCCACAAATTAATTAATTATCGTTGAGGATCTGGATTGGTTGTAATGTGAAGCAAAGAGAATAGTGAGGAATAGATGCAGAGGCATGTCTGGTTCGGCTCATTCCCACGTATGACTCCTGGGCTGCAATTAATGCCACTTAGACTTACAATAGATATTCTTAAATTAAGGATATTATGGCCATCCATTTCCAATTTTACATCTGACCAACCGCAAATTTAAAGTAAATAATTCATTCCTTTTTTTATAATATGCCAAAAGTCATTCTCTTTCTTACTTTTATAAAAGTGGTCTGGTAACCAAACATGACGTTAAGGTTAGTGTTTTTCGAAATTAAAAAAAAAAATCTCATTATTTTAATTTTACGTATCAAACTAGCGCTAAGAATGGTTATTAATTATAGTGATTTCAGGTAAAAAAATTTATGGTAGCAATCATTCCATTACTACGATGTAGCTCAAATGCTCAATTAAACGACAACATGGAAGTGATACCTCCAAAGCCCATTTACTCCTAAGAACTCTTACCACAACAACCCAAGAAAACATCAGAAGATACGTCCTAATAATATATTTTTTTTTATTAGAGTCAATTTTATTAAAAAATTATGGGTCACTAAATTTAGATAAAAGATTAGTAGATTTCTGAACATTCGTTCATTTTGCACAAAAGCAATTTCAGTTAGGTGCAAGTAATGCCAAACCCGATACCTAAGCATTTTCAACCATCAATTATTTCTGCATGAGTACTAATTATCCTTAATCATTCATTGGAGCAATTTCATTTTTTAAGTGTAAAAATTGTTACAATGTTGCTGTTGACTAATGCTGACACTCACCATTAGTTTCAAATTCACTTTGGGTTAAAAAAACATTATTGTTCATGAATATATTGATGATTAATGATCAAATAATAGTACTCATATATTATATATGGTTATACTATTATAAGTTATATAGGTATTTTTGATTCAGGTCAACGTTATAATTAGGATAGACGTATATGAGTTGTGGGCACACTATATCAACTATTTGTGGGTATGGGTTCACCAACCATTTTCTTATTTTTCTTTTATCAACGAGTCTTTAGCAAACCAAATGGCAAAATAAGCGACACCTTAAACATGACGCCACGTTATTGCTAATTACTAATTCCATGAATATTTTAGGGACAATGATATTTTTTAATGGTCGATGTCAATATCTACTAGTCAAGGGACAATATTGTAATATCCCAATCAATAATTTGAGATCCCCAGTGTTCATCACGAAGTGGTTTTAAGGGAATATGCCCATAAATCCTGCGTGTAGCATATAAAATGGTTACTTTAATCACAAAATTCTAAAAGATAAGGAAAAGATACGAGGGAGATGATGTAAGATATATATATATATATATATATATATATATATATATATACACATACATAATTTTTATTGCCCCTCAAGATGTTGCTTATGTATCGGGTCGTCACATGTTGCCAATATCAGTTTCCACGTGCCCCTTGATTATTTGAATCACACAGACTTCAGAAGCTACTCTTCCCTCTCGAGTACCTATCCTCCACCCCAAAAGAGCTTCTTTTGCCTTCCTTTAAGTTCTTAATTCTCCTATTTATGATTCTGTCTGCAGATCAAGCATTCGTTGGTGAAGCAAACACCCATAATTACATTATTACAACATTAAAATAAATATTGGAGAATTGAATTGAAGGGCCCTGGGGGCGAGTTTTAACATTCCATAGCTTAAAAAGACTTCATTTTTACTCGAGGGATTAGTGATAGATTCCTACTCATCTCCTCTTTTCCGGGGATTCTTCTCTTTGTTACCCCCACGAACTTTCAGGAGATCATTTTGGGCTTTGGGCTTTGCTTGCGTTTATTATCACCCCTCTTCTCTTTCTTCTTCTCTCTCCCTTTCTCTTTCAAGCATGTGGGTTCCATGCTTTTGGCTCCCCAAGGAAATGCAAATCATCAATGAGTATTGATCTAGGGGCCTCACTTTTCGAGATGTGGTTCTGATTCTCAGTTGCAGAAGAACACACTCCAGAGCATGTCTTGTACAGTTCTCTGTTTCATGTCAGCAGTTCCATTTGCTCTGCGAATCAGACCTCCATTGGTGTCTCTTTAGGGTTCTCGTCTGACGGTGCCTGCTGGATTTTACTGGTTGATGCATGTCTTGAATATTTTTCTTCCATTATATCAAAAATGGAATCTGGAGGTGGGTTCTATTCTGTCGATGTGCTCAGATTGGACCCGAAGTGGCTAATTGATCCTAAGCTTCTATATGTCGGACCCAGAATTGGAGAAGGAGCTCATGGCAAAGTCTACGAGGGCAAGTAAGTTTGCTTTTTCGAAATTCAACTTCTCATTTGTTCTGCAGAGCTTACAAATTCCATCTTGATGAGCAATGGTACTTGCTTGTTGGGTGTCAGCAAATCAATTATGGTCCACTGTTCGATTACTTAAGCCTTCATTCCATGTAATAATGCCTTTCACTCCTCAGGCTTCAGATGAAATAGTGATTTTGAAGGTTGAGCATAAGCTGTCACTAATGAACATGAGTTCAGCTTCTCTAAGATTTGGGATTTTCTTTAATTGCTTTTATAATGGGTTTTTTACCCTGCATCTACGTAATTCTTTTGTCGGTTTCGTTTCAGATACAAAAACCAGACGGTTGCAATTAAAATTTTGCATAAAGGGGAAACTGCAGAAGAAATGGCCAAAAGAGAAGCCCGATTTGCTAGGGAGGTTGCAATGTTGTCTAGAGTTCAACACAAGAACTTGGTGAAGGTTGGGCTTAGGTCAATGAAGCAAACAATAATAGATATATTATCATCTAACAAAGACTACTAATTAAGTCAACACCTGACTGTAAAAGTTTTCACCCTGTTTATGAACAGTTTATTGGTACCTGCAAGGAGCCTGTAATGGTGATAGTTACTGAACTCTTACTGGGAGGAACACTGCGTAAGTATTTGCTTAACATGCGGCCAAAATGCTTGGACACACATGTTGCTATTGGTTTTGCCCTTGATATTGCTCGTGCTATGGAGTGCCTGCACTCTCATGGGATCATTCACCGTGATCTGAAACCTGGTATAATTTCTTTGACTTTCTTTCTTCAATAAATCACCTATTTTACTACATCAGACTACTATGTTTAGTTTGCATGCTATTGTAGTTGAAACTTATGTTTGACACTGCCCAAAAGTTACCCATGTTATGGTCTAGTAAAATTTCTATGCAAGTAATGAGAAACTATGCAAAAACTATAAAAGTTACCAAGATATGTAATTTGGTTTCAAATTATGATCTTCTCAACCAGCTATTTCTGATGGAGTAGGATGCTATCACCTTCTACCTGTGCATCTCCTCATGCTTTTCAAGGGTCAGATAACTGATTTCAATTGTAATGAAACAGTTCTTGGGGTTATAAAGTTGTATTCACAATGATCATAGAATTTAAATCGCTAAATAATATACTGTATGAGCTATCTCTTTGATGGCTGTTTCATCTTACAGACCAGTGAAGGAAGAACATGAAATAGCTCTGGAGGCTCATGTTTTTATTTGTATATCCATTTAAAACTGAATTAACAAATCGTTAACTGCTTATGCAAACGGATTTGCCATGTTCATTAAGACGTGATGCATCAAATAGAGTTAAAATTGATTCATTAGTGCCATATGATAACTGTATAAATTTGTTCTCTCTTCTTCTTTATATTGTTATCCCTCTGAAGATTTAGCATCATCATACCATATATATGCCACACCATATGTATCATATATGGATTCAGATTATTGTTACAATTCCAATAATAATTCAAAGTTAATCCAACTTTTTCACGTTGGTAGGGTATATATTCATGAATTATGTCTTTCTGCTAAGGGAGGTGGTTTAATCAACCTTTTAATATGAGGAACCGATCTTGAGAAAACGTCATATATGATATATCATTCTTTTAATGCAGAAAACTTACTCTTGACTGAAGACCAGAAAACAGTCAAGCTAGCAGATTTTGGCTTAGCTAGAGAGGAGTCATTGACAGAGATGATGACTGCTGAAACAGGAACTTACCGTTGGATGGCTCCAGAGGTACTCTATGGAATGGATGTGCTTTGTCTGTATTTATCTTCTTTGAACTGTGAGTACGTAAGGAGTATGGAATGATTACATCATCTCAAAATTGCAGTTGTATAGCACTGTCACACTGAAGCTTGGAGAGAAGAAGCATTACAACCATAAAGTGGATGCTTATAGCTTTGCAATTGTGCTGTGGGAGCTCTTACGTAACAAACTACCCTTTGAAGGCATGTCAAATCTCCAGGCAGCTTATGCAGCAGCCTTTAAAGTAAATACATCTGTTCTTATCTAATACTGTTTTCCCAAGTCCCTTTTGCCTAGTAATTTGAAGCACTCCTTATGTTTTCAGAATGTTAGACCCAGTGCAGAGAATCTCCCTGAAGAATTGGCTGTGATTCTAACTTCATGCTGGCAAGAAGACCCAAATGCCCGGCCCAACTTCACCCAAATAATCCAAATGCTGCTCAATTATCTTTACACTGTTTCACCTCCTAAACCGATTATTCCTTCAAGAATATTCACTTCTGAGAATGCCATCTTCGCACCAGAGTCCCCTGGCACGAGTTCTTTGATGGCTAATAAATCTGACAACACAGGGGATACTCCCAGAGGAAAGGAGGAACTTAAGCCTAATGGCTTTCTTTGTTGCTTCAACCAATGCTTCTAATAATTGAATAAGAAGATAGATCGTCTTCAAGGGGAAAAAATAGATAAAAACGAGGATAGGTAAGAATCTAGTGCACTGAAATCTTTTTGGCAATTGGTAAAATGCCCGAAATGATACCTTTACACTTGCAGTGAAAATTAGTTCTCTGTTTATCTATTAAACCTACGGTGCATTTCATCTGATGCAGATTTAAATGTAGGATTTCAATCATACCAATTAGCATAGTCATCTAGAAATGTTGTAAAGAGTTCCACCTATCATTCTAGCATGTTAATTATAACTCGTATGGCGTTAACACTCTTGATGCCACGGATTTAGATCTCATGACATATTTCAGCATGTAAATTATACTTCCCATAATAGCTTTAGTAGTTGATAGATATCAAAGTATTATGAGACTTCAAGTTTTACGTTGAGTAGTATGAGTTGTCCCAATGTAATCCATAATAAGTAGGGTAATTTCCTCAAGTCAAGAGTGGGCTTTTTGGGAGACGATTCTCCATCCCGCTTGATCGCTTATCATTTGGTGGGAAGGTGGTTGGCGACTCATAAATCATAATGGGTATGAGGATTCTAACCAATAGAAAGTTAATTGTTGTAGAGTGTCAGCGTAACTGCTAAGATATCGACTTTCCAACAACAGCCAATTAATAGGAATCATAATCATATGGGATGTTTAAGTCTCATTGAATATCTTAAGTTGTCCAATAGAATCCTTGAATCCTAGAATTTAGGGGGCAGTTCTTTCTTCTGTTTTATTCGTGTCGGTGCCCAGCAGGGGAAAATAAATATATTGAGGTAAGTTGAGGCAAAAAAAAATTTTTGTTACAAGAAAATTTTAAAAAAGGTTTAGAGTCAGGGTAGAGCGAAATCTTTCTTTCTCCTATAAAGCTTCTAAATAGACATGTTTGTTGTTTACTTTCGTTGCAGCATTCACTTAATGGGCCATAGCTGACCCGCGGTTGGCTTCTTTTGTCACGCCGACATTGACATTTGTAAAGACCGATAATTCGTTCATCTTAAATATGGGATGCTTTCCTCGCAAGTTGAAGCTTATATCTTTCCAAATGAATACTTTTCTGAAAATAACCTACCAAGGAATGAATGGAGACACTGAACTTTAAATTTGGATGCGAAATGAGCAGTTGAATTGGGGTTTCTTTTACTGACTGGATCCAACAATTACAGGCACGACAAGACCGGGCCAAGTAAACCCATTTCTAGCCCCCTACCTAGAACCTACGAAACTTGACCTGCATGAATAATCAATCGTCTTGAGTTTACCAAAAAAAAAAATCGTCTTGATCTTGTACATATAGGTACTTGAGTTTACCAGGAATCGTTGCAGGAACGTGATCCCTCTTTGAAAAGATGGAAACGATTCCTGTCTCTGACGATGACTTCTCTTTTATACACCTTTGATATTATCTTCATGGCATTGTGGTAATCGGTACAAATTCTAAGATTTTTTGATATTCTAATTGTAGAACCCGGCTCTGTATTAATAAGACCAAATGCAGTAGCCAGTTTCTCGCTATGGTGAGGCACGGAAGTTTCTTTAGCTTCCTCCTCTGCATCTATCCTTGCATCGCCAATGTTCGGCTCATATCCAGCTAACTTAATCCTTTTGATCATTTCTTCAGTTGCCCTGTATATGTCTTTTGAATGAGAATGTTCATCGTCTTCAGAAAAGAACTCGTGAACTACCCCTCCCAGCTCAATCAAGCTACAACCAGGTGATTTCTCAATTCCCAGTTCTCTCATCTGAGATCTCACTTTCAAAGCATCCTTAATTCTTCCCGCTAGGGCATATATGTTGGACAGAAGTATGTAATCCCCACTATGAGTCGGCTCCAGTAGAATTATGTCTAAATGATTCTTCACCGATTGGAACATTTTTATGTGCTCTACAAGAAGCCAAAAGTGTTCTCCAAACTATTTGGTTCCATAGACATGTTTTTAATAAACTGATGTGCTTCATCCAGTAAACCGGCGCGACCGAGAATATCAACCATACAACCATAATGTTCTGTCCTTGGTTCGATTCCATATTCCTTTCTCATGCTGAGGAATAGTGTTCGACCTTCCTCCACTAGACCCACATGACCACAAGCAGAAAGAACGCCAATAAAAGTCACATCATTTGGCTCAACTTTCATTTCCTGCATCAAATGAAAAAACTCCAGAGCTCTTCTTCCCTCGCCATTACTAGCTAGCCCTTGGATAATCGCTGTCCAGGAGACGATATTTTTTGAAGTCATTTTTTCAAAAACTTCAACTGCTCTGTCTATTAACCCACATTCCATCGAACACCATACAAGCAACCTCCATATCAGAGCATATAGCATACATATGAATTAGTGTATTCTTGACAAACCCATACGACTGAAACCCACGTTTCACAACATGGGCGTGAATCTGTTGGCCTTCGACCAAGCCTTTGAATTTGGAGCAAGCTTTGAAGACACCGGAGAACGTGAACTCATCGGGAAATACCGCGCTGGCACACATTTGCCTGAACAAAAGAAGGGCTTCTTCAGGGGTAGGTGTGGGCTCTGATTATGACATTGTAAGCGGAAGATTTGGGTTAATCTATTTTGCGAAAAATGGAGAGCGCGTAGTCCATGGAGTAGGGAAGAATGATGGCGGCGGATTCGAGGAGGTTTTCGGTGAGGGAAGGGTTGAAGATGAGGCGGGTTGAAGATGAGGTGGGCATGAATTTAGTTGAGGTCCCTGCGAGTCCTGCATTTCTGAAGGATTATGGATTTAGGGTTTTCAGGGAATTGAGGGATGGAAGTAATGCAAGTTATGGTTTTGGCGGGAACCAGAGATCCTGGAATCGCCGCCATTATGCCATGGGCAGTTGTCACTCGTTAGCAGTGAATGGCGGCAAGAAAACGTCTGCGAATAGAAATCCGCTTAACGGCATCGTTTTACCCTCCATTTCTTTGTAAAATGGTTGCATATATGCGAGATATTGCTGGGTTGACATCAAGTCATTTTTTATTAATAAAAGTCAATTGTGATTCAGGTGATTAATTTGTATGAACTAAAGTTTTTATTTTGTTTTTAAGAATTATTAATATAAAATTAATTAACTAATTTAATAAATTAAAAAAATTAAATAAATCAATTAATCATAATCATATTCAAACTCTTAGCATTCATAATTTACTATACTTAATAAAAAAATGTCTATAAAATTTATGTATGAAATCATTAAATATAATTAAATTTATAAAGTTAGTATGAATTTAAAAATGAATTAATATGATTTTGTTAGTTAAGAAAGTAAAAATGATAAACTTAGTTAATGAAATCGCGAATTTAAAAGAGTTTGATGTTTACACTAGTTTAAGCAAAATTAATATAAAATTTATAAATTATAAATATAAACATAGTAAATTTAAAGAGTCAATTCCTAAATTTCACAACAATGATTGATTATAAGTATTGAAATGAGATTAAATCTTTTATGGTCAACAGAGTAAAATGAAAGTTTTTGTGGGTAATTTGGTTAATATCAATGGCAATTTTTTTAACTTGCAAATCAAAGTTATGTCTTAGATTGTTCTGCTAATGCTTCTTGTATTACGTTTCAGAATATAAGTTTATTTAGATGGACTTTAAGAAAATAGCTTATAGAAAAAATAACTTTTTGATAATTTTTAGAAAATGGCTTCTGGATAAGAGTTTATGAAAAAAAAAAATTTAAATAAATGAGTGTTTGGATGATTATTACCAAAATAATTTTTATGATTGATAAATTATCGGAAAGGGTATTAAATAAAATAATAATTATGAGGTAAATTTACTGTTTATAGTCTCTATCTTTTGCTGGGGAAGCCAACGACAATGCACACAGCTTAGCAATGCCGATGACACCTATATATCGTCTTCCTATTCTCCTTCTTTCTCTTTCTCCATCGTCTATGCAACCTCAGATGGCATCGAAAGAGACAGATCTACAACTTTGAAATGGCGGATGACCAGAGAGAGAGGAGAGATCTACAATAGTAGAAGAATATAGATTTGTAATGGTATCGGAAGGAAGGGAGAGATCTACAAGGAGAGAGAAGAGAGATTAAAGAAAAGCAGATGTAAATTGGTATTATGATGCTTATAAGTTATTTTTACTGTTATAAAAGTTATTCTCATAAACTTATTTAAAATCATAGTTTTAAATCATAATTTAGTCTATAAGCTATTTTAAACGACTATACTATTTATTTTAAATTTTTTTAAATTAAAATTTAAGTTGAAAACTTTTTAAAATTTCAGTTTGATATATATCCAAACACACACTGTAGCTTGTGAATTGTTGGATTATAAAAGAAAAATAGAGATTGTTAGATATTTGTCAACTAATAATAAGATAGGTTCTCAAAAGTAGTAAAATCTGGACCGATGTGTTATTTTCAAATGGGATATCATTTTTAAAGGAGTAAAAGTAAGAACGGATGTTATAATATTTTAGAACAAAAGAGATGTGTTTTCTTATACTCATCTACTTATAAATTAAATAATTTATGTGAAAAGTTGTGGAAAGAGTTATATCACTGAAAGTTTGTTACTTTTTATGAAAAATAATTATTAATTATTTAATTTATGTTAGTTCATAAATTAATATATAGAGTTCAATGAATTAATACATAGAGTTCATGAAAATAAACATATAATTATAATTTTCTATTCAAGGAGGTATTGTTTTAAGAGACAAAACTTTAAGATATCTCTTTAAAGCCTATAAATACTTATCACTATCTCTCATTTGTGACACACAACAATACACATTTGAAAAATATAATAAGATCAAATTTATTGCCTTTATTTTTTAGTGTGCACAGAGATAAAGTTAAATTATCACATTGTAAAGACTGTTGATTGTTTTAGCTTGAGATTGAGAGTGCAATCTAAATTTAAAAGTATTTATTCCTGTAAGATATGAATAGGTCGAGATGAATTAAGTCTAAAAATAAGTATTACCCACGTTTTAAAGATATCATGCAAAACTTTCTTCTTCGTTTCTTTTTCTTATTCTCTTTAAAGAAGCAGCCCCCCAAAAACGAATTCCCACGGTTGTTTCAATTTTGAAGATAATTTAATTTAATTTCAGTTCAAAAACGTGTTTCATGGTTATGGTTAAAACAAAATTAGTTCTTAACCATACAGATATAATTTAGTAGTTACCTCACTTAATTTTTAACCAAGGGGTGAGAGTAGAGATTCTAGGATAAGGAGATTAGTTATTACTGATTGCGGTATATGCCTTTATATGTATATAAAAAAAGAATTAGTTCCATGACAACACTGTAATCACATTTTGCGGATATTCGTTTGTTTCTCATGCCGCAATATGCTTATCTCCCGTGGCCACAATTTTAAAATCTACGAATTGTCATTACATATCACATGTTCTTCCCATATTCATTAGGGGTATTTATAAAGCCCGCGGCCCGATATACCCACCTAAGCCCGTAAAAAAATAGCCCTGCCCAGCCCGATAAATATAGGGCAGGGCTGGGCATCGGGCTGCAAAATGCAGCCCATACTTTTTTCGGGCTGGGCACCGGGCAGGGGGGTTGCCCTGCCCTGCCCTGCCTATGAGCACCCTTTTTTTTATTTTTTTTTATTTTCTCCATAGATGCTATACTTAGAAAGGAGAATATGATAGTTACTGGTGACTAAAGGGTCATTTTAGAAATATAAGTAGTTAAGTACGTAAGTTACATCTTTTAATATTTATAACTAAATTAATTTTTTTAACTTTATTAATCATAATATGATTACATTACAAATTATAATTATTTATTTTATTTTTTTAGATACTTCATCCTTGTCAACATTTGAGAAATTGATGTAAAGTTGTAATTATAAACTACTTAGACTTCAAAGTTTTTTTATATGCAATGAATTTCAAAACTTTAATTATTATCTTTTTGTTACCTTATTTTTAGTGGATTATAGATATTATTTAACTCTTGAAGATATATGAATATGATATTATTTTAGAAGTTTATAATTGCAGATTTTTTTTACAACATGAGCATGACATCACAACTTGGGCATGCCCAGCCCGCCCATGCCCAGCCCAAAATGGTTAGGGCTTTTACCGGGCAGGGCCGGGCATCGGGCTGCAAAATGCAGCCCATGCTTTTTCTGGACAGGGCACCGGGCAGGGGGGTCGCTCTGCCCAGCCCTACCCATGAACACCCCTAATATTCATCCTAACCTTTCCTTAATTCACTTCACATTTTTCTTTCACAACCAAATTTTATATCATGCTAAATTAAATTCTAATGTTGTTGGATTTTAAATGGGAACAACTTTTTTAATATATTTTTATTCATAAAAAATATATAATAAATAAATCATTATATATAATATCATAAAAATGTAGGAAATATATATCTATATGTACGTATATATGTGTGTACACACAAATGCACTTATTTATTTTTGCGATTTTTTTGGTAAAAAAAAGTTTAAATGAGTTAAATTTGACGAGCTCATTAATATTAGGGCATACCTTCAAATTTCAGTAGATATTTATAGATCACTGTTTAATAAAATTTTTATATCAAAAGTAGGATTTGAACTCACAATCTTTTAAGATATATGTTAACTTTTTATTAACCGAACTAAGTTAGTATATAATCAGTTCTTTTTATATATCTACTAAGTACATTTAACATTACGTTCCACATGATGTGCTAATGAGCTGCATTATTCATGTACACGTACTTTTCAGAGATTTGAAAACCTAAACTTATTCCTAATATTTTGTATTATGATGAGTTGCGTGGAAATTGACAAGCAAATTGCGGAAAGAATAAAGGGTTGTATTATTAGAAGCGATGTGGGCATCAGTGGAGGAACATGTTGCTTGTGCAACCCGAATTATTGTACCCTCCTCTATTCTCTGCGTCTTTATCAGCACATCTCTCTTACCTGTGTAATTTTCACCCTCCACAGTATGGAATCCACCATTTTCCAGATTTCAGGTAGAATATACTGTTGCATATGGACAGTTTAAATCCTAACACTTAATATCTGAGCTAATGAACAAGGCTCCAATTCTATATCCTAGACATTTGATTCCCAATGGACAAGATGAAAGTTCTTGAGCTGCCACGGAACCGATTTACTGGTAATTTCAAAATCAAGTCACCATAGCCATGTGACAGTATTTTCAAATGCCAAATTGAAAAGGCAGAATAATATGCAGAAACAATCACCATCCATCAAAGACAGAGGATTTGGATTGGCAAGATCATAATGTTGATGTAAGAATAACAGGCTCAGACATTGCAGAGTTTCGAAAGTACAATACTACAATGAAGAATTGGCCAAAGATATTTTATAAATTCTTCATTGGTTTTTCCAGAATTATGAAAGAGCTCGATTTTTTTTCCTATGAAATGTCCAAACTAAAGAAGAAGAAAAATTCAGAGATCAAACTTCAAGTGTTATTTTGGCGTGGAACTTGGTTCTCATTAAATCTCCGAGAAGAGATTTGATTGAACAGATTCCTAAGGCTATTCTTACTCTCCTGCCTACGCCTCCTAAGGAATCGACTCAAACTTGAAACAGAAAAGGGGTCATCATTATCTAAACCTAAGCCTGTCTCTAACCTTCTGGAGACAGTGACGAGCTCGTACGAGTCCCAAAGCGACTCATTGAAATCCCAGGCGGAAGCAACGCCGGCTTCCCTCGTAGTCGAAGATTTGGTGGTCACTGATTGGGGTTGAAATCTGGAAGGCTTGCCTTTGAAATTTCGACGATGAGCGTCGAATTCACTGATGGGCCTAGAATTGCCGGAATGACTGTAAATAGCCTGAGCGACGGCTTTGATGATTTCCAGGTCTCGCTGGTGCTGGTGTTGATAGAGTTGTTGATCAAGCCCTGGGTCTTTCTTCATGGTGGATTCCAAGAAGCATGATGTTCATGAGGTCATGTTGCTTTCGAGAGAATTAGGCCCTCATGAGGAGTAAGGAACGGGATAAGCCGAGGACGACGGAACATGATTTATTGCTTATCATCATTTCTGTGATTCTCAGCAATCAGAGGGGTAATGGACATAGTGAACAATTCTTTCGATAATAGCCTCTCAAGTCAGTCGTCGTCTTCGAATGTAACGCATTTTTCAAAAAATAGTTTATTTTTCCCTGGTAGAGATAGAGACTTGAGTGGATGTTTACCAAGAAAAACAAATAGACAACCTTATTTATTCAATAATCCTTCATTTATCAGCTAAAATAAATAAATTTTTTTTAAATTTTATATCAATTACACATAATCTCATTAATTTTTAAAATTTTAAATTAAACACCACAATATTTTATATTTTGATTATTAAAATTTTACCATTAAAATTAATTATTTTTGCCATGTTATAATTTTATATTTTTATTATATATCCTTCATTTAAAAAAATAACATTTACTACTTAACATATAATTTTAATTTTTTACATACTTAAAATAAAATATTTAAATAACACTTGACATATAATTTAAAGTATTTTATAAATATTTAAAAAATATAAAATATTTTAAAAAAGATTTAAAATATTTATTTAACTATGTTTAAATAAAAAATATGAATCAATTAAAATTACATGCAAATTATCAAGTATTATTTTTAAATAATATGGTATATAATAAAAAATATAAAAATTATGATATGATAAAAATTATTAATTTTAACGGTAATGATTTGTTAATCAAAATATAAAATATTAGAATTTTTAATTTAAATTTTTATAGTTTATAAAGGTTATATTTAACTGACACAGAATTTAAATTTTTGTGTGTGTATTTAAGCATATACTATATGCAATAGATAAGACACGCATATAGTAAGAAATAGTAGTAAATATAGTAAGAAATAGTAGTAATTGTGCTTTCAAAAACATTATATTTTCTATTGAATATATAGTAAAATAGTATATTCAAGAAAGTTTGTGATATTCCTTATGAGAAATTTCGTTCACTTTTTATCACTCTTTTGTATGAAACATGATTAATAGGGACTACCATCCAATATTATATTAGATTCTTATTAAGCAAAAATTTAGGTGGGTTTAGCACCTATTTTTTACTAAAGTCAGGGTATAACCCCAAGGCTCAGAGAATATTTATAAAGGACTTACGAGATCACCTACTAAAGGAGTCCTCATAATAGCAAAAAGAATTGAATTTATATCCTTATGGGATATAAGTCTATTTCTTACCATCTATGTCAACTCACATTAGCAATATTATATTAGATTTGTTTTTAGATAAAAAAAATTTAGGGAAGTTTGATACCGGTCTCCCACTAAAGTTAGGGAATAGCCCAAAGGCTTAGAAAGCGCTTACAAGGGACTTACGAGATCTCCTACGAAAAGAGTCCTCATAACGGTAACAAAAATTAAACTTATATCTTTATAAGATACGAGTTTATTTCTTACTATATGTGCTATAATAATATTATATTAAATTTTTTAATACAGTATTATATTAGATTAAATACAGTGGAAATGGCAAAAGGCAAGCAAGATAGGCAAGAAGAGATAGCAGGGGCAATAGGCCCAAAATGAACATCACCGCTCTTGAGTTTTCTCCTGCTTATATATTGGAACTTGGAAGGTATCTTCTATCATTTTGTCTTGAAATCGGGGCGAAACCAGCCCAATGACTTTGGGGGTGCCGATTTTTTTTAAATTAATATGTATACTTATTGTTATTTTAAATAGTTTTAAGGGTAAAGTTGTAAAAATAAGTGCACCTAATAACACCATAGATTTTTCGGAGGCATCAAAATTTAAAATGGGAGGAAAAAAAAAAAGACTAAGACTATTTGATATAACCTAATACTGCTGTTTGTTTTTGTGAAAAAAAAGAGTGTAGGCTATATTACAAAAACTAACAGCGTTATGTTATATTTAATAGTTATAGTATTTTTACTCACATTTTAAATGTTTATAAATATTTTTATACTTTAAGAAAAATTTATAGTATTAGACATACTTTTAAAAAAATATATAGATATTTTTGCACATTTACTCTAACTCTAATGACCATGTTGGGAAAAAATAATAAAATGACCATCAAATGATAACTGTGCATGATTATATATAATATTTTTAAAAAATTAAAAAATTAAAAAAATAAAGAGACGCCATATATGTTTTTATTTATTTTAAGAAAAATTAGAAAGATTATTTTAAAAATTATATGTTTTAGTGTAAAGTTATATTTTTTTAATAAAATAAATATGTAAATTCATACAAATTCTCAACTTTTACAATAATGGATGTGATCATATGAACAATTTAATTGAAGAAAAGTTCTTCCTCTCATGCTAAATATAAGAATTAATGAAGGGATTTGTTTTTGAGAGAAAGTTGGGCCCCAACATAGCTCCGGCCCTGTCTTTCATGGAGTCTCTGAATAACCTCAGTTTTTCGTTTCCCTTAGCCCAACAAAGTTCCAGCCATTGCGTTGTCTGATTCATTCCAACTCAATGTAATTTGTTAACTTTGCCACCTTTCATTCCTTTGCAATATTAATCGATCGCTTTCCGTTCTCATGTTCCTACCCTCAACTTATCGTCTTCTTCTTCTTCTGTTTCTGTTTTTAATCAGCATTTGCCTGCATTTTGCTCTATTAGCTCTGTGAGCAAGGGGCCCCAATAGAAGGTAGGCACTCATGCCCAAACTTCAGTTTCAATGAACATATTCTTTATGCAAAAGAATTAATTGGAATGTGGGAAAGCTTTTTAGCAGCTTATTATATTTTCCCCTGCAATAGTTCATAGCTCTGAACATATATCATACTCTTCTGGTCAATATAATATCTATTTAACTAATATTTAAATAAGTTAGTTAATATATATTTTTACTAAAATACTATGATTATCTTTCTAAACTCTCTCTCTTCCTCTCTTATTTGATTATTGTTGAGGGAGTTTAAATAAAGGTAGTTTGAAAAAAAAGTTAATAAATAAAAAAATATATTTTATATTTAGAACTAAGATCAACTCTCAAATTACCTATTAGATCCTATAGAAGGAGTATTATATTGCTCTAACTCTTTAGCAAAGTTGCAAATTAACTTATACTGCATTATTGACTATGCTTTTGCAGCTTAATATATAACATATCATCTCAAGCAAAGGTTTTTTATGTACATATCGATGGCAGACAATGTGCATAATTAGTAATTCTGACTGCTGTAAAGTATGAATGATCATTCTTTGTCATGCTTTTACATGGCTCCCCTGTTACCGGAAAAAAGAAGATATGGCATTGGCTCAGAAACTAGCAATTATCATATCTTTGTACAATAAGCTTACTTACTATAATAGTTCATCAAATTCTTTTCCTCATACAAACAAGTGACAAGCAAAGAACAAAAGTGAACTAACCAGGTTTCTGTCTTAACTTCATTCAGTCAATGAATTAATCTCTGAAACCTAAAGTTCTGGACTTTCATCTCTTTCATATATAGATTTAACACTCTCTGGCCTCTAGTTTCATATCAGAGATCTCCTTTGACCTAAATTCTTCAAGGGGTTTCTATCTGAAAACCTATGTATAATGAAGGGGTATGTGTCTGCATTAGTTTCAGTGTTTCAATCTAATATGCTCGCTGACTATAATATGTATGCATGTATGTATATGTATGTGTGCGTGTGCGCATATTCGTTCATAAAGCTCTGAAATTGTCCTAGTTGCATTTATTTTTGCGTTGACCTTGGATTCCATGTTTTGTGCTGTTTGTGGTTAGTGAGTGGGTCAAAGGATACAGTGAGAGTTTGGATTTTGGAGGCAACAGAGTTGTCTTTTGACGCCAAACTTTGGTTGTTTGGTTGCCACAGACAAAAGAACAAAAGTTGGCGTGCGACTGTGGGGCCACTTTTCCAGGTAAAATTTAAAGGTGCCATTTTTTTTGTTGGTGGAATTGCAGTGAAATATTTCAGTTTCAGTATCACCCACGCTACGCAACATGTGATTGTTAATGGTGGTCCTTTTATGAACCATAAAGCTCATTTTTACATAAAAAGACACTTTGTAGTGACCAAAAAACAAAGATAGTATAAAGACACTTTACTGTAAGTGGTCCCTCTCACTAGCCCACGGCCTGGATACATTCCACCCAAGTTGTTTTTTTAATGATTTTTCTTCAAACAAACAAAAATTCGAAGGGATAAGTTATATTTCTCATAATCTTCTGCTCAATAGATCTTAACAAGCTAGTCTTTTAGATGAGCTCTTCCGTTAGACTTGTGATCATGATAAAGGTATCTTCATTGAGAGACCAAGAGGATTCTGACTGGCAGAGCCTCATAAGTGAAGTGTGTAGTATAGTATATTGCATAAGTTTATATGCTTATGCAGATTGTCCTTCAAGCCATAAGTTGATGCCATCATTAACATAAAGGCCTTGTTTGATTCCTATGGATCAAACTAGCTAGGGAGAGAGGATAATATTATGTGCATATCATTGGCATTTATATATATATATAAGTCCACGTTGGTTGGAATAGATAAGTGCATGTTAGTATCTGTCTATATCAGATTCATAGCCATTAGTATAAACCAGATTTAAATCTCACCTCACTCATTTCTATCCATGTGCCAAGACATCATTCTCTCCCCCTTAAAAGATCTCACATCTTTATTTCTTATATGCAGCAACATGAAGGTGAAGGTCCCACTTGCTGCAACCAAAGGGGTTTGCAGAATTTGATAAGAGCATGAGAAAACATAACGTCATTATACAACAACAACCACCAGTCTTATCTACCATATGAGATTAATTATAAATTATTAACCAAAAGGTCCCTCTCATTCACTTTATTAAATGTTCTTTTCAGTCTTATTCTATCTATTTTCAGAGAACTCCATACTATATAATCTACTCTGATCACCTGCACATTCAATTGCCTTATGTGTGGAAAATATTATATGGAGGTGAATGGAAGATATTCGGATCAAGGCTACAACTACAAGTGGGCAGAAGATAAACAAGGAAAGAAAAAGGCCAAAGCTTGAAGCACCTTAATTAGAAAAAGGCCTTTTAAATGGTTTAACTTGAACAGCTTGCTACGTTTTGCCAACTAAAGAAAGAACAATAATGAAAAAATTAACGTTTAACTCTCTCGTTGTCTAATTGTGTATCCATCCCTTTCCTGCTTTTCTTTTTCTGCTTGTGGAAACGTGCCTGCTCTGTACATTAAAGAGAAAACGTTTGCATGCGGGAATATAAGATTGGCCCCCTCAACAGTATGCGTGCATCGCAATATTTCAGTACCCCACGTAGCCACTTTTATCATACAATCTGTGACTAATATACATATGTGTATGTGTGTGTGTTTTCTTCTACCATATATGTAGCTCTCTGTCTCTGCTATTTTTTATTACACACAAGTTTGTTGAAGTACGAACATGTATATACTCTCTCACCATTGTCCTTGGCCTCCCACCACCAGATTCATCAATTTCCAGTCAGACAGAGGCAGTACTTCTTGTTGTTCATCTCTGACTTCCATGAAATGGGAAGCGTTAATTGCAGCCGACAACATCACCTGAATATAGAGCTCCATGCTTTGAGCTAACATCAATGAAATGGAAGCTTCGGCCTCCTTCACATCCATGGGGAATTAGGCACTCCTGGTCCGAATCATCCTTCCTTCTTCTTCTTCTTCGTTCATTTCTGGTCTGAGTCTGTATGCTTGTTATTTAGCTTTTATTAAGATTTATTTGTAGTATATAAGGTTTGATTTTGCAGATGAGTGAATAGGGAAGTTATGTAGCTCTGAATAGTTAATGGAAGTGCTACTACTGATGATTTTATTGCAATAACAGTTGGTGCGTTTATGATTTCTCATGTACTATCTGTTCCATTAATGATATTCCGATTAGTCTCTAGTTTAAGCGTTTCAACGTTATATAAAAGATACAGTAACCAAGACTCTCGTGATGTTTTTTTAATGTTCATCTCCATATGAGCAAGCCATGTAAGATATGGATCGCATGCACATGTGTGAGTGAATACATGAGAAGGAAAGTGAGTGAGAAAAAAGACAGCTTCAGTTAAGATTATTCAGGATTTGAAGTTTCATTCAGATATTATAGAAAGAAACTTGACAAGTGAGTTCAATTCAAGAGAAGTGTGAAAACACATGAACGTGAGCAGAACAGTTCAATTCTGTTACAAGATCCAATTTGAGTCTCTTCAAGTTAGTCTCTCTGATATGAGCGAGAGAGAATAAAACATAGCAAACTTGTTTTATTTCTTCTCACTATCTGCTTTCTTTTATTATTTCTCTTCCATTTTGAAACTTAGAACTATTCAAACCGGGAAAGATCATGAATGAATGCAGAAGCTATACAAGTGAGGAGTTGTAAGTGATTGGATGTTTCACTGATAAAACCATTAATGATCTAGTTGACTCTTGCAGAAACAGTTGAAGCAAAACTCACTGCACCACTTGATTTGAACGAGCAAGAAAAGAAAGAACTGGTTGGTTGAAATTGAATGGCTTGATAGACTCATATGTCAAGCTATATTAATTACTTGAAGGGCCAAATAGGTTGGTACTTGGTGTAGGCTTTTATTTGTAGTGCTTTGAGGCTTCCTTATTAAAAGCTAATTTATTTTTTTAAAGGGTAATCATTTTGGGTTTGTTTATGCTTTTTCCACATCTTAATAATTTTGGGCACAGGCTTCGAAAAAAATGGCAAGTCTTGTGTTTTCAACGTACACAAGAGATCACCCTTGTTTGTTAGTCTCATTATTTTGTCCTTCTTGTGGTCCGTGAAAGATGCGTCCCATTCGCTAAAAAGACCCTTTTGCCATTCCCATTTCTTTTTAAATATTCATAAAATATACTCACTCATTAATTATATTTTATATTTTTTTTATTAATTGATGTTTAATATTTTGTGGACTTCTTGAACTCTGTCTTTTAAAAATAGGGTAAAATTAAAAAAAATTATCAATTTAAAAATAAGGACCAGAGGGAACATGTATAACTTTCTTTCATTTTATATTTTTTATATTATTAACCATAGCCGTTGTATTTTCGAAATCATATTATTATGTATATGAATAACTATTAATTTAATTTTAGAATTTATGATTACTTCTTTCAGTATAAATATCTATTTTAAAAATCAAACTCAAAGATTAAAAGATCTAGTAACCTTTATACTGTTGGAATATAAACTAATAGTATGTTAATATTCTTTCTCTCTCTCTCTCTCTTTCGTTTAGTAGGAATTGAACTCCCAAACTCTATATTCATCTAACCTTACTCTCATAACTTGGGCTAGCTTTAAGTGATGAGCGTATATATAATTTAAAAATGAAAAACTACTAATATAAGCATAAGATATAGATTTTGCATGTACTAATCACTTGTTTTCATCATGTCTCAGAACACACTAAACAAATGTATGATCCAGAGGTTCAAATTTTCCGTTTGGTATTTTAAAGAAAGAATTTCGATTTCATTGTTCTTTTTTAATGTTTATTACATTTTATAATTATTATTGTCAATAATTTAATAATTTCATGAAACTTTTTAAGAATTAATTCTCTTAAATAGGATTTCCGCATAAAACAATTCAAGTACATCATTTGTTGGGGGGTAAACTCTCGACATATTAAAAAATGGGCTGAAAATAGAATTATAGAGAGTGGGCTTTAGATGTGAAGCGATCTGAGCCATTGTGCTGAAGAAACATTGATCTCTCCAAAATAATAAATAATAATCAGTTAAAAAATAAATAATAGTAGTAATTAAATAATGACTCCTCCAGGATCTACATCGTGGCAGCCAGATTCGTCGGTATCTCGTATCCAAAAGAGGCATCCGCTTCTAGAAGGCATAAATACCGATTTTATTTTTCTTATAAAAAGCATATATAAAATGCACCTACACGTCACCATGCAGGGAAAAGAATGTAATATCTTCTATTCTTTTGAGGTGAACTTTGTTAATGCACATAATATATATATATATATATATAAATATATGTTGAGACTTCTAACCTAATTGTTTTACTGTTTCTTTATGAATGAAAATTTAGAAAGAAAGGGTTTAAAATGGATGCTATTCAAGAGCTCGACCTCAAGAAATATACTTCAAAATTAAATTATTTAACCTTTATAGTCATTTTTGCATTTCATTCCTTTGTGTTATTTGTGTCACCACCACCAAATCCGTATTTGTTAATCTCATTAGTTTTCCTTTCTCTCTTTCGTTATTAATTCTCACTAGACACCCATCCATCATTTTAGATTTAGATGAGTAAGATATATAATTATTTAAAACGTGTTTGATCTTTAAAGAGTATTATTTTGTTGTGATTACAGTCACAGTACTCGAAAAAGTATCCTAATTATTGGATGTATAGATTTACATATGATAATAATTAATAGCTCATCTTACCTAATATTGATATTATTAAGAAAGACTTTACCTTACTTATAAATAGTAAGTGATTCTAATTTTTTTTTTAATTTTAGTATAAAAAAAATCTCCCTGGACACTTTTTTTTTGGTTAGTTTAGAGGTTTTTGAAGAACGAAGGTGTATTAGAAAACTGTTAGTTAAAATAAAAAGTGATATCATCTATCCTAATAAAGAAGCAAACTCAAATTTAAATCCTAAAAAATATATTTATTATAATATGTAAAAACTGTTTACTTTTTTAAACTTTAAAATTGATTATATTTTTAATCAAATCAAATATGTATTTATATTAATAAAAAATTTATGTGTGATATTTTAAATAAATATTAAAATATATAAATTTATTTTATATCTTTTTGTCTTACATTTTTTAAAAATATAATAAATTTATTTTATATTTATTCCTTTAGTTTGGCAACAAAATATTTGTAATATTTGTAAAGTTAGTTTTGCATATATTAACCCAGTCCTAAGAAGACTTCTGGTCTTCTTACAGGGAATAGATAGCCTACAACATTTTGATGGATTCAACGAAAAGATTGGACTAGAGAACTTAGAATTGTAATTTGTGTTGATTGTTCATAGTCAAAATGATTAGACCTTATTATGAAAAGTCTTTCTGAACTGAAAACAATCTTCCATCACCTTTCCCTGAATTAAGCCCAAGAATTATGTGTCCTTTCGCTCCTTAATCAAATCAAATTCTTTAAGCGAGATTTATTTTTTATTTTGAATTAAAAGCAAAAAACACCCTTGGGGGTGTTGTACTCCTTTTAACTAGATTACAAATCATTTCTAAATAATTTAGATGTATCAATCAAAACTGTTAATATAACATTAAATTATATATAAATTTATAAATTAGTATTAAGAGAACTAAATAAAATATTTAATTATAATATATATAATTTAATTTTTTAAAATACTCTTACATAATATTAAATTATATATAAATTTATAAATTCATTAAATTAATTTAAAAATAATAAATATAAAAAATAAAATAAATTAAAATATTATATTTATAGTTAAAATTTATCTCCTAATTTTAATGATATTATACATTTTGGACGAGAGGGTGTGTGAGATTTTTTTTTTATAATATGCTGAGGCATGAGTTTTTATTTGTAATTTGTATCAAGTGTGTGAGTTATGGTTTTTTAACATATATATATATTTGGCCAAAATATATATATGTCATGGCACGTGTCAGTCATCCAGCATCGAACTTTTGTGTGTAGGAAAAGCTTTCACAGTGTCAGACTCATCACCACACCAATCAAAGCTGATCAAATAATGATGGAAGGCCAAAACAGCAGGTCCTCTCCTATTCTTTGGGTCTTTTCCCATTGTAATTTCATAATCACCACCGTCAACCTCAAGCCTCCACCTCCTCCTTCCTCTGATCTCCTTGCCGGAAAAGTTACAATTTTTAACTCATGGACTTCGATTTCAGGGCCTCTGCAATTTATGCTGCCCAGCATCTCTCTGCTGTCCAAGCTGCTTGCCTTCACCCTGGTACTTTTGTTTTTCTTTTAAATCACTTCTCATGCGTATGAGCTGTTTGGAAATATACCCTCTTAATTAGATTAGATATTTGGCTTGAGTTAAGCATTTCTGCTTTGTTTTCTATTTTTTTTTTTTACCTTTCAGTTTGAGCGTTCTCTTGGTTTTCTTTCTTCCTTTGCTTTTTGATGTTTCTGTTGGTATGCACAAATCTAACTACTTTTCAACTTGTATCTTGAAATGGGTTCTCAATAATTTGTTTTGATGGGTTAACAAATGAGGGCAAGCATTAACTTTTGCACCGCAATGATTAATTTTGCTTGTGTGAGATTTTTTTTTTAATAAAAATACCCATCCGGGTTTCTTTTGGTACAAGTGAATCGGTTTAAGTGCGTCGCTGTGATAAACTGTATCATAGGTCAAATCCATCAATTTTCTAGTGTCTTCCTTATAGTTAATCAGTAGCTTAAGTAATATTTAGTATTCTGAACTTCTGATATTTGTTTTGTTGCTTAGTTGATTTGAAGAGACTTACTAAGCAACATCCTGATATTTAGTGTCCCGAAGGCACTAAGTTTTGCTTATATAGTTCATTAGTTTTACCTATTCCTTTAAAGTTTTTAAATGCTTTTCGTCATTGCATTTGGATTAGGTGGTTCTTTTGCTCGTTAAAAATTGCATGTTAACACTGAGTTCTGTCAAACCACAGATAATTATATGGCATTTTATGACTCGGATGGAGAAGATGATGCTCGGTCATATTTCCCTTGTCCTTTCTGTTGTGTGGAAATTGAAGTTCCTGTTCTCTTTAGCCATCTGCAAGAAGAGCATTGCTTTGACCTAAAAAATGCTGTACGTGGTCTCTTTTCTTTACACTATATCTTAAAGTTTGATTTTTTTTTCCTCTCAAAAGTTGGTTGTTAAACCATTTAATGACTCATTTACATATAACAGTTCCATGCTTAAATGCAACTTTTATCAATCTAAACAGAAACTGTTTACCTGGTTTCTATCGGCAATGTCCTGATTTGGATAGCGAAGTAATCCAGTAGTTATAGTGGCTAAATGTTGAGGAAAAACAGAATAGGACATTTATGAACATTACTTACAGATAGTTAATTTCAATTTTATTATTGGAATATATTTGACTGCTCTAAAATGTTCCTATACCAGGTTTGTCCTCTGTGTGCAGCAAATTTAGGGAAGGATGCGATCAGACATTTTATAGTACAACATTCAAGCTCACTGAAGGTATCCCTTGTCTGATTAAGGGCCTTGTTGTGAATGTAATCTTGCTCATTTTAGTATTGTGGAGCCTTTTTTTCTTGCCTGATCCGGTGGAATATATTGACATCTTGTGTTATAGAGAAGGTGGAAAACTGAGAAATCCAGTATCTGGTCTAGTAATTCAGCTATGCTTCAAAAGAAACTGGCTGCAAATACCAGGGGAAACAAGCATGAATCAACGCCTGATCCACTTTTGTCACCATTTATCTGCAACGTAGCTGTTCCAACCTCTAACAGCATCCATCAAGACAAACATTCCAATAACAATGCCTCGGTCATTTCTGTTGCAAACAGGTTGGTTTCTTTTTAAATATAGACTTTGTCACTGAAGTACTTTAGCATATCGAGAGCGACCACAAGAAATTTCAATTTATAGCCCACCATACGAAGACAAACGAACAAAAACAAATGCGCACTCACACAAAGCATGTGCTTATAAGAGTCTTAGCATTTGCTGCCTTTGCTGAAGTTCTGAATATTAATATACCTGGAGGGAAGGTTTTTTCCCCCTAAGTAAATCGCAATATTTTGTATCCCAAGTTGTTCTAGAATGCAACATGTATGAACTATAATTGGTTGGGCTGAAAAGTTACGCATAATGCATGTGAGCATGCAGACATACCAACACCTCATTGGCTTGTATTCATTCCAAACTTGAGATACAGATGGTTTTTCTCTGACATCTACCTCTAACTTTATATTTACCAATTATACTAGAAATTACATATATGTTAACAAAATATATATGAGCTAGAGTTTGGGTCATTGGTGTCATTTGGTCAGTAATCTTACAATATTTTGTTGCTTTTCTGAATATGAAAACTTTCTCTGAGTCTCAGATTTTTCTTTTTGCTACGATACCCTTTAAAGCCACAGTTAGTCAGGTGCAATTGTGGGGTAACATGCTTGACTGATTTTATTTTATTAAGTAATCATGTGCTCATGTAGCATTACTAAGGCTTGAAATTGCACGGGGGTTTATGGGATTTCCGAGTTTGATATGTGGTTGGCTTTCTTGATCTGTCCATATATTTATCTTGTCCAAAAATATTTTCAGATATAAATTTATTTAAAAATGGATGAAATATCCTCATTTTGCAGTTTCATCCCTTTTTGTAGTTTGCTACAACTTGTTCTGGATGTCAAAATTTGCATTTGCCCCGTGATTCGGCATATGATGGAGGTGTTTCAGGCGAAGAGTTAACTGTAGGTCCAATGTTTGTGTCATTAATCCTGGTTTTGAATTAGAGATAGGGATAACAGTCATGAAAAGCCTCACTTTCCAAGCCTGAGTAATGATCAGCATGTTATTGGGTTAACAAACTGTGATCCTGTCCAGCCTGCCAAAGAATACTACCAAACTGGAAATTCAATCCTTCTGGTGGTTTGTACTACAAAAATTCATGCATATTTTCTGAATTCTGTTAAAACTATTTTTAAGTTCTGTTCTCAAGTCATCTTTACATATCATGGTTTATGTAGAATTAAGCTTCTGACACTGGCCGGTTCAAGGATGGATAGGGGGAATTACTCTAGTTGGTCAAGATCAAGGTTAGAGCTATAATAATTAAGTTGAGCTTTAGCATGCTTAAGTGTTGTAATCTAAAACAAACTTCGCATTCATGAACAACTCTATCCATTCATACCCTTAATCATGACTATGAGATGTTTGTTCATGTTCAAATTTTAAGAATTCGTTCCCAAAGCTGAAATGTTGATGTCTTGTGTCTGCAGTGATGGGAGAGAAGCAAGAGGTGTGGGTGACAGGGGTGATCACAAAGAGAGAAGGCGGAGGGCAGCATTTGTGCAAGAGTTGGTAGCATCAACCATATTCTAAGGAACAGTGTGGAAGAAGAGTCCCGAGCCACGTCTTAGGATGATGGTCTTGATCCATCCTCATACAACAGGTTCCAGGTTCTTGTGTTGGGGCATGAGTGAAGGCTGTCAACTACCAGTTCAAGTATTATTACCATGAAGCTTCCAAAAGTGAAGGGGTGCCTCCCTTCAATGTGTATTTAATATACTATCACTATGTATCTAAGTCTTTGGCTTTTAAATTAGTTTTTATTTTACATATTTAGAACTATCTTAAGCAATTATTAAATAAGTAATTACACTTTTATTTTAGTCAACTCATAACATTATGATAATTGAAATCTATATATTATATATATATCCTATGTCAATATGTATGAATTAAAATCCATGGTAAATTATATTTATTAATAATCTTTAAGTAGTGTAATATTTCTTAAATTGTAGGCTCCTCGCCAAAAAATATGTAGTAGTTCGAACTCAAAGAGCAAAGGGCAGAATAGTGTTACCTGTAAAACGTAAATCATGATACTCTAGAATGCCACACCAATAACATGACAAAGCTGTACAAATAATTCACATGTAGAAAGAATTCAATTATTTGCTTCAAAGCGGGTGGACCTCCAGGTGGACAAACTAATCTTAAATGATCTTTTATGGGGTGAGAAGAAATCTGAATAACGCAGGCATGATATTCTGGGTGAATTCTCACCTCCGCCTAATACTCTTTGGATCCAATAAAATTGTTGCGTTGGATCCTTCAAACTGAATACAATGCACTAAGTGTTCACTCTGACTAAATAACTCCAGATTATGATATTGTTACGTTGTCTTCTAACATCATACCCAGTACAATTATACCATCACGATCACGAGTAACACACGTCATGCCCTCTCAAGCAAGTATGAATGATGGAGCCAAAACACTGATGTTAAGTAGCTCTTCATTTCCCAATAAGATCTGAACTTGGACTTTTAGTAGAGGAATGGGTCAAAAGCAATACTAACACCTCACTAAAATGCATCTAAGATGAGGAAAAGTGTCTCAACCCTAACTGTATATTTCCATCATCAGATGCCTCCAAGTTATATATATTTATTTAAGACTTTATATCGAATTTAAGGGAAAATCCCTTCAAAAGATCTAAGATAGCTAATTAATGTGTGTTTGTTTTATTAAGAATAAGGAATTTTTAGTTGAGGTAGAAAGCAAACATGAAAAACTTCAATTTATAACCCACCACACCCGCAGACATAAATGTGCAATCACACACAAAGCATGATGTGCTCATAAATGAAGTGTTTTAGCCTTTGCTAAGTCCTATTGAAGGAAATATTAGCTAGTTCTAATTATTAATGTATCTGTTGAGCTGGAAACCTTTTTTGTTTTCAGATTAACTCACAATTTTTGTGCCCTAAGTTTGTTATAGTTCTCAAGTTAGTCAGAATGGAAATGAAAAGTAATGGATAACGCATGGGAGCACGCAGACATAGCAACACTCATTTTCATGGCTTGCATTCATTGCGAAGTTGTGATACAGATTAACTTTACATGCACCAATTATACTAGTCATTATGTATATAGTTTAACAAAATAAATAATTAGCTCAAGGCTGTGTTCCATTTGGTCAGTACTCTTACGATATTTTGTTGCTTTTCAGAATATGAAGACTTTCTTAGAGTCTTTTACTATCCTTTGTGCTATGATAGCTTTTAAAGCCACGATTAGTCGGATGTTATTGTGGTGTATTTAACATATCTTGCCTGATTTTATTGTATTTAGAAATCATGTATCATATATAGTACTCTCTCTGTTTTTATTTATAAGATAAAATTACCTAATTCTCACTTACTAATTTAATTAATTTAACTAATTCATGGGTTTATGTATCATATCTCTGTTTTTATGTACAAGTACTCTCTCACGTACTTATACATAAGGGTTTATGGAATTATGGGTTTGAGTTGGTTGGCTTTCTTGATTTTCCCATATAGTTATCTTGAACAAAAAGATAATCTATTAAAAGTTATGAAGGAAGTATACTCATTTTGCAGCTTCATTCCGTTTTGTTGTTTCCTTTGATAATTTGTTGAGGATATCAAAATTTACATTTTTCCAATGTAACAAGGTGATCTAACATAAATATAATAAAAAAATTTGTTAAAACTTTCTTATAGAACTCGAATATGTGGCGAATGATTTGTATCTGGATAAATACTTTTCACCATGTAGGTATTGAGCAAAGTTTTTATTGTTTGTAGTATACTGCTCAAAACGCAGTAATAATACATTCTTTTAGGAAGCTCACAGTTAGGCTCTGATTTGAAAAATGATAGATAAGGTGGAAAAATGAATCAAATAAAAATTAAACTACAAAATAACTGGTTTCTTTACAGATCCTTAACACGGGAGACTTACTAAAAGATAAATCCACAAGTGAAAAGAAGGATCAAGACAAAAACATAAAGCAAATGTATTACTCTACCCACAAAAGAGAGAAAAGGGAAAAAAGATCGTTGCCTTCCGCTGATATTCAAGCTCATCGCTAGTATTTTGCATCTTCTGCATCAATGAAACGTGAAGAGATGGCACATTCTAGAGTACACAGAACTTTTCTCCATATCCTTTCCATAATAGTTCTGGTTTTGGCCTTTTAACTTAATGTGCAAACCAAATATGAATGGAGATCCATAAAGAACAATGTGAGAAATAAATTGGAGAACCTATGAGTAAATAACATCATGACAACTAACTTGTATAGGTATTAACCAAAGAAAATACAAACAGACATAAATATATCAATATATTCAATAGTAAATCATATTATTCATAACCCATAACTAATATAACTCATTTCTAAAATTGTATGCAACTCACAAAAAAATGTATCAGTTCACTTAAAAAGCAATGAATAAATTAGTTTTGTCTACCTATGCAAAACGTCAGTCATAGTGCTCCATAATGCTCAGGCAATAGTTTGGCAGAGCATGTACAAATAAATTCACATGTAAAAAGAACTCATTATTCACTTCAAAGCCTCAAACATTTTCGTAGGACCTCCATGGGGGCAAAACAACCGTAAATGATCTTTATGTACATGTATACACTCCCTACAATTTAATGACTTGGATCAAATAGGTGAATTTTCACCTCCAACTAATGCGCCTTGGATTTAATACAATTGCTGCATTGGATCCTTCCAACTGACCACAATGCACCAAACATTCCATCAATTAAATAACTCCCGGTTATGATGTTGATGCATTGTCTTCTAGCATCATACCAAGAGCACTCATGCAATCACAAATAGCACAAGGCATGCCCTCCCCTAAAGCAAGCATGAATGATGAAGCCAAGTAGCTCTTCATTCCCAAAACGATGCAAAAATATCTGAACTTTGGCTTTCTATATGAGGAAGGGGTCTAAAGCAATAACCCATAAATAAGGATCAAAATGAGGAAAGGGCCTCAACTCTTACTTTACATTTCCACTGTCAGATGTCTCCAAGTTGCACACATTTAAGACCTCATGTTGAATTTTTTGAGGAAGTTCCTTCAAAAAATTTGAGACAGCTAATTCATGCTTCTTCTTTAGTTCATCTTCCTCCTCTCTATGTTTTACCAATAATTGCTCAAGTTTTGCAGCAATTATATTGACATCTAATTCATCATCTTTCAATTCTATAGGTTTTTCTACCAGAGGAAACTCTCCGTTGGTTGCCTGTAAATCCCCAGATGTAATACTTTTCTCACTAGAATGGGAACCAGCAGTCCCACTAGATTTCTTCTCTACACTATTATCATCATCACAACTGTAGTTGCCATCCTGCTGCTCAATTGAAGTAGCATTGTATGTGGTTGAGGTTCCTGCAACATTCAAATCCACCTGACCAGACAATTTTGAAACACCCAGCCTTAATGGAGAGTTTCTACCTATCCTGGGTGAGTCAGACCAGTAGTTACGGCCTGAAGGTAATCGTTCCAGTGAAAGACTGCGAGTAGAAGCTGTAGAACTATTTCCATGTGGAGAAACCTCATCCCTAGTTTCAGAGGTACGGCCACCTAAAGCTTCTAGTGCTAATTCTTGACCAATGCTAGCAGCAGTAAGAGTTTCATCAGGATTCCAATATGGAATGAGAGAGCGAATTTCCAAGTCAATCATCTCAGCAATAGTTGTAGCATCTTGATCCGTAAGTTCCAACTCCTCAACCATTTCACTAGCAACAGCAATTGCAGTGTCTGCTTCAACATCAAAAGGGAAGTGGATGTTGCAAATGTCACCTAAACCCATGAACAAATTTAAATTCAGATCTAACAGAAGATGCAAATAGACACTCATTTTAATTAGTTGAATACTAGAAGAGAGAGAAAGGGGGGAGAACCTGAGGAGTCTACTATTCTCAGTTTCAGAAATATAGTATTGACATCTCTCCTTTGACCTTCTACCCTGAATGCCCAACCAGTCTCGACAGAAGTTTCTTCAGGATGATTATGAATAACATGATGGTCACTATGTCCTGTATTTGGTGCATTAGAAGATTAAAAAAATATCACATTAGAGAAACTAGGGACTGCAGATACTAACCGAAATCAGGGGCTCTGGACCTTAAAGAACCACCTACACTGTCACTTTCATCATCTGGCAAAAGAAAGGGATCCATTAAGAGTTCCCTTGCAGGTAACCGCTCAGAAACATTTGCAATACACTTTTCTATAAATGCTTTAACTCCAGGGTCTTTCACTTTTGCCAGTGATGCTGGCTTGATTCCCTAAAAATAATTGTGATAATGCTAAGCAATCAAAACTTCAGAAGTAACATTCTCCGAATAGAATTCTCACTGTAGTAATATGATATTTAGCACATTACACCAGTCATAAAGTCTCTATATTTGTTTTTTTTTAAAAGAACAATTATATTCAAATGTTTCCCAACATTTTAAGTTTGTCACATACCTTTAGCTCAGAACAGCCTTTTCTGCAAGAATTACAACCCAAAAAACAGGTAATCCAGCCACTTGTAGAGTCTACTTATTAAACTCTAAACATCATATTTCAGGGAATTTCAATCGCATGTTAAGTTTTCTTTCCTTTTCTGTAGCATCTGTTAAGGATTGAAATACGAACTAAAGCTTTTATTTATGATCTTTAGAAGTTTTATAGCTTAGACCATGGAACTTGTGAAACTCCATACGACAACAAGTCAACAAAAAGGATCTGCAAATATGGATTATACACTGATTTGATAAAGACATACCAAAATCATGCAAAGAACAAAATGTTGTTTCTTAATAAGAGATGTCCTCTAACTCAAATAGTCTATGATTTAAGCGTAAACACTATTTGTATCCAAATAATTTGGCATGCATCACACGTACTCTCTGAAAATTGACAAATGTTAAGCACTTACAGATGTCACTTTCTTGTATATTTGAGCAGCATTAGCACATTCAACATATGGATACTCGACAGTCACCAACTCAAGCAAGCACATACCAAAAGCATAGATGTCAACAAGTTCATTGTATTCCTCTTCATAAAGCTCGGGAGCCATAAACTCAGGAGTACCTAGTTACAATTAAAAATAAATACTTATCTGTAACATGGTTCCAAGAATTAGTCCAATCCAGAAAAAGACACAAATGGGATGATGTCACAAAAAATGCTACCTATAACACTGTGAGCTGAATTGGCTTGCTGAAGTATGGCAGCCAATCCCAAGTCGCCAATTTTAACCTCGCCATGATTTCCATTGACAAAAATATTGTCACACTTTAAATCTCGGTGAATAACCGGTGGATCATGGCTGTGAAGATAAGAAAGGCCCTCCAAAATCTGTCTAGACCATTTCTTCAATGCTCTCAAGTCGACATGCTTATGTTTCTGCCGATATCTAAACCAAAAAAGTTAAACATAACACAATGGTCAATCTTCAAACAACAAAAAACAAAAATATGTGAACCCAAAAACACAGATAAACTCACTGGCGTAACGTTCCAGAAGTGAAAATTTCAGTGATGAAGTTGATGTTCTCATTATTTGTATCAACCCATGAATTGTAAAATTTAATTATATTTTTATGCTTCAAAGTCTTCAGCAAATGCACTTCTGAATATAGGCGCTCCAAATCTTCATTGTTGCGCAATAGATCTGCCACCTTAACCTGATTCCAGGCCACTTCAATTCCTTCCAACTCATCAAATGCTCTATATCTATATTTTGATGTAAAGTTAAGAACATGCAAATGATCCACAAAGTGTTTACTCTCACATGAATTGATGTTACTTATTCAGTTGCTATCGTTCATTACGCAATTCTATTCAGCATATAAAACTGAGAAAAAGGATACACCTTCTTGAAAGCCCCCTGCCCCAAAATCTCCGTGTACTGTGAATACCAACCATCAAATGGAGAATAAGGCAACAAGCAAAACACATCCGTTAGGTGACCATCCCAATCAACGAATCAGGCACATTACACTCAATCCAAGAAAATAAGTTAAAAAAATAAAGCAATAATTATATAAAAATATAAATTAAAAAAAAAAAAAAACAAAGTCGCCAACTTTTCATCTATCACTGAAAGGAAAATTATGATTAAAAACGAAACAAATTTAAGTATTCATGTAGCCGAGTAATATAACAGGAGATGGGGAAAAAATCAGCATTTGACATCAAATAGATTTAAAAGGAAGTTTATCTCAAATTCCCAATCCAGAATCAAAATCTGAATAAATTAAATTGAAAGAAGGAAAGACGAATAAAAACCAACCCGACCATATCGACCAGTGGGGTCGACCTCCACGAACTCAGAATCAGGATCATCTTGTTCAGACGAATCCTGCGGCATTGATGGGAATCAAATTCTGAAAAACCCTAGAATTGAATACTACGATTCAATACAAAATGGGGGAAAATTAAAAAACAAACAACAAGAAGGAAACGGATGAAAGAGTGATAATATACGGGAAAAGTCAAAAGGCGACGCGTGTTATAGATGAAGAATTGATTGATCAATAAAACAAATGGGTGGGGTTTCGTTGGAGAAAAGCATTTACGTGATTATAAATATGGCAAGAGCCTGTCAACCAACACACACACTCACCTCACTGTTCCAACTAATAATGCTCCTTTTTTATAAATCTGACTTTAATGCTCCCTGATTCCTTCGATTTCTTTTCAATTTCCGTTGAAACTTGAAAGCTCGTCGCTGCATTTGGGGTCTACCTCAACCTGGAGCGGATAACGAAAAAACGCTCTCTTTTTTTGTCGTTTTGCCTCTATTTCACACCCCCCATTCCCCAGTCCATTTTCTCCACTCGCAAAATTGAAAATTGAAAATTTTAATTGCAACCCATTTGAAGTTTGCTTTATTTTCAATTTTTTATAAATTTATTTCACTTTAACACTGTTTTTAAATTTCAACAGACCAAAACCAAATTTTCTTTTTATTCACATTTAAAATCTAGAGAGATCTAGAGGTATAAATAGTACTTATTTTGGCAGATATATGATGGTTAATTTAAGCAACATAATATTATTATTTAATCATGATTTTATCGATATCCAGCACCACAAAATTAACAAGTTTGTATTAAGTTTCATTGTTTTATGGTTATTAATTTTTTTTAAAAAATAAAAATGGGGTGATTTTTTTGTTGTTGTCCACCCGGTTCACCGGAGCTTTGCCTCGACTATATCCGGATCCGACCCGCGTCGCGCACCTGGCTATAGTGGGTGAGTCTCCCAACGGGGATTTTCTGCATTCGCCAAGACTCGAACTCGAGACCTCGCTTAAGCGATACCGAGCCGCTTACCACTCGGACCACCCCCGTTGGTAAAATGGGGTGATTTATTTAGAGAGAGAAAAAACGAAAGTGGCAAAAAAAAAAAAAACTAGAAAGGTGATGGGAGAGTGAATGAGCCAATGAGGTGCTACTGGTTTGGCATGGAACATGTAGAAGAAAACGAAGAGGGAGAAAAGTGGAGTCAAAAACAAAGACGAAGAAGTGCCCACCAAATAATAACAATTAGTTAATTAATAAACAAAGACCAAGGAGATTAGTTAGTAATTGAAAGGTAGATAAGGGCACCCGTTAGCTTGGTTTTGTGGTTCAAATTATGTATCAGTCTGAAACAAGAGGCCTAACCCGACAGTCATGAGAGGCGTTTGTTCCCTTTAAATCTCATTCTAAACCCAACAACAAACTTTGTTGGGCTTTTTTTTTTTTTTTTTGATAGAGCCTCTCAAGCTTTGCTTACCAAATGGAATCTGTACACACGAAGAGGAAGGGGCCTTACGTATCAAATTAATATTTAAATCTATATTAAAAATATGATTCATATATCTATAAAAAAAAATCAAAAGCTATATATTTGGAAGTTTGACAAACTTAGTTACTCCAAAGTCATCTTATTTTTACAATCTTAATTTTCTAAAATTCATCCTTTCTTTTATATTTATCACATTATAAGATATTAGCTATTTTTATTAGACTTAATCCTTCCCTTCGTTAATAAAATGCATACTTTAGTGCACAAATGGTTGGAGGGCACAAAAAGACATACCACCCCACAAATGTCCCAAAAGAAAAACATGCTTAATTCATTTTTGTGGGAGACCAGGCTGTACAACCAAATTTGCGTTAAGGCCCATAACCTTGGTGGGCCCATGAATTATTCAGTCCTTTTCCATAATTTTGTGGGCCTGCTTATCTCTTAAATTTATTTTGTAAGCCCCATACCGTATACGTCTTAATAAAAACCCATACATTTTAATTTTTTAAAAAAAATGGAAAAAGGAAACTTCAATTCGAGATGATATCTTGTTAAATCTCTTTTGAATTTTGATCACGTTGATTGCTTTAAAGACATATTAAAGTGAATGCTATTGCAGTCATGGACCACGCCTAGGTTGAATTTTCCCATTTTGAGCACCCAGAGAAAATGGCGAATGGATCCCATGCTAATTTTAAAAGATAATGATGTAGTGCTCTCTTTAAATTGAAATTGGATAATTTATATTTATTTTTATATTTTTGTTTTAAATATGGACAACATAAATAAAAATAATCTTTTAACTCATCATTGTCTCGGCTCTGCTACCAAAGACTATAGGGAAGTCGAAATAGGAGAGCAATCATCGGTGGGCCTACTACTTAGATACTTTTAGCAGTTATCTACTCCGCACCTGGCTACCTAGTGTTTAACGTGGGCACGATAATTGGCACACTAGAGGTACATCCTTCCTAGTCCTCTCATACTAGGAAAAGGTTATCTCAATGCTCTAACGCCCACACATGATATAAACTAAGCTATCTCAAAATATTTTAAACTTAGCTCACCTATTGCTTTAATAGGCGAACAGCCCAACCCTTGGAACATACTATAGCCCTAGGTGGCAAAGAACCGACATCGAAGTGCCAAACTTTCATGTCGATGTGAGCTCTTGGGGAAGATCAACCTGTTATCCCTATATTAACTTTTATCCGTTGAGCGACAACTCTTCCACACAACACCATTGGATCATTAAGGCTGACTTTTATCCCTACTCGATAGGTGGGTCTTGCAATCAAGCTCCCTTTTGCCTTTGCACTCGAGGGCCAATCTCTGTATGGCCTGAGGAAATCTTTACACATCTCCATTACCTTTTGGGAGGCCTATCCCCCATAGAAACTATCTACCTGAGACTATCCCTTAGCCCATAGGTCCTGGCACAATGTTAGCTCTACCAAAGTAGTATCTCACTGATGGCTCGAGCCCTTTGGAAGGAGGTCTATTTTGCCCTTCACCTAAGCTGCATAGGAAAGGCCCAACGCCTGAAGCTTCATAAGGTCTTTTTGTCCAAGTGCAGGTAGTCTGTATCTTCACAGACATGTCTATTTTGCCTAGCCTCTCTTCAAGATAGTGCCCAGATCATTACGCCTTTCATGTGGGGCAAAACTTACCCAACAAAGAATTTCACTACCTTAGGACTATTATAGTTATAGCCGTCGTTCACTAGGGCTTCAGTCGCCAACTCCCTTATCATCAGGTCACTAACTTCCTTGACCTTCCGACACTGGGCAGGCTTCAACCCTATACATAGTCTTACGACTTGGCAAAGACCTATGTTTTTGGTAAATAGTCGCCTGGGTCTGGTCACTGCGATCCCCTTTGTGAGTAGGCACCCTTTCTCCCGAAGTTATGGGGCTATTTTGCCCAATTCCTTAAAGAGAGTTGTCTCACGCTCCTAGATATTCTCTACCTACTCACCTATTTTAGTTTTAGGTATAGGTACCTTTTTGTTGAAGGTCACTCAAGATTTTCTTGGGAGTGTGGCATGGGACTTGAACATGGGCTCGAGGTATTTTCTCTACCCTTTCTTACCTTGAAAAAATAGGGGCACCTTATGTCTTGGAACCGATAACTATCTTTTGGCTAAGTTAGCCTCCTCTATCCCTCGGGAACAACAAAAGGTAGTATAGAAATATTCACACGTTGACTATCAAGTACGCCTTTCGGCCTAATCTTTAGTGGTTGTTCTTTGGTTTGGAAGTTGGCACATATTGCTATAGGTCACTATGTCAACCAAAGACTTTTACGCTCTCTTCATGAGTGGCTAGGCCAGGTCATCTATGGATGGCACATACCAGCAAATTGTTTTTCTTTTTTTAGAAAGGTCTAGTGGCATCCACCTCTCCTATGGGGAAGTGAGCCCAGGTTTGACCTATGTGATGTGCGTGAGTATGTTAGGTAGGGGTGGTAATGCGGGCCAACCCGCCGAAAACGGGTTGGCCCGCCGCGGGTTGGGGGGGAGGCGGGCCGGTTAAAATCGGCCCGCCTCCAGGCGGGTTGGGGAAACCCCAACCCGAGACCGCCATGGCGGGTTGGCGGGCTAGCCCGCCAACCCGCCAGCTTTTTTTTTTTTTTTTTTAATTTTTTATATATAATTTTTAAATTTTTTTTCAACTTTTTTTTAAAAAAAAATTACATATATCAATATTAATTAAATTCGAATCATGTCTTAAGTCATCAAAATATTTATTTAGTCAATTTTGTTACTATCTATAGATAAATCTATCACAAAAAAAATTATAATAAAATAAAATAAATATATATAAAGAAAGAAATGACTCAATGAGATAAAGTTAATATAAATTAAGTATAATGTCTCTTGTTTAACTAAGGCTCTCAAATTAGTAAGGTATAAATGTGTAATATAAATAATAAAAAAATTAAAAAAAATTAAAAAAAAAAAAAAAAAAAAGCGGGCTAACCCGCCAACCCGGCGGGTTAGCCCGCCGCGGGTGCGGGCTTGGCGGGTGCGGGTCAAAAAGACCCGCATCAATGTGGGTTGCAATTTTTGCAACCCAACCCGCCAGTTTTTGGCGGGTTGGCGGGTTGGGCCCGCGGGCCCAACCCAAATTACCAGCCCTAATGTTAGGTCCTAAGGATTCATTATGGTTAAGATCAACTTTATGATTTATAATTCAATTTTTTACCACCAACTAAACCGTGAATTGTTAGTAGTTGCTTATAAAGTTTTAAATCTAAAACGTCCAAATCTTATGTCAAATTTAATATGCATGGTCATCTTAAAACTGTTTTGCATATTCATTACTATTTTATCAATAATAATAATAATAAATAAAATTGAATAATTTCACACAGCTATATCACTGTATATCACAAGGGAGAAAACAATAATTTATAAAGCTAAATCACAGGCGTGTTTAGTTAGCCATTTGGCTTTTTTTTTTTTTTTTCACCCGGTTCACCGAAACTTTACCCCGACTACATCCGGATTCGACCCGTGTCGCGCACCTGACTAGCCATTTGGCTTTTGATTGAAGAGAAGACCAACAAAGCCTCATTTTTCCTGAAGCAACCAGATCTGTCTCTGCAAAGATTGATTCCTCATACTTTTCTGCAGCTGGCTAGCCAGCTACCCACTTCGTAGATTCCTCTTCTGCCCTCTCAACTAAATCTTGAAAAAGTTTCAGATTAGCGAAACCGTGTCAAGACCAGATAAAGAAATATGACATTTTGTCAAACACTCCTAAACAACTCAGGATTCCTTACACCTACTTAACTACAATTCGTTCCTTTTACAATTTTTGAAATGAAATTATCAGTGCCCCATTTCATGCGCTGTCAAGAATCCTGAGAGAGAATCTGCTGAAAAATGGCTTCTTTCTTGTTGTAACTATGCCTGCGGAGTAAGTAATTTTTTGTTTTTGAATTAATCAGAGGTTATAAAAGGGATTGAATCCGAACCTGTGACCTCTCACCCAGGGAAGCTTACCAATGGGAGTAAGTAACTTTCAGTTAGCAGAACCAAAACCACCTACTAGGATTAAGAGAAATGTTTGTTTGGTTGAAACTTGAAAAGTTCAAATTCTGACCAAAATAAAAAATATATATTTATTTATAAAAGGTGACAGGTAAGAGAGATTTGACACAATGTGCATATTTTAATATGGGCTTGTTCAATCTTCACTCTCTGCCAATCCATATGCCAGTTTGGAAATAATATTTTTCTTTTTAATTCTCATAAATGCTTCCAAGATCACCTCTGGCAACATCTAGCCTTCATTTTCCAGCTTGTGACTCAGATCTCTCCCTCCCTCCCTCCCTCTCTCTCGTGCTAAAGCTAAAGTTTCTCTCAATCCATATATTTTCCTCTCATTTTCAATTCCTGGCCTGTACTGCTCCAATCAACTTCAGATTGACCCATTATCATCATCATCAAGAAGAACAATGCAAGACTCCATTGGTATTCCTGCTTGCTTTTATTCTGCAGATAAGTTCAGTGATGATCCGGGGGCTGTGACCCGATCGGGCCAGAGTGTTTTCATGTCATTATATAGAACAAAGATCGCTGATCAGTGCCGTTTGATCACTGTCACATGGTGCAAAAACTCCATGCTTCATGGCCTATCAGTATCAGTGGGAGGCCAAGAAGGAGGAGGAGAAACATCATATACCTGCAAGGTTGAGCTAAAGCCATGGTACTTCTGGAGGAAGCAAGGCACCAAGAGATTCATAGTAGATGGTAAAGCTGTAGATATCTTCTGGGACCTCAAAGCTGCAAAATTTCATGGAGAAACAGAACCAACCTCAGAATATTATGTAGCAGTGGTTTGTGACGAAGAGATAGTTCTTCTTCTTGGTGATCTTAAGAAAGATGCCTGCAGAAAAACAGGTTGTAGGCCAGCTTTGATTGACCCAATTTTGGTTTCAAAGAAGGAACACATATTTGGTAAGAAGAAATTCACTACTACAGCTAAGTTCCATGGTAAAGGTAGGTTCCACGAGATCTCAATAGAGTGCAAGAACAAGGGCAACAACAATAATAATGGCGATTCCTTAAATGGGGTTGAACCAGAGATGGAGATAAGGATCGATGGGCATTTGGTGATTCATGTGAAGCATTTGCAGTGGAAATTCAGAGGCAATGAATCAATTCATCTCAGCAAAATGAGAATAGAGGTATATTGGGATGTTCATGATTGGCTCTTTAGTCCTGGATTAAAACATGCTTTGTTCATCTTTAAGCCAATCATGTCATCATCATTATCATCATCTTCTTCAACTCCTTTATCATCTCAAACGCAAAGTTCAGGATCATTTGAAAGTCTTGGTGATAGTGGATCATCAGAGTTTAGTTTGTTTCTCTATGCCTGGAAGGTTGAGTAATTTTATCATCAACCTCAAGCTCCATCATCATTTCATCACCCATCAACCCCAGCAAGCAAGATGATAGAATTTAGAGAAATCACTGTGAGATTATAAAGAAAGAATATAATTATAAAAAAGTTCTATACTAAGAATAAAACATATAATGATAAGTTGTATTCTAGAAAATGACAATAAATTCATGTTTACTTGTTATAGAACTTTTCAATAATTATATTATTTCTTTGGGTGATGATGGTAATATTCCCCAGTAGAAAAATGACATGGGTCTCTTTGCAAGTGATGGAACAACATAGAGTGGGCAAGATAGGGACTGGGGTAGAGAGAGAAAGGCACTGAACATGGAAGTGGGCCCAAACATAAAGGTTTTGGGAGTTAATTACAGCTGTTGATGAAGGATTGGGCATAATGGAACAAGACAGATTGGATCACACACAAACACATGCTCCATTTGTCTCCACTCCATCTACCACATGGAGATTCATCACCGTCCTCCTTTCTTCTTGAAAAGAGAGCTATGTATTAATTCTTCCAAAATCCATCAACCAAAGGAATATTATTGTAATCTATCCTTTTTATATACAGAAATATATTCACGATAGATTACTGGGACTGCATGAATGCCTGTATTTGCTCATAAAATAGCGTTTCGGGAAGAGAGGAGGGTTCTTGATGAATGGTGATAGTAAGTACTATCATAAATTTATTAACAAGTGTTAGTCAAAGTAGAATTGTGTTTAGTAACTTAAACATGTGTTTATGTCTTAGAAATATAAAAAATATATTTAGAAATATTACTCCTAATTAATTCTGATAATATTTAAATTTGACCTAGTCAAATAGCTATAACAAAAAAGGAAGAAAAAGAAATTTAAGTACAAAAATCATGCAAAGAGAGAGAGATTGCTTATTTATTTATCATTGTATAATTGGATATTCTTCAATAACATCAACAAATCGTTTAAATTTATAAGTTATCTGAGCCAATAATGCAATATTCAGCGGACAAAGTTGCCAAATACTTCTTGATTGCTAATCGCTACTTTTCCCAATAAACTCTGCGGTGTGGAAATGAAGAATTAATAATTAGGCAATTTAACAATGGGTGTTAGTCCGAATGGTAAGCGGCTCGATATCGTTTAAGCAATGTCTCAAATTCGAGCCTTAACGTATATAAAAAATCTCCGTTGGGAGACTCACCCACTATAGCCAGGTGTGCGATGCGAGTCGGATTCAAATGTAGTCGGGGCAAAACTCCGGTGAACCAGGTAGACAAAAAAAAAATAATTAGGCAATTTCTTTTATAAATATAGAAGCACCTCAGTGTTCTCTCTCCGATACTTCTATCTATATTTAATTTATGATATTGGATTATTAATTAATAGATTAACGAAAAATACGTGTAGGCGAAGAATTGAATCAACGAGTTTGGTAGGTAAAAGACATATTCAAACGTCAACAAATTATAACACTAAATTGTAATCTACGTTCATGTATTGAAATGAATAAAAAAAAAATTACCATTGGGTGGGGGGGGGGGGTGATTTGACGTTTGAATATGTCTTATATATATATATATGCGCACTCTTTGATATCACAATCACTCTCTCTCTCTCTAACTTTACAAGAACATGCAATAATGAGAATCTGTACCCATACATGAACAGCATGCTAAACAAGGTAGGTCCTTTAAATAAATGATAGCTATTGGAAGATTAGTATCGTTAGAAATGCCAATCATAAACCTCACATGCACCGTAAATTTGAATATAGATTTGCAGGTACCATTTGATGCAACATTATATGGATTCCACGAGGCTTGAAATATTAAGGGCAAGTGAACTACCAAGTTGTTTCTTTCGGAAGCAGTTCAAACAATTTGACCAGAGAAACATTGTTCTCTCTCACAAAGCCAACAATAATAAAGTTTCGGTGAAAGATTCAGATTCAAAGAATCCAAAGTAAATGACATTATTATTGATAAGCATGGAAGTAATTTGGAGAGAGAAAAAAGGAAGGAAGGAACTTTTACACTGATATGTACACTGCTTGCCTAGTAGTGTCCATATGCCAAGCATCCAAGTACAACTTCTAACTTGATTTGTGTTCTACTATGAAAATTGAGTCAATATAAACAAAGCGAAGGAGAAATGTGCTCATTTTGAACCAAAACCAAACCACCTTGCCAAGAAGAATACGTTCTTTCCACGGGAAGCTTCCTTCTCTGTGCGTGCTGGTGCAGGGGTAGGTGATTCTACAGGTGGTGAAATAACTTTGGCTGCAACCAAGAGTCACCAATTTTATACTTAAAACAAAGATATATACATTTGGCGTTTTCCCAACCCAATTAAAATTTGAACAATTATGAGAAGAGATCCAGTCCGTGGACGCGTCTATTACTAGGAACCCTCAAAATAATCACTTTTATGCTTTACGAGACAAAACTGAACTCTTCTCATATCTTTATCTCATACAGTGCAAAAGCAGTTAACATAAACTAAGCCAAACACAAACCAACAATCCATGTACGCCTCTATTACGAACAAGATAAGCTTAATACTCGCTGACACCTGGTCTATGTGAAAGAAGATAGTAAAGTCTAGGTAAAGGAGATAAGAAACTGATATATACCTGGTTGTGGAGAAAACTTGTTAGTTTTAGCACCCCTTGTATCAGTAGAATTCTTTCCTGGACTAGGTACGACCACTCCATGATCGGATTCAGTGGTTAACTTCCTCTCTCTAACTCTTTGCTCTGTGTTTCCTTCGCAATCTTGATCCCCTGTAAAAGCACTGAAATTAGCAAGGAATGAAGCAGCCAAAAATCATATCAATATAAAATATAACATCTAGAGGAAGTTGCATTACTCACAAGCTATGAATAGTATAATTCATTCATCAAACTACATACTATGTCCAGGAGTCACCATCTGGCTACAAATAATGATACTATTACTCTCATAATAAAGGGTATGATCCTATCAGGTCCAAAATATATCTCATAACGTGGATCCACATACAGAATAATATTCCAGATTCATGTACATATATTGTTACTTTTGAGACTGATTATTGGGAGTCAGTTACTATTTAGTATGTGTTGCATTGCCCGTAAGGTAGTTCTAAGAAAATGGAACCCATTCCAAGAAAACATGTCCAAGCAATTCTTCTCACTCCAGTTAATCTATCAAAACCACCATTCAGTCTTTCCCCTAGATGAACCTTTAAATTGGACTTGCTAAGACCAATATATACAAACTAGATCATAGTTCTCACCAATGAAGATGTTAGGTTAGCCACAAAAGTTTTTGACATGTTGCTCAGTCAAGGATACCAGGATGATCACTTAGTTTCACAAACCAAGGTCAGTATAGATACTTACTTCCATAAGAAGGTTTCCTGTAGTTCTGGTGTAACGCTTCAATGAAAGAAGGAGCCTTTTGCTCTTGAATCACTGGTAAGGAACCAAAACAAATTGATAGATCAAATCAAATAATAGATGAATTCCATGCATATAAATTTCAATAAGGAGAACAATGAACCTCACATTGATCAAATAAAGTAAATCTGTAGTTTGGGGCTGAGCCAGCCAATAGCAACTGAACAGCCTCTGAATCTCTCGTCATAGACGATGAAGCTGAAGGCTTCAGATTCTGAGTGTCCAGCAGAATGCCAGAAAGCTGTAAAATTACCCATGGGAAGAAACTTTTCAGTCATTAAATATTTCCTAGATCACTTTCTTGAAATGGCACGACGGGTGATTCCATATCACTGAAAATAACTTAATATTATTTCATCAAATTACCAGAAGTTTCTGCAGCACAGGGTCTTGAAGTAGATCGTAGGCATCTTCACAGTAATTATCAGTAAGAATGGTACACTTAGACCCAACCTTTAGAAACAAAATAAGGATAAAAACAGTTAAAATTCAGTACCAAGCTTCATTTTGCATAACTTTGGGATCACACTTGTTTTAAAAATTCGATTTTCAACTTCATATATGAACCAACCTCGCCAGTAGCACTTAGGATATCTTGTCCAACCACATGAATGTTCAGTCGACCAGCCATCATAAGGTCTTCCAAGTTCACCTGCAAACCAAGTTTGCAGAACAAATTAGCAACCAATGCAAAGCTCATCTAACCTGCTCCTCAAGTCCTTTATATAAGACCTAATTCAGGAGTTAATTTTGATCCTAAATATAAGATATATTTCTTACATTTATCTATTTTTTCCCAAATTACCCCTATTGATACTCTCTCAACAATAGAGAGAGGAGAAAAAAGTTAAGGAAGATGATTAGGATATTTTAGAAAAAAATATACCATATTAACTAACTTCCTTAATCTAATTAAATTAGTTAGGAATACTATTTATTTATACAATGTCAATATACCAAATAGATAGGTGATCATGATTCACGGGATAGAACTTCATTTCCCCCCATAAATCGTAATATCAGAAGAATATTTCAATTGAACTTGGCTTGCCAACTTTTATGTGAAGGCATATGAACTGTAAGAACATTTATATGCAAGCATTTAGGGACATTGGTATGCTAAAAAGTCGTCAAGTATTGCAAGGACGCCCTTGTTCACCAGTAGAGTATTGGATAAATGGATAATTGATTATCAGACATTGTCAACAATTGAACATGCAAAAAAGAATTACACCTGTCCCATCTAAATTGACTTTTAGTATGAAAATTACGAAAATCACCTCATCAGCAAAAAGCAATGAGGTAGCGTCAAGGCCAGCATGGAAAAAGAGCCAAGCAGCCTTCCTCAGCTTCCACATAGAACTTCGACTCACATGCATAACAGGAACTACCACATTGTCCCCTCCATCATCTTTCTCCCTTTGCCTATACCACAACAGCCAGGCATAACATATGGAAGCTACCATTGATGTTATATCTGCACCACACAAATTGAATCACTTAACCTTTTTTCTCACATTAATTCATAGTTTCATACAGATAAAGCATATGTCGTCAATAAAGATACAAACACACCGCTCAAATTACATGCCACTTGCAACCAAACTTTCAACTTTAAAAATCATAAACTAATTCATTACACCTTCACATTTCAGCAATAAAATTGAAACTTTCTGTAACCTAAATGCCACTTCACACATGTCATATCCCATTGATTTAAAATTAAAACTAGGCAATTCAAACATATTTAAAAAAAAAAAAAAAAAAGCTTGCACAAGATTGAAATGTCCCACGTTAAAGACAAAGTACTAATGTTTTGTAATAAGGATAATATATATTGATAGGGGGAAATGAATCTTAACTGTTAGAAGGCCCAGAGAGCACAATTTTGGCCTTTGCATTGAGCTCCATGTTCATCACTTTCTGCATTAAAATCCTCTGCTCTTCAAGAAAACGATTGAGAGAATGATCTACGGTTCTCTCTCCTTGCTTGGACCGTCCATAAGCATCAGTTCCGGGAGCAATTTTCTCCAGCGAACAGGTGGACGACGACAACATTCTCCGGTGAGCCGACTGGACAGGATTTCTAGGCGGCGACAGAGGCAAAGAGTTCGGCGAGGACAACGTCCGGCGGACGGCAGGTTCCACGACATTCTTGGGCGGTGAGAGTGTAGGAGGCTCCGGCAAAGGCGAAGAAGTCCTAAAGGTCCGGCGGGAAAAGACTTGATCGCCTTGCGGGGGAGGAACAGAGGGGTCGTTCTGGAATCGAGACTTGCGGTGGAAGGAACGTCGAGGCGGGAGAGGGGAAGAGGGTCGGTTGTGATCGGGTGCGGGAGACGGGTCGAAAGAGATCGTAGGATTGGAAGGTTTGAGGATGTTGGAGAACCACCTGTGGACCGCCGTAGCAGGGGATCCATCATCCTCATACGCAGAGGGCTTGATATTGAATAATGTATCGGATTTGTTTCGACTGTGTTTAGTTGTTTTCGAGAGGATCTCCCCACCGAACCCCTCCACCGCTCTATTCCTGTTTCACTCAATCCCAAATACATTATCCAATCCAATCGCTAATAGTGGACTAGTGGTTGCTAAATTTAATTTCCAAATAATATATCAAGGGGCCATGCATTTGAATTTCTTTTTTTATATTATGATTAATAATTTAAGGGTTACTAGGCAAATTTGTGTTGATTAATAAAAATTTTAAAAATGACACAATGTCATTCTATAACAACGTTTGACGAACGTTGACTATTAATTAAACAACTCTTATTAAGGATGAAGGGAAATTTTGCATCAAAAACTTTTAAAAAATAGTTCAATTTTGCACAATGTTTTTGGATTATCAATGTTGATCCAACAACTTATTATGAGCGTTAAAAAATAGTTCATATTTATAGATTCTGACTATAAACCTTGCCAGGAGCAAAACCAACTTTAACTATTTTACATATATAAATATAATTGACAAAAAATTGCAAGTCTTGTAACTATGTTCATTATGGAGCTGGCTTCAACAGCTATGTAAATTGCGTCATCTATACCTACGTACCTTCGGGCGGACCTAGAAAGAGGGTCTCTGCTATCCAACAACGGAAATGCAGCCGGTGACGTTCCTTTTGAGGTGGCCGCAAACCTTGGGGATCCAACAAGACGACGTGGTGACTCGCATCGTGTTGGAGACGCCGCCACCACACGTCGTGCCTCTTCCAACCACTCCTCCGTCATCCTGCTGCTGTTGCTTCTCGTGCTGTCGTCAAACCCACCGTCGTCGTCGTTTTCCGACAACACGCTACCCCCTCCGGTGCCACCCGTAAGGTCATAGCTTTTCTTGTCCATGTCAACAGTCCCAAAAAACATATCTGCCATGAAGTCGCTGATGTCCGGCACCGGCTGAGACCTCCGCCGCGTCTCCGCCAATTTCTTTTGTAGCATTACTGGTCCTCCTTTACTCTCTCTGTTAAACCTTCGCTCCATATGGATTCAACACATGCAGAGATATACAAGGTACTGTACTATATTAGCTAGCTATAGAGAGAGAGAGAGAGAGAGAGAGAGAGAGAGAACAAGGTGTGGGAGATTATTTATCTGAGATCGTAATCACACGTCAAGAAGATGAAGAATATATATATATATGGGGACGTTGGGGTTTAGTGATGGTTTTAATATGGATGGATATATATAGGAATCATCGATAAGTTTGACACAGCAAGATTAATTATATTTGGTGGCCGGATTGGGTGGCGCAATTTATGTCTTTTGCGGTGGAGTGTTGTTTAGCTGAGGAATTCCGTTTATCAGTTTTCACGTCTTGTTGCTCCACCATGCCTTTCAAACCAGAATTTAAGATTTTGTCTTCTCTCTTTTGGTTGAAATAAACGATAGAATAGTGTTACATAGCACTGGCTAATGTACAACTTACCACATGCATGCACATATGGTCGAGTATGGCATGATTTCAAACCCGATGTCGAATTGTTCGAGAATGACACATGATCAGTTATTGCTGATATGGAAGGCAACTAACACAATATAATTAAAAGCCTTTGTTAATTTGATTTAACTAGAAATGGAACATTTTATCATAAAATTACTTTTTTATTGCATTTTCTTTTTTTGTTTCATGTCATGCTTCCCAAAAAGAAAAAGAAAGAAAAAAAAAAGCATGATGCCATCAGACATCTGCACAGCCTGCTAAATTTGCAATAATGGAGAGGAGAGACAAGGGTTAGAAACCAAAAAATTTATTTCATTCCTCTTTATCTGATAGCAGATATATTTCGTGACCATCCTAAGTAAGCAATTCAAGAAGCTTCCTACACGAAAGATAATTATCATACATGGTACAACAGATTCTGACTGTAGCAGCCACACCATATTAAAAATCCTAGCACGGTCCTAGAATATGTTTCCATTGAGGACTGTTTACAAGTTAGCAGCGCACATGTTTCTGTCTTGGCCTCCACTTCTTTCTCATCTTTTTGACATCAACCCTCCTGTCTTAGGAATCAAGAATCTGACTGACTAGCTTCTCCGGAAGCTTTTTAGCAGCCTGTGGAAGCATCCAAAGGTGAATCTAACGGCATGTTGTCTCACATCAATAAGAGAAAGATTTCACCATTTAAAGAAAACTAACCTGGAAGTTCCTCATGTGCAAAATTGGCTCACATCCAACATCTGCCACTGAATTCCCATTTGGAGTCTGCAATGTAAATCGCTCTGCCTTGTACTCAGAAAGGTCATCTTCCTCATCAGGGAGGTTACGGCAAACTTTTAGAAGTGAATCAAGAGAATTCATCTGGAAAATTTAAAAGAAACATCAGAAGACTGCTTTTACAAATAATATTGAACATTGATTCATTATAGTTTGCATAAGCAAATTTAAGCCATTATTCGATGAACAACCTTTCCTTCTTAAGTAAGAAGAAAATAATATTAGTAACTTACAGACATCAACTTTTACTTCTTAATGCCTTTTATCATATCTATACCTTTATAACTACAATTCTCAATTACTTACATATTGCAGTTTTAACCCAACTGTAAATCAGTTTTTGAAATTTGTCATTAATGGAGAAAATCATATCTAAGCAGATAAAGTACTCTGCTAAACAAAGTGCCAAGTTCTACCTTCATGTATGGACAGGAAGCACAGCCACCATGAATGGAACAACCCTCCCCACTAGCTACTCCAGGTACAACAGGAAGTACAACATCACCAACAATGGGTTGTAGGCTTGAGGGCGAACTTGAGGAAGTTCTTGAGATAGAGTCTGACGAAACTGGAAAGACGATTTCAACAGTAACTTTTGCTCCTTGAGAAGACGATTTTGTAGGCTCTAACAAATTACGTACTGCTGCCACAATTGAAGTTATCATCCCAGATTCTGTTCCTAAAACAAATTGGAGATGATCATTTACATTTCTATCTAATGCTTCTTGAACCCTCTCCTTTATGAAATCTAAGATGTTCTGGGTGGAGCCAACCACACCCATTCCCCTTCTTTTTGCTTCCATGGCCAAGGAAAACATTTCTCCAGGGACTTCAAGATGTGCAGTAAGGAATGCATCACAATACATTTCTTTTATCTTTTCCACAACTTCATGCCCAAAAAGATGATGTACAATGCACGTTCCATCCTGACATCAGGAGTCTATAGTAAGGACCTCTTGTAAAACGGGAAATGAACCAAAAGTGATAATAGCATTACAGGAAAGATCTCAAAAGTAAAATTGGTGGAATGGAAAATTTCTACAAGTCATATGTCAAAGATAAGATCAGAACTCAAATAAAAACATAACGAAGTCCAAACAGCTGTAAGTTAGAAAATGGGAGGAAAGGAAATATAGAATATGAATGGGGAACAATAGAAGAATGAGCATGAAGATGGTTCACATATTACTAAAAGATCTTACTTGATAATAGTGAAGCCGGGGTAGTAGTGATCTAATGGAGTCTCGATTGTGCTCCGGATGTAGCTCGGCAATCTCTTCATCAGTCATTTCTGCCATCTGCAGGAACAGCTCTTTAATATTTGCACCCATGTAGGAATCAGGTCCGTACCATAAGTTCAAAGCGGGTATTTGAGCAAAAGCCTGCATAAAGTGAGGCAACATATTAATAATAGTATAAACAAAAATCACTGAAGGGGCTGTGTGGTGCTCATCACATGATGCATCATGCATCCATTTGAGATTACAAAGCCGAAGAGCAATATCAAGAGGTCATATCCTACTAACCTGTAGAATAGTCTGGACAACATTTGACGAAGTACAGGTTATTGTTGGTACAAGCTCATGAGCATATGCTTTTGTCTCTAACTTAGTATTAATGTATATAACATGCAAAGAAGGAGGAGACCTAGAAGCTGCCTCGAGATATTTCATATAAGTAGGAGTGGCAGCAGCATCAGCCAGAGAGCAACCAATACGTTCATTTGACATCCTATAAACACCAACCTGCATGCAACTCCCAAAAAGGATAAATTCAAGGATTGCCGTCTAATACGTTGCAACAATACTTATTCAATATATCTTATTGTGACACATGTGAAATGACTAATACAAGCTATGCACGAACGTTGCAAAGGGAAGTGCAATAGAGTTCTTTTTAGACAAGCTTTACATATCAGCATCACCTCCGCATTACCCTTACTGATGGCTAGCTTCAAAACTAAGAACAATACAATAGAAAGGTATACCTTGCTAAAACCAGCTTGGTCAAGGACAGCACGCACGTTTTCTGACATAAAATCCACGCCTAACACTGTTATGAACTGGCACCCAGCTTTTGCCATTTTGACAGCTGAATCCGCCATGACTAATGAGTCAGATATATGGATGTGAGGCCACTGCTTCTGGGCAGCAGTTAAGATGCCTTGAACTTCAGGATCCATGTAGAAATGTGCAACAACACCAATTTTCTTCTCCTTGAGCACACTGACAAGTTCATTAATCTTTAACTCATCTGGTGAAAGGTATTTTGCCTGCAAGAAAGCTAGAAGGAAATTAGGAATTTAATGTTGTCGGGTTAAGACTCCACGCCTGTCTACATTGAACAGTATTGCCCTCAAAGATGTAGTAAATAAACTTATAGTTCATCCTTTGATTACATGGCATCATTGTGAAACATGCAATTTTCAGAAGAAGCAAGCATAAAATTAATACAACGTCCAAGGAAGCAAGTCTTTGGTAACAATGATATATTGTAAATTCTCCAAAAGCTTGGTAAATAGTAATTGTTTCAGTTTGGAGGTTAATGAAAATAACCAAGAGGAAGACCAAAATTGAAATGTTCATCGCCGACTAACAATCATAAAAGAAGACAAAATCATCAGGTATCAGATTCTTACAACAGAAAAGGCCAGAAACCAACAGTGGTTCTCTCATATCTTTTTGGACAGATTAGATAATTCCGCCAGGAATTATGAATTGATGCATTTCTTTGCTTTTTTTACGCTAGAAGAGTCATAGTTAGAAACGATACCACTTCCTTTGAGTAACAGTTTTAAATGTTCTAGTAGAAGACTTTACAAGAGTAAATGATTCAAGAAGTTAAGAAGTTAACCCGATAGTAGATGATATCGTCCTCACTGAGGATTAGGACGATACCCGTATTTAACCTAATATTTCAGTCCATGTTTCCGCGCCTGTGTATACGCGGACAAACAATTTCTTTATAATCTGTAGCTTTATAATAAAAATCAAGCCACGCCTCATAAGAAACAAATCGTTTGTTTCAAGCTTACAATTATACCCAATGAACATGATCAACAGTCGACACTTGATATAACTTCATACACGAGAAAGATGCTGTTATTGTAAACGTCAATTTACTTTATCATGTGCCCAATGAGAAATTATTTATTTTCAAATAAAAAATTCTTGACTAGATATACAGCGCAAGTCACGCCCTCCTAAAAGTCTAAAAATCACTGGAAAATAAGATGTTAATCGTTGGGAGAGATAACTAAAAAGTCGGCGAGATATTGCTAACCTGAGCTTCAGCGTAGCTACCCTTAGGATGAACTCCATCAGCAGCCACAACCAAGGAGGGAAAAGGCTCAAAGGGCGGTTTACCTTCCCTCTCTGCTATCAATTGCTTCGTTCTTTTCTGCATACTAATCAGAACGTTATGCCAAGTATTTACCCTTGAACGCTCACTTCCAGGTAAACCGACGTTAAGAGCCACCAAATCATCGGTCTTCGCCTTCAAAACCTCCTCTGGCACGCACCCGTCGAGCATCCAAACCAAGCACGAGCAAAACCCCCTTGAGATTTCTGAGTCACTATCAGCTGCAAATCTCATCTTCCCTTCCCCGTCGATTCTCACTTCCAACCAAACCTGCGCAGTGCAACCCATGACCCGATTCGAATCGACGCGGGCCGAATCCTCCATGGGGGGAAGAAGATTCGCGTAATGCAACAAACGCTTTACGCGGTCGATTGGCTCAGACAAAGCTCGAAATTCATCAACCAAATACTGAAGCTTCGAAGAAACCAGCTTGTCCGTTTGCGACGACGAGAAAGTGACAGCAGAGCATCCAAAGCCCGGAGCAGAGTTTCGAGGATTTGCTTTCACAGAGTTTGAATCAAGGATGTGGGATTGGATGCATGTGATAGGTTTGAATAAGGGCTGATGCGATTGAAACCTGAAATGGGTTGGTTTTGAGGCGGCGGTGGGGTTGAAAGAGGTTGAGAAGAAGGAGGAGGTGGAAGAAGATGTCATAGACATGGCTTCCATGAAAGAAGAAAAAGTGTGAAGTTTTAGGATCACAAAGTAGAAGAGAAAGGAAGCAAGGAGTGAATGAATGACCAGTGGAAATGGGAAGGAGAAAGCAGAGAAAGAGAAGCGAGCCTCCAGGTTGATCACGGAGCCGCCAACAACCAAGCAATAAACTTGGCGCTAAAAATAGCCAAACGAATGAAGGAGAGGCCAGGCGCGTAATGTCCAAGTGGGTAGGGTTAAAGATACTTATTAACTACTTAATTTCGGTTGAAACTGAAATTATAATCTTAAAATAAATCTTGATTAGTCATTCACATAATTTAATTTTTTGAAAAATATTATTTAATACTAATAAAAACTTTAATTATTAAAGAATATATATATGCAACATGAATACCATGTTGCCATGTTTGATAGACGGGGAGTATAATCTTTTATTTTTTTTGTTTGATACGATAGAAGTCATTTCTATTTCTATTTTTAATATTTTAAATCATTCAGTTTAATTAAAAAAGTTATGAATTGAGATGATAGAAGTGAAAGTGGAATTTTTTAGACTATTTTATCCTAATTATAAAATTTCTAGATAACTTTAACCCTTAATAAGTTATAAAAAAATATTTTGAACCATTTTATTCCAAATTATAAAAAAATATACATCAATTCTATACTTATTTCTATCCTACCAAATAAACTTTTAAAACCTATTTTTAATTCTATTTTTATTTTTATTTTTACTTCCATTTCTACTTTTTACTTCTATCAAAAACTTTTTTATCTTAAAGTATTATTTAATACTAATAAGAACTTTAATTATTAAAGAATATATATATGCTACCTAAGGAAGTGGAAGTGGAATTTTTTACTTCCCTCGTTTGGTACAATAGAAATCATTTTCACTTTTATTTTAAATATTTTAAGCCATTTTAGTTCAATTAAAAAAATTATGAATTGAGATGATAGAAGTGGAAGTGAAATTTTTTGAACTATTTTACCTCAGTTATAAAATTCTTAAACAACTTTAACTCTTCCCAATTTATAAAAAAATATTTTAGACAATTTTACTCTAAATTATAAAAAAAATATACATTAATTATATATTTATTTCTATCATACCAAACAAAATTTTTAAAATTTATTTTTAATTTTATTTCTATTTTCACTTTCACTTCTACTTCTACTCCAATAAAAAAATTATCTTAATAAACATATCATATATGTATGGAGGCATGGAGGCTGATATTGGTGGTAGCCCTATTAAAGATTGATAATATTTGGTAGATGAGAGAGAATTGGAAAAAAGGACCAACTTGGGGTAAGACAACAGAAATATAGAGCGAATGAAAGGTGTGGAGATGAATATGGTAAAAGAGGATTACATGCCCATAAAGTTTTGTGGATGCATGCAATTGTACATGTTCTTTCCGTGATCCCTTTGAATTGCAGTGCCACTCAAATATTATCTTTCTCAATTTTAGATTAATTTTACGATACAGTATCCAATAGATATCATATTATTACCAAATCAACTTTGAGCATCCTCATAGTTGTCTTATAATATAATTATGACTCGGATATATTTATTTTAAATTATAACAAATGGCTTTTATCAAGTAAGTCTTAATTTAATTTTAATAGATCAACCGAGACTATTCTCTGTTTTTTTTCAAATAATTATATTTAACGATTTTAAAACAAATTGAGAGAAATATAGAACAACATATTTTTTGGTACAATAAAATTTAAATAAATTGTGTTTAGAGAGCTTACTAGAGTTAGAACATACCTCCAGACTTAAATAATGCTTATAGAAATATTTACATATTATTAACTAACAAATTTCTCACATCAACTGTAGAATTTGAGCTCATGATTTTATAGATTACGAATCAACTCTTTAACAATTAGATTAATCTTTATTAGCTAAAATAATACTCGTACAGTCTTTAATATAAAATATAATTAAAAAATTAATATTAATTTTAAATATATAATACATATTTTATATGTTTATCTATTTTTTAAATTATTCTTATTAATATCTTTTCATAATAATTAAGTAAGAGAGTGAGAGATAATTAAAAAAAATTATAGTAATTTAAAAAATATATTATATTAATTAATTTAATTAATTATTTATTTAATTTTAAATTAATTAAATATATTTTATATTAATAACACGAAAGAGATATATTTGAGTGGGGAGAAAGCATTCACATGGAAGGGAGAGGGAGTCAAGTGGGCATCAGGGAAGGAAATGGTAGTTGGTGAGGGCCCCACTTTCCAAGGTCCCCAAACATCCAAGTCAAAAGCGACTGCTTTAAAGTTTGAGGCCATACGTCGGCCCTTCAAAGTGCTTTCCTTTTTGGCACTTTCTGGTAAATTTCTTTCTCGTTCTGATTCGGGGACCCATATATTCGCCTCCCCGCCTTGAGATTTTCCTTTCTCAACCCTCAGACTACGTTCAAGGAATGTTACTTAGGTGAAATGTCAAAAATATCCTGATATGAATAATGAGTAAACGCCACATATGACAATAAAAAAATTAACATGTCAAAATCCGAATACATGTTTATTATCGGTTCCAGGAATGTTACATTTTAGTAATTTTTAAAGGTAACTTAAAAAGTTAAAATTGTATAAGTAAATAAGACAGAGGTTGACTTGTTAACATTTGAATGCATTATTGGCAATTGCAAGCTTTTTTACTTGTTACATTTTTTAATCTCAGTCCTCCTCGTTGTTCTGATTCTTTAATTGTATTGAAGGACATTTTGGTCATTTCATTCTCACCCATGTGCCTTCCAGGATCTTATGATGAACTCAAGTCTTGGGGAAATTTTTTTAAATGAGGACTTTTCAGAATTACTAGTATTTTTTATTCTAAATAAAATTAATATAGATATCGGGTCAAACTGCCAGTCTTTATTATATTACCGAAGTGACGAGGAGAATATGCCCATACGGTGAACTTAGTCAATTTACTGTAGGCTTAAGGAATGCCTACTACTTAAAATTTATTGTATGGAACACTTAGTATTTTAAAATAATTTATAATATATTTATTATCATAAAATATTTTATTAGATATGTTTAGTATTTTAAAATAATTTATAGTACTCTTAATATTTTAAAATATTTTTTCAAATATTTATAGTATTCTCAAATATTTTTTTAGGGCGTCGAGTGTCCTAAAATAATTTATGATGTATTTAATGACCTAAAATAATTTTTTAAGTGCACCTAATACCCTAAAATATATAATTTTTTTTTATTTTTTTAGGTTATTCAATATCGGATGGATAAAATAATTCATGACTTTATTTTTACTTTGTTCAAACTTTCCTTTTTTTTTCTTAAATATTTTTAGCTAGTAGGTAAAAGAATTCGTGGCCATCTTTTCATATTATTCAAAATTCTGGAATGAAAATTAGCATTTCTCTTATTTTTATATTGTTCACCAATGAAGAGTTGAAGAGAAGAAGAGAGAGAGAGTTTAAGATAGAACGAATGGGTAAAGGAGAGAGAATGAGAAATAAAAAAGCATGGATAGTAAAAGATTTCAAGAGAGTTGAGTCATATTGTAAAGTCAACTTTTTTAGAGTCAAAATAGAGTTGAATCATTATTTAACGGTCAAAATTAATGATTATGTTAGTATTAATGAGATTACATTATTTTAAATACTTTGAGGTTAAAATTGCACTACAAATTACTTTAAGGCAGTAGACACACATGAGAAAATAATTTAAGATATTAGGCGAATTTGAGAAAGTATTTTAAAACACTAGTCACTATAAATTACTTTAAAACACTGGGTGCACCTGAAAAAATATTTTAAAATATTAGGCACATTTAAAAAACTATTTTAAAATATTAGGTATACTATAAATTATTTTAGAATATTAGGCACGTCTAAAAAAATATTTTAAAATGCTAGGGGTACTTTAAACCTTTACTATAATATACTCATAAACCAAGGTCAATATCGTATTTCTCCAAGGTTTTATATGGATTTTTTTTTTACTTTTTTTCAGATCAAAAATATTTTTCCTGCAAGTGTTTTTTAGAACGAAAAAAACAACGTCAGAAAAACTTGATCGATTGCGCTGTCAGCAGTAATTATAATAGTTCATACACAAGCCAAAAAAATTGGAAACTAAAATGTTCAACCTAGTATTTTAAAATAATTTATAATATATTTATTATTATAAGATTTGTAATGAATAAATATGAGAAAGAGTTGGAGTGGTATCTATTAAGAAAAAAATAGTAAAGAACTGTCTTAGGTGATTTGAACACTTATAAAGAAGGCTAAGGGATGCGCCAGTGAGGAGGATGGATCAAATAATATAAAACCCGGTTAAAAGAAATAGAGGAAAGCTAAAGAGAACGCTCAACGAGATCATTGAGCGGGATTTCCTGGTTAATAACTTAACCAATGATTCAGTTTTTGATAGAGTACAATGGCGTCGTATGATTCATGTAGCCGACTCTATTTAATGGGATAAAATTTTGTTGTTGTTGTTGTTTAGTATTTTAAAATAATTCATAGTACACCTAATATTTTAAAATATTTTTTCAAATAGAGTATTCTCAAATATTTTCTCAGGGCGCCGAGTGTCCTAAAATAATTTATGATGTACTTAATGACCTAAAATATTTTTTCAGGTGCACCTAATACCCTAAAATATATAATATCTTTTATTTTTTTTTATTTTTTTAGGTTCTTCAATATCTATGGATGGATAAAATAATTCGTAATTTTATTTTTACTTTGTTCAAACTTTCCTTTTTCTTTGTCCTTATATATTTTCAGCTAGAAAGTAAAAGAATTCGGGGCCTTCTTTTCATATTATTCAAGATTTTGGAATAGAAATTAGCATTTCTCTTATTTTCATATTGTTCACCAGAATTTGATAAGAAAATAAAGAGTTGAAGGGAAGAAGGGAGAGACTTTGAGATTGAACGAATGGGTAAAGGAGAGAGAATGAGAAATAAAAAAATATGGATAGTAAAAGATTTCAAGAGAGTTGAGTCATCTTGTAAAGTCAACTTTTTTAGAGTCAAAATAGAGTTGAATCATTATTTAACGGTCAAAATTAATGATTATGTTAGTATTAATGAGATTACATTATTTTAAATACTTTGAGGATGAAATTGCACTACAAATTACTTTAAGAAAGTAGACATGCCTGAAAAAATAATTTAAGATATTGGACGAACTTGAGAAAGTAATTTAAAACACTAGTCACTATAAATTACTTTAAAACACTAAGTGCACCTAAAAAAATATTTTAAAATATTAGACACACTTAAAAAAATATTTTAGAATATTAGGTATATTATAAATTATTTTAGAATACTGGCCACATCTAAAAAAAATATTTTAAAACACTAGGGGTGCTTTCAACTTTTACTATAATATAATCATAAACCAAGGTCAATATCGTATTTCTCCAAGGTTTTATATGGATTTTTTTTTTTACTTTTTTTCAGATCAAAAATATTTTTCCTGCAAGTGTTTTTTAGAACGAAAAAAACAACGTCAGAAAAACTTGATCGATTGCGCTGTCAGCAGTAATTATAATAGTTCATACACAAGCCAAAAAAAATGGAAATTAAACTAAAATGTTCAACCTACATGTAATTTGATAAAAAGAAAAAAGTAAACTAATAGATAAATAAATAAAGATGTAAATTGAAGATCTAATAGATATATCAATATATACGATATAAAAATTAAGATGGTCAGGCATTGTTCTTGTCCTATTTGTTAATTGTTAACGTGTCATTATTTTAGCATATTATGTATTGTAGTATGGAAATCATATGATTTAGTTTCTGTTTTTTTTAAATAAATTGAATATTGGCCCATATAATCTATATAATGTATAAATAAATGTATGAAGAGACCACTATTATATTATATATATTAATGTATAAATGTAAGTGGATATTTTATAATAGGATGGTTTTGTAATAAATCTCATTATTCATAAATTATGAATAACATATTTAAATTGAAGTTCTGTACAATATATATAAAATGCCACGGCCTAGTTGATTCCGTTAATTACTACAACAAAGATCCCGTACGTGTAATAATGTTCTCTATCTTCGTGAAGTGAGTTCAATTTTTAGATAAAGAAGAGTAATTAAAAGGAATGTTATACCAGGGGAAAGAAGAGAGAGAGAATATATTTGTTTGGATGAGTGAGAATCTAGAATATGACGGGTTTCCCACTATATGAAATTCCCAATGAATCTCATTGCTTTTTACCATATGCCTAGCTCATTCTGTGTTCCCACTCATACTCCAATTTGGAGATCATGATTCGTATATTTTCTTTTTTTTTTAATCATAACTCACATTTAAATATAATATTCAGAATATAAATATATTGTGCACGTGAGTGGATTTTGGAATATATATATATATATATGGGCATGATAAAACATGTACGGGGAATAAACATTGATCATTAGGGGCGAAATAATACAGATTTTAATGGGTAGGTACTTGTTACAGAAGATGAAATTGGCCCTGCATGAAGTTAGTACGTAGTATAAAAATTCAACCTTAAATACAGAAGCGCTCCTTCAGGGGTCCCAAGTGTTACACGCTAGAGACTTGTTCTGACATACCGGCACCTTTGGACGCTGCTCTCTTCCATAGCTTTCTACCGAATTGTTATATATTCTTCTAATATATTTAATTAGTTTAATTAAATTAAAATAATTAATTAATATGATATATTTTAAGTATTTATTATTGTATAGTGAGATTGGAGAATTAGGGCCTGTTTGGTTTCCATAGAAACTATAGTTTTAAAAAAAAATTAGGGCAAAATTTTGATTTGGAAAAATTTTAAAATAAATAGTCATATTTGTTCAAAAGAGTTTTTGGATCAAACCATAGTTTAAAATCATGGTTTCAGATAAGCTGGTCAGAGTAGCTTTTGAAATAGTAAAAGAGCTTATAGACTTCTTAATTACTATTTTACCCTTACTTTTTCGTACACAATTTCTCCTCTTTTTTCTATCTTTTCTACTATCTCTACTCTTTCCACTATCTTTTTTACTATCTCTCATCTCTCCTCTATCTTCTCCACCCTTTCTCCTCTCTCCTCTCTCATACTTTTAATAAAATTATATCATTTTGTTAATTTTTTAATTACAAAAATTCTTTTAATAATAACTATCCAAACAGTTATTTATTCAGAACAACTTTTTTTTTTCATAAGCTCTTTTCTAAAAGCTACCAAAAAGTCTTTTTTTCATAAACTCTTTTTTAAAAATCTATCCAAACACCCACTTATTGGATAGAAAAAAATCTCTGCAGTTATGATTTTTTTCCCCTAAACAAGATTCAAATTCACAACAGAATGGCCCCAGGTTTTGTTTTTATTGTAAAGTATAGTGTTGTTGGCTACAAGAAAGTGCACATGAAAGAGAAACTTTTTTTTTACAAGAGAGCATCTCGTTGGTAACCACATCCCTTAAATGCGAAGGGCATGAATGATACATTATTGTAAATCTAAAAGCTTCTTTTGCTAGAGTATCTGTAATTTGATTGTGAACTCTAGGTATATGTTGTAACTGTACTTCCCACGATGACTTTAGAAGACCATTTATTTGTGAAAGCAACAAGCTGCATCTATTATCTCTCAAATTCGACAACATCTCTACCACATTCTTGGCATCAGACTCTAAAATTACTTTTTTAAACCCCATTTTCCAAGCAAGCTTTAATCCTTTATACACTGCCTACTACTCTACTTCAAATGCGTTACATGACGCCAACATATTTGTAAATCCTACCACCCATCTTCCAGTATGATCCCTAATAATACCCCCACATCCTGCTCTATTGTGTGTTGCTATGAAAGCTCCATTCACATTAACTTTAATCCATTCTGGAGGCGGAGGTCTCCAATGAGATGAACGTGGAGATATTAATTCCTTATCTAATTGGTCATCCTGAACCTGAACATAGCTCCTCCTTATTTGTATAATCACCGCAAAAGGATCTAAAGGTCTCACAAAGTTTGCATCAAATATAGTTTGATTTCTCCATTTCCATAACTTCCAAATCGCAACCCCCCAAATCAGTCTCCAATTACTTCTACCAACACACCCCAGCTCCCTTTGAAGATTCATAGCAAACCAATCTCGTAAAAGAGCTGTAAAGAAGGAAGGACCATATGTAGGTTGAATCAATCTTTGCCATACTTGTCTTGCATATTCACAATCCCGGAGTATATGTAACGTATCATCTATGTCTTGGTTACAATAATGGCAGCTAGCATTAGATAAAGACCATGTACTCCTCCAAGCATTGGTTGGTAGGCGATTATTAAAGGCAATCCACATAAAGACTCGGATTCGCTCAGCACCTCTCCACTTTCATATATCTTTATACACCGAGCTATACTCATTTGACTTTTGCTCTTTAATAAGATAATAAGCACTTTTCACCTAGAAAATACCTTCATTCGTAGCTCTCCATACCATAACATCGTTCCCCGCAACCAACATGGGTGGTAACGTATTAATCAACCTTTGAAATACATTGCTAGGGATAACAGAAGCAAGTCTTTCAAAATCCCACGTCCCAAATGAAGTCCAATCAGCAACTTTATTACTTTCCTCTTCTTCAGTAAGTGGCCTCAGACACAGTTCCTTCAATTTTTTTTTTGAAAATAACCATTTGTCAGTGAAAAAATTCACTAGATGCCCATTTCTAATGTGTCTTCTTGTTCCCAATTCAACTATATCATTCTGTTGAGAAATGAACTGCCATAGTGCCGAATCTCCCTTCCTTGCATCTAAAAGATTGTCTTCATTCCTTAGCATATATTTTTGCAAGAGCACGTCCACCCATAATCCTTTCTCTCCATTAACCAATTTTCAGGCTAACTTGGTACCACCAGCTCTATTAAATGATTGTAAGCCTTTGAATCCAAGCCCACCATACAATTTAGGTCTACATATTTGATCCCAACTAATGGGGTGAAATCCATGTGATTTTTGGCTATGTCCCCATATGAAATTCCTTTGCAGTTTCTCTACCTCCTGACAAATGGATATAGGAATTTTAGCCACTTGCATCGGATAAACCAGTATAGAGCTCAGCACTGATTTTGCCAGAGTAATCCGACCAGCCACTGAAAGAGTGCTTTCCTTCCAAGTAGCAAGTTTTGCCTTGACTCTATCCACAATGTACTGGAAATTATCTCTAGATTTTCTCCCTCTGATAATTGGAAATCCCAGATATTTTCCTATATTAATAGAGATCGGCATTCCTGCAACTTCACTGATTTTCTTCCTAACATTATTTTTCACCTTGGGAGAAAAGAAAATTGAAGATTTGCTCTTATTGACTTTCGCTCCTGATGCATTACAAAATTTTCCCAGACAATCCATCATACAAATTGATTGTTCCTCAGTCGCAACTCCAAAAAGCAGTAGATCATCTGCAAACATTAAATAAGAGACAGCCGGACCATTTGTAGTGACATTAATTGGCTTCCATTGCTTTGAATTAACTGCATCAATAATAATGTGAGATAACCTGTCCATACAAAGAACAAACAATAGAGGTAAAATATGATCTCCTTATCGGAGACCCCTTTTAGGAAAGAAAAACTCAGTTTGAGAGTCATTCCATAATAAATTATAAGACACAAAAGTGATACAACCCATGATGAGATCTATAAGCATATGATCCAACCCTACATCTATGAGAACTTGTTGGACAAAATCCCATCTGATGCGATCATAAGCTTTCTCCAAATCAATCTTCAAAGGCATTAATCCTCTTTTTCCTCTGACCTTCTTCATTATATGCATAATTTCTTGACCAACTATAATATTATCCTGTATATGTCTGCCTTTTATAAAACTTGATTGATAAGGGGATATAAGCTCATCCATAACATTCCTCAATCTGCTGACAATTTCCTTCGTAATGCATTTATAGTGTACAGAACACAAGGCAATAGGTCTAAAATGGTTAATAATCTCTGGATTATCCCTATCGGTATAAGACAGATCAATGTCTTGTTAGCATTATTATCCACTATTCCTTCCTGAAAAGTTATTTTAACAAACTTACATAAAGAATTCCCCACCGTACTGCAATTTGTTTGGTAAAAAATTGGAGAAAAATCATCTAAACCCGGAGCCTTATAAGGTCCCATAGAAAATAAAGCTTCTTTTATTTCTTTATTAGTCGGAACACTACCCAAATTAGAAAGACGAGACTTCACCTCATTAGGAAAATTGGACTTTGTTTGCAAAATATAGCTGGTATTACCTGACCAATCATACAGATTCCTAAAATATTTCAGAACCATATCAATTAATTCCTTTTCATTGTTAATCCACTTCCCCCTCTCATCTTTAAGTGTTATTATCCTATTCCTTCTTCTTCTCCTTTTTATTTTCAGATAATAGTATCTGGTATTTCGTTCACCTTGAGTTATCTAGTCAATCCGTGCCTTCTAAAACCACTTGATTTCTTCTAATTCGTTTGAGTGGGATCCAAAGTTCACCAGCTTATACTCATTCTAGGTTCTTAACATACAAATATTTTATTTAAAAAAAGGGGAAAACAAATTAGTAATTTTCTAGCATGCCATATGAGCTAGCCAGAATATTCTTCCCGCATATCCATTTGTTTTATTTTTTTCTTTTTTTAAATTCAGAACAAAAGGCTTATATGGATGCGTGTCCCCTTTGTAATAAATACCAAGTAACCGCTGTCTACGAGGGATCACTTGTTACGATTAGAGCTGATAAAACAGGTTAGAAATAGGCTAACATTTTGCCAGCCTGTAGCCTGTCTCCTCCTAGCCCGTTAGCCCGTTTTTTTAAATTATTAATAATATTATTTATTTTACTCAAATATTATTTTCAATACTTCAATTATCAATTACTAGTAAAGATGATTACTTATTTGTTGATATATAATAATTGATTAATATTTTGTTAATGTTTATTTAGATTTATAGTTATAAAATTTGAGATTTTTTATAAAAAATATGATTTTTTATAAAAAATATGATTTTTTAAGAGTATAATATGAACAATTTTTTTATTATGCTAATATAACATTAAAATTTTTTTATTAATATTTTAAAAATTTAAAAATATTAAAATTTAAAAAAAAAGTGGGCGGGCCACGGGCTAGCCCGTTCCCAAAACGGGCGGGCTCGGGCTGGCAAAATGCCAACCCGTTTTGGGGGGCTATGCCGCTAGCCCGCGGACTAAAAGCGGGCTGACCCATTTTGAGCAGGCCAGCCCGCTTTCCCAACTTTAGTTACAATGAGCAACCACCCAATTTGTCTCAACTCTAAATTTGAACATCCACCTAAAACCGGATGTGATGATATTGTGTGCTTCAATATAATTTTCACTTCATCTCATTTTCTTAAATAAATCGCTACAACCAATTACATAACACACTAATATCAATTACAGCATTACTCCTCAAATCCTATTTATAAAAATATTTATTGATCCTATTTTATAATTTTTTTTTGAAATGAAGTCTTATTTTATATTCATATCATTATTATATTATTTTATAATTTTTATGTATACTTTTGTATCCAATAAAATTTGATGGTATTAGGTACACATATAAAAATATTTTATATCAATTATTTCATCTAGGCTTTTTTCTTCCATCTATAATAATTATTCTACATGCATATACTTGGCAAAAAAAAGTTTCATACATATAAGCATTCATTTAAAACTTTAGATTATCATCACAAAAAAATATTAGATTATTGGTGACTGACCAAGGAGTTCAGGGTCCACCTCACCAATTTCTTAGCCACCCCATCCTTCTCTTCACGTCATTAACCTCCATGGGGATTCATAAGCCATGGGGATAGAGATTAACTGGCCAAATATTGATCATTACAGGGGTCGATTCATATTATTTTAAAATGCAGCCTCAATAACTATGTGATGCGGGTCAAATCTGGATATAGTCAGATAAAATTTCGATAAATTAGGTGGAAAAAAAAATTACAGGCCCCAATAAGTAAATCATATTTTTAAAAATGAGTTAATTAGTTATTTTTCTTCCGCACTCATTTAAAGTTTTAAATAAAAAATAAATTTAGGTGTTTTGGGCAAAATTTTAATTTCTTCGAGTATATTCTTTTAATCTTTTGTGGTTCTAATCATACGTTTGTTACCCAGAATTTTAATTTAATTAGCTGAATCTGATATGAAGAACAAATTGCATATTTATATTAATTAATTTAATTAATACATTCATAATGAAAAAATACGTATAGAGGGAGGACATAGAGTATGCGAAGGAGAATAGACTGGTGGGAGGGACGAAGCGCGAATGAGACGAGTCCGGCTGGACTGCATTATGTGGAAGAAGAGTGTCACACAATTCAGAAACTCCGAAGCATCATTCACCTTCTTCTTCCTTCTTTGATGTAAATCTCTCTCTTTTCATGCGAATTCCATTATTTACTTCAACCATTTTTTGTTTGATTGCTTTGGGGCTGAGTTTTCCTTCGTCATGGCGGTGCGATCCTCTGGCAGAAAACTCTCTTTCGAGATTCTCAGCGATAGTAGCTCCCATGAAGATGACGACTCCGGTATGTATCGATCCAAATCGAGTGGAAGTCGAATCGACGTTTGTACAGCAGAACAATCACAGCCTTCTCCTTCAGTTTCTCCCAATAAGTCTACCCGGAAGAAACGCAAGCACAAAACCTCCAGGAAGAAGAAGCTTATTGAGCCCTGCATACCCGAAGATCCGATCGCTGAGCAAGAAACTGTTAATTCGAATTCGGTTTCCTCTGATTCCAGAGATCTACATTCGTCATCGGCGAACGGGGAAGTGTTATTCGATAACGGGGAAACTTGTTGCGTAAACGGGTTTGAGCTCGACAGTCAGAGATACTATAGGGTTGGAACTGTTATCTGCGAGGAGATAAATGCACCGGATGAGAGTAAAACGAGTGTTTGTACAGTGGCACTAGGGGCGGAGACCGAGTTCCAGGGCGTGTGTGGTGGTGAGGGGTTTAATTTTGGTGAATTAAGGCTCAGAACTGTCAATGGTGGTAATTGTGAGGACTTGGGGGCTTCAAATGTTGACGGTAATGAGAAGGACGAGAGTGTCGCCAAGGCCAGTTCGATGGAGAAGCAGAGGAACGGGCCGCATGGGAATGTCGTTTCACAGTTGGAGACAGAAAAATCATTGGACTGGAATCGTCTTATGGCGGAAGATCCGAATAGTGAGTGAATGGGTCCTGTGTCATGTATCATACGCTCTTTAATATGATCCTCAGAAGGTTTCATAATATTTGTTTAGCATATAGTTCATTCATCATTACTGAATCTAAATAGCTTCTACTTCTCATCTATTCAGATCCCTATCTTGCATAATCTATACCTTGAATCATTTGAAATTAACGCAGCTCATTTATTGTTACGACTGGATCATACATCAACTTCAAGAGATACTTGGGAATAGGAAAGCATTTTTGCCCCTTGCCCCCATGGTGATGTGATGTAGCCTTTCTATTAGACATGGAAATAAGAATAGCTCTATGTCGTAGAAAATATAGGAGTCCATTGACTTGATTTATTTCTTACAGTTCCATATGGTGATTGGTCTCCATGCTTGCATATCAGTGAATGAGAGTGGGGGATATGGGGAAATTCCGATGAGAACTATATCCTTTGCCATGCTTTAGCTGTTTATTAATAACTCAAATGTAGTATATGGTCTGAATGGTGCTGATCGTATTAAGCACTTTGTTAACCACCTTTTTCTCCATGAAGTTGGTGTCTTATTAATTTATTTTACTAATACCATTTCTTCTATCTTATTAGCTAACCTTGTGTTGATGCATTTTGATGCTAGACATGTTTTCAGTGGATAAATCACCAGTAAAATACTTCATGGAGGAAATGTACAATGGAAACTCTCTACGGAGCACAACAACTCTTGGTAATGAGAAAGAACGAGAAAGAGTTTATGACACCATCTTCCGCTTACCATGGAGATGTGAACTGGTATGCTTTTGCTTTCACCCTTAAAAAGGCTGAATATCTGTTTGGAGTTCTGTGGTGTAATCTATGGACTTTCACTCTGGTATTTAGGTTCCTGTATTTGTTGCGGAGAAAGAAAGTTATCTGAGACCTCAAATCTTCAACATTTACTGGACAATATTTAATCTGTGGTCATATATCTTCATTAATACATGTCCATTCTACATTATGGTAACTAAAACATGGAATACATTTGCAGCTTATAAATGTTGGCTTCTTCATCTGCTTTGATTCGTTTCTGTCACTCTTAACCATCATGCCAACAAGGATAGTGATGACCATTTGGAGGCTTCTAAAAACAAGGTTTGCCACCATTTCTTGATACTATTTCTTTGTACTTTAGTGTTGTTAGGCATGCCTATGAGGATTTAATTAATGGGCTTAACTTACAGTGTATGTTTTCCATGTTGTGGAATTGTGATATACGCTGTATAGATTTAGTATATACCTGCTAATGCTCATATGCTATAGAAAATGTTTGAAGAGAGAAAAAGCAAGGTGATTTGATTGAATTGTATGACCCAAAAGTATGCAATTGATTCAATGAGACAATTCCTAATGATATAGGATTAGTTTTTTTTTAAATGTTTATACTGGATACTTTCCTGATTCTTCTGCGTTAGAATTCTGTTTTATTAGATTGATAGTTTGTCTTTATTTTAAAATTTACAGTTTGACTTGATCATGATTTTGGCAGGCAGTTCAAGAGTTTGTCTGCAATTGAGTTGTCAGATTTTGGCTGTTTTGTAATTATGGCTTGTGGAATCATTCTTTTGCAACGAACTGGTACAGCTATAGTTTGATGCCATGTGTTATATATTTTCATTTTTACTACTGAGAAGAGTTTGGTATACTGATTTTGGTTTGTGTTCCTCCCTTGCACTTTTGTTGCTTCAGATATCAGCTTAATTTATCATATGATCCGTGGTCAAGGAACAATCAAATTATATGTGGTCTACAACGTGTTAGAGGTGAGCTGAATATGCTAGACGAAACTGGGTGATGGATAATAATAACTTCTTGATGCTTGCTTAATTACTGGGCTGCTGTAACTGATCCTTAATTGTTCTTGCAGATATTTGATAAACTATGTCAAAGTTTTAATGGGGATGTATTGCAAACCTTATTTCATTCAGCAGAAGGACTTGCAACTTGTCCGCCAGAAAGTATAAGATTCTGGATATGGAGATATATTGCTGATCAGTCTTTAGCTGTGGCTGCTTCAAATATCCTTTATTTTTGGAATAATAATTTTCTTTGCCAGTAGTTGGGGTATTTATTTTCTTGTGTGAAGACATAGGATAAAAGAAGCAAAGGCCGATGTGGTTCCTTGACTGGCTGTACTCATTCATTCTTTTGTCTTATTAGTTCAGGCAATCACTTTGTCAACCTGTATAGTCGCTCACAACAATGCATTGCTTGCCCTACTGGTGTCAAACAACTTTGCTGAAATCAAGAGCAATGTGTTCAAGCGATATAGTAAGGATAATGTTCACAGTTTGGTGTACTTTGGTGAGTGTTCTCTGCAACATTACTTTATATTTTTTCTCTGCGGCGTTGTGAGGATGTTTGATTCAATTCCAGCAGCCATTTGTGAACATTTTTTTTCATGCCACTTTTATCACTGAACTGAGGGTCAAATGTTTTTCAAATAAAACATTAATTTTGAATATCTACCCTTCTGGAGGGTTTTTGCCTGTTCTCAGCATGAATACATACTTGTTTTGATAGGATTATGTGCCTTTATGACAATTATGTCAACCAAGTAAATAATTATTTGATAATTTGGCTGATCTTTAGTTTTGATCTAGATTATGTGGCCGACCTATCTCACCTTTTTCCCATACCCATGTGCCACATGAGTAGGATCAGGAGAAAGCCTTTTCCTTTAAATTTAAAATTTCAATTAAAGATGGCTTATCAGGTATAACTATAATTGTAATTCTTAGTAATCCTTCTGTCATGTCTAGCTTCTGCTGAGGAAGAGGCCAGGAAATTTGCCTTTAACTATTTCATTTAATGCGATAAGTAAAGAAGCGATTGATATGATTGCCGTTCTGCATAGGATGTTTAATTGCTCTTTTTGCCCCCCAAACTTCTTGTTCTCATCTTTTTTTTGTTTTTCTCTTCTCCTTTCCTTCTTCCTACTCATTTCTGGCAAGCAGATTCTGTAGAGAGATTCCATATTTCGGCATTTATCTTGTTCGTTCTGGCTCAAAATATTCTGGAAGCAGAGGGCCCCTGGTTCAAGAGTTTCCTCCTTGTAAGATTACTTGGAAAAAGATTTAGCACCAAGTAGTTATTGAAGAAATTTATTTTGTTGGAACCAATTTCCTTGCCCGACCCAGCTTTGCTTCTAATATGTGGATATTTGGGATGGTGCAGGATGTTGGCTTGGTTTATTCATGTGAAGTAGCTATTGATGTTATTAAGCACTCATTCATTGCCAAATTTAATGACATTAAGCCCAGCGCATTTTCTGAGTTCCTTGAAGACCTTTGCAAACAGGTATTTTTCATCTGATTTCTTGTGGACACCCACCACACAGTTTATGGTTGGTTGATTATTGCATAAAAACTGAATAAACAACAGCCTGGAATCATCCTAGTGATGATTGCTGTATATTTAATACAAATGACTATTCAGAACTCAAAACTTGATTGGATTCATTAGCATCACGCCAAAATGATTTAAAAATAAATGCGTTTTTGAAATCATTTGCTTCCATGGGTCATGATTGGAAGGGGGTCAGATGCAATTTTGTTTTCCATCTATTTCTTATTTGGATAGCATGGTTTAATTCCCCTTTATATTACTTAAGATGGGTCTTTTTTCTTATGAATTTATTAGTTCGCTCAGATTTCTTACTATTTATCTAATTTATCTGCCTATGCAATTTGATCTCATAGGAGGTTGTAGTTGCCCGTATATAATATTGCATGTGGGCATGGAGAATATCAGATGGCAAGAGATCAATCCTAGTCAACACTTGGAAAGCCCGTTATTAATGTGTTCAGACTTATGCTCATTTTTTTATAAATATATATAGAATGATTAATAACTTTGAAGCTTTAAGATGATTTATTTATTGTTATATTGTTATAACACTTCATTCCGTTTCTTCAATTGAGCTTTTCTTATGAGTAATATATTTCTGCCGTTTCGATTTTCTAGACTCTGAATATGCAAACCGAGGGTGTGAAGAAACATCTGACTTTTGTTCCTCTTGCTCCTGCTTGTGTGGTGAGCACTGGTGATTTTAAAAGTTCATTTTCTTTTTGCCTTTTTGGCTGCCGATTCTATATATGTATGCTCTTTTTCAGGTCATTCGAGTGTTGACTCCAGTTTATGCTGCTCATTTTCCGTACTATCCTCTTCCATGGAGTCTTTTCTGGGTCGTTCTGTTTTCAGCAGTGACTTATGTTATGCTGGCAAGCCTCAAGGTTCTAATTGGCATGGGCATACGGAAACACGCTGCTTGGTACGTGAGTCGCTGCCAAAGGAGAAAGCCCCATCTTCATGCTGATTAATCAATCTACAAAGCTAAAAATTTGGTACGTACTCTGCTGCTCAAAGATAACGTTTTCATGTGCCAGAGGAGCACGTGGCAAGACCCCATTAAAGAGGAGACATCCCTGGCACCTACCAAAAGTGTGAATCAATTCAGAACAATTTGAACCTCAAGGCAAGCCTTTAGATGTTTCCTCACAATTTTGACACAGATACACGTTTATACACTCGATGATGATTCCAGATTCCAGAATAGGACTAAGAATACCGAGTTATCACGTTGAAATATGGCCACACGCATAGGTCTGCGGCACTCTTAATTATATCCCCAGTTCTAAGAAATCAGTTTTGGTTTAATTATACATTTTTGATAGCCCTGTCCAGCATTGCAACCCTATATTTTCAGTTTTTTTTTTTAATTTCTAACATGATGAGCAATAATAGTTTGAATTATCAGCTGAAGACAAGGGTACAATGGGAGAGGGAAACTGAGTGAGAATAAAAGTTCCTTTGTAGAGGAAGAGTATGATCCCGAAACCTGAACAACCCTGCTTGCATATGCACTTTTCCATAAGAGATAATAAAAGATGATGCTTAACAATCCTACTTCGCTCTGCGTTTTGAACCATTAGCCCTCACGCCTCTGCCTCTGCCCTAACATGATTATGGACCCATTTGCTTAAACTTTTTTTTCATGAAAAATTCACATATCAAATTTTACAATGTTTGTTTAAGCTATTGAAAATAATTAGAATATGAAAAAAAAAACAGATTTTTGATCTTGAGAAGCTGCTTAGAGTAGCTTCTAAAAATAATTATGTGTGGTAGATGAAAGAGAATATCATATAAGCAAGGAGATACTGGAAATCAATTGTTTATAAAATTAAACAAACGGCCATAGCCATATGGCAGTCACTTTCATTTTTTATCCAAAGTCCACGGAACTTCATTGGCTACGGACGTAAAGTGCCAACAAGCAAGTCATGTTGCAGTACAGAAGAAAGGAAATTTGGAACATTCGATCAAAACTACTGAGAGCCACTTTGCCAAGGGCGTCAGCTATATGGCAGTCACTTTCAGTTGGCCGTTTCTTAGGACGGTGAAATTTAATGGTCATATATCTTATGTCATGCAAGTTGATCCTAAGAACATTTAGAAATTATGGGATTGGTTTTGGTGAAACAAGTATTATGAATATTAAATTGAAAATTTTCCCCAACTGTACAGTCCTTAAACATGCTAATCCAACATTCAAGCTTCAACAAAGCAAACCATACCTACTTCATAACATTAATACAAACACAAATTACAGGCAGTTTTTTTTTATTATTTAAAATTTTAATTGAGAACACATACGTGAAAGAAATATCATGAACCGGACCTTCAAAACTAATTAGATCCAATGGAGTATAGTATTGGTTGAACACAAATAGGTATTCAATCTGCCAGTAATCCCGTATGCCTCACTCATGTCCATGTCTGAAGCAGATTTACATGTTTCTTCAGGAAGTTTCCAGTCAAACCAATACAAAAGATTACCTAAAGTATACTCAAGTGATGCAAATCCAAATGAAACTCCTGGGCATCCCCTTCTTCCCCTTCCAAATGGAATAAACTCAAGTCTTGACCTTTGAAATCAACTTGGCCATTCTCAGATCTCTCTGGAACAAACTCTTCTGGTCTTTCCCAGAATTCTTGGTCTCTCTGAATTGCCCATGCATTTACAAATACACTTGTTTTTGCAGGAATATGGTACCCTCCCAGCGTCACACTCGATCTTGTTGCTCTTGGGATCAACAGAGGAACTGGTGGATGTAATCTTAAAGTTTCTTTCAATACACATTCCAAGTACTGCATTTGTCTCACATCACTGTCTTCCAGTTTTCCCTTATTTCCTACCACTCTTCTTACCTCTTCTTGCGCTTTCTTCGTTATTCCTGGATTCCTCACTAGCTCTGCAAATGCCCATTCCAGTGCTGTTGCCGTAGGGTCACTTCCTCCCAAGAACAAATCCTGCAATTATAAGAATGAAACAGCTTTGAACTTGCTGGAATATATTAAAAGTCCCACATGGACTAGATGAAAAATGAAATGAAGGTATATAGTCTTAAGATAAATCCTATTAGATTTGTTTAAACTATTCTAATGAAAAGACAAATTTAAAATATATCTAAATTTCTAAATTTTAATATGGTATCAGATCCATTCAATTAGATACATCAAAGAACCTAAGAAGCTATAGTTACAGACTTAAATCATTTTAAGAGAAAAACAAACCTAATATATTATATTATATTAATACACAAATCCAATTAAGAGAGAGATAGGCAGATACCACTATGGTTGCTTTGAGGTCAAATTGGGTAAGGTTGAAGTCAAGCTGACCATCTTGTTGAAGTTGCTGAAGAATATCAACGAAGTCTTTCTTTTCTGATTTGGCATCATCATCTTCATTCCTTTTAGCTGCCTTGTGTTTATCAATCACCTCATCAAAGAAAGAATCTACTTCTCTAAATGTGGCTTTCATCTTTGAAGTCAATCCAGTAACAACATCAATCCATCTCAACGAAGGGAAGAAATCTCCAAAACTAAAAGCTATAGTTTGAGCACTAATTTGTTCTGCCAACTCTCCAAAACTTCTTTTCCCATCTGCTGAATGAAACTTCTGTCCAAGAAGACACCTGCAAACCATATTGTTTGAAGCTGCAGCAATCATTTCAGACATATTCACAGAAGACCCACATGCTTCACGAATCTTATTGATCATATCTGCAACTTCCTCTCTTACGACGAACTGAAAGAATAACCCTTTTTGGGCTGAGAAGTTCAAGAACACAGATTTTCCTCTTAAGCCTCCATTCTTCACCGTAGGGTAAGAAACCCAGATCCTTGCAATCATAGAGAATGATTTTTGCAGCTGTGGTTTGAGGCCTATCTGAGAAAACGACATCAAGGGATTTTGTTATTTCTCTGGCCAGGTGTGCAGAAGAAACCACAAGAGTTGGTTTTTGATCCAAGTGGAGATACATGAGAGGACCATATTTGTTTGAGAGAGCTTGGAGAGAGCGATGAGGCAGAGTTCCAATCTGATGAAGATTGCCTATGAATGGAAACTTAGGTGGCGATGGAGGCAGATTCAGTTTGTTTCTTCTTGTTCTTGTGAGTTTGAGGACGAAGATGGCGATGATGAACAAAAAGAGAGAAGCTCTAATGGAAAGTGTTTTAGAAGCATTGTTCTTGTTCCATCCATGGCTCTAATGATACTAGAGGCTTACCATAGACAACATATAAGTAAATATGATTTTTCTATTATTTTATCTCTGCATGAAAGTGAAAGAAACATAATTACCTCTGAAACAGAACAAACAAATTTTGGAATACGAGGTTGAATTTAGCTTTCATGTCTTTGTCAACCCATTAATTTATATCGTAGCTTTCAACAAACAAAATTTACTAAAAGGATATTATATTTATAACTGTAGAAACTATATATATGTAATGGATGGCGACAAAAGATCAATCTTGGAAACTAACGTTTACAATTGAATAGGAATCAGCATACTCCTATTCAGCATCTTAGTATATCTTACAATGGAAGTTGTTATGAAGGAAGAGCCATAAAATGGGGGGTAGCCCCAATTTACTATTATTATTAGTTATAATACAGTTATTTATAATAATAATAATAATAATAATAATAATAATAATAATAATTTCATAATCGAAGCCGGCTCAATGTCCATTACTCCATTGTGTTGTATAAGTTGTTCCATATTTGCCTCAGTGCATATAAAATTGATGTAAGACATGGATTAGTTTGTGTTTGTGTATGTTTATTATTAATAAGCTTCTTCTAATTATAACAAAAAGTATATTTCTCAAATTTGTATCTAAATTTTCTCTAGGTGGAGAGATATATTACAATCTCTGTGTAAAGAGAAGCACAAATGGATCCTCATTCGGTGATGAGTGCCAAATACTTATTTTTGTGATGAGATCTGGGCTGTTTAAATAAAATTTGGACGGTTTAATTTTAAAATTGTTAATCTATGATTTTTTTTAATGATAAATTTATTTTTGAGTAAAGTGACAATTATAAGATTATCTTTATTTTAAATTTTACATATATTAAAACAAAAAATATTTAAAATATAAAAATTATATTATATTAAATCTGAATCGCCCATATTAGTGATGAGTACGAAATGTGCTCCCTCTCTCTTAGGTCTTCACATGAATGCTCTCTCTCTACTTGAAGACATTCCATGGTAACAAGTTTTTGAAAAATAGCCAAATCCTTTGATGATATATGTGGCTAACTTTTTCCCTAAAGATTAGAGAAAACATGTACACAAACAAACCTATCCAAATCCATGCATGCGATACTCACCCGTGAAATTATGAATATTATATAAACAACTATAGAATGAATGAGTGAATAAATGATGATGACGATGATGAATTGGGAGCACCCCCATATTATTGGATATTGAATAGGAATATGATGACCGTCCAGATAAATTGCAGACTCACATTTTATATAGAGTCAAGTTTTAAATATAACGTTAAATAATTAATTTATGAATATTAAAAAAATAATTAATTTAATTATTTGCATTAAAATTATATCATGTTATTGAGAACTATTTATTTAATATGTGTAATTAATAAAAATATTCAAAAAAATTATAAATTTAAAAAATAGAGTAGTTTATGATCTTATATTTAAAATTAAAATAATTTTTTATCTAATTTTTATATTTAGTACCAGAAAAATATTAAATTTTAAAATATTTTATATCATATACAATATAAATATAGATTTACAAATAATCACATGTAAAAGATACATTCTCTTGATATGGGAACAGTCCCTTCTACAACACTTACGTATGAGGTATGGGTCGACATTTCCACTGAATAAGGATATTGCTATTCAGAATATCTAACCATATGGGTCAGGCTCATTTATTACTATTATTATTATTATTATTATTATTATTATTATTATTATTATTATTATTATTATTATTATTATTATTATTATTATTATTATATGTTCCATTGAGTTTTTCTTGACTAATATATATATATATATATAATCAAAGGCTAATCAATAATTATTATCAAGCGCTTAGTCGTTCAACTGACAAAGAGGATTATATCAATGAGGCATGCAGACCCAATTTTTCACTATTAATATTATTTGTTCTATTTTTTACAATTTTTCTATTTCATTTGCAGCCCCAATATTTGTTCTATTTCTATTTCATTTACCACAAAAAAAGCCCCATGGTTTCAAAATGAAGTGTGTGTTCAAGTGGTCACGCATATGATTTCTCAAATATATCTGAAAAGTAGGGTTGTGCATAATGTCTATAGCCCGGTATACCCAGCCCAGCCCGTAATAAAATAGCCCTGCCCAGCTCGATAAATATAGGGCAGGGCTGGGCATCGGGCTACAAAATTCAGCCCATGCTTTTTTCGGGCTGGGCATCGGGAAGGGGGGTTGCCCTGCCCTACCCTGCCCATGAGCACCACTTCTTTTATTTTTTTTACTTTTTTCTCTAAATGTTACACTTAAAAGGGAGAATATGATAGTTACTGGTGACTAGATGTTCATTTTGGAAAAATATGAGTAGTTAAGTATGTAAGTTGTATCTTTTAATATTTATAACTATATTAATTTTTTTTAACTTTGCTAATCATCATATAATTACATTATAAATTATAATTATTTATTTTTTTTCAGATACTTAATCTTTGTCAATATTAGGGAGATTGATACAAAGTTACAATTACAAATTACTTAGACTTCAAGATTTTTTTTACATACAATAGATTTCAAAAATTTAATTATTATCTTTTTGTTGCTTTATTCTTAATGAATTATGGATATTATTTAAGTCTTAAAGACATATGAATATGATATTATTTTATAAGTTCATAATTGCATATTTTTTTACAACATGAGCATGACATCAAAACTTGGGCATGCCTAGCCCGCCCATGCCCAGCCCAAAATAGTTAGGGCTTTTACCGGGCAGGGCCAGGCATCGGGCTGCAAAATGCAGCCCATGTTTTTTTTTGAGCCGGGCACCGGGCACGGGGCCTACCCTGCCCAGCCCTGGCTATGTACACCCTTACTGAAAAGCATATGCTCCATATATAATAATATGTCAATGAGTGAGGAATTGAATAATAATAATAATGCTAGTTAAAATAAGAAGCCATGAGTTGTATGAATTGGGGAATATTAGAGGGAATAGGAAAAGACAAAAACAGCCACCAATGCAAGACAATATTTTAGTTATATAGTACGATATATTCTTCTATAATAATGGAGCAATTTTCGGAGTGCGTTTGATTAATTTATGTGCTTAATTGCTGATTGCTCCATGATTCGACAGACTAATCCCACCATTTTTTATATATGTCAGATTGGATTCCTGTTTACGTGTTTATCTGTAATTTAAAAAACGCAAGGCAATATTAATTCTGATTTTTTTTATATTAGACCCTTATATATCTTCAATAACTTAACTAATAGATACAGTTTTAAAAAAATTGGTAAATTTGTTATTTGTAGTTAATGTGTAAAAAATTTGTGATGCATTTTTCAAAAACATTCAATCTATTTAATATAAAAAAACAAGAGAAAATTAGACTTTATATTTACCGTTAGCATCAAACCAAAAGTCTAAAACCCTTATAGATAGAATTTTGACCGCTTAAATATAAAATCTAAAGTTTAAGTCGGTATAACTATAGAGAACGTCTTTAGAAGAATTACCCTTAATTGACCGCCCGAATCCGATCAAGAGAGATAATCATATAAAAGCAAAGGTGGAAGGATTAAAAATTGCACGTCCTACTGCAACATCTAGTTTAAATAAACACTAGTGCTTCTTTTAAATTACAAAGTTTCAATTATTTCGAAATAAAATAAATAAAAGCTTCAGAATTTTTTCCCCAAAAACTAAGGCAACTTTAACAACAAATAAAATAATATATTTCACAACAATGCAGTCCCTATAGAGTAAGTATCACAAAATCCGATGTTCAATACTATTCAAGCAGAAGAAACCAAATTAAACTTCCCTGCTAGTGGAGAAGTAGAATCCAAACACTGAAACTTAGCAGCAAATTTTATTCAACATAAACTGCCATAATTAATAACTCGAAACCACGAATTTAAAACATAATTCTTGAGCTTCGCTATCAAAACTAAGGTGCTATCTGGTATGGTATTGGTTGGACACAGATGGGCAGTTTCTTAACCACGGTGAGCCCGAATGTCTCACTCATGTCTATGTCTTTAGCAGATTTTCCTGATTCAGGAAGTTTCCAATCGAACCAATACAAAAGATTGGCCAACACATGCTCAAGAGATGCAAGCCCAAATGAAATTCCTGGGCATCCCCTCCTTCCAAATCCAAAAGGAAGAAATTCAAAGTCTTGACCTTTGAATTCAAATCGGTTGTTCTCAAATCTCTCTGGTAGAAACTCTTCTGGGTTTTCCCAGAATTCAGGATCTCTCTGAATTCCCCATGCATTCAAAAACACTGTTGTTTTCTGAGGAATATAGTACCCTCCCAAAGTCACACTTGATCTTGTCTCTCTTGGAACCGAAATTGCAACAGGAGGATGTAATCTTAATGCCTCTTTGATTACACATTCCAAGTACGTCATTTGCCTCACATCACTTTCTTCCACTTTTGACTTATTCTTCATCACTCTTCTCACCTCTTCCTGGGTTTTCTTCATTGCTCTTGGATTCTTCATGAGCTCTGCAAAAGCCCATTCCAGAGCTGTCGAAGTCGTGTCACTTCCTCCCACGAACAAATCCTGATCCAATAATTAAGTAAATATTAATTTTTTTAACATAAACATATAGAGAATTGAATTTAGGGAAAAGAGAGAGATATATACAATTATCATGGCTTTGAGGTCTGATTGAGTCAGCTCGAAGTCAAGCAGATCATCTTGTTGAAGTTGGTGGAGGATATCAACGAAGTCTTTCTTTTCTGACGATTTGTGATCATCATCAGCCTCACTCCTTTTAGCTGCCTTTGCCTTATGCTGAGCAAGAACATCATCGAAGAAAGCATCTAATTCTGTAAACGTAGCATTCAACTTTGGAATTAATCCAATTACAACATCCATCCATCTCAATGAAGGGAAGAAATTTCCAAAACTGAAAGCTTGCATTAGGATCATCACTCTCCTTGCTAAGTCTCCAAAGCTGCTTTCACCATCTGCTGTATCAAACTTCTGTCCAAGAAGACATCTGCTTACTATGTTGTTTGAAGTTGCAATAATCATCTGAGACATATTCAAAGAAAAACTTTCATCATCATGCTGATGGGCACATGCTTGACGGATCTTATTCACCAAACCTGCAACTTCCTCCTCTCTGATGTACTGAAAGGATTGAACCCTTTTAAGGCTGAGAAGTTCAAGAACACAGATTTTCCTCTTGAGCCTCCACTCTTCACCATAGGGTAAGAAACCCACATCTGTGCATCCATAGAGTAGAACTTTCGCAGCTGTAGTTTGGGGCCTATCTGAGAAAACGACGTCGTGGGATTTGGCTATTTCTCTGGCGAAGTGTGCAGAAGAAACCACCAGAGTTGGAGTTTGACCTAATCGGAGCAACATGAGAGGACCATACTTGCGGGAGAGAGCTGTGAAAGAACGATGAGGTAGAGTTCCGAGCTGATGAAGATTGCCTATAAATGGGAATTTAGGTGGGGATGGAGGAAGATTGGGGTCATTTCTTGTGGTTCTTCGGAGTTTGATAAGCAGAAAGATGAAGATGGTGAAGCAGAAGAGAGAGACGCCGTAGAAGGTTGGGTTGAGCTCAAATGGCAAGTGTTTGAGAATCGCCTGGATTATCGTTCTTGTTCTTCCTTCCATGGCGCGGTTATGAACAGGAAGGCCTACCAAACCAGGCTTAGATAAACAGGTATATATATATATAGCTGGAAAACTGAGGCGGTGGCGTATGTATACTTTCGGTATAAGGCATTTTTCAGAAAGAATGAATCAGTGATAACACATTTTTTTCAAAGATGGTCTCTGTTTAAATTGTATGTACTTTTTTTTTCTCACTTCATGGATAAATTGATTGTTTTTTAAATAAATTCTAATGACTTGACCACTTTTTCTAGCTTCTCATGAGATGGGTTGAGGTGTACTATAATAGATAATAGAGAGTATGCCATATTACCTCATTTATAAAATAATATATAATTTAATATTATATATTATAAGAAAATTAGATTATATTTGTTATAAATAAATAATTTATTTAATTCTTTTGTTATAAATAAGTAGTAATTTATCCTACTTTAAAAAATAGATTATATCACATTTGTAAAGAAAAATCATATTACAAGTACTTATATATTTTTTTAAATTTTTAATTTAGTATCTGTATATTTTTATCTTTTAATTAAATCCTTCATTTTATTCTATCATCACAGCTAACTGTTGTACATGGGTTAATAATGTTAAAAGGTTAAAATTAAATAATTTAATTAAATGAAAATAATATCAAATTAAAAATTAAAGGAATATATATGTGCACTTATAAAATAGTTTTCCTAATATTATTTTATTTGCGGTCGAAAATGATGACAGAAGAGTGCATACAACAAATTAGAAATACAAGGGAGAGCGCATCTAATCGGCGTCGATTATTATTTAAAAAAGTGGTGGTTGGAAAAAATGGCAGTATTAATCGTGTCATCAACAGGGTCAATGGGAATCAATGGAGTTAATCCTAATAATAAATGATTCGGTATCGTTTAAGCGAGGTCTCGAGTTTGAGCCTTAACGAATGTAGAAAATTTTCGTTGGGAGACTCACTCACTATAGCCAAGTGTGCGACGCGGGTCGAATTCGGATATAGTCGAGATAAAGCTCCGTTGAACTGGGTGGAAAAAAAAAATAGGGTCAACGGGAATAAAAATAATAAGATAAAAATCCCCTACCGAATCTCCAGATAACGAAGTTATTATCATTCTTTTTCTGCTTTACATTTCTTGAAGTCCGCACATTTGGTCTATTTTTCACGCCCCCATATTCAATGCTCATCCATAACTCAATCTCAGCCGTTGATGTCCTCAGCGATGGCCATGATTCTATCTCATCCATAACTCAAAATTGTTCCCACGTGATCGACATTCCCTTTTGCCTGCTCCTCTTCCGATTTATGATTGACAAAGTTGTTCACGTAACCTGAGATAAAACTTTTCTCATTTATGCAATAAAAATATAAAATTATTATTTTTTTTAGTACAAACATTTTAAAAAAAAGATTATGTTTATCACGATCTAAAAACAGGACAAAATTTTTTTTCTCCTAAGCGATACTAATGTTAGGTAGGGCGAGCCGTCTATTATCTTCAGGCATAAACTTAGACACCCAAGAGTTAGGATATCTCCCTAAAAGCTATGACTGGAATCACAATTAAATAATACTCTTCAGGGATCGAACTAGTTTCAAATAGTCGTATGTCTCACCTCTTCGCCAACTAAACCCACGGACGATGGGTAATATAAAATCATGATTAAAAAGTTAGATTGAAACCTTAAAAATATCAATCTAAACACGCGTCCATGTTTATGTATTGATAAGTGATAATGCAATAAGCCCAAACGAAATTGGGGGGGTAAAAGGAAGGACTTCAAAGTGTTGTCCTTTGAAATCTACGATGCTGTGTTTGGGTGGAATATAATATGCTACCCTCCTAGTGTCACATAAATATAGGGCCTGTTTGGATAGGATTTTGAAAAAGGGCTTATAAAAAAAAGGGCTTATAGACAACTTATGGAAAAGGACTTTTGGAGAAGAGTTTATGGAAAAAAAGTGGTTTTGAATAAATAGGTGTTTGGATAGTTATTTTTAGAATAACTTTTTATAGTGGTAAATTACCAAAAAGGGTATGATTTGATTTAAAGTAAGAGAGAGGAGGGAGTTAGAGAAAAGAGAAGAGAGAGGAGAGAGGGAAGAAAGGAGAAAGGAGAGAGGGTGTAAGAAAAAGTAAGAGAGAGGAGAGAGGGTGTAAGAAAAAGTATGAGAGAAGAGAGAGGGTGTAAGAAAAAGTAGGGGTAAGATAGTAATTGGATAGTCCATAAGTGCTTTTACTGTTGAAAAAGCTATTTTAAATAGCTTATTCAAAACCATGGTTTTAAACCATGGTTTTGTTCAAAAGCACTTATGGACAAATAAGCCTGTTTGTTTTGAAATTTCCCCAAACCGAGGTTTGGGCCAAAAGCCCTTTTAAAACCACAGTTTGCAGGCCAACCAAACATGCCCATAATATGGGTGGAATATGATATGAGAAGTGGTGGAGAGAGATCGTTAATTTATAAACCCCACCAACACACCCAAATTCCTTAATCACCGTCCATTCCGATTTAGGCATTGAACAGAGACAAATTAACTAAACCTTCTCAGACTTCAAGCTGAAGTGGACATGTCATCATCTTTTCCATCTAGTTTTATATCAACGTGTCTATAACCTCATCAACATCAGCAGTATTCACCAATAATAGTAATATCTTATTTGCTTATATTTGGGAATTCAAGTTGCTCTCACAATATGAGAATGATGATTTTGTCCAATTGAACTTCTCACGCACCAATCAATCTACAACTTTTTAATCGTAGAATCACATCACAGTCTCAACGTACACCCAAACTTCAACCATATACATATATCTTACATCACTTGTGAATATTATAGCATGATCTAACACAACGTAAAGAGAGACACACTCAAATAATAGAGTATCCCACACTTTAACATAGGATATATAAATACCTTAATTTAAAATAATTTATTTAACTCTTTTTAATCTTTCTAAATTAATCAATTAAGTCTTATATTAAATAATAGAAATAATAGTCAACCACAGTATAATCCTAGAATCATATCACACTATCAGTCTCAACCTACACCCAAACTTCAACCATTATATTATATCTTATCTACTTTACATCACTTGTAAATATTAGCACGATCTCTACCACAACGTAACAAAAAACACACTTAAATACGATATATAAAGATGGTTCCTGAATTAAGAGTAGGGTAGCGGTTTGAGATAAAGCGGCACTTTTTTGCTGACAGTGAGCCCAAATATCTCCTGCATATCAATGTGTTGAACGCTGACACCATTTACCGTAGGAAGCTCCCAGTCAAACCAGTACAAGAGATTTGCGAGCATGGATTCCACAGCAGCAACCCCAAACATCATTCCAGGACACATTCTTCTTCCTGAACCAAAGGGTATGAAGTTGAAATCTTGTCCTTTGAATTCAACAGCGTTCTTCTCAAATCTCTCAGGAATGAACTCTTCTGGTCTTTCCCAGAACACACCATCTCTTTGAATTGCCCATACATTGATGTACACTGTTGTTTTAGCTGGAATAGTGTACTCTCTGATGTTCAATGTTGATCTTGTTAATCGAGGAGGAATGAGAGTCGATGGTGGATGCAATCTTAGAATTTCTTTGACGACACATTTCAAGTAATTCATTTGATTTATGTCTTCTTCTTCTGCCTTCGACTTGTTCCCCACCACGCGTCTTACCTCTTCCTGTGCTTTCTGCATTTTTGTTGGATTCAAAACCAGCTCCGCCATGGCCCACTCCATTGCTGTTGAACTTGTGTCGATTCCTCCAATAAACATATCCTATATACAATATATATATCGAACATATTAATTAATCACCATGCACGAATATAATTTATTCCGTTAGTTAGGTGGAGTCTGGGGAGAGACAAATTATGTAGTCTTATCCCTAAGTAGAAAGGCTTGAGCTTATATATATATATATAGAGAGAGAGAGCGAGGGAAGGAGGAACACAAACACCCACACCCACACATATATATATATATAGAGAGAGAGACCATTAGGATGGCTTTGAGGTCGTTGCGGGAGAAACTATTGTGAAGCATATCATCATCTTGGAGTTGAAGGAGAATATCGAGAAAGCTTTTCCTACTGGAGCATTGGTCATGGCTTCTCTGCTTCATCATGGTCCTACTTTCTTCAATGGCACTTTCAAAGAAATCATCAAACTCTCCAAAGATGGCCTTCAACCTTGGAACGAGACCAGTGAGAACATCAACCCAACGAAACGAAGGGAAATAATCTCCAACACTGAAGGCCATAAGGTTAATCATCACCTTCCTCGCTAGTTCTCCAATCCTTGTATTTGCCTGCATGTTAAACTTATCCCCAAGAACACACTTACACACTATATCATTCGATGCAGCAATCAGCAACTCACTCAAATTCACAGAAACTGCACCACTCAAGCACAAATCACGTATCTTATTCACTAACTCCAAGGCTTCTTCTTCTCTGACGTTCTTGAAGGATTGAACCCTTCTCAGGCTAAGAAGTTCGTTGACACATATTTTCTTCTTTTGTCTCCAATTTTCACCATAGTTGTCAAAACCAACGTCACTACATCCATAGAGCAAGATCTGAGGACAAATACCTTGGGGACGATCTGCGATGGTAAGGTCATGGGTTCTCATGAATTCGCGGGCCAATTCTGCAGAAGAAACCACCACAGCTGGAGTCTGACCCAACTGTAAAAACATTAAAGGTCCGTATTTTTCCGAGAGGGATCGAAAAGAGTGGTACGGTAGTGTGCCTAGCTGATGAAGATTTCCGATGATGGGTAGCTTTGGTGGGGATGGAGGGAGATTCAGATTTGACTTGGATTTGCTTGTTCTACTTTTGAGATTGAACAGAAACAGGACAAAAACGATGAAGCATGAAAAAGATAAGCGTGGGGCGTTTAACTCCAAGGTAAAGTAGTGTTTGACGAGTGATAAGAGAGCCATCGTGATTTCTCTCTCACAACTTTTAGTTTTTGTTCAAGTAGATAATGATTTTATAGGGGCGGTGGGTATATATGTACGTATATTTTGAAGTTTAAGTTTCAGTACGTGAAAGCAAGTTTTCAAGCTTCATTGCACTTACGAGTTACGATATCAGGACCGGTTTCGGTGCCTCTAGCCAGATATCTATCCTCTAAATACAATTTTAATGGTTTATATTTAAATTTTTTAACTGAATTTTTTTAAATAAAAAATTATTTTTTTGAAAAGATGACAGTTGAAGGATTATTTTATTTTTAAATTTTGTACTCACTAAAATAATTTTTTTTTTAAAATAAAAAAAATCTAAATATCTAGACCATCCAAATTTTGACACTCATCAATAAGCAATGGAACCAATTACAAAGATATCTATAAATCACTTACCGAAAATGTCTTCACATCAATTATGAGATTTGTATCTCACAATATTGTAAATTATAAGTCAACTATTTATGAGACGAATTTGATCAACCTTTGTTGGTTATTACTCCCTCCAGTACTTAATTAACCAAAGTTTATGAACAAAAATTTCTTAAAATTCAAAAGGCAATATGCTTGATAATCTCTCATGAAATGGAATCTTCATTTAGTTGAGTTATCTTACAATTAAATCAGGCGTGGTTGGATTGTTCTAGCCACGCTCATATCATATCAGCCTAGCTTGTTGGAGTGTGTGGTTTATAATATTATGATTAATCTTTTAATTAACTCCTTTTTATTAGTACCGATGGAGGCTTTTTTTGGTATTATTTCAATTACGTAATGTATTTGAATAATATTTATTATTTTATGCATCATAAGGTTGACATTTTCTTATGGGTTTGCATTCAGACATAATGTCAAGACACGTACAAGAATGAAACTAGTGAAATTAACCCAAATCTTATCCAAAATCTTGGGTACCTTGGCTCAGCATATTTTATTATTTGGTGAAGTTAGCAGTGAGACCTTTTCACACTCAACTTGTTAAAGGGTTCACTAAGATGAATCAATATAAATTTTAATATTAATAATAAAATATAAAACGTATGTAAGAAAAATCAGGCCAAAAAATATAATTAATAAAATAACTATTTAGCGGTGACTTTTCATTTAATTTAACACCTAACGGTTGCGTACCCTATTATGGCTCTTGATCACAGTAAATTTCATTCTAAAATTCTAACACATTGAGATCTGACCAATTTTACCTTTATATTGATGTATTTAAAAAATACTAAAAATTATTTAAAGAGGTCACTGAGCAGGCAAAAACAAAAAAATGAAGGATGTGAGAGCTAATTAATCTGTCGATAAGATTGCTGTTAATGTACATGTATGATAAGTGAGATAATTCGATCAGCATAAAACTCGGTCGAATTTTTTAATTTCTGATCCCATTTAGTAGAATTGGGTGAAATAAATATTTAGTAAAGCATATCATGACCCATGACACGGGATTGATCATCTCATTTTATTTAATTTTAATTCAAAAAAAGTTGTTTGTTGCACCCAAACTATAATCTAATAACTTCTCTATTAAATAATTTTGTAATATTAGGGGGAAGGAGAATAAAAGTAATTCATTTTTAAAAGATAAGAAGCTAAATTATTTCCGTCTCGTAAATTAAAAAAATAAAAAGCTAAATTAAGGTGGAAATAAAAGAATTAAATTAAAGTTGAGCGGTCAAATTAAAATATATTAAAATTCGAGTAGTATATATATCAATATTTTCTTTATTTTATCTTCAATATTAAGTATTTCCCATAAATATATATTATAAGTTACCTCTTATTGTGGTAGCATAATATATATTATTATATATATTCCTAATTCCAAACTCTTAATATAAAAATACTTGATAATCAACTATTGAACATTCGGGGACAAAAGTTGGTAATGAAATTATTGAGTTGGGAAGTGAGTCAATTAAGTCGACTCACCAAATTAATATTATACTACCTTGTGTACTTATTATAAATCTATTTGATTAATTTGAGTAAATTAAAAAAATAAGTTAAATTAATTATTTATAATAATTATGTGTTAATTTTTTTAAAATACTATCATTAATTATATTTATTTGAATTACCCTTAATATAAATCTTTTAATATGTGCAATCATATAGAAATATTTTTAAAAAATTATAATTTTAGGAGATAAAATAAATTAAAATATTATATTTATGATTAAAATAGATTCTATATCTAACTCTTATATTTAGAAATAGAGGGGGTAATAATATATTTGCTTGTCAGTGATATATATGGATTAATCAAAACACATACTCATTCACATGTAACAACCCACTCCAAGTCACTAGCAGTTTATGAAAATCTTAAAAAAAACAAAAGAAAACAAAACATTGATGATAGGTTTGAATCATACTTTTGTTATAGTAACAAAAACTAATAGTTGATGGAATTCATGCCGTAAAGCAAGTCAACGACCACACAAGAGTACTAGTTATGCACAAATTGACTGCTAAAATCAATAGCAATTAATTTGTCCTGTTGTCGTCATGATTACTATTGCAAAAAATAATGTCTTGCCATATTTATTGAAATACTGTATATTTTTTCACAACCATTCAAATAAAATATGAGCAATGTCTATAATATATATGTGGCTAACTAGAAACCATGTGAATAGATGTCTATTAATTCTTCAGCGAAAAATGAGAAATGACAAAACTGATTATGTGAAAACGCAACCATCATAATAACAAGATGTGGAAGAAAATGCTAAAAGTGGTTATGAAGTTAAAAAAGAATAAATAAATTATTCTTTTATTGTGTCAATTTGTATGAAACTTTAAATATATTAAGAGAGAATGTGCTTTTTATTTTGTTTATATATGTGTGTGTGTTTTTGTGTATGACTAACATTCATCGAGATAGTCTACAAAGTCATACCATATGTACGTGTGTATATTGATTTGGGACTTCATATATAGACAGGATGATTTCTTATTATTTTTTAATTCTTTAATATGTGACATATTTAGTCCTAATTATAAGACATATTTTTTTACATTATCTATTTTTTTCTAAATCACATATATTGATACTCCAGTAATAATAATTAAGCAAAAATTAATTGAAAAAGCCTTCTATTTTCCTACTTATGATATCTCTGTTGTTGATTCCATTATGAGCCTGTTTGGATAGACTTTTTAAAAAAGAGCTTTTAGAAAAAAAAGAACTTTTGGACAGCTTTTGAAAAATGGCTTATAGAGAAAAGTTTATGAAAAAAAAGTAGTTCTGAATAAATGAGTGTTTAGATAGTTATTACTAGAAGGACTTTTATTATCGGTAAATTACCATAAGGGTATGAGATAAAAAATAACATCACTATTGACCATTTTGCTACTGTTCACTCATTACTTCTCTTCCTCTTCTTTCCTGACGGAGAGCATGGTGAGCACGGCGACGAAGAGCATGGCGACCGAGAGAATGACAAGCACGAAGGACATAAATAGTGACAGAGAGCACGGCAATAGCTCCAGTCCCCTCCACAGTGACGCCGACCAGAAACCAGCTTTGACGACTAGCGGCCACGGGCGACGACCGACCAGCGACCAGCGATGTCCACCTACCAGCGATGGCGGAGAAGAGCACCAACGACATGGAAGAGAATAGAGAAGAGAGAGGAGAAAGGAGAGAGAGTGGGGGAAAATGAGGGTAAAATAGTAATTGGGTAGTCCATAAGCTTTTTTACTGTATCAGAAGTTATTCTCAATAACTTATCCAAAACCATGTTTTGGTCCAGAAGCCCTTTTAAGGCCTGTTTGGATAGATTTTTGAAAACGGGCTTATGAAAAAAATAGACTTTTGGATAGTTTTTGGAAAAAGGCTTTTAGAGAAGAGTTTATAAAAAAAAGTGGTTTGAATAAATGAGTGTTTGAATTGTTATTAGTAGAAGGGTTTTTGTGATTAGTAAATTACCAAAAAGGATATAAGATAAAAAATATTAATTAAATCAATGGATGTTGTTCATTTACTGCTTATGTCATTGTTCATCGTCTGCTTTCACTGTACAGAGCACTGTTCACTCTGATTTTAGTGTTCATCGCCTGTATACCCCTTCTTTCCTCAGCTTCCATCGCAGCTTCCAGCACTGTTGGCTTCTTCTTTCTTCCACCGGCGACGAGGTTGAAGACCAAACGCTACCCAGTAGCTCACGTGTCGACGGAGGTGGCACAGAAACGGCGACGGTGAGCTTCAGCGGCGACGGCGTGCTGGCTGGAAGAGAGAAGAGAGGGTGGGGAAAAAAATAAGGTTAAAATAGTAATTTGGTAGTCCGTAAGCTTTTTTACTGTTCCAGAAGCTAGTCTCACTAGCTTATCTAAAACCTTTATTTTAAACCATGGTTTAGTCCAAAAGCCCGTTTGAACAAATATGGTTGCTTGTTTTAAAATTTATCCAAACCTAGGTTTTGTCCAAAAAAGCTTATAAAATCACTGTTTTGTGTGGTTCCAAACACGCACTTAGATAAATTAAGGTTTAGGCTAAAAGTCCTTTTAAAATTTTGGTTTAGAGGTTCCCAAATAGGCACTATAGGTTGGAAAAGGTTGCTATGACCAAATTAAAGCTATCATCAAGTAAGATTTTATTCTCAAATTGATTCTTATATTTAACGATTATTTGATTGTTGAGGCTTGGAGGGTTTGAGTGCACGGAACTCTAGGGATTGCTCTGCGTTTGGCTTGTCTGATTCAATAGTACTGATTCTCATGGAGGAGTCGCAGGGCAAGTTGAAGGTAATCCTTACTTACACCGAAGAAGATGTGGTCTCCACCGAAGACTTCGTTGGGGACAACAAATGTAGATTATCATCTCATTGGAAGCTATTAAATGCATCAAATTCTCTACATTCTCTTCTTTAGATCCATATATTTTCCTATTTGTCATTGGAGCTGGGAGTTGTACGCTAATTATTTTGTTTTTATCAGGTCAAGTATTTTTTATGCCAAGGCCGATATTCCTTTGGGCGAAAACTATGTGAAGCGGGGTTACAAGTAATTCATTTTTACTTCTTCATGTTTTTGGCATATGATTTCTTCTTTAATGTTGGTAAGGGGTTAAACGTGCTTTCGCAGGAAAATAGCCAATCCATTGGTATCTAATTACAAGAAAGGTATATAGCTAATCATGCTTGCTTGTTTGCTTTGTGTGTAATGCTGCAACACATGTGTTGTTGACTTAATTGCTCACATGGCTAAAACTCATTAAGATAGATGCTAGCAGGTGGCATGCTCAGTGCATGCCGTGTATATTTTGCATAGTTATAGTCTTAGCTTTCTGTAATCCTACAAATTGTAAATCGTTTCCAACTGCATCCTTGGTGTGGCTATTTAAACAGATAACAAGATATGTGTCTCCCTCTGTGAATCGGTCTCATGGTATTAGAGAGGCTTTTTTACACTAGTTGTTAGCAGTTTAGATCAAATTGCAATTTAAATTTTAGCCTTTTTCTCTCATCATTCTATCAGTCATCTCATGGTGACTATCAATGCACCATGTAATGAATTTTGTATCATAGACAGCAGGTTGCGGGGAACTCCTATTAAGGATTAATAACATGGAGCTTTAGGTTTATGAGGAATTAAAATTAACTTAAATTAATGTGATTGGTACTTTATACAAAAGTAACTAGTGGTATTAAATTTAAATTTTTTTGTCAATAGTGAAAAAGAAGTAAATGATTACAAAAAATGAAATAGTCATAAGGGGAACATCAATACGAATATTCCAAGCATCTTTTTGTAAGACAAAATTATGAAGAAAAACTGGTGAAAAGCTAGAAAAATTAGCCACCCGCATCTTAATGTAGATTTATTTATGTTTTTCATACAATGTGTCCTTGTTAACCTGCTCATAAAATTTGGCATACTTGTATGTTCCAAATTTTAATCCGTTTAATTATCCGGCATGATTCACGACTCTTTAGACGTATGGTTAATTATACAATTTAATATCTTATCTTTGAATATTTAATAATTACCTTTTAATTGATGTTCTTATCAACATAAAGTGGTTAAATCAGACTTATATTGTGAATCGTGAGAATATTTGCTAAAGTGTAAGATATCACCCTATCCATCAATTCCACGTTTCAAGATTGCTTATTATACGTTTCAAGACTTATGACCGCGCTATATGTAATTGTTATGCACTATAAATATGCTTCCTAAACTGATTAAAAATAGGTTTTTATACTGGACCTTAGTCCAGTGTAAAAATAGGCCGTGTAAAAAGTATGATATTCTACACCTGTTGTATACGACCAGTGTAGAAAATTAATTTTTTTAAACCGGCCATTTCATACAACCGGTTTAAAAAGTAATGTAAAAATAAAAAAATTAGAATAAAAAAACTCTAAGTTCATATCAGAGAAGCTTCTAAACTAATTTTTCCATTAACGAAACAAAATTCTTTCCTTCTTCAACACAAATTTGAAGGAGGGGGAGAGTGATGAAGAAGAATAGGTACATATAAAATGCAAGTAGAGAACAAAAAAGAGGAAGAAAGAAAAAGCTAGAGAACCTAGAAACGAAAGAAACAAAAATTCAGATATATACACAACAACAAAAATCCATAAATGTCTTCATCTAATTGAAGACATAATAAAAATATCGTCACAATTCCTTCGGGTTACTTGCTCAAAAGTAAACAAAAATATATTTAAACAGAACCCAGAAATGAATGAAACAAAAACCTAAATATATACACAGAAATGAAAACCCAAAAATATCGTTACCTAATTAAAGACATCACAAAAACGCCGTCACAATTCCTCCGACTTACCTAGTAAAAAGTGAATAGAAATATATTTAAACAAAACTCAGAAACAAAGAAACAGACACTTACCATCGCAAATCTGGATCTTCTTCTTTGGCGAGCTTTAGAGGCGAGAACAACATAATTTAACAATAGAGAATGACTAGCATAGGTATGAGTTATCACATGTCTAGGTCTTCTTCTTCGACGAGTTTTAGACGGTGTGTTACAAAGGTAGAGTTTTCTGTCACCATGTGTTCTCCCTTGTCTAGTTTTTTTCATGGACGACGATGCGATTTGTGAAGATAGGGAAGCGCAAAAAACTAAGATATTTTGTTAGATTTTTAATAGCAAGAATATTCTACACCGGATGTCATTCCATCAGGTGTAGAATATTTTACTCTTATTTACAAAAATATTATCGCTCATTTTTTTACACCAATCATATGTATATCAGGTGTAGAATATTTTATCCTTATTTATAAAAATGCCATTACTCATTTCTTTTACATCGGTCATATATACATCAGGTATATAATATTTTATCTTTATTTATAAAAATACCACTGCTCATTTCTTTTACACCGGTAATATATACATCAGGTGTAGAATATTTTACCTTTATTTACAAAAATATCACTGCTCTTTTGTTTTACACCGGTCATGTGTACATCAGGTGCAGAATATTTTACCCTTATTTATAAAAATATCACAGCTCATTTCTTTTACACCGGTCATATGTATATCAAGTGTAAAATATTTTACCCTTATTTATAAAAATGTCACCACTCATTTCTTTTATACCGGTCATGTATACATTAGGTATAAATATTTTACTCTTATTTATAAAAATACCACCGCTTATTTCTTTTACACCGGTCATGTGTACATCAGGTGTAAATATTTTACCATTATTTATAAAAATGCCACCGGTCATTTTTTTAAATCGTTTCCGTAAGAACCGGTTTAAAAATAGGGTTTTAGAAAATTTATTTTGTAGTGGTTATGAGAAGCTATCTCTTTCTTTATAACCTTTTAGGCTACTTGATATCTGACTTTTTTTTTTTAAATCTTATTATCAAGTATCTAACTAATCGACTAATTTAAATTGAGGTTTAGTGACCAAGATACCTCTCATCAAGGGTCTTTTTGGTTGGGATTCAAATTCTATCCATTTACTTTGTATTCTAATTAGTCTATCACTAGACAAGTACCCTTAATCATGAGAAGCTATCTTGGTACCAAGGGTGGTCTCTAATTTTTTGATGATATTCCAGGTTGCGTCTGATCACTTATATTAGTTATGCGCCAATTAAGTATTGCTTTAACTGAAAATTACTCCCACAACTAAAGCTGCAATTTATGGGAATTCTGTACACATAGATATTTTGAGTGGTTACTGAACGATGATTCAATTTGACTTAGAGGCTAGAGCTTAGTTTGTATAGAAGTGGTTAATTACTTTATGCTTCTTCTAACAAACCTGCATGGGCTCAACAACTCAATGTCAAATTAATTAATTACTTCTCATTTGTCTCCACAACACGTTTTTATTTTATTTTATTTTAGTGTGTGTTATATAAAGCAAATTAAAAGATCAGAAAGGATAGATTCGTAAATTATTTTTGGCTTCATATCTTTTATGTATATGTCTGTGTCTGTGTGTAACCCCAAAAGGTAACACGTCTCACTATTTTCTATATTACATAATACACATGAAGTAGGCACCGCTTCGCAAAGCAAACCATATTCCTAGAAAGATCAGAAACACACACACACGTAGTGTTTTCCTAGGAAGATAAAGCTTCACAATATTACAAACTCATTTATTCTGTCCTACATAAGACTTGCTAAACAACCCACAACGTAACTTTTTGCACAAAACATGACAGACCAAAAGGAAAACATAATTAAGCAGATTGGAGCAAAAATGGTATAGGTTGAAGAAAAAGAGGGAGTTTCTTCTTCACTGTGAGCCCAAAGGTTTCACTCATATCAATCTCATCACACTCATCAGGTGAGCCATCTGCTGGAAGCTTCCAATCAAACCAGTGAAGAAGATTGGCCAGCATATACTCAGCTGAAGCAAGTCCAAAGGCCATTCCAGGACATATCCTTTTTCCTGAACCAAATGGGATGAATTCAAAGTCTTGTCCTTTGAAATCCTTCTCACTGTTCTCAAATCTCTCTGGCTTGAACTCTTCAGGATTTTCCCATATTTCAGGGTCCCTGTGGATTGCCCATATGTTCACATATATCATTGTTTTTGAAGGAATATCGTATCCTCCTACTTTTGCATCACAGATTGTTTCTCGAGGCACTAAGAAAGGAGCTGGTGGGTGTAATCTTAGAGCTTCTTTGATGACAAGTTTCAAGTACTTCATTTCGTTTATGTCACTTTCATCCACTTTTGATTTAGACCCCACCACTTTTCTCACCTCTTGTTGGGCTTTCTTCATTATTCTTGGATTTCTCCGAAGCTCTGTCAAAATCCACTCCACCGTCGTTGATGTTGTCTCGTTCCCTCCTAAAAACATGTCCTGAAATTATACATTCAAATAAAAAATTAATTTTTTGTCCTTTTACTAAATCTCACAATTATCTCCAATATAATAGTTGCATGTTACAAGGGGAGACCCAAAAGACTAGTTTGTTTAGTTTTTTTGGGAGGGGTTATCCCTTAAACTCAAACCTTAGTTCACTTGTAAAGGTATTTGATGTAGGACTCATAACATTATATTTAGTTTTCACTAATTGGAATAGAATCAACTACTGATTCTATTAGGAGGAGAAAAAATTTCTCTCGTTAATTTTTAAATACTCAAATTATTATATATAGAGAGAATAACTTGATAGAAAATTGGGAGAATTAACCATAAATATCTGTATAGAGAATTAATTGCTAAATATATGATATGTTTTAATACATAAAAAGTATTGGTCCTACCTTGAAGGACTTTATACACAGGAAGTATTGATACTTAAATTCAGGTAGCATTGGGTAATTAATTATCCAAACATATATCTATGGGAAATATTTCCTAGAAAATAGCTAAAAGCAATATTAAAAAAAACTAAACGAAAATTCAGACCAAAAAAACGGTAAGCCTAAATATTTTGAGAGGGATGAGAAAGGGACCGTTAGGATGGCTTTGAGGTCATCTTTGGTGGGCTCGAATTCAAGCTTATCACTCTCTTTAAGCTGCAGTAGAATATCCACAAAGTCTTTCTTGTCATCTTCCTTCTTCTTCATCACCTTCTTATGATCTTCAGTCACCTGATCAAAGAACTCATCTATTGCTTTAAACGTGTCTTTCAGCTCTTGAATTTTCCCTGTAAGAACATCAACCCAACCCAACCAAGGAAAGAAATCTCCCGCTATCAACTCTGCGAGATGAATCATCATCTTCCTCGCAAGCGTCCCAAATCTTCCACTACTCTCCGATGGTTCATACTTCTGTCCAATTATACATCTGAATATTATGTTGTTGTTTGTCGCACTTATCAGGTCACTTATGTTCACAGAGCAATTATCATCACTCGAACAAGCTCTTCGTATCTCGTTCACCATTTCTGCAACTTCTTCATCCCTTACGGCTTGAAAAGATCGAACCCTTTTTAGGCTGAGAAGTTCAAGAACGCAGATTTTCCTTTTCTGTCTCCAGCTTTCGCCATAGGTTGCATAGGCGATATCTTTACATCCATAGAGTAAGGTTCTGGCAGATATGCTATGGAACCTGCTGGCAAAAACTGAGTCTTGATTCTTCATCACTTCTTTGGCCAAATCTGGAGAAGAGACGAGTAAAGCAGGGATTCGACCAAGTTGCAACCACAAGAGAGGACCGTAATTCTGAGAGAGGTCTTTGAAAGAATGATAAGGAAGACGGCTTAACTGATGAATATTGCCGATGATTGGCAATTTCGGTGGAGATGGAGGCAGATTAGGTTTGTTTTTTCTTGGTCTTGTAAGTTTGAACACAAACAAGAAGGTGATGAGGAAGCCAAGGAGGTACAAGGAAAAGGTGGCATGATTCAGTAAAGCCATTCGTGAATCTTCCAGTATATATTGAAGGGTTTATTAACGTCGCTGCAGAAGGTTTAAGTGAGGAATGCAGAATGCTGGTTTATGTATTAAAAGACTTATATATAGATATAGACGCACATCCATCGACGGGAAGATATATATATATGTATATATAGAGAGACGTAGACGTATCTGCGTGTGCTTATATATCTATGAAAGTTTGTAGAAGCGAGACATATAACGTTGGCACCTTTGGCGTTTTCTCTAAATCTGTTTTTATATATTTATAAAACTAAATATGATTAAGTCTATGTGTGTTATTACATCAAATTTGAGAAATGTGTTAGACTATATGAAAAAGTCTGGGATTGATTAAGTGAAAAATGAAGTGAAGTAGTGAATCGTGTTAAAGTGGTTTAATTTTGATGGAAAGACAAACATATAATATACCTAAACTCTCTAAAAATATAATAAAATAAACCTATTATCATTAATTCTTAAGAATAGAACACAACTTTCTATTTATAGTCATACACACACATGAACTATGCAACTTTTTAGAGATGTATGTTATATATGTTGATGATGTTTTGGCATAATTAAGTTTCATTATATATAAGTCAATTTTTATTTTTGATTTAATTTATAGTTTAGAAGCCACATGAATATTGGGTTTTAAATTTGTTGCATAATTTTTTTCCAAAAAAAGAAAGTTCCAATTTCTATCAAATTATTACCTATCTAGAGAAAAATCTAGTGCAACAGAATGGTACGAAATATTTAATCGAAGGCATAAGTCTGTTGGGGAGAATAAATTATATTAAACCTAATATTTAATTTTTTTTCTGGACCGTTGAAATTTCATCAATTAAATAAAAAAGAATAAAATATTTTTGGATAGAATTTAGTAGTGTTGAAATGTTGATTTTTCAAATGAAAAGTCCAAAACAAAGTCCAATAATTATTGGTTACCCTTTCGACTACATCAAGACATAAATATAGGCTTGGGACTAGAAATAGCAATTAACACGAGACAAAAACAAAAGAGACAAGAAAATTACAGCAATCACATTCAGGTACGCAGTAGTAGCAGCCAATAATTGCTTGAATGATATGCTAACGTAGATATGCTTGCAACATTACAGAAAAATCATCAAGACAATAATATTCATGTTGAAAGTTTATTTTTCACAAATTTCACATTAAAAGAAAGAGCAGTACTACGTACAAACCTTCTTATATCGTTCTTCGTATATCATATGAGGACAATTGCAAAGTTTTGTTCGCTAACTATATAGAATTAATGATCATGATTAATATGCACCTTATTAGATATTTTATTAATTTTTTGTATTTTCTGCGTCTAATTTCGCGGTGTAAATCCCATCAAATATGAATAAATAATTATTAAGAAAATTAGATAGAATCTGATACAATTAAAGGATATTGGTTCATCAGAGGAAACAATATTCCAAACGTAAAAGTATTTGTCGGACTCGAGAAAGGCAGTGAAGTTCATCGTATATCGCTCAGCTTAACTGTCAAACATTAAATATATGGATACACATCAAGAAAGATATTTGTGTATGTTGGTCATCGTGATGAACACGTAATCGATTATACTTGCTATGTTACAAGTGTGTGTTAATATGGGCATCAAATTTTACAAAAATAGCCTATAATCAACAAACACCGCCGCAATACAATGCCACATATTTAAAATAAGAAAAACCGAAAAAAAGAGAAGGAAGTAGAAGTAATAAATCATCACTACGTAGGAATATTAATTTAATTGATAAGAAGTTAGCTTATAACCTATAAAATTATGAATTTAAATCTAATTTTTAATATAAAAATATTATTAGGGTTGATCTGTAAACTTCTATAAATACTTTTTTAACCTGTATGCATAGAAAAATAAATCGGTACATGGGGATATCTGATAATTAATTAAGAGAAGAAAGAAAGAGAGAAAAGGAAATTGAAGAAGTGCAGATATATTTGGCTTCTGTGGAAACTGAATATATATATGTCAGTGTTATCAGAAGCTCTCTGTTAATGGCAGCACACAGAGCCATGCATGGACAATAACTTTGGAGGCCGATGTGTAACGTGTCAACTCGCAAATTAAAGCAACCGTATTTGTTCCAAAGTAACACTGCAACATCATTTTTCGGAGCTGTCAAGATATGTATGTATTTAATACTATGTTAAAGACATATATACACGTGTGTTTCATTATTAAAGTCGGAGTTATCTGACTCCAATTTCATGCTCTTCTTAATGAATCTAAACACACGTGTCGTTTCATAGGGGTCAAATGAAGCTCTCACAAATATTTCAATACACATAGAGCAAGGATCTTTGGCGTTTCATTTCCTTCTTTTATAGGTCACAATTGAGTATATTTGAGCATATGAGTTATAATACAAAATTCAATCTTTTACATATCATTCATCCTAAACCACCACATGTATAAAATCCAATCTCTCTAATTTTAAATATAAAAATTAGATTATTAATTCACATAAATTATAAAAAATTAGTTAAATTAATTATTTATAAAAAATATATATTAATTTTTCTTAAAAAATATTCTTTCTTTTAATCAATAAAATTAGAAATTACCCTATTAATTGTACACATTAATTAACATGTGCAACCAAAATATAGTTTGAGAAAAAATAATAATTGCACTAACGTTAGTACTATTTTCATACAAACATACTATATATATATTACTAGGTCATTTCCCTTAATTAAAGAGGAATGCATCCAAATCAAGCATTCTTAACATTAAGCATCATCCCCCGGTAGAAGATGAAATTCCAACTTAAACACAAACCTCAAAGATTTAACATCATAAAAAAGATCACATTTTATTTAGCTTTTTCCACATCACATAAGAACAAACAACATAAATCTCAAGCGGCACCATTTTTAACTGGCCCGCGCCATCATCTAGACAGGAACCAAGTAGGGTTTTGGTTGAAGATAAAGTGGCATTGTCTTCTTGACCACGAGGCCAAATGTCTCACCCATATCTAACTTATGATCTTCTCCTTCAGGCAGCTCCCAGTCAAACCAATAAAGAAGATTAGCAAGTTCATAATCAATGGAAGCTAGCCCAAACGCCATTCCTGGACATACCCTTCTTCCTGAACCAAATGGGATATATTCAAAGTCTTGTCCTTTGAAATCAATCTCTCTCCCTTCAAATCTCTCTGGCATGAACTCTTCAGCCCTTTCCCACACTTGAGGGTCCCTCTGAATTGCCCACGCATTCACAAACACCGTTGTCTTTGGAGGAATATCGTATCCTCCTAATTTTTCATTCGACAGTGTTCTACGAGGGATCAGTAAAGGAAGAGGTGGATGTAACCTTAGGGTTTCTTTGATGACGCATTTCAAGAAGTTCATTTTGTTAATATCAGTTTCTTCTATTCTTGATTTGTTTCCCACCACTCTTCTTATCCCTTCCTGCACTTTTTTCATTGTTCTTGGATGACTCATAAGTTCTGACATTGCCCACTCCATTGTTGTTGAAGTTGTGTCATTTCCTCCTAAGAACATGTCCTGAAATTTAAATTAAACATGTTACTTTGAGTCTACAAACAATTAGTCCAGGTCCACTGCTTCCTTCAAATAAAGAAGACAAAACAGAATATTTCTTATATAGGTTATAATGCTCTTTTACTTAATGGCAATAAAATGTTATCCAATCCATCGCTATTGGAATTGGAAATTAGCCTTACTCTAATCACCAACTGTTTAAAATATTTTACTGAATTATAATAAATCAATCAAATCTTACTCCCACAATCCTTCATATATGACTTATTTAATTAATTTAATAAGATTAAGAAAGTTAGTTAAGTTAATTAATATGACATATTTTGTTAAAATATTTTAATCATCTTCATTAACTCTTTTCTTTTCTTACTTTATTATTGTTGAGGAAGTATTAATCGGGATAATTTAAAAAAAAAAGTTGATAAATATAAAAAATATGTCTTATATTTAGGACCCAAGATAAACTCCTCTATTAAGTCTCGTATTAAGGACCGAAGGAGTAAAATAATATTAACAAAGTTCAAGGGATCAGTTCACCAAGATAAAAAAAATGTTAAATAGAGCAACCTATATATGAAGAAACCATTCTTTGGTTAAAAGTTAAACCATACTATGTTATTTATAGAAATCCAACTATATGAAGGGAATTGGAAGACACGCAGCGGAAATTAACTTTAAAAATTTTTCCATTCCCAACCAGGATCTACCGAATGTGTTTAAGTCAAGGAGAAAGAAGTGTTACCTTCGGTTTCAAGATTTGGTCGCGACCTCAGTGTCCACTAGTCGCGACTCTTCGCCTCTGGAACATTTTAGTCGCGACCTCCTCTGCTTCTCGTCGCGACCTGAAGTCTCTGGAGATTGTAGTCGCGACCTCGTCAGCTTCAAGTCGCGACCTGCCTCTTCTTTTCGGATTTCTGACGTTCAGATGCCCGTATGGTCGCGACCTCAGCGTGTTCTGGTCGCGACCTTGCTTCGTGTCTGGTCGTATCGTAGAAGTCGACAGCTCAGATCGGCTTCCTCTACCGGTATCCACACGAACAGCTTTCCAATCGCGAACGACGTGCTAGCGCCTCTTGTCCCTCTAGGGCTTTCTAGAGATTCCGTCCTCACCATCTCTATCTCGGCAGTTTCTTATGTGCAAACCTTTTGCACTCTCCCTGCCCCCTTTTCTCATGACTGAATGTGTGTGAAGAGATCTATATTGTGTGTAGAACCCTAGCTCCTAATGTCAAATATATAGGAAGCTATCGGGCTTCTAATAGGGCCGGGCTTCAGAATTAATCTTATATTAATTCTAAAATTAATACAATATCATATATTGCATAATTTAATAAGAAACTAATTAAATAAATATGGTTTATATTAAATCCGTCTCACAGATTTAATTCACCTATTTATTTAATTTAAAATAAAGATAAGACGGAACTATATTTGATTTATTCTTATAAATCAAATTTGAGATATCTTATCAATTTGAATTTCAAATTTAAATAGATCATATCCATTTAAATTCAAATTCAAAAATGATAGAGATTTAATTTATCCTTATAAATTAAATCTTACAAATATCTCTTATATTATATATATAATATATATATAAACTAATTTATATATATATATAAAATATATATCCACCCTAGATTATTCATTGAATCTAGACATCTCTTAGATTCAATGAATCTGGACATCATAGCTCGCATTGGGCTGTTTTGTGTGCGACCCTGTAGGCCCATATGAAGTTGGCAGTGGCCCAGTTACTATACTGACCCACAAGTCGTAAGCGGTCTCTAGCAAGGCATTACGACTACCCAAAACATATGAGGATCGATAAACGATGTAACCTTTCATACAACCATATCACGTCCCTTTTGTCACATGATATTTCGGTCAAGGATGAGGCATGGAGAACGTCATCCTCCTGTTCCTGACCGTTACTTTCTCGATCCCTGAGTAGTCTGAATATAGAAATGGAACTACCCTTCCATTCCAGTATGGCCATACATTTCTCAGACTCACTCATCGAGGGGCCCAGTAATATCTCTCTACGAATGTGAGGGACAAATTCCATCTTGACCATTCACATTCCTCCGCATGAAAAACCACTAAGCCCGAGCATAGCCTTTATGATCACTCGGTCAAAAGTGACTTTTGACTAGGTCAAAGCTGAGCGTTTGTCATGTAGGAATCCATGATGATCTCAGGTCAAAGGGCATAGTGACATGGCTTGTATATGAGAGGAGCTTATGACTTGACCCATGCAGCTCTCTCATAGCGGGTCGGTCCAACACCCTGTACTCTTACATGTGCTTATGACTTTGATTTATATCTCTATATATCTTCAAAGTCATACTGGTCTTATTTCATCTCTGCTCCCGCATAGATGACCGACCAGGGACATTTAGGATAAAATCACTAGTTATCCAAGGATTGTCATCATAGTAAACATGCAAATAATATGATAACATGATACAATGATTGGCCCCTAGGGCACAATTTCCAACATCCTCCCACTTGCACTAGGAACAATCATTAATTTGTCTCAATCCTATTGACCTAACATGACGCTCATGTTTTGCCTGGACAAGCGGTTTTGTTAGAGGATCAGCATCATTGTCTTCTCCTATTACCTTGCATATTTTTATATCACCTCTATCAATGATTTCTCTGATGAGATGAAATCGCCTGAGTATATGCTTGGTCCTTTGATGTGACCAAGGCTCTTTGGCCTGTGCAATGTCACCACTATTGCCACAGAAAAAAGTTATTGGATCTAAGATGGTCGGTACCACCCCTAGTTCAATAATAAACTTCCTGATCCAAACGGCCTCCTTAGCTGCATCAGATGCTGCTATATACTCGGCTTCCATTGCAGAATCTACTACAGTGCTCTTCTTAGAGCTCTTCCAGCTTACCGCTCCATTATTTAGGAGGAATAGGTATCCAGATTGCGATTTCTGGTCATCCTGGTCAGTTTGGAAACTTGCATCTGTGTAACCAGTTACATAGAGCTCATCATCCAATCCACCATAGACCAAGAATAAGTCCTTAGTCCTTCTTAAGTACTTAAGGATATTCTTGACAGCAGTCCAATGGCCCTCACCAGGGTCCTGTTGATATCTGCTAGTCATACTTAAGGCAAACGAGACATCCGGTCGAGTACATAACATGGCGTACATGATAGATCCTATTGCCGAGGCATATGGAATCTTACTCATGCGACCTCGCTGATCTGGTGTACTAGGACACAAATCCTTGGCGAGGTGAATACCATGAGACATGGGTATGAAACCCCTTTTTGATTCCTGCATACTGAACCTATGCAGTATCTTGTTTATATATGTGCTCTGACTCAGTCCTAGAAGCCTTTTAGATCTATCTCTATAGATCCTAATTCCTAGGATGTAGGTGGCTTTACCCAAGTCTTTTATCGAGAAAGATTTTCCTAACCAAGACTTGACAATCTGCAAGGTAGGAATGTCATTCCCAATGAGTAGGATGTCATCGACATAGAGTACCAAAAACACAACTGTGCTCCCACTAACCTTTTTGTACACACAAGGTTCATCAATGTTTTGAAGAAATCTAAACTCTTTGACTACTTCATTAAAACGATGATTCCAACTCCGAGATGCTTGCTTCAGTCCATAAATGGACCTTTGAAGCTTGCACACCTTACCAGAGTCCTCAGAACGCACAAAACCTTCAGGTTGTGTCATGTACACATCCTCAAGGAGCTTTCCATTAAGGAAGGCTGTCTTGACGTCCATCTGCCATATTTCATAGTCATAATATGCTGCAATGGCAAGGAGGATTCTGATTGATTTGGCCATTGCAACTGGGAAAAGGTCTCACCATAGTCCACACCATGAGTTTGAGTAAATCCTTTTGCAACCAGTCGTGCCTTGAAGACATTTACATTGTCATCCATGTCAGTTTTCTCTTTAAAAACCCACTTGCACCCGACAGTTTTTACACCTTCAGGCGGGTCGACTAAGGTCCATACCTTATTGTCGTACATGGATTGCATCTCAGACTTCATGGCATTAAGCCATTTTTCAGAGTTTGGTCCCACTATAGCTTCTTGATAGGTAGTGGGCTCATTATGCTCAATGAGCAACACATCACGACTATCAGAAATCAGAAATCCATATCTCTGAGGCTGAAGTCGTGCCCTATTAGATCGCCTTGGGCCTTGCGTGACTTGAGGAGTCTCAACAACTTCTTGTGAGTCTTCTCTACTTTCCATCTCTAGTTCTGTGGCGTCTTGTGGCTCTCGAACTTCTTCGAGGTGTACCTTGCTCCCAGTGGTTCTTTTAGAGATAAATTCTCGTTCTAGAAAGATACCATTTCTGACAACAAACACTTTGTTATCAGTGGGGTTATAGACATAATATCCCTTGGTTTCCTTAGGATATCCCACAAAAAGGCACTTTGAAGATTTGTGCACTAACTTATCTGAGGCTTGTTGCTTAACATAGACCTCACATCCCCAAATCTTGAGAAAAGACAAACTAGGTTTCCTCCCAGTCCATATCTCATACGGAGTCTTTTCAACTGCCTTAGATGGAACACGATTCAGTGTGAACGCAGCTGTCTCTAGGGCGTGGCCCCAAAAGGATGGTGGAAGATCTGCTCGACTCATCATGGATCGAACCATATCCAATAGTGTTCGATTCCTCCGTTCAGAAACCCCATTCCATTGTGGTGTTCCTGGAGGAGTCAATTGTGAGACTATTCCACAATTCCTAAGATGATCGATAAACTCTTGGCTCAAATATTCACCACCTCGATCAGATCGAAGGGCTTTAATTGTTTTACCAAGCTGGTTTTGTACTTCACTTTGAAATATCTTGAACATTTCAAAAGATTCGGATTTATGTTTCATTAGATAGACGTAGCCATATCTACTGAAATCATCTATGAATGTAATGAAGTATGAATAACCTCTTCTGGCATTTGTATTCATCGGTCCACACACATCTGTATGTATGAGGCCTAACAAATCAGTGGCCCTCTCACTGTGCCCAGTGAAAGGCGACTTTGTCATCTTTCCTAACAAACAAGATTCGCAAGTATCATATGATTCAAAATCAAATGAGTTGAGAAATCCATCTTGATGGAGTTTAGAAATGCGTTTCTCATTTATGTGGCCTAGACGACAGTGCCAGAGGTATGTCGGATTCAAATCATTTGGTTTGACCCTTTTGGCGGTTATGTTATAGATATTTCCATGATTGGGTTGTTCCAAGTTTAATGTGTAATGATCAACATGCAAATCACCATGAGCATAGAAAATATCATTACGATAAATAGAACATTTACCATTCCCAGAAATGGAAGTGTAACCTTCCTTATCCAAATAAGAAAGAGAAACAATGTTACTACTCAAAGCAGGAACATAATAGCAATTGTTCAAAACTAACAAAAGCCCAGTGGGCAGAACTAATTCATAAGTGCCTACAGCTAGAGCAGCAACCTTTGCTCTGTTTCCAACTCGTAGGTCAACTTCGCCCTTCTTCAGCTTTCTACTGTCCTTTAGGCCCTGCACATTTGTACAAATGTGAGAACCACATGCAGTATCTAATACCCATGTAGTGAAAGTAGAGAGATGAATGTCTATAACATAAATACCTGAAGCGATAGCCCCGCTATCCTTCTTCTTTTTCAGATCTTCAAGGTAGAGTTTGCAATTCCTCTTCCAATGACCCGGTTCATTGCAGAAGAAGCAAACTCCTTCCTTTGGAGGCTTTGCCTTCTTTGGTGCAGGCTTAGTTTCGGGCTTGCCTGACTCTTTGGTCTTACCAGATGAGCAGTGACCCTTCCCCTTACCCTTGCCTTTCTTTTTCATACCCTTTCCTTTCTGAACCATCAAAACAGTACTGGGCTTCTTCTTAACAGTCGGCTCAGCAGTTTTAAGCATCCCATGCAGTTCAGAAATAGATTTCTCCATGTTGTTCATGTTGTAATTCATGACAAACTGGTCATAACTTTCCGGGAGTGAGTTCAAGATCAAATCTGTAGCTAACTCCTGGCTCATGGGAAATCCAAGCCTCTCAAGGTGATCAATGTACCCTTTCATCTTTAGGACATGAGTACTGACTGATGCACCTTCAGCCATCCTGCAGGAATGTAAGGCCTTAGTGGTCTCATACCTCTCTTGCCTTGCCTGTTGCTGGAACATTTCCTTAAGATGCACAGTCATCTCATAAGCCTCCATGTGTTCCAGATCTCTTTGAAGCTCCGGAACCATAGTGGCAAGCATCAAGCATCCCACATCAACAGAGTCTTCCTTATGCTTCGCATAAGAATCTCTCTGAGCTCTAGGAGCATTGGCTGCTGGCTCCTCAGGAATGGGTTGATCTAGGACATATGCCTTTCTTTCCTGCTTGAGAACAATTCTCAAGTTCTTGAACCAGTCAAGAAAGTTTGTCCCATTGAGTTTGTCCTTCTCAAGGACAGATCGCAACGATAATGTAGCAGTATTACTAGTCGTCATGATTCTACAATTAAAATATGCAAGCGAATTAGCAATCTCCCACTGAATAAAACAACCCTCAATGTAATAATTAGTGGGCTAAGATCCATATTTGGCTTAAACTTGAGTCCGCTTTGGCAGGACGCTCAACTTTAAGTTATTTAGGTAGGTAACAACTTTACCAATTACATCACATGTAACTCTTAGATGTTTATGGGATTCCATCATCATATGATCCGGCATGTTTTAATCCCATCTAATGCCTTGAGACCCAAAACCGTTTTGATAATCTCAATTAAGTCAAACAATAACAAACATAAGAGTAGCACCATTACTCTTGCTTATCTCCCCAAGATAACTCAAATGCGCCCACTTTGGTGGACCTACAAATGAGCGATCGAGGTTTTGACAAGTGTTCATTAATTGACGGCATATGACTTAAGATTTCTTTTAGAGGGTTTAATTAATTATCTGGTTTATAAGATGCATGTATCGCGGTTGTATCTCATACAAGTATTATGTATATAAAACATACATGCAGTGATCTAATCAAAAGATGCATAATCTTAAACGTGATACAATATGGCTCACCTATCCTAAGTCCCCTCAAGCCAATGAGAGGAGCTCTCTAATTAGAATAGAAAAAGTACATAAGGAAACCTCGTTTTAACATTCGAGGGGAGTGAGATGAGAAGAGAATGTACAACGAGAGTCATTAGAGGAAGGCACGACACGCAGGCCGTATTTAGAAAAATTACAACACTTGTAATCTAGAGCCATATTGTTCACCATACCCAAACATTCAAGAATCAAAATTCATGCTATTTGAAGGGCAATAAATGTTTCAAAATATTCATATATCAGGAAAGTCAATACATATTACGATTATGTTGCGCTACGATTAAATAGCCACGGCGGTCCCGCTAGCCGGTTAGCGGGCGGGGTGTGGGGCAGCGCCCCAATAGAAATTTTTTTTGATAAATAATCAAGAATCTTAATTCTTTTTCCTTAGACCCCATCAATATTAATTGATCAAATCAATTGATATACACCACCGATTTCAGTTTCCTTTTAGATTCCGTATATGTCATACATAAACAGATTCCATATATGTCATACATATCACGCATGTTATCATATAATCAGCCAAGAAGTCTAACATACATCACATGTATCAACAATCAAACCTAACTTAAACACAAAACGGAATGGCCTCTGATACCACTGAAGGGAATTGGAAGACACGCAGCGGAAATTAACTTTAAAAATTTTTCCATTCCCAACCAGGATCTACCGAATGTGTTTAAGTCAAGGAGAAAGAAGTGTTACCTTCGGTTTCAAGATTTGGTCGCGACCTCAGTGTCCACTAGTCGCGACTCTTCGCCTCTGGAACATTTTAGTCGCGACCTCCTCTGCTTCTCGTCGCGACCTGAAGTCTCTGGAGATTGTAGTCGCGACCTCGTCAGCTTCAAGTCGCGACCTGCCTCTTCTTTTCGGATTTCTGACGTTCAGATGCCCGTATGGTCGCGACCTCAGCGTGTTCTGGTCGCGACCTTGCTTCGTGTCTGGTCGTATCGTAGAAGTCGACAGCTCAGATCGGCTTCCTCTACCGGTATCCACACGAACAGCTTTCCAATCGCGAACGACGTGCTAGCGCCTCTTGTCCCTCTAGGGCTTTCTAGAGATTCCGTCCTCACCATCTCTATCTCGGCAGTTTCTTATGTGCAAACCTTTTGCACTCTCCCTGCCCCCTTTTCTCATGACTGAATGTGTGTGAAGAGATCTATATTGTGTGTAGAACCCTAGCTCCTAATGTCAAATATATAGGAAGCTATCGGGCTTCTAATAGGGCCGGGCTTCAGAATTAATCTTATATTAATTCTAAAATTAATACAATATCATATATTGCATAATTTAATAAGAAACTAATTAAATAAATATGGTTTATATTAAATCCGTCTCACAGATTTAATTCACCTATTTATTTAATTTAAAATAAAGATAAGACGGAACTATATTTGATTTATTCTTATAAATCAAATTTGAGATATCTTATCAATTTGAATTTCAAATTTAAATAGATCATATCCATTTAAATTCAAATTCAAAATGATAGATATTTAATTTATCCTTATAAATTAAATCTTACAAATATCTCTTATATTATATATATATAATATATATAAACTAATTTATATATATATAAAATATATATCCACCCTAGATTATTCATTGAATCTAGACATCTCTTAGATTCAATGAATCTGGACATCATAGCTCGCATTGGGCTGTTTTGTGTGCGACCCTGTAGGCCCATATGAAGTTGGTAGTGGCCCAGTTACTATACTGACCCACAAGTCGTAAGCGGTCTCTAGCAAGGCATTACGACTACCCAAAACATATGAGGATCGATAAACGATGTAACCTTTCATACAACCATATCACGTCCCTTTTGTCACATGATATTTCGGTCAAGGATGAGGCATGGAGAACGTCATCCTCCTGTTCCTGACCGTTACTTTCTCGATCCCTGAGTAGTCTGAATATAGAAATGGAACTACCCTTCCATTCCAGTATGGCCATACATTTCTCAGACTCACTCATCGAGGGGCCCAGTAATATCTCTCTACGAATGTGAGGGACAAATTCCATCTTGACCATTCACATTCCTCCGCATGAAAAACCACTAAGCCCGAGCATAGCCTTTATGATCACTCGGTCAAAAGTGACTTTTGACTAGGTCAAAGCTGAGCGTTTGTCATGTAGGAATCCATGATGATCTCAGGTCAAAGGGCATAGTGACATGGCTTGTATATGAGAGGAGCTTATGACTTGACCCATGCAGCTCTCTCATAGCGGGTCGGTCCAACACCCTGTACTCTTACATGTGCTTATGACTTTGATTTATATCTCTATATATCTTCAAAGTCATACTGGTCTTATTTCATCTCTGCTCCCGCATAGATGACCGACCAGGGACATTTAGGATAAAATCACTAGTTATCCAAGGATTGTCATCATAGTAAACATGCAAATAATATGATAACATGATACAATGATTGGCCCCTAGGGCACAATTTCCAACACTATAATCATTAACCATTCTCTAATCAATGTGCGTGCGTGTGTGTGTGGTGGCTCCATATATGCCAATGCATAGTTGACAGTACCAATAACTTGGAAATTCATCGATGTATATATAGTGACCGTGGATCATACCGTTAGGATAGCTTTGAAGTTATCTCGGTCGATCTCAAAGCCAAGTTGATCCCTGCTCTCTTGAACTTGGAGAAGAATATCAACGAAGTCTTTCTTCTCATCATCGTCCTTCTTGGCTCCCTTGTGCTCTGCAATCACCTCATCAAAGAAACGATCCAATTCTATGAAATTTCTCTTAAAATCTCTCATTTTCCCAGTCAAATAATCAACGCAACTCAACGAAGGAAACAAATCTCCCAAACTTATATCACCAAGATGAATCACCTCCCTCCTAGCCAAATCTCCAAACCTACTACTCTCTTGTGTTTCAAACTTCTGTCCAATAATACACCTGCAAATTATGTTGTTCGAAGCTGCACTTAAGATCTCACTTATGTTCACACAGCAACTCTTTCCATTGCTTCTCGAATAGCTTTTTCTTATGTTACTGATCAAATCTTGGATTTCATCATCCCTTATGAACTGAAAAGATCGAACCCTCTTCAAGCTTAAGAGTTCAAGCACACAAAGCTTCCTCTTCTGTCTCCAGCTTTCACCGTAGTTTGAGAAGGCTACGTCATTGCAACCATAGAATATAATTCTTGCAGCTGCGTTTTGAACTCTGTTTGCGAAGTTTACGTCGTGGGTTTTCAGAACTTGTTTGGCTAAATCTGCAGAAGACACTACTAGGGTTGGGATTTGACCCATTTGCAGGAAAACTAGAGGGCCGCATTTATTAGAGAGGTCTCGGAAGGATCGATGGAGAAGTGCACCCAGTTGATGAAGATTGCCCATAATGGGAAGTTTTGGTGGAGAAGGAGGCAAATTATTGGATTGCTTTCCTCTTGATGATAACTTGAACGCTAACAGAAGAGTGATGAAGCAACAGAGAGACAAGTACAAGTTTTGATTTGCTTCATCTGAAATTGGTTGAAAAGCCATGATGATATGCTTCCACGAGTCCATGCATTGATCGAATACCACTATATATAAGCATGCAGGTTTAGCAGATTTTGTAATAACAACTATTTGTATCATTTTCTGATGAATAATTTCGCGGCTCTTGAGTTTTTCTAAAGAGCATAGTTGATTGGAATTACCCCTTTACAATGGAAAAAGGATTAACGCCAACTCGATGTTGCATAAGCTTTTGGATCCATCTTATATAATTTTTCTTGGTGTTTACCTCCAGGTTGGTTTTAGGCTTCCAACCCTTTATAGGTTGAGGTGTGTGCATGGTGACTTGTTTGTTTGTTGCTGAGTTGTTTAATCAAAATGGCATTCATCTATGTATGAAGGATGGTAAAAAAAAAAAAACAGAGTGAACATAATAATCTCATAATTTCAATTCCAACGTGTTTTGAATATTCTTTCTTTAAAATATAAACATTGGAAAGAAACACTTGTTCTTCCTATCAACGAGTCAATTTTTTGTTTTATATTGTCATTAAGATATCAAAAACAGAGTGAACATAATAGTCTCCTGTGGCTTGACAAAGGAAAGCTGTTGGAAAAAAGTGTATTTGAGGTATTGAGGAAGTTATAGTGGCAGAAGACCAGAGAGGGTATATGTAATTAATTCAAAGTTTATGATGGTGTGGCACATAGGAATATTGAAGCGCACATGCAGAATAAAATCAGTGCTGGTTTGCTTCATGTTAACATCTTTATGATCCTTTTAGAATAACAATTATGATAAACACTGCTCATGAATTCAGTTTAAATTGTATTGCAAATATAGCTAACAAGCGGTCTCGTAATAATTTAGCGGTGAGAGATCGTTAGGGATATTTTTAAAATAATGACAATGGTTATGTTATGTATTGTAGTTGCATGCCATATTGTTCAGTTATGTTAATCTTTCTTTGTCAAGTGTAGGTTGTTCAGGATAGATTTGGTATTGTTGAGGGGCTATTAACCACATATCACTCCATCACTGGTGGGTATAATTAACTGTAACATCTATGCGTGTTAAGCGTAATCGTGACTTTCATTCTATATTGCTGCTCAGCAACCCAAAAGACTTATGACGAGCCACCAAGTAAGGAGTGGAGGGGTGGAAGATCTGCTTTATTTAACATCATTCTAGCATTAGAGCTGCTGAGATGAATAATTGGCATTCGTATATTACTGCTAGTTGTTACCTTTATCTGGTCTCCTTCACTAATACTCTTCTTTGCGTCAGGCCCTTGGGAAAGTACATTTTGCTTTGAATAAAAATTGACTGAAAAAGCCTTCCATGCTCTCCCTGAGGTTGGAAAAGGTTGCCACCTATGACCAAATTCAAGCTGTCATCAAGTAAGATTGCTCATTTGTCATTGGAGCTGAGTTGTACGCTAATTATTTTGTTTTTATCAGGTCAAGTATTTTTTATGCTAAGGCCGATATTCCTTTGGGCGAAAACTATGAGAAGCGGGGTTACAAGTAATTCATTTTTCTTCTTCATGTTTTTGGCATATGATTTCTTCTTTAACGTTGGTAAGGGGTTAAACGTGCTTTCTCAAGAAAATAGCCAATCCATTGATATCTAATTACAAGAAAGGTATACAGCTAATCATGCTTGCTTGCTGTGTGTGTAACGCTGCAGCACGTGTTGTTGGCTTAATTGCTCACATGGCTAAAACTCATTAAGATGCTAGTGTAGGTAGCATGCTCAGTGCATAGTTATACTCTTATCTTTCTGCAATCCTGCAAATTGTAAACAGTTTCCTGCTACATCGTTAGTGTGGCTGTGTGAAGAGATAACAAGATATGTGTCTCCCAACAGTATCAGAGCGACTTTTTACACTACTTGTTAGCGGTTCAGATCAAATTGCAATTTAAATTTTAGGCTTTTTTCTCATCAATCCATGAGTTGTCTTGTGGTATTAGAGAGACTATCAATGCACCACAAGACAGCAGGTTGTCGGAAACTCCTATGAAGGGTGATTCTTTGCCACTACTAAGTATAAATAACAGATCCAGATCCTTCCTCCTCATCCCTCAGAAGCACTCCTCTCACTGCCTTTCTTTTGCTTTCTTTCCTATTTGTTTCTCTCTTGCCCAAACTATTAAAAAAAATATTTTTTTTAAAACATTTTTTTAAAAAAAGGTGATTTTAAAGAACTCATTTTTTTTAAAAAAAAAAGTATCTTCTAATAAACACTTTAAAACAGTGTTTTTAAGATTTTTTTTAAAATACACTTTAAAAAAATTAAAAACACTTTTTTACAGTGTTTTTTAAAACATTTTTTTTCACTTTTACAGTGTTTTTTATAAAAAAAATATTTTTTTTAATAATTTAGGCAGTAGAAAGAAGCAAATAGAAAAGAAAGTGGAAGCAAGGTAAAAGTAAGAAGAAGAGCGCTTCTAGGGATGAAGAGAGAGAGTACTTCTGAGAGGATCTGCTCCCATAAATAACATAAAGCTTCCCATTTCTAAGAAATTAAAATTAAATTATTTATGGTTAGCCTTTATATATATTTTTATTTCTAGCCACCCGCAGATTAATGTGGTTTGTACATTATATACAAAACTAGCTAGCGGTATTAATTTCCCCATTGTAATTATTTTTTTTGAGCTTTACCCTTCTTTCTTATCCAAAAAAAAAAACTAGCGGTATTAAATTTATAATTTCCATCCGTTGTGAAAAAGAAATCAATGATTACAAAAAACACGTCAAAAATGGAATATCAACTCGATTATTCTAAGCAATTTCTTATTCGATAAAATTAAGGAAAAAAGAAAAACCATA